>CM059434.1:86496559-87096559 GCA_030390025.1 Squalus acanthias | reverse complement strand
ACTGATGGGGCGGTAATTGGCCGGATTAGATTTGTCCTGCTTTTTGTGGACAGGACATACCTGGGCCGTTTTCCACATTGTCGGATCGATGCCAGTGTTGTAACTGTACTGGAACAGCTTGGCTGTATAGCAAATTGGCCCTACACACCTACTAAAAGTTCCATTGTATCAGTCACATCAGAGTATAAGCTGCACACTACTTTAATGGCTACCACTTCAGTGAAATCTCCATTAAGTTGCACCTTTTTTATTTATAGGATACAAAACATTACATTAAGGTGCAAGTTATGCACCAGATTTCACAGTGAATCCAAGTGAAACTATCCTATGGGATTTAATCTTACTGGGACACTGGTCTGGCCAATGTGCAACTGTAAGAATAAAATAACCTCAGCAGAGTTCATATAATCTGCCTACAGAAACAACAAGGTTCAAATCAAGACATCGGCATTGTCTGTTCTTTGATGCCATTATCTGTTGTACTGTGGAGGGAAATGGGCTACACTGGTAGCAGAAGGGAAACTCAGCTACTAATATCTCCAATATAATGAAAAAAAGCCTTTGTGCTCTTCCAGTCTAAACAATCAGTATTGCTGTGATGTGTCATAGATAGAGATGTGAAAGGCATGAATAAATGCCCTCAGCTTGCTCTATGTATAACAACCCTGCAAAGTGCAGACGCCTCCTCTCCGATCAGCTCCAATACATTCTTATCAAGTTGGGACATATCAGGATGCAGAAATGTGTGCAGACTGATGCAGTTAATCAAACATTTCGAAGAATAACAAATATTTCAGGATTTATTTTACATGGCAAAGCAAGTTACAACAGCAAAGTGACAGTAAATATATGAGGAGACACCTTTTGTACATTTGCTCAGTTTTTTTTAAACACTTAGTTTACTCTGGAGTCATTGGTTAGTTGTACGTGAGGACAGGTTAAGGGAGTTACCTACAAGAAGATAAATCAGTTCCATAACAAAACGTCTCAAATATTTTAGGGTCTAACACAAACGTTTCTCATTTTTAATGTATTCATTTTGTAATTTGTGGCATATAACAAATGAATTATCCTTGTACTACATTTAATTCATTTGGACCTTTTCTAAAATTACAACTGAAATCGTTAGAACATTTTTTTAAAAAAAACAAGCAACATATTTACTTCCCTTGGAAAAAAAACATAAGTGGAAAACTTGTACAGAATATAGAAACCTTTCTACATTTTTAAAGGATTTTTGGTACTTTAATTACTGATTAACAGACCTAATGTACTTAATTAATAGCTTGACAAATTACAACATCAATTAACCATTTAGTCTCCAAAAATGGCATCCTGCTATTGATTGTACAAAGTGCTGTGTAAACAACCAACAGGAGATAGCCAACCTTGGATTTAATATTAAAAATCACTGACTAAATGAAAAGGACCGACAGCTTTTCCAAGCAAAGCATCGATTGCATTTATCAGCAATCACTATGATAAATGGGCAGCAGTACAATGGGATCTAATTAAACTGCACAGTATTCAAATAGATCCAATTTTATTTGGACATTTTAAAACCGCACATATATATATTTACAATTTAGAAGCCTCTCATCACTTCAAACATATACCGGTGTTATACCAATGTACACTGAAGATTTTTTTCACTTCTCCCCCTGCCCTGATGGTGTTCACTCCTTGCTGAGGGGAGGAGGGTACTGTTCCGTAGGAGGCGGTAGCCCTCCGGTACTCTGCCCAGCTGTCCACTATTCATGTCCAGGATAATGAGTTGTTGGCAGTCAGCTTGACCATGGAGGGCTTCACAGGCAAACCCAATCCTGTCCTCATCATGTGCAAACATGTGCACTTCCAGCAGGGGTCGCTGGATAGTAATTGGGAGTGGGAACCAAAGCCACTTTTTCTCCGCCCTAACCCGGGGGGGTGCTGAGGCCAACTACAGGGGGCCTACTGTCACCCGGGCTGAGATCAGCTAACTCAGCACGAACTGGGCATCGATTCTGGGACCAACCTGATCTGTAGACAATTCACTACCTTAACCAGCTTAGCCACTGTGGCAGAACACTGAAGATCTTGATCTGTTGGTAAGTAAGGTTGTTATCTGCAGACCAATATCCTGTGCATTGTACCTGCTCGAACATTTAGTTTGATTGAAACTGGAACTTGTGTTAAATTTAAAAATGAGTATACCCGTCAGAAGATTTAAAAACCTGAAGTTATTATTTTTTCACACTTTAACCCAGTTCACCCTAAAATTAATTTAGCATTTGGGTGCGGAAGGGAGTTAAAAATGAGTCTTATTGACCTTTACACAGTGAGAGTTATAAGCCCGATGCACACTCTGAAGTGTGGTACTTAATGCTATAGAACACCATTAGTATCTGTCAGATGGCTGCTGGGTTTTGTCCATTTGACAGATTTGAAGCTACTTGGAGTCGGAAAGCTAACACCCTTAACTGCTTATTTCCTATTTTGTGAGATATGATTCTACTTTTCTTTTCAGTTTTGAAAAACCTTTTCCTCCCCCACATATTTAACTACTAATCTTGGTCAACATTTTGTTGATGGCCTGCTTGACGTGGGTGGTCGAGCTTCTCCGTCTTGTCTTGCCTTGGATCATTTTGCGGCGCCTCACCTCACGGCACAGTTCGTAGAATGCTTCATTGATGTTGCCTTCTCCGGTGCAAGCTGAACACTCGTAAAAAGCGCAGGCCATTTCGGTAGCCATCTTCTCCCCTTCTTCCGTGGTGACTTGCCTGGAGTGGTCCAGATCGGCTTTGTTCCCCACAAGAATCAGGGTCACGTTTTTTGGCTTTTTGATTTCGTCCAGAAAGGTCTTCAATGAAATCACTTCCTCGAAGCTAATTCTGTCGGTGATGTCATAAACTAAGACAAAACCCTCTGCCCAACGCATGTGACTTTCTCTCTGAATGGCATCCTCCTGAAAAACAATGTTGTATTACATACCATTCATATTGGAGGGCATCTATAAGATTACTACTTTGCTTTCACATATAGAAATACAAACTATCAAAAGTGCTCAGTTAATAATCACATCCTAATCTACATAAAGCACATTTTACCAGCTGACCTTTTAAGGATTGGTGGCCAATCTGTGCCAGTGGCCAAAACAGAGCACAAGTGAACCTTTCTTCGGTCTTTCTTTAGTTGTATACTCGTATATTGTCCAATCCTCCTCTTTAGGTCCCCAAAAATTATTGAGCTGCCCAACTAAGAAGATGGTAACCCATGCCAAATATCTCTGGAGCTACCTCCCAGAGTGCAACAGTAGTCAGCCAGTCAAACCCAAAGGGTAATTTAGCACTTCTCTTAGGATGTCATCAGGAACTCACTTCAATACAACTCCGGCCGCCGCCCTGTATAAAAGCTCAGGACCTGCGTGATAGTTTTTTGATCTACACTGACCCAAAAATGACTTCCTTCAAAAGCCAGGTCCAAGACCTATTCTATCTCCATGCCAAATTAGTGGAGCTGACCTACAACTAAAACCAGTGGGCGATAACAAACATTATTAATAAAGTCTTCCAGGTAAGAAAGTTCAAATTACACATTCAAAGAGGTCCAACGGCGGGTCCATCAGCTTCTTAGGGATTATATGAGATCCCACTTAGGATCTAATGGTGGTCTACTAGAATACAATTTCCATACATCTCATAGGACAAGAAGGGATAAGAACCTATCGCACCAGACACTATTGGTTCATGAAAAGCCCGGATGGTAACAAAGGAACAGGAGTAAGCCATTCAACCCCTGGCGCCATTCTATTAGATCATGGCTGATCAGTACCTCAACTCCATTTAGTCACCTTGGTTCCAAATCCCTTGATACCCTTGCCTAACAAAAATCTATCGATCTCAGTCTTGAAAATTTCAATTGACCCAGCATCCAAGGCGGTTTGAGGCAGCGAGTTCCAGATTTCCACTACATTTTGCGTTCTGATTTCAATCCTAAATGACCTAGCTCTAATTTTAAGATTATGCCCCCTTGTTCTGGATTCCCCCATTCACTCAAAGACAGCCGGGCTTCAGAACCAGTTCAAAACCGTACATACCTTCCGGTGGGGCAGGGGGGGGGGGGGAGGGAAATGTTTCCCACCCCACTGAACACTTCCTTTAAAAGAAAGAGAAACTATATTCTGGAGATGACACTAGTGCAACAAAAAAACCTACCTGCTGGTCGGCCTGAGAATCTCTGGTATTTTATTGCTTTCTATACTAGGCCTGCTGAACATACAAGGGGATATCACTATAACAGAGATCAGGAGAGGAGTGAATTTCACACCCAAAACAGGCAATTTTGCTGGACTAGTTACAAAGAAGAGTGTTCTACAATTATAGCAATAAGAGCAGGGGCATTATCCCGGGTGACCTGGCCAATATTTATCCCTCAACAACACCCAAGAACGGATTATCTGGTCATTATCTCGTTGCTGTTTGCGGGACTTTGCTGAGCGCAAATTGGCTGCTGCATTTACAACAGTGACTACACTTCAAAACTACTTCATTGGCTGCAAAGCGCTTTGGGACGTCCTAAAGGTGGTGAAAGGCGCTATATAAATGCAAGTCTTTCTTTCTTTCCTCTTTCAATGAGGAGCCATTCACCCCATTGAGCTCACAGAGTAGGAATCAACTGGAAAAGAAACAGATAAAGCCAACTAAGCACTTAAAACATCTAAAACTCATCAAAAAACGACAGGGTTCATCTCTGGAAGCCAAAGAAAAGTGACCCTGGGAACTTAGAGAACCTTCTCAAAACTGGGGGAAAGCTATTGTACAGGTCACATTGGGTGTGGGCCCAATAGCATCAGATCAAAAAAACAAAGAGGCAATAAAGATTGGACACGTTCCTGTGGTGTGTGAGGGATGCCTGAATGATGAAGAATGTTCTTTATTCAGTCTAGTTCGCTGTTTATGCATTTTTAACAATCGTCATTAAAATGATATTTACGATGTACTAAAGCAGAATTTGAATACTTTCCAAGCTGAAAGTCTCTCAGTGCACCAGGTTTTGAAAGAGCCAGGACATTGTTCTTTTTCAGCCAAAAACAAAAATTATAACAAGATTGAAGTACTTTGTTTTATTCAAAGGATATGAACGCACTATTCTGCAGTGTGTTTTTTTTTACAGTTTTAAGATGGCGTGGCCAAATGAGATTTTGAAAGCTGCAACGGAAATTCAATAACTGACTTTTATACTTTTGACTGCATTTTGTCAATTCTCATAATATTACGCAGATTACAAGTGCGCACAGCCATGGTTCAGAATATAGATGCTTCGACCAGTAAAATGAGATTTCTCCTGCGGCTGATTGTGAGATTAATTAGATGCTACATGATTGTCTCACTACAGCGCTATTACTATAGTATATATTGCTGAAAATGGTTTACGCATGGCCTGCATGTCAAGTGACCAAAGTTAACATCACTGCAAAGATATCAGCTTGACCCAGTTTGTGCTAACTTTCCCCTCTGGTTTAGAAAAGTTGTGCATACCAGCCCCAGGGTTTGAACATACAATCTAGACTGACTCTTCAGTGCAGAACTGAGGGTGTACTGCGTTGTCAGATGAGGCCCTGTCTGCCCGCTAGCGGTTCGGGTGGATGCGAAAGAGCCTAAGACACTATTCAAAGAAGAGCAGGGAGATCTTCCAGTCTCCTGGTCAACATTCCTCCCTTAACCAACGCCGCCAAAACAGATCAGCTGCTTTTGGCCAACTGTTTGTGGTACCTTGTTTTGCTCAAATTAGCTGGTGTGTTTGCCTACGTACTAACCGACATTGGATGAGGACAGGAACGAGTTTGGCTGTGATGGTCCTACAATCGAATATCCTGCTGACCTGCGGGGTAATTTTCCCAGAATGCCCCGGTGTTGAGGAAACTTGCTCGTCACCAGCACATGGCAAAACATTGCAGGCACATTGATTTGAATGGACGGATAATGCCAAGCAGCATGCCTGCTACTTCACGATACGAGCTGGCGGTAGGCAAGGTGCCTCACTGCCAGCGTGTACTCGCTCAATTTTGGCTCCACTGTCTTGAGTTCGGAAGTGAAAAATGGCTCCTTGGGCAAGGTACCAGGGTGAGCTGATGCCCATGGGCCCTTAGCCCAGTGGGAGTCAGTATCTTCGGAAGTGAACAAAAGTGGAAGAAGAAAAAAAACCTTTTATAGGTTATTTGAAAAGAATGTTAATGTTATGTGTGTCCAAACTAATATAAAAATGCCCATGTGTAAGAATGCTTAGGAACTGAAATTCCATTGTAGTTGGCATGTTAGTTGACAGACGCGTATACAGTTCTCACATGCTATTTTAATTAAGTTCTTAATCGAGTTCAAGATAACCAGGTTCCGGATTTCATTGAAGTAGCGCTCACAAAGATTTAACATGAGCACTGAAAATGAGCTCTTTGGAATTTTAACTCCATAAAAAAAATTAATATTTAAGCAACACCAATGAAATTGCAATTGGAGAGGAGTTGAGAAAATTGGAAGGTTGGGGAATGATCCAATGGAAGTAAAATCATCACTTGAATATATTAAATATAATTTAGAAAATGTTGTAAGATTGCAATTGAATTCCCACATAAAGAAGAGGAGACCAACATAGGGCTTTATTGAGCCGAGCAGTGACACAGTCCATCAAAAGTACAAGGTGGGGCGTCAGTTCATGGCTGCGATTCGCTACATAGTGAGTTCCTCATCTCGGCCACTACATCATGGGATCAGAGAGAAGGAAAATCAGAGGGAGCGTCACCACTAGCTGCCCCAAGAGGTGGATTTTAGAGAATGGGTGAGGTCCTTGGAGCTGCTGTCTAACCAGGGAAGGTCCATGATTTGGGGAAACATCAAAAAGGAAAGGAGGAAGAGAAAAGGCAAAATAACTTAGCAAAATATGGTGCAGACAGTGAGTAAAATTTAACGGAAAATGTGAACACAATAAAGATGCGTAGTGATGTCACTTGGGAGAAGTCACAGGGTACAATTTGCAGTAATGGTTGCTATTTACATCCAATAAAGCACTTGAGAAATGGTTAAAATGTGTAGTTATTCAACAGCATTTGTGCGAGAATACTTAAGCAAATGTCTAGCTCTGCTCTGCATTTCTCAGCTTTTCAGCTTTTGAAAGCGTGTGTTGCAAGCTCTGGGTGTCCACCCACACAAAATGACTCTACTCCGAGGACACTCTTAATGTTAAGAAAGATAATTTTCTGACTCTTAACTAAAGGAACCATCACTGCGTTAATTGAAATGGCCTTGAAGTTATTGAGTGCGCAAATGCCTCTTTGCTGACTGTGTGGCTGGCTCTGTGCGCCAGGATTACAGTATAGTGCAGTAAATAAATAATGTGTATTTGATAAGGACTGATAAAATTCCCATTCTTTATCGGAAAATCATCACTCTCCAGGCAGAATAATAATGAATGCTGGTAACCCATTTGATGAGAGGGAGAGAGATTAGATAATTAAACAAGAATGTGTGTAATGCCCATTAACAGGATGTAGATGTGTTCTCATTAATAGTGAGTAAAATACCATCTACAAAGAACCCTGCTGATTTTCCTGAGGGACAGTGCACTTACAAAAAGGAATATTTCTCTTAAGGAACATATGGGTTAAACTCTGCATCACAAAGACCACCTACTTCCACCTCCGTAATATTGTCCATCTCTGCCCATCTCAGCCCATCTGTTGCTGAAACTCTCAACCATGCTTTTGTTACCTCCAGACTCGACTATTTCAGTGCTCTCCTGGCCAACCTCCCACCTCACGTTCCATAGACTTGAGCTCATCCAAAACTCTGCTGCCCGTATCTTAACTCGCACCAAGTCCCGTTCACCCATCATCCCTGCACTCGTTGACCTACTTTGGCTCCTGGTCCACCGATACCTCAAATTTAATATTCTCATCCTTGTTTTCAAATCAATCCATGGCCTCACCCTTCCCTATCTCTGTAACCTCCTCCAGCCCTACAACCCTCTGAGAATTCTACGTTCCACATCCCCCATTCCATTCGTCCCACCATCGGTGGCCATGCTGACCTTAAGGTCTGGAATTCCCTCTCTAAACCTCTCCACCTCTGTCTCCTCCTTTAAGACCTCTTTGACCAAGCTTTTAATCGCCTCTCCTAATATCTCCTTTGTTGGCTCTGTGTCAATTTTTGACCCATAACACTCTTGTGAAGCACCTTGGAGCGTTTTCCTACCTTAAAGGCGCTATATAAAAGCACGTCGTTGTTGTGGTAGAGTACAAATCAGAAATTTGGCTGCACACACGGGAACGTAATTTTCCCTTCATAAGTATGTACCCAGCATGCAGGAACACTAAAGATAAAATTTCACCCAGAAGAGAATGAAGCTCACTAATTCATCAGAAGAATGAATCTGGTCAGGTAGTTCTGCATGTCTTAAAGGGGCCACATCTTCTAACCTGGGTGCATACTTCAAATATCCGATCCCATCTCTATCTACACAGACCGGTTCCATCTTGTGTGTACCTGAGTGTGCTAGTACACATGCGTGTGTGTATACCTATGTGCGCGCACATGCATGTGCCTCCGTGTGTATAACTAGCAGCTCTATATTCCGAAATTTCATTTTGTGGGGCTCCTTTTAGAAAAAGGCACTTTAGGATTAAGGAGATATGCCAATCCCAAACAAATATATTGATTATATTTCCTTTCTAATTGGCATATCACAACAGTTTCATAGTTCCCATACCTTTTTCTGGTGCGTTTTCAAGTGTGCATGTGGAGAGGATAAAGTACAAGAGAAAATCATTAAGAAACTAAATAAATGGTGTACAATGACAAGTGTGATGATGATCTCGGAGAGTGGACTGTGCCACTAACTCACCTGGCCAGCTGTATCTAAGATTTCCATAGAAACTGCTTCATCATCAATGGTTGCTTGGTGGCGATAGGTTGACTCTGGCAATTTATTTTAAAAGAAATCTTGATTAGTGCTGGTGTCCACATTACATCAGTTTTGGTGAATTTTAAGTTTAACAACAGTACATATAAACTGATCTCAAATGCACTCCGGCTGCCCAGTCTGTATTTCTCAATAATTGCAAGAAAACAAACCTTGACCTCTTAATGAGGCACTGTTCCAGTATTAAGGAGTTTGGAGACTGACCAAGTTCCCCAAACGGCCAGCTTTGAAAACCTTTGCTTGTAAAGGTTGGGGTCAGACCGTGAAAGGCTTTAAAATTTAACTGCAAAAGGAATTAAGTTTCTGAAAACCTTATTTAGTTTGGCATTGAAATGTGCTATTTATGGAAAAAAAACTTCTTTTTTTTTAAATCGCAGGAAGTAAGTGGCTACATGATTTGTGGTATGTCACAAAGGAACATTTCGTCTTCTGTGCTCTCTTCAACTCTGCACGGAGCGCCAATGAGAGTTACTAAAATATGTCACAGAGACACTTGGGGGTAATTTTAACCTAATTCACCTGGCGGGAAACTGAAAGGATCGAGTGGAATGCCATTTTAAAACCCCGTCCAATAGAGAGTAAAGTTGGGCCGGGCGTAAAACCAGTGTTGTACCTGATCCTGTGAGTTTCCTGACAGGCAGGTTAGCTTAAAATTGCCCCCATTGACACACTCCTTAAAAATGGAAGTCTATGTGCATTTATTGTCCTTGCTGAACTCCTGCCGGTGTGGCAATCTCTCCAGTCAGTTGGCCCCGCTCACTGATGCAGCTGTTATATGCATAGCGCAATGAACAGATGTACTGTGTTGTCCAAGTTGCCGCGTGTTGAAGCCACTGTTCTGTTATTAAACAGAATATTCATCAAATCAGGACATCGTTTGTGGAGATATTTCATTCCTGTTTTCTATTCTGATAGTCCAGGATTGTTTCCCTGTGTTTTGTCAACTTCAGAATCCGCTCTGCTTCTCTCACACTTCACTTCATACACACAGCACTCTCAGTGGTCTGTCTACATGGCGTGACTGGAGGAATCATTAGGCTGAAGGACAATAACCCTAGCGCACTACTCTTATGTCTCCTCACGGCCGGTTATAATGATGACAGAGCTTCACTTTTCTGGAAACACTTCCTTTTTTCATACCGATTGCCCTAATTGATACTTGTCCTTTCCACCTGTTAGCTTAGCTGTAGTTTAGTTAGATTCTCTTGCTCTGGAGGGTGAATTCAGTGAGGCTGCGCTCCAGCATGGAAACTCACTCAGAGCATTGGGCATGGGGGTCAGTGTGTTGATTCATGTTTCTCCAGATTTCAATTACTGGAAAATCATGAATAACACACATGAGCTGCACTGACCTCCTTGCCCCCTCTCCAATCTGCATTCCCATCAAGCGAGGCTCCACATCGGGGAGAACTGCTTCGCTGAATTTACCCTCATGACCTTATAACTGAATGATAAACGGCAACTTTCAGAAGTTCCTAATGGCTACTTCAAGTACAGCGTTACACAGCATCTGAAAGTATTCTGTACATCACTATGAAGGATTTAGATTCTCTCCGAGGACACGTCCACAAACATATTTATGCTGCTCTTTCTGTCAACAGCTTGGCTTGCTGAGACCTGTGTCAATTCTTATCTAGGCTAATTCCACTTCCACACACAATTCATGTAACCATTTCCCTTTACTAGTCCCAGTAACAAAGCTCTTCTTTTATTGGCCTCCTCACCGCATGTTAAGTCGTGTTAAGTGTGGGAGTACTGAGCAGCTGAAGTTTGAAGGTTTGTGTTACTTTGCATTTCACTTCATCTCACACTCATTTCCTTTGCAAAGTTAACGAGTTCTCTAGCAGAAATTTGGTGAATGCCAACTGACACTAAAATACCAGTGAACATTTAGATATAAATGATGATTCCATGAGATATACTATAAATATTGTACAGTCCAAAAAGTAAAACAACTTTTACTGGCTTAAAGTTAGTAGAATATAACAAGGTTCAGTGCCAACTCAAAGAAAAAGTCTCAAATATATGTCTCCTCTAAACGAAAAAGTAATAAAATGGTTTAAAGAAATTATTTTTTGCTCTTTAAATAATGGCTCGGATATTCCTACGGGTGGGTACGTGCTGTAGGGACATCGGAAATGTCGGTTTCAGGCATGCCAAGCGCATGTGCTGAAAACCAGCATTTCCGATCTGTCAAGAATGGTCTTGACAGATCTGACGCCTGCCCTGGAGAAGGGCCTCTGCGGGCGGATAGTTCCGCTTTCTGGAGCACCTCCGCCCGCAGAAAACCTTTAGAAATCTTACGCCTGATAAAAGCAGGCGTAAGGCCTGCTTTTACCAGGATAAGAGTTGAAAAAGTTTTTTAATTTCAGTCATTTATCATTTTTTAAAAAAGTTTATTTTTAGCACTGTAAAAAACTTTAATTATTTTTTTCAAAAAATTAAATTTTTGTTTAAAATATTTAATTTATTGTAATTTCAACTAATTTTAAAAGTGATTTTTTAAATAATTTATTTATGTTTTGATGTGTTTTTGGGGTGATCTCCATTCATATATCTGTCAAGTGTATGAAGGGAGATTCCCTTCTTTGATTGGATCCCCATGGCCCACGTGATCCCAGGGATGCTTGCGAACCGCGTGCGCCCCTGGGATACGTAGGCCCTGCGCACTTGGAGTTCGAGAGGCCCAGCATCGGAACTATATGCACCTCGGGAGCCCTCAGGTAAGTGCGTAGATTTTTTCCAGATCAGAGGCTTCCGCACGCGAGAAGCCTCAGATCGGAAAATACGGCCCAATATCAGCAACTTACATTTATATAGTGCCTTCAATATAAAAAAAATCCCAAGGCACTTCACAGATAGGTGTATGGAAAATGGACGCTGAACCCTGAAAGGAGAGATTAAAATGGGGGTGACCAAAAAGCCAGATCAAAGAGATGTGACTTGAGGATGTTTTTAAAGGAGAGAGTGGTGGAGAGGGGGAGAAATTTAGGGACGGAGTTCCAGAGAGTAGGCCCCAAACATAATTGTACAACAATTAAGATTTGTCTGTCCACGAATAAAGTGTCAAAATTTTAGTGGGAACCACCATCATCTTCTGTTAATTACTGGGTGAGCCCCGCGTTTGTCCTCAGTTGTTCAAACAGGCTCACAGAACAGCACTGAAATAATCTGAAAAACCGAGCTGTGTTCAGCCTGCCTTCATTCTCATACTGAAACATGCTGAGGTGGAAAGATAAATTTATGACGTCCTGAATGCATTTTCTTGTAGATTAAAGGGTAGATTTAATAAATTCACACTCCTGCCATGGAGCTTGGTGCTGGGGACACATATCAGAAAGTGGGGCACAGAGGTCAGCACACTCCACAGGGATCCTTGTCCATTAATTTTAATTGATAGAAAATGCTACAGGGGTCACTGACCTTGGCGCCCAGTGCACAGAGCTCTGTGCTGGGACTATGAATATGTAAATCTATCCTTGCACTACAGAATCAGAGAAATAACAGCACGGGAGGCCCATCAAGATTGTGCTGGTGATAGCTTTTCATCTGCAGCCATCTATATATTACTTTAGGCTGGTATAATGAAGTAAAATGAATGAGAGATCGCTTATAAAGGGCATTTATGGGTAATCCCATTTTAATTCTATCCCTTTCCACAGCACTGCTGGGGAGCTGGTAGGAAAGTGAAACGATGTAAAGTAAGAACTTGTATTTATGCAGCACCTTTCAAGGTCCCAGAAACAGCAACGGCCCAGAATTTGCAGGGAAATTAACGGTGAGTTTAATAGCGCTGGCCGTTATTAGTCTGTAAACAACCCAGCAATTTGTGGCGAGTTAGAGATACCCAATGAGTTGCGAATCGCCACCAATTGCTGGACGATTTGTGCCACTCCACTGTTAGCCTCGGAAAACCGGACCTCGCTCTCAACCTCCCCGTGGGTTTCGAGAAATTGCTGCATTTGCACCGTTAAAATGAATTAGCCTCGTCACAGAAAGTTAGGGCTGGGACTGAACGACATGAGGACCCTTTCAATGATGACCCTGCAATGCCACTCAACCTCTCCGGCCCAGAGAGGGAGCGACTGAAACTCTACATCGGATTGTACTACTCCTGACTTGGGGGGGGCTTGATGCTGACACTTGGTGCCAGAAATGGAAAGCGTTCCTTTCCCCAACACTGACACCCCTTGCTCTTGATAGCACAAAAGAAAACTGAAGAAAGGAAAAGGCAGAAGTCTTGCTTCCACCGCCACCGCCCCCCCCACCTGGCCAAATCTAAGGTGCATACTGTCAGCTGCCAAGGCCCGAAGCTCTGAAATTCCCTCCCTAAACCTCTCCGCCTCTCTATCTCTCTTTCCGACGCTCCTTAAAACCGAATATCTCCTTTGAGGCTCGGTGCCAAATTTTGTTTTGTAACACTCCTGTGAAGCGTCTTGGGACGTTTTACTACGTTAAAGGCGCTATATAAATACAAGTTGTTGTTGTAGCTATACAACTCCCCACAAGCAGTTGTCTAACTCCATTTCACTGACAGTACATGATACAGAAGGAGGCACAATACACTCACTGCTACATCGGTCTTGGCTTGTGACCCTGGATAGCTGTGGAGGTGACTATAGCAGGAAAGTTCTCCCCGGTGTCCTGGCCAATATTTATCTCTCAACCAAAAAACAGATTATCTGGGCACTATCACATTGCTGTTTGTGGGTGCTTGCTGTGTGCAAATTGGCTGCCGCGCTTACTACATTACAACAGTGACTACACTTCAAAAGTACTTCATTGGCTGTAAAACGCTTTGGAACATCCTGAGGTCATGAAAGGTGCTATATAAATGCAAGTCTTTCTTTCATTTGAGGGTTAACTAAACAGCAAATAATAACTTCAAGAGCAGTGCGTGTGGAGAACATAAATTCAGACCTATAAAATTAATCAGGATAGCTCCTTTAAATGGATTTACATTTTCTTCACATTTTAAAGTGTATAATTTATTATAATTAAGTCCAGATTCAACCTTCTCCCATCCCTACATAGTTTAATTACATCACTACAGAACACATATCCAAATGTTTCAAAAGGCAATAACCCTGCCAGAAAAGTAATTTATATATCAGCAAGACTAACCAAAGTGTAAACAGATTTAATAAAGGAAACTCTTCCTGCCTCAATCTTCCAACATTTAGAAATAAAACCACTTTCAAGTATCATGCGATTCACCAAAATGATCCCCATTCACAGACACTAGCAACACTTCCACTGCAAATACATTGCATTTAAACCAATATAGGATCAAACATTGTCCATTCACCTCTGGAGAGGGGGTTTAGTGCACTGAAAGTCTCCTCCCTCTTCTGCCTGCAAGAGAACCCATTGAAATGAATGTAAAAAGTCTCAAATCCAATTCCAAGTGGATATGAGCAATTGGCACTAAATGGAACAATCTCACGCCAAAAGGTCACTGTGCGAAATGAAAATTCCCTGTTTGAAAGAGGAGCATTATGCAGCAAGCCACCAAACAAGGTGACCCACTACGCTCTTAAATAGCAAAACCCTTCTGCATAGCGCCAGTGTTAGTTTCTCTGTTCAGGAGAGAATTTTCCACTTCTAGGCTGACACTTCAGTGCGGTACTGAGGGAGTGATGTGATATCAGAGGTGCCGTCATTCAGATGAAACATTAAACCACAGCCCCATTCTTCTAGTTCAGATAAATGTTGAATACTCCATAGCATTTGTCAAAGCAAAGCAAGGAATTCTCCCATTGTCCTGGCCAACATCAATCAACCTTACCAAAACCAGTTCATTCATTTCATTGCTGTTTATGGGATCTTGCTATGGGCAAAATGGCTGCTGCGTACATCTACATAGCAACAGTAACTGCACTTTAAAGTAACTCATTGTATGTCAAACCTTTTGGGACAACTTGAGAGAACTGATAAGGCACTATATAAATGCATGTCCTTTCTTTCTTGCGTCTAGTGTGCATGTATCAAACATCTCAAATAATGAGCAGAAAGCCAAAACAACCTGCTCACACCCCAAATTCCGGATAGCACCTCCCACTGTGCTGGTGTGACATTTAACTTCACATACCAACGACGCTTGTAGCCCTTATAATAAAAAAACTTTGCTGACAATTAGTGACAAAGGATAGGGAGTTCTGTCTTGTGCCCACTTCGCAATCCTAGTCCTAGGTTAACACTGCCCAAACCAATCTTGTGCAGAACCTTTACAGCCTGAGGGGAGAGATTTGGCCCCATTCCATCAGTGTCATAAGGATAAGAATCTAGATTCCAAAGATGAAAGGTGAATGTATCAAGTCAGATACTCTCAAGGCTGCCAGCGTGATTCACCTAACAGTGACATTGGGGGTAATTTTAACCCCTCATGAGGGGTGGGAGAGGGGCGGTGGGGGGTTAGGTTACAATTTAAAAAATCTGAAACCTGACCCCCTACCCGCCTCCAAAGCGCCCACTTCCAGTTTGAATAGAGGCAAGCTGGGGGGCGGGCAACTAACCTGCTTTCAAGAGGTGAGTCCATTATTTAAATATGTTAATGAGGCTGCGTGCCTCACATTTTAACAGCCTTTCAGATTTAACGGCTGCGGGCCGGGTTTCCCAGGGCTCGGGAAACCCGGCAGCTGAAGGGAGGCGAGAAGGGCCGGATCCAGTAGATATGTGCCTTTCCAGCACTGCTTGTGGGCCAAGAGGAGCGGGAGTCCCGACCCGCACTCCAGTCTCCCCCACGACCCGCGCCTGTATCTCCCGCCCGACCCCCGTTCCGAACGCCTCACCAACACACGCTCCGGTCTCCCGCCCGACCCGCGCCTCTATTTCCCGACTGACCCACACTTCGATCTCCCCACCAACCCACGCTCTGGTCTCCCCGATGACCCATGCTCCGAACTCCCCCCCCCCCCCCAAACAACCTCACTCCGAGCTCCCCACCAACCCGCGCTCCGATCTCCCCTCCACGACCCGCGCTCTGGTCTCCCCCACCTCCCGACCCATGCTCCGATCTCCACCCCTCACCCCGAACTGGCACTCCAAACTCCAATCTTCCCCCCCCCAACCCGTGCTCCGATCTCCCCACCCCCCTGGTGCTCTGATCTCCCTCCCCCTGCCACCGAACCACGCTCCGATTTCCCCCGGACCCACGATCTCTCCCTCCCTCCTCTCTGTTCCCGGTCTCCGGTCTTCCAGCGCAGGCCTTCCCACCCAACAGTCAGCCAGCCTCTCAATCTGGCTGGCTGCCGGCCGGGAAACTGAGAAAAAAATTCAAATGAGGTCTCGTCATTAAATTCAGCAGGACCTCAGGGTTACCCGCTTTTCCAGGTTTCCTGACTCCCACCACCCCACGCAAATATCAGGGTCACTCTGTCCTGTATGAAACAGCAGCACATTTACTAATTGAACACTTTCAGTATATCTTTTGCCTACAGTCGCTTGAATCAGCTTAACCAAGTGATTATCTGTTGGCATGAACAGAACATTAATATTAATATAGGAGTAATTGACAGTCACTCACCCAGTGTGGGGTCATATTCCCAGATGAACCTCTTGGTCAGAAACCTGACTACAATAGCTGTAAAGAAAAAAAAGTGAATTAATGCCTATTAAACGCCAATTGTGTTACAAATAGGAAACAGTGCAACCTTCAACTCAATCACAAGGTAAATATGGATGAAAAGGACCATGTGACCTACAGTCCCCGCAATACAGCATCCAATTGCCTTTTAAATGATTGCAGGGGTTTTTGCTCCACTATCCTACATGAAAGTTCATTCCATGTATTGATTACACTTTCTTTGAAGGCTTCTTCATTATTTAGGGTAAATTGCTTCTCAAATGCACCACTAACCCAGCCTACCTCCCTCTAAATCAGCCTGAGTGGCAGATCTGGCCCTTAACCTGTTAAATCTGTTGCCGTCCCTGAACAGGCTGGGAAATGGAATTGGGGCAGGAACGCACAACTTCAGTCATCTCAAACCGCCCAGAATGAAATTACTAGCCTCAGCAGCGTAGCGAAAAACACCATCTTATTTAAATTTGCAGAGTCTTGGTGACAGAATAACAATGCGCATAACATCAAATAAAGAATACCGGGAATTAAATTCATCTTTTAAAAGAACACTGGCAGAGTGTCTGTTGATCTCTTTCATTAACGACCCACGAAAAATAATTGTAATATATATGCAGCTTTAAAACATGTCATTCCTACGCTGCAATTTCATTAGCAGGCCATTATTTAGAGAGAAATGCAGACATTCTCCACCCCCAGTCCACTGTTTCTATAAAAGGAGCACCTGTGACACAGCATAGCTCTGTTAATACTATACTCATTAGTACATCACTTGTTCACCTGCAGCTTACGGTAGGATGTTTGTTCAAACACTGAGTTCAGCGGTTTATTTTCTGAATAGCATTCCTTGAAGACTCTGTGGCGTTTGAGTTTTTGAAAGAATGTAAGATGCTACCATCCTGACCACAGTTAAACATAAACAACTTTTTGGCAAAATGCAAAACAAATGAGCAGCAGCACATTCAAACAGGAAACCGCTAATTAGCTAATGTATTGCAACAACAGTTCCTCATTGCTCTGATAGTAACAATAGTAACACAGTAACGCTTTGAGCAGGACGAGACCACTGGTCCATCTTGCCAATCCTTCCAAACCTCCCATCAGTTTCCTTCCTGTGATTCGAGATCCAATGTCCCCGAATCCCATTTACTAATGGGAATTCACCAAGTGTTTTACACAGGAACAGGAGTGGGACATTTGGCCTCTCGAGCCTGTTCTACCATTCAGTTAGTTCATGGCTGATCTGTACCTCAACTCCATTTACCTGCCTTTGCTCCATATCCCTTGATACCCTTATCTAACAAAAATCTATCGATTGCCGTCTTGAAAATTTAAATTGACCCAGCATCCACAGCCTTTTGGGGGAGCAAGTTCCAAATTTTCACTGACCTTTGTGTGAAAAAGTGCTTCCTGATTTAAATGGCATTGCTCTAATTTTAAGATTATTCCTTTCTGTTCTGGATTCCCCCCCATCAGAAGAAATACATTCTCTGTTTCTATCCTATTGAATCCCGCTATTATTTTAAACACCTCAATTAGATCACAACTCAAACTTCTAAACTCGACTGAATGCAAGCCAAGTATATGCGACGTGTCCTCATAATTTAACCCTTTAAGCCTTGGTATCATTCTGGTGAATCTGCGCTGTACCCTTTCTAAGGACAGTATATCTTTCTTGAGGTTCAGTGCCCAAAACTGAACACAGTTCTCCAGAAAGGATCTGGCCAAGGCTCTGTACAACTGAAGCATCACTTTTTCACTTTTGAATTCCAACCCCCTTGAGATAAAGGCCAACATTCCATTAGCCTTTTCAATTACTTTTTGTACCTGTGCACTAGCTTTTAGTGATTTGTGCACATGAACACCTAAAAACCTTTGCTGCTCCAAAGCTCCTAATCTCTCACCATTAAGAAAATATTCCTATTTGTCTTTTTCAGATCCAAAAGTGAATAATCTCAAACTATCCCACGTGGAACTCCATCTGTCATAGTCTTGCCCACTCGCTTAGTCTGTCTCTGTCCCTTTGTAACTTTCTGCTCCCATCTACACAACTTACCGTGCATTCTCACTTAGTGTCATCTGCAAACTTAGATATACAACTCTCTATTGCTTTATCCTCCATAATTCACTTGGTTTCAGAGCAGCAGAGATACTAACTGCAGCGCTGAGTTGATCAGAAGGAATAATGGGGGTATCCAGGATGCAAAGAATCAAGAATTATATAATAAGATAGCTTGCAACAGAAACAACGCTTTTACAGAAGATCCAGGAAAGATGGCTACAATGATTTGGGTGCATTTCAAGAATGGAAACAGGTAGAATACCTTTCATGGCCCTGCACACAGAGGTACATGGAACAAGAAGCCAAGGAAGACCAAGAAAGCACTGGATAGACAATGTGAAGAGTGACTTGTCACAGGAAGGGATAGATTTCATTGAAGCAGTTCATAACTGATAAGAGGGGAGTGCATTCAATCGGCCCCATCATCGTTGCGAAGCTGACGGATGGGAATTTAGTAGTAGTAGTATTCCTTCATCCAAGCTGTTTTTTATATATATATATATATATATATATATATATATACACACAGGAAACTCTTGTTTAACCGGCACCTAAATATCCGGAATTCTCTCTTAACCGGCAAAAATCATACTCCGAAAACTCCTCTCAAATAACCGGCAATGTTGCCGAGTCAGAGTCCGAGTCTCCCGCGAACGCCGAGTACTCCGAAAACTCCTCTCAAATAACCGGCAATGTTGCCGAGTCCGAGTCTCCCGCGGACGCCGAGTTAGTCAGTGGGGGTAGTTCTCCAAACTGCCACTACTCGGCCTCCTGGCGCTGTCGGAAGTCCGAACACTGCAGTAACAGGAGTCTGATTCTCCCGCGCTGCCGGGAGTCTCTTCTGATCGGCCATTTTACTGTGTGTAAGTTTTGTTTTACTGTTAAGTAATTAAAGAGTTATGGATTACCCTCAACTGTCAGTACTGTACTTAATCAAGCATCTTCCACCATCCATTTAACACAACATTCTGTAGGTGAGTACCCAAATACTGTATACTGCACATTTCTTGATTTTTTTTATTTTTGTTTGTTAAAAATAGCCTCGGTAGATATAACTCTCCGTTATCCGGAACTTTTGATCAACCGGCACCACGCCGGTCCCGTCGGTGCCGGATACCAAAGAGTTTCCTGTATAGTGAAATACAGATCCCTGAGGAACACCACCTGTCGCATACCGCCAATCCACCAATTACCACGAGTTTAACTCCAAGTCAGCGTGCTCTCGTTTTTGCTAGTAATCTCTTGTGCGGAACCTTATCAAATGCCTTCTAGAAGTCCATATGGACAATATCTATAGACACTCCACTGTATACCATGCTAGTGACCTCCTCAAAAAATTCAACTAGGTTAGTCAGATATTAACTACCCTTCACAAATCCATGTTGACTCTCTTTGTTCAGCCCATACTTGTCCATGTTCTCAGTCACTCTGAGCTGCATATTAACTCGGAGGCAGGGAGGAAGCAGGGCGGGGTGGGGGGGGGATGCGGGGTGCTGGACTGATGTTGGGAAACCCAGAAGAGTGGGTCTCCCTCATGTCCTGCCGATTTTAACGGCAGGACCTGATTAGCATTTTTTGTCTCCGTTTCCTGGCCGCAGCCAGCCAGATTGAGAGGCCTTCGGCACCAGGCCACAGCCGGGGAGTGGAGAGGAGGGAGGCATCGGGGAAGCCAGGGTGGGAGAGGCGGAGAAGATCAGAGTTCTCAGGTAACATCGGGGAGGCCGGGGGGCGGGGGAGAAGAAGATCGGAGTCCGGAGGCCACATCAGGGAGGACGGAGCAGGGGTTGATTGGAGTACGGAGGCCACAAGGAAGATTGGAGGCCAGAGCAGGGGGGAGATAGGAAGCCTCGTGGAGGAGATCGGAGGGGCCGGAGGGGTGTCCAATCTGGAGGGGGGGGGGGGGGGGGGAGAAAGAGGTGGGTGAAGCAGGTAAGCTGGATCCAGCAGGTAAGTGGGAAGGCACTTACCTCCTGGATCCAGCAGTCCTCGCCTCCCTTTAGCCGCCGGGTTTCCTGAGGCCCGGGAAACCCGGCTGGCAAGAGTTAAATTTAAAATGGAGGATAAATATGAGTTACACCTATGTACTTATTAAGGATAACATAATGGCAGTAGAAAAAAGTGACTCAGCTAACAGCAAAACAGAAATAGAATCCATGTGGCTAGATATAAAAGATAACAAAGGATCAATCACACTAATAGGCGTAGTCTACAGACCACCGGATAGTGGAAGGGAGGTGGAGGAAGAAATATGCAAACAAATTAGGGAAATGAGTAAAAAACATAGAATAATAATCATGGGGGATTTCAACTACCCCAATACTAATGGGACAGAAGAGGTCGGTAAAGGGGATAGGGAATGGAGTTCCTACAATGTGTACAGGACTCCTTTATAACCCAATATGTAAAAGTCCAACAAGGGAGGATTCGCTATTGGATCTAGTAATGGTGAATGAACCAGAGCAGATAAGAGAAGTTAAAGTAGGGGAACATCTAGGCAATCGTGA
Source organism: Squalus acanthias (assembly GCA_030390025.1). Classification (NCBI taxonomy): domain Eukaryota; kingdom Metazoa; phylum Chordata; class Chondrichthyes; order Squaliformes; family Squalidae; genus Squalus; species Squalus acanthias. The sequence continues at coordinate 87,075,465 of CM059434.1, read as the reverse complement.
CCATAATATAATACGCTTTAAAATAATAATTGATTGGACATAAGTGTGACGAAGACTAGGGTAACAGATTGGAGAAAAGCTGATTTTGAGGGGCTGAGAATAGAACTTGGGAAAATAAAATGGTCAACAATATTGGCAAACAATGACATAGAACAGCAATGGGAAACATTTAAAGCGGTGTTCAATAGAGTCCAGGAAAAATATATTCTGCTAAAAAACAAGAACAAGCTAAACACTAATGAGACACTATGGATGAATAAAGCCATAAGGGAAAAATTGAGGGTAAGGAAAGAGGCATACATTAAGTACATGGACAGCAGGGGAGAGCATAATGGAAAATATGAAGAGATAGGAAAGTCAAAAAAACAATTACGAAGGCCAAGAGGAACTATGAAATTAAATTATCAAGAAACATAAAACAAAATAGTAAAATATTTTACAGGCACATCAATAAAAAAAGGAAGGTGGGGATGGGAATAGGGCCACTAAGGGATGGACAGGATAATACCACAGGCAGTGATAGTGAGATGGCCGAAATATTAAATAATTACTTTGTCTCAGTATTTACCAGGGAGATAGAACAGGTGGACATGACATTGGATCATGACATTAGTAATGAAATAACTGCATTTAAAATAAAAAGTGGAAATATATTAAATAAACTAATCAAACTCAGAGGAAAAAAACCCTGGTCCGGATGGATTACATCTGCGCATTTTAAAAGAATCTAGGGAAGAGATAGCAAAGGCATTACTACACATATTTAATAATTCATTAGAAAAAGTTGTAGTGCCAGAAGACTGGCGGATAGCTAACATAATACCTATATTTAAGAAGGGAGATAGAACATGTCCAGGGAACTATAGACCAGTCAGCTTAACATCGGTGGTAGGAAAAATAATGGAATCCCTACTAAAGGAGAAAATAGAAGAACATCTAGAAGCCAAAAATATAATAATGAATAGTCAGCATGGATTTCAAAAGGGGAAGTCTTGCTTGACCAACCTAATTGAATTTTTTGAAGAGGTAACAGAGAGAGAATAAACAAGGGTTTTCTAGATTTTCAAAAGGCCTTCGATAAGGTACCACATAATAGACTAATGAATAAGGTCAGAGAATGCAGAGTCAGGGGACAAGTAGCAGAATGGATTGCTGGCCGGCTTCAGCACAGAAAGCAGAGAGTAGTGGTAAAGGGTAGCTATTCACAGTGGCAGAAAGCGGGTAGTGGTGTTCCACTGCTGGGACCACTGCTGTTCACAATTTAGACTTTGGAATTAAAAACACAATTTCTAAATTTGCGGATGACACCAAATTGGGGGGGATAGTCAATACTGAGGAGGACTGCAACAAGTTACAAGAGGACATTAATAAACTTGCAGAATGGGCATATAATTGGCAAATTAAATTCAACACAGATAAATGTGAGGTATTACATTTTGGTAGGAAGAATAGGGAGGTCACTTATCACTTGGAGGGTGCGAGTCTAGGTGGGGTAGAGGGACAAAGGGATCTCGGAGTACAAATACACAAATCACTAAAAGTAGCGACACAGGTTAACAAGGCCATAAAAAAGCAAACCAGGCACTAAGATTTATTTCTAGAGGGATAGAATTGAAAAGTAGTGAAGTTATGCATCGAACCTTGGTTAGACCACACTTTGAGTACTTCGCATAATTCTTGTTGCCATATTAGAAAAAAGGATATAGAGGCACTGGAAAGGGTGCAGAGAAGAGTTACAAGGATGATACCAGAAATGCGAGGGTATACATATCAGGAAAGGATGAACAGGCTGGGTCTCTTTTTGCTTGAAAAATGAAGGCTGAGTGGTGACCTAATTGAGGTCTTTAAAATTATGAAAGGTTTTGATAGAGTAGATACAGAGAGAGCGTTTCCACTTGTGGGGAAGAGCATAACTAGAGGCCATCAATATAAGATAGTCACTAAGAAATCCAATAGGGAATTCAGAAGAAACTTCTTTACCCAGAGAGTAGTTGAGGCAAATAGTATAGATGCATTTAAGGGGAGGCTAGATAAGCATATGAGGGAGAAGGGAATAGAGGGTTATGCTGATAGAGTTAAATGATGAAAGATTAGAGGAGGCTCGAGTGGAGCATAAACGCCGGCATGGACTGGTTGGGCCGAATGGCCTGTTTCTGTGTCGCATATCCTATGTAATCCTATGTAAACACAGTCTCATTATAATATTTAAATTGTCAACCTGCCTCCTGCGAGCTGGTTGGTTGCCCCCCCTCCCCCCAACCCACCGTCCCACCTCCGTTAAAACCGGAAGTGGGCGGGTTGGAGGCGGGTTAGGGTCGGGATTCAGATTTTTAACATTTTAACATCCCACCTGACCCAAACCCGCCTGTCTTTGGGGGTTAACATTCCCCCCTCTGTCTCGAATAATAGATTCCAGTATCTTCCCTGCAATTGATGTTAAACTGACAGGTCTGTAGTTACCCAATTTCTCTCTCCCTTCCTTCTTAAGTAACGGAGTGACATTTGCGATTTTCCAATCCAAAGGCACAATTCCTGAATTTAGAGAGCTTTGAAAAATTCTGACTAATGCATCTGCAATTTCCTCATCTATTTTTTTTTTAATACCCTGGGGTGGAAACCATTAAGTTTTGTTTAAAACTCTGCCATGGTTTTTTGTTCCACCACCTCTGCCAGTAAACCAGTCCACAATTCTATCCCCTTCTTACTAAAATATGTTGCCTAAGTTTCTTATTTTCTTTTCACATCCTTAACTTGAAACGGTATTGCCTACTCCTTGAATCCTGTGCCTGACAGAAGAACTTTCCTGGGCCTAATTTCTCCATCCTCTTCTTCTCATGATAGCAAAGTCCCAGGATAAACAATCTATCCTCATATCCCAGCTCATTAGGTTCAGTAATTAACCTTTGAAGCGCCGCTGCACAGAGACCAGACTGAACACAGTGTTCCAGATGCAGTCTGAGGATACAACAGTTAGAAGACACAAGTTTCAAGCAAAGCTTCAAGTTTAACATTTCTTTATCATTGACTTTCTTTACAAGATGGCATCTGTCGACCAGTTTTGGTGTTTTAACAACTGGCTCACAAGATTAGCTGATGTGATTGCCTAGAGTGGTTTAACCATAGTATTATCAACAAGGTTGGAATTTAGTGATAAATTTAGAAATGGTTAGAAATTTTTTTGACATAAGTTATTGCATGTATTTACTTGGTGTCAACAAGTCACGGAAACCAGCAAACTACTGTGCAAATGTTGCTTGGAGTAGACATTTGTTGATAAATCTTGTGGATTCTAGTATAAGCCAGATGTAAGGAAGTTCCACGAAAAAAAATGACCATGTGTAAACAGTCTCAAGTTTCATTCTTTCTAATTCAACAATTAGATTTATCCAATCCGTAAAGAAACTGCTATTATTGACTTTGCGCAAAACAGGTTCATCGAGAAGGTTTTAATAACTGCAGCCAAAGGTTTCGCAGTTGCCCAATTCTTTACTTGTTGTTTGAACATTGTTCATTGGTCTGTCTTCATTGAGAGGACTGGTAGGCCCATGTAACTTCCATTGACCACCGTCAAGCACGGATCTATAGGCCCATATATAACTTTTCTTCAACATTCTCCAAGGGCTAGTTCCTTCAATCAGTGCACCAAGAGAACATAATTCCTCAAAAGTGCAAATAGAGGTCGGTGAAACCATGAAAAAGGACAATAGAATGTTATGGTTTTATGAATGGGGGCATAAAAAGTAAAGAATGATGAATTTATATTTAACATCGGCTAGACCACAGTTAGAGTACTAAATGTGCAGTTTGGGATACCCCATTAGAGAAAGGATATTAAACCATAGAGAGTGTACAATGTAGATTCACTAAGATGATGCTTGGGATTGTAAACTATAGTTATGAGGAGACACGCAAGACGGTGTGACTATATCCACTGGAGTAGGGGAAGCCAAGAGAAGATTTAATCGGGGTTTATAAAATTATTCTGGTTGGGGGTCAGTGATGAGGGGTCATCAATTTAAAATTGTGGCTAGTAACTGAGGACACAGGTTACGAGAAATTTCCTTTAACAGAGGGTTGCTGGAGCGTGGAGTGCTTTGCGACAGAGCGTTGTTGAGGCAGAGACAATTGCATCTTTTATGGGGAAATTTGATAAGTATTTAAAGCAGAGGAAGGTACAAGGCTATCAGGAAAGAGCAGGGCAGTGGGAATACTGTTGGATTGCACTAGCAAAGAGCCAGCACAGACATAATAGGCATAATGGCCTCCTTCTGTCCTCTAAACTACTAAGGTTCTAAGAAAATCTATGAAGAAAGTAAGGATTTCCAGGTTACTGAGTCAATTTCATGGTAAAAAGCATAATTTAGATTTGAACTGTCTCCCAGGAGTAATAAACCAAAATTCATAATTAGCAGTAATATTTGTTTTTGTGAAATGATTGTTGAAAATTCACATTTGTGGAATTTCATTTATCTACAATACCTAAAAGTCTTGGGTATAAGCGCACAATTCGTCCTAAGTTTTACATCTACTTCATCGAACACCATCCCCACCGGGCCTTGTTGATTAGCTGAAAGTAAATCAGTGTGTCCCTGACAATACACTGTCTATTACACACCATTAACACCTCTATTGTTATAGAATATAATGTGCTCTCCGACTCGCTGTGAGCAATGCCACAGGAGACCTGCTAGCATGCCATAAACACAGAAAACCAGGTTTCCTCTCTTAACTCTTCAGCTGAAATCACGCTGTGTAAGATTAGCAATGAATGTCAACATATTCATATGAAATGTACCTCTCTGTTGTTTCAATGAAAGCATTAACCACTTACAATACACAAGTTAACACATTCATTACAATAGCAGGAAAGGAATTTCATATCAACACATTAACATGCCTGTTATGAGCACTGCACAATGCCTTTGGTCATAATAGACAACGGACATCTGATTTCAAAGCTGCAAAATTCCAAGAAAATACTCTGGAGTTTTTGGCATCAAGGTGGACAGATTATAGGGATATAATTTTTGGAAAACACAAAAGGAAGTATGACAGTTTCATCCTATTTATCATCTTTCAGTAACTACTGTCAGTTTCCAAATGTGGTATAACCAAATAATGTGTTTCTATTTTGTTGTATAGCTGTCTGACCAACTGCCAGAATAGGGAAATATTTGGCTTACATTTTCTGTACTCCCACATCAACGGAGATGTGGCATTTAACAGTATCTCTTGCCATATAAATGTGGACCAATGTTCCTGATATTTGGGTCTGTGGTTTTTTTTTTACTGGAGGCATAATTTCTTAAAAATAAAGGGCCATGATAAAAGATTTATGGTTGCAGTCATCTGGATCACTGTTCAAAACCAGACTGACTCCAATGTATTTGGCCTCAAATATCAGAGTACTTCGAGCTGTCCCTCACTTACTGGTGGTTGGGTTTGCACGAGGACTGCAGATGATCTGTCTTCAATGTGGAATTACTGCCCCATAAGAAAAATCAAGTTGCCTCTGTCAACATGTTTGTGAAAATCCTTGCAATGCAGAGAGGTGGGGGGTGGGGACGGGACATAGAGCCTAGACAAACAGCAGAAAGAAAGAAAATGTAATGGAACATTATGAGCAGTGTGACTAGAATGGAACGTGGACTATATTAATAGTGCTGTCAATAGTGCCTTTGATCTTCAGCGGCTATTCTAACTTTCTATTACATTATAAATAGAGAAAAGAACATAATAAAATTAAGGTTGAGAAAAGGCCATTCAGCCTATTAAAGTTTGTTCTAACTCAACCAATCCTAGCATCCAACAGCATTATGAATGTGCCTATTGTCTTTGATTCTATCACCTTATGGGCAGATTATTTCAAACATACATCACTCTTTGAGTAAAGATTTATGTTCCTAACTCATCTGTTTTAAATTTACTTTTCACTAATTTAAATTTATGTCCTCTACTTCTACTGACCTGACTTATTTTAAAGTAATATTCTATCCTATTTATTACTTTATGTACCTCAGAGCAATTCTCCGCACCCCCCACCCACCACCCCCCACCAACGTTCTTACAAGACCAAAGAGCTTAAGCTTCTCCAATCTTTCTTTTGATCTCATCCCTTTTACACTTGGGATCATTCTTGTTGCTTTTTTTCTACACCCTCCCCAATCTATGTATATTCCTTTTGAAGTATACTAATGAAAAGTGCACACAGTATAGCAAGTGAGGTCTGGCTACTGCCTTATAAAGCCTCACTATAACTTCTTTAGACTCTGGCTATGTAATCCAACACACACTTCGCTTCTCAAATGCTTTGTAAAACTGCCTTGCCATAGAAGAGATCAAAATCGTCAAAATTTTAATTTAGAAGGAAGCAACGCCAAACAGACTGAAACAGGCTACAGAGAAACATCTGGAATGCCAACTAATATCAAGCATTCCCAAATTAATTTTACAGGTTTTTTTGACATGTGGCTGGATCATCACAAAAGGAAAAATCCCAACATTGCTCAAAAGGCCAACAGCAATTATGAAGAGATGTGACATTGTGGTCACATGGAAGGGGTGATTCCACGATCTGGCACTGCCAACGGGGAGTGGCACTCACGGGGAGTGCATCTCGGGAAGTCACAAATGCTCAGCCCATGGTTTTCTACCCATTAAATCTTAACTGGTAGGAAAACCATGGTCTGAATGCCCACAGCTTCTCAAGATGAACAGCCACTGCTCACCGGGAGTAACAGATTGGCCAATCGCCCCTGAAGAAACAAGACTCATGTCGTTCTGTGACGAATGTTAAGCAAGGATCCATGTGGTCTCCCGCTCCTATCTGAGATTCTCATGATTAGCTCCTGATGGTGATTTTGACAAGGAAAGCAGGAGGAGTGCTTCAGTTGGCCTCAAATGGTGAGGTAAAAATTGGCCTGAGTTTCTGCTCCGGACCTCTAACCAGAAGCCTTTGCTGGAAATGAGTATATGTGGGTGCCAGGTGAGGATTAGCCTCCACCACTGTGAAATAGCCAACACTCATTTTGAAGGCTTACATGCGAATATTGTCACTTGGGCAAGGTACCAGAAAGCACCCAGTCCACATGGAACTGTACCCCAGCAAAGAGTCAATGCTTTCTGAAGAGAGGGCAAGGGGAACAATTGGTGAGAAAAAGAGGGGGGAAAAGCACTTTGGGATGTTATGGAGAAGAGGCCTTTACTGGAAAAACCATTAGAATTGGTATAAATTATGTCTCAGTGACTGTGTAAGATTCAACCAGGGCAGATCATTTCAAACAGAACAAAGCGCCACTGGGATGATGGCGCTACTGTACTTGGTGAAGTAGTGGATCAGTTCCAAACCCTTAAGTCAAATATCCTCAAGAATAAAAAACTGAAACTAGGGCTGGACTGCAAATCAGCAAGAGATGACAAAACATTTCAATTACATGGGTTTTATCTTTCAATGGAGCCATTTGTTACCTGGAACTGGCCTCGAACAGAAGAGAGGAGGTTAGTTACCACTCATCAGTGTTAGCTCAAACAAATACTACAAGAAGATAGCAAGACATGGTCATTAATGTAGAGAACAAAGAAAATACAAAAACCACTGCACCGACAGCACAGCTCAGGAAAGAATAGACTTTATATTGTTCAAGTACTGTATATTGCCCAAATTTGTAAAGAAATGCTTCCAAAAAAAGATTACTACAGCAGAATACAAAGGCATGAGCATATGAAGTGGAGTGATGCTAGGATCCAGACAACAGTATCACTTTAAAAAGGATACAATTTTTAGCCAAGACCTGTATCAGATGGTGACTACATGTGCCAGTGCTGTATACATAGAGATGCATAAAGGATGCAATATACTTGCTGACGACAATAATGATATGAATCACAAACATCAGGGCAGCAGAGAGACTGGACTCTTTGTATCGCTTGTTAAAATATAATTAATCACCCATTTTCTCCGCTGACTTTGTCTTCCTATATAATTAGCTACATTACAACAATTGTGGATTCTGATTACATTCATTAACACTCTTGTACCGCCACATGCAATTACTGGGGAGGCATGTAGCTTTCGTAATGAAAATCTGCAGATAATGATAGCCAGGATGTTGAAACCCAAAATTATTGACTTTCGGTCACTCATCCATCCATTTGGCACATCACGTTGATTGCTGTTCGCTTTAACCCACAAAGGGGCTGCTTAATTAAAGACAATTGGAAAAGTATCATCCACAGCTGGAACTTAATGAACCTTGGGATTTTGTTTTTGCACAACAGAGCGTGGCATTCCAAATACATCAAAGGAAAAAAAGTACTTCAATGGCTTATTGAACATCCTGGAAACTGGTACCACTGGTCTCAGGTATGAAAACATGTTCATCTCCACATTTTTGAAACACACTACTGGGCAGAACACTGCAATCATCAATAAGCATGAGTCACAAGTTCTATATACAGCCGACTTCATTCAGAAAAAGATATCTTGCAGCAACCAAAATAGAAGCCTCTCAAAAAACTGATGCCTGCAGTCAATTTAGCATTCTTCATTCAGCGACAATGCAGTAAGGCATCAGCATGTCCTCTTGTAGGAGACGAGAGCTTCTGTTAACCTTTAAATATGAACATATTCTACATTACAGAGTTTTTCTCATATAGCTTGCTCATTGTCAAATTCTTCTTAACCTGGTTCAGCAAAAGGAGGATGAGTCACTGTTTTATTCATGTACTATACAGTCAGACCTTGTGTTGCCATGTACACAGAATGCAGCATTTGGTTCAAGATATGGATCAGTATACAGGCAACTGTGCATTTTGCCCCTTTTAATTTTTGGGGGGTGAAATTTTCTGCTGTTAAGGTGGAAGACAACTCGGGAGGGACTACTTCTGACTCCCATAACCACTGCCAGGTCAGTCATCACAAAGTCAGATGCACTGTAAAGCTCCATCAGCTTTGCCACTAATGAAGAGTCTTAGGGGCTTATTTTCTGACTGCGTGCCAGTGGCAGGTAATCTTGCCCACCACCAGTTTATATCGGAACACTGTGGGCACACTGCCAACATGCACTGGCACTCGGTGCAGTCTCCCAACTTCAGCCCCTCCAACTCAATTTCAGAACAACATTCTATTATTCTATCCTAGTGATGTCTCTGAATTATATGACCAATTAGTGTCCAAACACAAACACATGCACAAATTAGACATATACAATACACACATTATAAGGGAGATCACTGGGATTTGAGTTTTTCCCTGAATCTTGAGATCTTTAGGATGTTTCACCCCACTGTCTTGGATATGTGTACAACAGATGTAAGTCCAAAATAGATTTTTTTTAAAGAGACTGACTGTCAGTGACACTGAAAACAGGACGTATTAAGTATTATTACTGAAAGGGTGGTAGAGGCAGGAACCCTCACATCATTCTAGAAGCATTTAGATGAGCACTTGAAACGCCATAGCAAACAAGGCTACGGAACAAGTGCTGGAAATTGGGATTAGAACAGATAGGGCTTGATGGCCGGCGTGGACACGATGGGCTGAAGGGCCTCTTTCTGTGCTGTATAAATCTATGACTCTATGACTATGACTATTAGTGTTACCAACAACTACATTTGTATCAAGTCTAAGCCATATTTCAGATCTCTCTGCCTCTCCACCTGCCTCTCCTATTTCAAGACCCTCCTTATAACCCACCTCTTTACATACTTTTTGTAGGCGTAACTTATACAGCAGATTTTACACTACACAGTAAGTGTGATTTTCCTGGGTTTAGCAGAGGTGGCTCATGAAAAAATGGACACTATGCACAGGAAAAAAAAAATCCTTTTCCCCTGTTTTGCATCTGAATAGCACGGTAGCTGAATTTCCTGCGCAGCATTTCGGGTGATTGCGCACAAAGAGGGTGAAACAGTATAAATTGCGTGCAAATCAATGTCAGAGACCTGTCCACTCATATTTATTCCTGAACCAATACAAAAAAGCAGATGAACTAGTCAACTATCTCATTGCGGTTTGTGGGACCTTGCTGTGTGCAAATTAGCTACCATGTTTACCTACATAACAATAGCACTTCAAAAGTACTTTATTGACTGTGAGGTGCTTTACAAGAAAGGTGCTATATAAATACAAGTTGTTTTCTTAGAAAGCTTCAATATATCTAAATAATACATTATGAATACAGAACGGACTGAGTAAAGGCAGTTGATGAGGTGTCAATTAGTTCCTTCATAAAGGGAGCTGGATGAGTTAGAAATTGGATTGGAAGTTCCAGAGATAGATAGGTTGAGATATCAATAGAGATCATGATGTCATTCTTAGCTCATCCATCCAGGAAGATCCTACAGTTCTCCCATCACAGCAACCAACTCTTCTTTAAATGATCCCGAGGTTTATTTCTCTATTAACCTACACAGAGATCTATTTCATGTGCCAATCACTCTTTGTGAGAAGAAATAATTTCTGACAATAATGCTAAGTATATCTTTTTTATTCGTTTAAACCTGTGCCATGGTTTGTGTAGTGTTCCAGATCCACCTCCTCCTTATCATTCAGAATCTTGTAGACTTCAATAAGGTTACCGCTCAGTAGCTTCCTTTCAGGGTTGAAAAGTTCCAGTCTTTCCTTCTACCTCAGTCCTCGGACACTGTGGCTCTTTCCTGACCTTCCTCTAGGGTCTGAATGTCCTCTTTCTGTCTCAGTAACCAGAAGTGGACACAGTACTCAAGGTGCAGTCTGACCAGAGCACTATATACAGTTTGGTCATGATTTCCTCTGACTGGTGCTCTATTATTTTGTCTTTGTAACTCAGCATTATATTTGCTTTGCTGGTTGTTGCTCTGGAATGATTGCAAATGTTCAGCATCAAGTCTACTAAACACTAGATCTCTTTTGACTTAATCCATTAATGGAGTATATACATTGCCCATTCTTTCTTCCTAATGTGCATACTTTATACTTGTCCATATTACATTGAATCTGCTACTAGTTTACCCATTCAAATTTTTTTCTAACTCATTTTGTAGTGTCCAAACTGCCTCCTCAGATTCAATTTCCCTTCCTTGTTGTTTGTGAATTTGACCAGTTTTCATTGAGTTTCAGAATCGAAGTCATTAATATAAATTAGAAGCAGAGGAATGCCCCCATTCCAATGATCAAATACTCCATGGGATACAAGGCTGCCCAAGCTGCTGGAAGTAGAGGAGGTGGCATCTGTCATCTGGGGAGGGCAGCAGTCAGAGAATTGGATAGTGGAGGTGTGGGAATAGATAGATAGTTTAGTTTGATTACCTTGCGCGGCATTTCTATGGGACTGTTCCTCAGGGAATTAAATAAGCAGGTAGAATTATAATAGAGTAGTTTGTACATGGTCTGTGAAGAGGGGAGCTTTGATGGAACAAATGGACGCTATAAGAGTGCATCTACACTGCAGCTACCAGTCTGAGGCCTGCAGATGCAGTTGGAGTTCCAGTCAGTCAGAACCATGTTTGCATTTCTTGGCTCCAGCCTGGCTAGAACACTGAATGTTTGGTATAAGAGAGAGGTCTATGCAGCCTAGAAGGAGCACAGCCCTTTTAAAAATGCAGATTTTTTGAATGTGGAAAGGTAAGAATTTCTGAAGTTGGGTAGAGTTTAGAAGTTCCCAGGAGGTCCAACAGACTCCCTGAGTTCCTTGTAAACCAGATTCGACACCGCACTGGAATTACACTCCATGTGGGGTCAAACCGAAGTGGTGCGAAACTACCGCCTTCAGCTGATGTTCAGTTTCCCAGTTCACACATATATCACCTGGACAAGCAAAAATGAAATACAGTAGTAGGTCTCTTGTGAGATAGCGCATGGGTCATGAGGGGACTTCTCCAGAGTTGGGTCAAACTGGAAGAGTCATGGCTGTAGAACAGGCTGGTGCAAGTAGAGAGGCTAAAGATTTGGGTCAGGTCAGAGGATGTGATGTTACAGACTCAGATCAGGCTGGGCAGGACAGTCAGCATTAAAAAGAAAATCAACTGAGGAAGCAAGTGCAAACTTTAGTTCCAGGTTCGACAAGGAGTCCATTCACCAGAAGCAATGCAAAGTCAGCAAAGAAGACATGGCAGAGACATGACCAATGATCACACCTTCATGATCATCACCTTTCCTTTGACGGTGGGATCTGATTGCTAAGCACATGTCTGATAATACCATGTGGCTGGCAGGGACAAATCAGAAAGAAAACAGAAGCACTACATTCATACAGAGACCAAACATTCTATTAGTATATATTGGTAGCACGCAGTCAAAGAAAGCAGTCTCGACACATTCTGGCTTATTCAGCGATCCTGCACCACCAATGGAGAGTCTCATTGAACAAGAGCGCAGGTTGGAGAATTGGCAATACAGTGTAGTATCCCTTTCTCCGATCCATGCCCCTGTTGAGCAAGGCTCCCCATTGGGAGCATGGGATTGCTCAATTTGCCCTAGTGTGCAACTATGTAAGTAACTTCATACATTACAGATTACAATGTAAAGCTACGATTTTAACTGCAATAATTCACCCCGAATTCCTCACATGATCTCAGTCATAGAACACCCACCCCTGGTTTTTAATCCCCACTGCAGCTCAGGGTCGCCATTCCAATAGCAGGTGCTGGATGACAGACAGAACAGGCTTATGAAAATCCATCCATTATTGTTAAATCAGCTACAAATAAGTAGGACGATTTTAGTAAATTCTAAAAATACTTGATTCCTTAAATCACACCTATTAAAACACAGCGATCAGCGCAGTAAAGAAGATTACATGAATATGAATCTGTCCCAGTTTCATCCTCTCGTTGCATCAATGATTTGGCAGTAAGTATCTGAGTGAATAGCACGGATGCTGCCTGGCCTGCTGAGTTTTTCCAGCGTTTTCTGTTGTTATTATGAATGGAAACTTTGTTCCCAGAGAAAGCAAATATTTAGTTTTAATAGTTATTGTTTGTATCTCTATTTAAAAGCTGACGTTAGCATCCTGTGTTAAAATAATTGCAAATCTTAGCATGTTACCATGATTTTATAAATGTCCCACACCCATTGGCCAAACACGCAACTCCTCACAGTAATGTTTAAATGAGCCACATAGATTTTCTATTTTGGTTTTAAACTGTGGGGAAGCGCAGGAAAACCTGAGATTAAAAGATTGGTGGCTTGCTTTAATTAAATGTTTTTTCCTCTAGAGAACTGTTATGATTACAGCTTGGGTTCCTCTCTCTATATTCACCAGCCTGCGTTTAGAAACTCATCATTTAACTATTGAATCAGTGTTTTAGAAACAGGGTTCAGGAGTTTTCAGTCTAGTTTCCCGAACGTCATTTTCTTTTAAAAACACAGGGTAGCAAAGTGCACCGTGGTGGAGGGTCACAGATTCCCGACTGCAAAACCCCATTCAGGGAATTCCTAATATCAACCACGCAGCATAAAGGAAAAATATTTAAAAGTCTGGCGGGCCAGGATTAGGTCTAGAACTCGTCCTCTCAGCCAGTGAAGGCACATGGGCCGGAATTTTGCCGGCGCTCAGGGGGCAGGTTTGGAGGCAGGACATCTGGCAAAATCGCAAAGATTGACAGCTGGCAGGAAACCCGCTGTTAACCCGCCTCCAATCAATCTTCCCAAGTGTCGGGTCCCCGATTTGCGCATGGACCCGACACCTAGCGGCGGGAAGAGGATTATAGCCACGTAACTGCCTGTTAAAGGTTGTTAACAGGCTCTTTTTCAATTCTGACACTTCTACTTCGGGCTTCCTGACGTCCGGACACCACGCCAGGTAAGTGTGGCGTGTTGTGAGTCTGCTGTAATGTTTCTGCATTGATGACAGCTGCAGAAGTGGTGTGAAGGATCCAATGGTGCACTGGTGAGTCCCAGAGGTAAGAAAATGTTGGGAAATTCATTTTTAATGCATTTAGACTTTTCTGTAGGTGACAAGTTTTGAATTGGATGTCTAGTCCCACCTCATTGGGAGAACTTCTCTCACCAGTGACAGATCGCTTCTGTAACCTCACCTGCAGCTGCCATCTGTTCTAGCCTATGGAGGGAGTCACTGGAGAGTCTGGGTGCAAGAGCTTACCTTTTTACAGTGATTGTCAGTGTTTGCAGCACCTCAATGCTGTCAAACACTGAGAAATAAGCTGTCAAAAAAAAATTGTGCGTGGTCCCTTTAAGAAAACTGGCAGATGACGCGTCATCAAATGACGTCATCAGACCGGCTTCATTTTAATTGGCCGGCAAGCCCACAGGACAGGCTTAACAAGGCCAATTGACGTAAAATCAAGTCTGTGGGCCGGATGTAGTTGGGGGCAGGACTGGAACCCGGAAGCCACCTGACCCGCTCCCAAGCCGCATCGATCGAGAAAATCGCGGCCATGATGTGAGCAAACTACAGAGAAAGAGCAGAAAGTGATCAAAAATTGCACTGAGAATAAAAAGCAGTAACAAGAAGAACTTGCATTTATATAGCACCTTTAACATAGTAAAGTGTCCCAAGGTGCTTCATAGGAGTGTTATCAAACAAAATTTGACACCAAGCCATATAAGGAAATATTAGGACACGTGACCTAAAGCTTGGTGAAAGAGGTCGGTTTTAAGGAGCATCTTAAAAGAGAGAAAGATAAAGAGACGGAGAGGTTCAGGGAGAGAATTCCCGAGCTTAGGGCCTAGACAGCTGACGGCATGGCCAATGGTGGAGCGATGATAATCAGGGATGCACAAGAGGTCATTTATCCCCCCTTCATAAGCAAGTAAATATCAGAATTTTTAATTGATTACAACTCTTTCTGTTAATATTTCCTGTATCTGTCTGGAGCAAATGCAATGAAAACAGCTGAACTTTGGACTACTTGTGGATTATTTTTCATTCCTTCATGTGTCAAGATAAAACACACAAGCAGTCCACTTCAGTAAAACCAGCTTGACGTCTGGCAGAGTACCAACCAGGAGAAAAATACTTGAACACACTGGTGCCAGGCCCAATGATGACTGTGAGATGCCACTGTGGCCTCCCACGCCGTGGACATGGATGCAGTTTAACACTTCACATGCTGAGTGGAGGGGATCTAATGCAGTCAGCACTATAAAAGGGAACAATTGCATTTCTCAAACTCTTAAACCAGCCAGTGCACACTTTAAATATGTGGGAAATAGGACTCGACAACAGCAACTTACATTTATATAGCGCCTGTAATATAGTAAAGTGTCCCAAGGCGCTTCACAGCAGCGTAATCAGACATACATTGACATCGTGCCAAAGAAGGAGACATTAGGGCAGGTGACCAAACGCTTGGTCAAAGAGATAGGTTTTAGCAGAGTCTTAAAAGGAGAGAGGTGGAGAGGCAGAGGGGTTTAGGGAGGGAATTCCAGAGCTTAGGGCCTAGACGGCTGAAGGAACAGCTGCCAATGGCAGGGCAAAGGAAGTGGGTGATGCACAAGAGGCCAGAGTTGGAGGAACGTAGAGTTTTTGGTGGGTTGTAGGGCTGGAGGAGGTTACAGAGATAGAGAGGCAATGGAGGGATTTGAACATGAGGAAATCTGCAGACATCACTGTTTTTTTCTACCTAATACTTTCAGATCGATTTTACAGGTCTCTGTTCTCTCATGAGTCACTGGCTTTATGTTAGCATGGAATTAATCCTACAGAAATATTAGCCATATGTGACGTCAACAATCTGTGGAGCTGTTGCGATGTATGGTGGTGTTTTTAAAGGACTGAATTCATTATATTTGTGTGTTGCAGAGCAAATAAATTTGAACTCATTGCCTTGTAGATACACAGCTGCAAGGAGGTAGATTTATTCCCCTATTGGTTTTTGGTGGATTTCAAGTCCTTCATGACAGTCAAAGAAAGGAGTAGCAGTTGATCGCTGGCAGCTCCACTACAGTTGATTACTAGGATATTCTATGCCAAGTTCTTATTACCATGGGGTAAGTTTTATGGGTTAGGGCTAAAATCGGACTATCGGGTGTGGCTGTTATTAAAATAGCTGGAACATGTGGAGGGACAGAGACTGAGTCCGCTGACCTCTGTGCTTGATCTGTGGTCCTTTTAGTTTTCTGATTGCTAATTTCCATGCCCAACTGTCCGACCTGCCCGGCCATCGAGCAAGGCTCCGCACCGGAAACACCAAGTCTGAAAACATACCCCTGGAGAACAGCAGACTCATTCAGTTCAGGGTTTCTTTTGCGCCTCGGAGCACAGATACCAACAGCCAGGTTAATACACAGTGCTGTCCTTAATGAAGTGGCAATCACTCCCATTGATAATCAATAGTTAATTAGTGGGAAACACTGTACCTGATGTATATTCCATATCAATATTTATTGCACAATTACACCAGTTTCCAGGGCCCTCTGAATAAGTGAATCAGAAAGGAGAAATCAAACATGCACAGTACAATAATGAAGATGCCATACTAGCTGATTTATGTTGTCATTTCATTGGCTTTTTTTTTTTATTCGTTCCTGGGATGTGGGCGTCACTGGCAAGGCCAGCATTTATTGCCCATCCCTAATTGCCCTTGAGAAGGTGGTGGTGAGCCACCTTCTTGAACCGCTGCAGTCCGTGTGGTGAAGGTACTCCCACAGTGCTGTTAGGGAGGGAGTGCCAGGATTTTAACCCAGCGACGATGAAGGATCAGCGATATATTTCCAAGTCAGGATGGTGTGTAACTTCGAGGGGAACTTGGAGGTGGTGGCATTCCCATGCGCCTGCTGCCCTTGTCCTTCTAGGTGGAAGAGGTCGCGGGTTTGGGAGGTGTTGATGAAGAAGCCTTAGCGAGTTGCTGCAATGCATCTTGGAGATGGTACACACTGCAGCCACGGTACGCCAGTGGTGGAGGGAGTGAATGTTTAAGGTGGTGGATGGGGCGCTGATCAAGCGGGCTGCTTTGTCCTGGATGGTGTCGAGCTTCTTGAGTATTGTAGGAGCTGCACTCATCCAGGCAAATAGAGAGTATTCCATCACACTCCTGACTTGTGCCTTGTAGATGGTGGAAAGGCTTTGGGGAGTCAGGAGGTGAGACACTGACCACAGAATACCCAGCCTCTGACCTGCTCTTGTGGCCACAGTATTTATGTGGCTGGTCCAGTTAAGTCTCTGCTCAATGGTGACCCCCCAGGATGTAGATGGTGGGGGATTCGGCGATGATAATGCCATTGAATGTCAAGGGGTGGTGGTTAGACTCTCTCTTGTTGGAGATAGTCATTTCCTGGCACTTGTGTGGCGCGAATGTTACCTGCCACTTATCAGCCCAAGCCTGAACGTTGTCCAGGTCTTGCTGCATGCGGGCATGGACTGCTTCATTATCTGAGGAGTTGTGAATGGAACTGAACACTGTGCAGTCATCAGGGAACATCCCCACTTCTGACCTTATGATGGAGGGAAGGCCATTGATGAAGCAGCTGGACACTGACCTGAGGAACTCCTGCAGCGATGTTCTGGGGCTGTGATGATTGACCTCCAACAACCACAACCATCCTCCTTTGTGCTAGGTATGACTCTAGCCAGTGGAGAGTTTTCCCCGTGATTCCCATTGACTTCAGTTTTACTAGAGCTCCTTGATGACACACTCGGTTAAATACTGCCTTGATGTCAAGGGCAGTCACTCTCACCTCACCTCTGGAATTCAGCTCTTTTGTCCATGTTTGGACCAAGGCTGTAATGAGGTCTGGAGCCGAGTGATCCTGGCGGAACCCAAACTGAGCATCGGTGAGCAGGTTATTAGTCAGTAAGTGCAGCTTGATAGCACTATCGATGACACCTTCCATCACTTTGCTGATGATTGAGAGTAGATTGATGGGGCGGTAATTGGCCAGATTGGATTTGTCCTGCTTTTTGTGGACAGGACATATCTGGGCAGTTTCCCACATTGTCGGATCGATGCCAGTGTTGTAGCTGTACTGGAACAGCTTGGCTAGAGGCGCGGCTAGTTCTGGAGCGCAGGTCTTCAGCACGACAGCCGGGATGTTGTCGGGATCCTAGCCTTTGCTGTATCCAGTGCGCTCAGCCGTTTCTTGATATCACATGGAGTGAATCTAATTGGTTGAAGACTGGCTTCTGTGATGGTGGGGACATCAGGAGGAGGGCGATATGGATCATCCACTCGGCACTTCTGCCTGAAGATGGTTGCCTTGTCTTTGCACTCGCGTGCTGGGCTCTGCCATCTTTGAGGATGGGGATATTCATGGAGCCTCCTCCTCCCGTAAGTTGTTTAATTGTCCACCACCATTCTCGACTGGATGTGGCAGGACTGCAGAGCTTTGATCTGATCCGTTGATTGTGGGATTGCTTAGACCTGTCTATAGCATGCTGCTTTCACTTTTTAGCATGCATGTAGTCCTGTGTTGCAGCTTCCTCAGGTTGGCACTGCATTTTTAGGTACCCCTGGTGCTGCTCCTGGCATGCTCTTCTACACTCCTCATTGAACCAGGGTTGGTCTCCTGGCTTGATGGTAATGGTAGAGTGAGGGATATGCTGGGCCATGAGGTTGCAGATTGTGATGGAGTACAATTCTGCTGCTGCTGATGGCCCACAGCGCCTCATGGATGCCCAGATCTGTTCTGAATCTATCCTATTTAGCACAGTGGTAGTGCCACACAACACGATGAAGGGTGTCCTCAGTGTGAAGACGGGACTTCGTCTCCACAAGGACTGTGTGGTGGTCACTGCTACCAATGCTGTCATGGGCAGATGCATCTGCGACAGGTAGATAGGTGAGGACAAGGTCAAGTAGGTTTTTCCCTCGTGTTGGTTCTCTCACCACCTGCCACAGGCCTAGTCTGGCAACTATGTCCTTCAGGACTCGGCCAGCTCGGTCAGTAGTGGTGCTACCGAGCCACTCTTGGTGATGGACATTGAAGTCCACCACCCAGAGTACATTCTGTGCCCTTGCTACCCTCAGTGCTTCTTCCAAGTGGTGCTCGACATGGAGGAGTACTGATTCATCAGCTGAGGGAGGGCGGTAAGTGGTAATTAGCAGGAGGTTTCCTTGCCCATGCTTGACCTGAAGTCATGAGACTTTGTGGGGTCCAGAGTCAATGTTGAGAACTCCCAGTGCCTCTCCCTCCCGACTGTATACCACTGCCGCCTCCTCTGGTGGGCCTGTCCTGCCAGTGGGACAGGACATATCCAGGGATGGTGATGGAGGAGTCTTGGACATTGGCTGAAAGGTATGATTCTGAGAGTTGCTAATTGGCACAGCCCTGGCTTAGATTCAGTAATAAATTAATCCCGGTCAGAGTTAGACAGTATCTATGGAAGGGACATAGCTATTGCAAATCTTAAATTATAAACACACATTGCTTTAATGTGTTTGATTTACCAGGATACTGATGTGACATATTCATAGTATTAGTGAGTCTACTGCCACCAACACTCGTTCTGAAATGGGTCAGTGAAATGTAAGCCTTACACTCATTCTCAACACCGATAAAATAAATTGTGAACAGATTTTTTTATTTGTGAGTCTTTCACTATATTTGGCAATTTCTCACATAAAAATACTTTAGATTCCGCACGCAGCCAACGCATGTCACTGACCTCATGGTCACTCGGCAAATTCTGTGCTCCTCTTCAGAGAGCTACAATGCTCAAAACGTGATCAAGGGTCAGGTGAAGGTGCTGGAAAGTCCTGCATCACTAACTTTAGTGTGATCGAGCATGTACTATAAATAAACCTTTATTTGGAGAGTACGCTGTCTTTCCAGCAACACTTTACAGGAGTAGAAAAATGTGCAAGGTTTGCCCAACAGGAAAGCAGCATATTGTATAAAGAAAGAAAGACTTGCATTTATACAGCGTCTTTCACGACCTCAGGATGTCCCAAAGTGCTTTACAGCCAATGAAGTACTTTTTAAGTGCAGTCAGTGTTGTAATGTAGAAAGCGCGGCAGCCAATTTGCACACAGCAAGATTCCAAAAACAGCAATGTGATAATGACCAGATAACCTATTTTAGTGATGTTGGTTGAGGGATAAATATTGGCCTGGACACCAGGGAGAATTCCCCTGCTCTTCTTCGAAATAGTGTCATGGGATCTTTTATGTCCACCTGAGAGGGCCAATGGGGCCTCGGTTTAACGTCTCATCCGAAAGACAGAACTTCCAACAGTGCAGCGCTCCCTCAGTACTGCATGGCTTCATTCAATCTTTAGCTCAGCACTGTCGGGAGTTCCAGATTCAGGTTACAGTAAAACCATATCATCCTTGTGTAACTATCAGTAGCTCTATGGATTCTCACAGGAGCTGTTCAATTGCCACCAGCATCCAGCACTCAAGTAGCAGTGACATAGAATAATTGGGAGCATATAATTTTTTTACTGGAATGAAATTTATTTACACAATATTTCCATTGTACATGGTTTACTTCAGAGGAACGAACCTGGAGGAGTGAGTGGCACCGATACCAGGTCTGCCGTGCTTGACAGGCTTATAGGTGATGGAGAACTCTCCAAGATAATGGCCAGTCTTTTCAGGCTTGATTTAAACCTGGTTAAAGGTTTTACCATTGTGCACACCAAACATGCTGCCTAGCATCTCTGGGAGGATAATCATAAAGAAAGACTTGTATTTATATAGCATCTTTCACGATCTCAGGACGTCCCAAGGCACAGTCAATTAAATACTTCTGTGAGATTTTCCACTCTACACTCCTGATGGGTAAATCTCGGCATCAACAGTGCGGAATCATAGCAATTTCCCTGACAGAGCCAAATGCTGCAAGCATCGCAGAAATAACAAGGTTCTAGTAAACCTCACAGATTGGCAACAGTGTCAAGTTAGAAGTGAAAAGTCAATGAAAACTCATTAGGGATCATTTTAAGATCTGGATATTTATTGGGTAAGATAAGTAATAACTGAAAACAAGTTTTACTTATCCTGCATCAGGCTTATGTTGTATTTGAGCCATAATCTTGCTGCCTGGAATGTGCCCTCACTGGGTTCCTGATCCTGACTGTGTCAAGTTTCACTTCCCCTCTACTCCAGCTCCAAGCGCAACTGACTCCACACTGCATTCCTCAGGACAGCACTTAGAACCAGCAAAGCTTCTGAACACAAAGTCCAGAAAGTCCTTGCAGCCCACAGTCAAATCATACGCTTTCAAAAACACCCTTTAAAATAAACAATGCACTTCTCACTGTCAAAATCTAGCACAAATGTTGCACCCCCTGCATTGAATAATCCAATCAGAGGGATCACCCCTGTAGCTCTGAAGCACATGAAAGATCAGAAACAAGTAACATTGTTTGGGGATTTGTGCAATACTGTTTGACAGACTATTTCATTAGACTCTCAATATGTGCCTATTTCCAATTGGCAAGCCTTTTGAATATTTTTAAATTAGTTTTCTCCCTTTTCATTCCCTCTCCAAACACATACACACACTATGCATTACTCTTCTCCCCGGCCTCTGATATTGCTGCTCGTGAAATAGTTACTGGGAGGCGTGTGAAGCTGGCCTCTGAAGACTTGTACACTGATCTTCCCTCCCTCCCGGTGTGGAAACTTTATGCTCTGTCCTGCATCTCCCTTGATGGCATGTTCAAGAATTCAGAATTCGCTGCATGGGGAACTGTATGATCCCACATTCTAGCGCTCTATCATACTGAGATTCTCAGCACAGAATAGAGCAGATAAGCCTGAGGCAAGGTTATTGATGCCTCACCAGCTGTGTCAATATAATTCTTATAGAAACATAGAATCTAGGAGCAGGAGTAGGCCATTCGGCCCGTCGAGCCTGCTCCACCATTCAATACGATCATGGCTGATCATCCAAATCCAGTACCATGTCCCTGCTTTAATCCCCACAGTACACATATCCCACCCTACCCCCGTAACCCCACGTATTTAATTCCCCCTAACATATCCCATCCTATCCCCATAACCCCATATATTTAATCCCCCCCTAACACTAAGGTCAATTTATCATAGCCAAATCAACCTAACCCGCACATTTCAAAGGTCAATTATTTTATCATCATCACTGCACCTTTTGCATCATCTCTACTGAAATAAATAGTTACTACCAGTTACAGACCATTGAATAAATCAACTCTATTCAGGAATAGCTGTGGCTGATACTAAAAACAGCACAGATTAAATGTGCACAGTGACCACAGCATAGTTAGGTCCAATGTAAGAATGGGAAAGGACAATGAAGAACCAAAGATAAGGGTGCTGGACTAGAAAAAGACAAAGTTCAGAGAGATAAGGATTTGGACAAACTGGGCAAAAAATTTAGCAAACAGGTCGATAAATCAGCAGTGGGAAATCTTCAAATATGAGATGCATAAAGTAGAAAATAAAGATGTTCCTAATAAGGCAAAAAAAAGGGGATGCCTCAAAGAATGGAGTTCCATGGATAAATAGAGAAGTTAAAACCAAACTAAAATTTAAAAGTGAGGCATATGCTAAAATTAGGAATAACACTACAATAGATAATCATGAGGAATATAGAAAGTCTATTATGGAGATGAAAAGGGAGGTTAGAATGGGTTAAAAGGGAATAGCAGAAAGAGTGGCAGATAACATAAAAGGAAATAGTAAGGTTTGTTATAACAATATTTTTTTTTTTATTCGTTTATGGGATCTGGGTGTCGCTGGCAAGGCCAGCATTTATTGCCCATCCCTAGATGCCCTTGAGAAGATGGTGGTGAGCCGCCTTCTTGAACCACTGCAGTCCGTGTGGTGATGGTACTCCCACAGTGCTGTTAGGTAGGGAGTTCCAGGATTTTGACCCAGCGACGATGAAGGATCGGCGATATACTTCTAAGTCAGGATGGTGTGTGACTTGGAGGGGAACTTGGAGGTGGTGGTGTTCCTATGCGCCTGCTGCCCTTGTCCTTCTAGGTGGAAGAGGTCGCGGGTTTGGGAGGTGCTGCCGAAGAAGCCTTGGCGAGTTGCTGCAGTGCATCTTGTAGATGGTACACACTGCAGCCACGGTATGCTGGTGGTGGAGGGAGTGAATGTTTAAGGTGGTGGATGGGGTGCCAATCAAGCACGCTGCTTTTTCCTGGATGGTGTCGAGCTTCTTGAGTGTTGTTGGAGTTGCACTCATCAAGGCAAGTGGAGAGTATTGCATCACACTCCTTACTTGTGCCTTGCAGATGGTGGAAAGGCTTTGGGGAGTCAGGTGAGACACTCACCGCAGAATACCTAGCCTCTGACCTGCACTTGTTGCCACAGTATTTATGTGGCTGGTCCAGTTAAGTTTCTGGTTAATGGTGACCCCGAGGATGTTGATAGTGGGGGATTCGGCGATGGTAATGCCATTGAATGTCAAGGGGAGGTGGTTAGACTCTCGCTTGTTGGTGGTAGTCATTGCCTGGCACTTCTGTGGCGCGAATGTTACCTGCCACATTATCAGCCCAAGCCTGAACATCGTCCAGGTCTTGTTGCATGCGGGCATGGACTGCTTCATTATCTGAGGAGTTGTGAATGGCGCTGAACACTGTGCAGTCATCAGCGAACATCCCCATTTCTGACCTTAGGTTGGAGGGAAGGTCATTGATGAAGCAGCTGAAGATGGTTGGGCCTAGGACACTGCCCTGAGGAACTCCTGCAGCGATGTCCTGGGGCTGTGATGATTGACCTTCAACCACCACAACCAATATAAAAAGTAAAATAGTTAAAGAGAGGGTCGGGCCATTAAGAAATGAAGGAGAACATAAGAACATAAAAAATAGGAGCAGGAGTAAGCCATTCGGCCCTTCGAGCCTGCTCCGCCATTCAATGAGATCATGGCTGATCTTCTGCCTCAACTCCATTCACCGGCCCTATCGCCATATCCCTTGATGCCTTTACTAGTCAGAAATCTATCGACTTCTGTTTCGAATATACCCAATGACTGAGCCTCCACAGCCCTCTGGGGTAGAGAATGCCAAAGATTCACCACCCTCTGTGTGAAGAAATTTCTTCTCATCTCAGTCCTGAATGGCCGACCCTTTATCCTGAGGCTGTGGCCTCTGGTTCTAGACTCCCTAGCCAAGGGAAACATTCTCCCAGCATCCACCCTATCAAGCCCTGTAATAATTTTGTATGTTTCAATGAGATCCCCTCTCATTCTTCTGAATTCAAGAGAATACAGGCCTAGTTTACTCAATCTCTTCTCATACGACAGTCCCGCCATTCCAGGAATCAATCTCGTGAACCTCCGTTGCACTCCCTCTATGGCAAGTATATCCTTCCTTAGGTAAGGAGACCAAAATTGTACACAGTACTCCAGGTGTGGTCTCACCAAGGCCCTATATAATTGGAGTAAGACTTCTTTACTCCTGTACTCAAATCCTCTTGTAATGAAGGCCAGCATACCATTTGCCTTCCTAATGGCTTGCTGCATCTGCACATTCACTTTCAGTGACTCATGTACAAGGACACCCAGGTCCCTTTGAGCATCTGCATTCCCCAATCTTTCACCATTTAGGAAATACTCTGCCTTTCTGTTTTCTCTACCAAAGTGGATAACTTCACATTTATCCACATTATATTCCATCTGCCATGTTCTCGCCCACTCACTGAGCCTGTCGAGATCCCCTTGAAGCCTCTTCACAACTGACACTGCCACCTAGCTTTGTATCATCAGCAAATTTGGAAATGTTACATTTAGTCCCCTCATCCAAATCATTGATATAGATTGTGAATAGCTGGGGCCCAGGCACCGATCCTTACAGTACCCCACTAGTCACAGACTGCCATCCTGAAAAAGACCCGTTTATCCCTACTCTTTGTTTTCTGTCTGTTAACCAATTCTCAATCCATGCTAGTATATTACCCCCAATTCCATGTGCCCTAATTTTGTTCACCAACCTCTTGTGTGGGACCTTATCGAAGGCCTTCTGAAAATCCAGATACACCACATCTACCGGTTCCCCTTTGTCTACTCCACTAGTTACATCCTCAAAGAACTCCAATAGGTTTGTCAAACAGGATTTCCCTTTCATAAATCCATGTTGACTCTGCCCAATCTTACTATTAGTTTCTAAGTGCCCAGTTATTGCATCCTTTATAATAGATTCCAGCATTTTCCCAACTACTGATGTGAGGCTAACAGGTCTGTAGTTCCCTGTTTTCTCTCTCCCTCCTTTCTTAAATAGCAGGGTTACATTTGCTATCCTCCAATCTGCAGGAACCGTTCCAGAATCTATAGAATTTTGGAAGATGACAACCAATGCGTCCACTATCCCAATGGCCACCTCTTTCAAAAACCTAGGATGTAGGTCATCCGGTCCTTGGGATTTATCGACTTTTAGTCCCATTGATTTTGCTAGTACTGTTTTTTTACTAATAATAATTTCTATAAGTTCCTCATTCTCGCCACACCCTTGGTTTTCTGTATTTCTGGGAGGTTTTTTGTGTCTTCCTCCGTGAAGACAGAAACAAAGTATTTATTTAATTTCTCAGCCATTTCCTCATTCCCCATTATAAATTCTCCCGTCTCTGACTGTAAAGGACCTACATTTACCTTCGCCAGTCTTTTCCTTTTCACATGCCTATAGAAACTTTTACAATCCGTTTTTATATTTTTCGCTAGTTTGTGCTCATATTCCATTTTCCCTTTCTTTATCAATTTCTTGGTCCCCCTTTGCTGATTTCTAAAAAGATCCCAATCCTCAGGCTGACTGCTTTTTCTGGCAACTTTATAAAACTTCCTCCTTTGACTTAATACTAGCTTTAATTTCTTTTGTTAGCCATGGTTGGATCACTTTTCCTTTTGGGTTTTTAATGCCCTAGAAGAATATATGTTTGTTGCAAATTATGCATTATTTCCTTGAGTGTTAGCCATTGTATGTCCACCTTCATACCTTTTAGTGTAGTCTCCCAATCTACCATGGCCAACTTGTCCCTCATACCCTTGTAGTTTCCTCTGTTTAGATTGAAGACCTTAGTTTCAGATTGGACTACATCCCTCTCAAACTTAATGTAAAATTCAATCATATTGGCCCAGAAATTGATCTCGCTCTGTTCCCGCGGGGGTAAGGCTTCCCCGCGATCTCTCACTCCGCGTTGGCTTTTTCAGATCCAGCTCGCACGAACTTGATGTTCCAGACATCAGCTGGGCAGTGCTTGCGTATCCCACCGGCGTAGTGAATTCGTGCGAGCTGTGGGATCACGGGACTCAGTTAGAGCCAATGGCAGCACACCATCTTCCATTCATAAGTTTCACATACGTGCTGTGAAAGCTATGAATCTTACACCCCCCAAAATAACAGCTAAACCTCAATTAAATTTTTTTTAAAAACCCATCACATTAATAAAATAAGTATAGTTAAATAAATTAACCATTTTAAATAAAAAATTAAATTTTTGAAAAAATTTAAAATCTTTTAAAAAGTTATAAAAATAAACTTACCTGTCTTTAAAGTCTCTAAAAAAGATATACCTGTTAAAAAAAATTCAAAAAAATACTTAATTCACTACTTACCTTGTTAAAAGTGGGTCTTACTCCTCCTTTTTCCATTTCTAAAATCTTCCGTCCTTACCTGCGCGTCCAAAGCACTAAGTGCACAGCGTGCGCGCAGCCTGTAGCGCGCACGCGATGCACCGAGGAACCGCCCCCTTTTCCAAAGACCAAGTGCCGGTTTTCAGCGCATGCACAGGGCATGCAGAAAACCGGCAATTGGAGAGAGAATACGCGAGAGTACGCAGTGCGTACTCTCGCGCAGCGGGATCAATTTTTGGCCCATTATGGTCACTTGTCCCTAAAGGCCCCTTTACCACAAGATTATTGATTAGCCCTTTCTCATTACACAGTACCAGATCCAGAATAGCCTGTTCCCTGGTTGGTTCCTCCACATACTGATCCAGGAAACCATCTTGCATGCATTCCAAGAATTTGTCCTCCACACCATTAGTGGTAATTTGATTTGCCCAGTCAATATGTAGATTAAAGTCCCTCATGATTACCGTATTGCCCTTGTTACATGCACTTCTAATTTCTTGATTGATACTGTGCCCTACATTACCACTACTGTTTGGTGGCCTATACACAACTCCCACAAATGTTTTCCGCCCTTTGCTGTTTCTTAGCTCCACCCAAACTGATTCCAGTTCTACATCACGATCTGCCGAGCCAAGATCTTTTATCTCTACCGTACCGATCTCATCCCTTATTAACAGCGCTACGCCACCTCCTTTTCCTTTTTGTCTGTCCTTCCTAAATGTTGAGTACCCTGGAACATTCAGTTCCCAGCTTTGGTTACCCTGCAACCATGTCTCTGTAATGGCAATTACATCATACCCATTTAGTTCTATTTGTGCCATTAATTCATCCACCTTGTTGCGAATGCTACGTGCATTTAGATAAAGTACCTTCAACTTTGCCTGTTTAATATTTTTCTGCACTTTGACCCTCTTTACTGTTGGCCTTTGTTTCTGCTCCCTTCTAGTTTTGCTGACTACTTTTCTAACTTGCACTTCCAGCTTTGTTTCTCTCCGTTCTGGGCCCACACTAGGTTCCCAGCCCCCTGACAAACTAGGGGGCCTGGTGACTTATCTACCTTGAGTTCTGTTAGAGAGTCTAATTGTGGAGGTTGCAGCGACACCCAGATCCCATGAACTAATAAAAAAAAGGTATGGTGGAGATAGAAAATAAATATTTTGCATCAATTTTTACAAATGATAATGGACATCAGAATATAAGTGTACTGGAGGAGGGAATTGAACAATTGATCAGATCTATCTGTAGAAAAGAAATTGGTTTTGAAAAAACTAACAGAACTCAAGGTAGATAAGTCACCAGGCCCTGGTGGCATGTACCCTAGGCTGTTGAGAAAAGTCAGAGAGGAGACAGCAGAGGCTCTGGCCTCAATTTTGCAATCCTTTTTAAATATGCAAATTGTGCTGTGGGACTGGAGAGTACCCAATGTACAAACATTGCTCAATGAGAGAGGGAGGATAAACTGGCTAACTACAGACCAGTTAGTCTGTAAACTAGTTTGGGTAAACTCTCAGAATCTATAATTTGAGATAAAATAATGAACATTTTAAAGTTTTTTGAAGAAGTGACCGAATGGATAGATAAGGGAATGCAGTAGATGTAGTGTATATGGTTTTTCAGAAGGTGTTTAGAAAAGGCCTCTCACAACAGTCTTGTTAGATAAATTCAAGCATATGGTATGAGGTAATGTAGCAGTATGGAGAGATAATCGGTTGACAGACTGGAAACCAAGAGCTAGGGTAAATGCTGTTGCTCAGACTGCAGAAGGGTTGGAAGTGGTGTGACCCACGGGGCGGTGCTGGGTCCACTTTTGTTCGAACTTGTGAATAGAGAACACAATTAACAAATTTGCTGACAACAGAAAATTAGCAGGTTTGGCAAACAGTGAAGAGGATTGTGAAATACTTCAGGAAGACATAGACAGGTTGACAGAATGGGCAGTCAGGTGGCAAGTGCAATTTAACTTGCATAAGTGTGAGGTAATGCAGAAAAAGGACTGGTATTATACAGTTAATAGAAAGACACTGGAGACTGCAGAAGAACAGAGAAACCTAGGGGATCAAATACATAATTCTTGAAAAGTTTGAGTGTAGGTAGATAAAGCCATAAAAAGGCCAAAATACTATTTGGCCCGGATTTTATGGTCAATGGCGAAGTGATGGTGCTCGCTGCTGCCCTTGAGGAAAGCTGCCCACAATCTCTGTGGTGTCGATTTCACCTCTCCCAACATTAATTTGAATCTGATGTCTAGTCTAGGGGATCTCCACCGTCCAGCAACAATGATGTCATCAAGCTGGCTAAGCAGCTAATCATATTGAAGAATTCTCACAGACAGCAAACCAGGAAGTAAAATGCATTGATTTTCCTTCACTTTTTAATAGTTTTTACAGAGACTGAAATAAAGATTGGGACATACACATGTAGAAGCTGAAATATCATAAAACAAAAAATTTCTAAAAAAATATTTTTTTTAAATGGCAATTTTTATCACAATGGAAAAATTTGACATTGCACAAATATAAAATTAATATTTCAGGGCCAGAGCAATTGTTCAGCAGTAATTATGACTCAGTATGCCATTAAAAACCCAGTTACACCTCATTCAACAAGGTTTAACTTTTTATGGGGTTTTTAAGAGCAATATTCCAGTGTAAAAGCGTAAGTCCTCATCAGTTCAGTGATTTCAATTGATTGCCGATTCTGGGGAGTTCAACAGCGCACCCTTTGAAGGAGCAGGGAATGACCGACAGCAACTTCTGGATTTTCGTGTCTATCTGCACATGTGCGAACTCCAGAAGTTGCTGTCAGATTCACAGTTGGAATAACGGCAAACACTGACAGTTTTGCTGTCATTACAACCGCAAATTCTGGGTCATTGAAATTTATAAATAGTGACACAGAATACGAGAATAAAAAAGTAAAGGGCATTAAATCCATAGACAGCGTACAATGTAGACTCACGATGGTGATTCCTGGAATAAGAAACTATAGGCTAGAAATTCCGTTGGGGCGCTAACTTTAATCAAGTAGGAAAAGTAGCGCCAGGCGCTAATGATTCTCTCCTGCCGGGAAATTCAGCTTTGGGCTCCAAGAGGGAAGTGAGTGCTAAATCAATAGCTAACCACTTCTCTTAGGGTGCTAAAATCCGAGAGCGGGGCGGTAGCGGCTGAGCGCTGAACTATTTGGAGCGCATCGCTAACGGCATCAGAATCTGCTTCCCTCGCTTAAAGGGAAGGGCCAGTGATGGTGCACAACCTACTTGTCGGCAGTTCTGCGATGCAAGGCAACCTGCGCGACTGCCATTACAGCCCCAAACACTCTCACAAAGTGGAGGGCTTGGACATCTTGCAGCAATGAAACATCAAAAACTTTGAGCAGGCACCAGAGGTGCAAATACTAAAAGGTCGGCTGACCTGAAAACCATTCCCTTTAATTAGCACTCCCCAAGCGGCCAGTCGCGTC
Source organism: Squalus acanthias (assembly GCA_030390025.1). NCBI lineage: Eukaryota > Metazoa > Chordata > Chondrichthyes > Squaliformes > Squalidae > Squalus > Squalus acanthias. Next base: position 87,045,566 of record CM059434.1, on the reverse strand, counting down.
GACAGCGTCTCCTCTCCCTGCCGTTGCTGACGCCCGGCAATACAGCAGGGGGCAATTTCACATCCGAGGCGATAACTGGGCGCTGCGCACTTTATGACGTCACGATCTGCGAGGCGCTAGAGGCCCAGGCAGTAAGAGCACCAGCGCTAAACCGGCACTGAAGTTCGTGGGCATTGCTGCATTCGCCGCGCCCGATCACTAACCCCTTAGCGCCCCGTTAGTGCCCCTCCCCTCGGCGCTAACCAACCAAATTTCTACCCCTATAGTTCTGAGCAGAGGCTATGAGGAGATATAAAGAAAGAACTTGCATTTAAACGAGCCCTTTTCATGATCTCATGATGCGCCAAAGCACTTTGTAGCCAATGGAGTATATTTGAAGCGCAGTCACTATTGTAATGCAGGGAAACGGCAGCCAATTTGCAAACAGCTAGGGCCCACAAACAGCAATAAGACAAATGAGCAAATAATTTGTTTTAGTGACACTGACTGAAGGACAAGTGTCAACCATCATTGGGAGAACGCCCCTGCTCTTGTCAAATAATACCGCAGGATCTTTTACACCCACCTGAGAGGGCTGGAGGGGGCAAGGTTTAACAGTTCATCTGAAAGATGGAACCTTTGGCAATGCACGGAAGTGTCAGCCTAAATTATGTGCTCAGGTCTCTGGAGTGGGCCTTGAATTCATGACCTTCTGACTGAGAGGCAAGAGTGCTACCACTGACACACATTAATAGAGGTTTTTAAAATGATGAAGCATTTTGATAGAGTGAATAGGGAAAGACTATTTCCTCTGGTCGGGGAGTCAATGATGAAGGGTCATCAATTTAAACTTATGATTGAGCGAGGAGAGAGGTTAGGAGCATTTTCTTTACAGAGTGTTGTTAGAGCATGGAATACGTTGCCACAGGGGATGGCTCAGGCAGAAACGACTGCATAATTTAAGGGAAAACTGTAAAAGTATTTGAAACAGATGAAGCTATTGGGATATGGGGGAAGAGAACAGGGCAGTGGGATTAGTTTTGGATTGCTTGAGCAAAGAGTATCACAGCCACGTGTTGTAAACCTTTATGGTTCTATGATTTGCAAATAAAAAGATATACAGGCCTGGTGGGAATAGTCAGCACGTGTTTTGGGAGAGGAAAAGCTTTATAAAAAGTTCTTAACAGCAGTTAAACTAATAGGAACAGTGACACTTCAGTTGCCTGCCATTTATGCGTTGTCACTATTAGTTGCCTGAATCTAGCAGGTTTCAAGTTGCAAGGGCTGCAAAATGGTGAGTAGTTAACAGAAAAATCTGCAGATTCACGTGGAGAATTTCTAGTAAGGGCAATAAATGTACAAACTGGATAAACCAGAATATAACTCTCCTGAGCAAAATGTACAGGGACCTCATGATTAACACAACACAATGCTGATTTAGTGGTCAGGGAAAGATCTGTAAAAATATTATTTCCACAGTTAAATTATTGTATTGTTTTAAAAGGGCAAGTTATTCTCGGCTTGTGGTCTAGTCATGGTAACTATCCATGGATAACACACATTTATTTAGTTTATATAATTACTTATAAATGTATTTCCCTTGTCGAGCTCCCATTTTGTTAAGCAAAGAGTGAAGTGGACACAGTGAAGTGACACATCCCAAAGTACTGCACAACCAATGAAGTCCTTTTGAATTGTAGTCACTGTTCTAATGTAGGAAACGTGAAAGCCAATATGCACACAGCAAGATCCCACAAACAGCAATGTGATAAATGACCAGATGATCTGTTTTAGTGATGTTGGTTGAGGGATAACTATTGGCCAGAACTCCTCTGCTCTTCTTTGAATAGTGCCAATTACGTCCACCTGAGAGAGCAGATGGGAACTCAGTTTAACATCTCATCCAAAAGGCAGAACCTCCCTCAGTGCTGTAGTGAAGTGTCAGCCGGGATTATGTGCTCATGCCTCGAGTGGGGCCTGAATCCATGACCTTCTGACTCAGAAGCAGGAGTGCTAACTCTGAGCCAAGGCTGACACCAATTACCATGAGTGGTAAATAATACACCTCACTAACATGAGCATGGGTTAGAGATAGGGCTATAACACTAGAGGACTGATTCTGCAACTTTTCCTATATTACAAACCTATTCTGCTAATCAGCGGGCTAGAAATTCGGCTCCGCAGTGCCCGGTTTTTCGGTGGTACGGGTGCCGTTTTGTGTCCCAAATGGCATCCGCGCACACTTCTGGTGCGGGCCGCGCCAGACGCCATCTTGGTAAAGGCCAAACAAGAGGCATCCTTTACGCATGTCTGAAGCGGGCATTAGGCCATTAACATATGCAAATAAGAGGCCTAACGCCTGCTTCTTCTCCCTCTTGCAAATTTGGTTTGCGGCTGAGGCAGCCAGCACCAGTGCTGGTTGCCTCCGGGAAAACCAACGCTAAGCAGCATGGAATTAAAAAAAAGGTAAGTACTTACCATAATCACCGCCGTTCCTGGTCCCGAGATCTACGACCTCACTCCCGACTCCGACCTTCAGGCCCCCGCCCCCGATCTCCCCCTGGCCACACCCCCAACCTCCTAGCCCCTCCTCCTCCACCAATAGCACTCTCGACCCCCCCAACAATACTCCAGACTGCCACGATCTTCCTACCCAACACACGACAGCCCTCCGTTCCTCCCCCGTGATCTAACCCAATCACTTACTTGAAAATTGGCGCACGAACCTGTGTCGGCTCCTACTGCTGCACCATCTACATGGTAATGAGATCCGAGGCACAAAGTCCAGCGCTACTCGGACCTCCCCATTTGAGCGCGAGCTGTTAGCCTGCAGGTAAGGCGCCAAAAAATGGACGCTACCGAATTTCTAGGCCAATATGTTTTGACACTTGCCAATTATAGTGATGTTTTCATAAGTCCCAACTGCTTTCATATATTTCTGATACTCTAATTTCCATCAGTTTCTTCTGATACTCTTTGTGTTATCTGTTTGGATGCATTTTCCTTACCTCATGCAATTTATCAACTTTGTCTTGTAACACTGGGTCAGGTACAATTTAATTCAACTCCTTCTGAATAGGCAGTGTATGTAATCAAAATCTCCAGAAAACTGCATTATATGTCTTATTTTATACTGAGTCTATTCAAAATAGTTCCTCTCACGATGCTCCAAGACACCGGGGCAGCTTTTGAAGTGGTGCACAAATTGAGCGGGCAGTGCGATCGTAACCCCTGCCCAATGTGGCGGGCAAGAGGCCTGGACCATTTTGATGGTTGGGCCTTATTAGCATGGAAGTGGCAAGCTGCCAACACAAATCGTTCTGGGTGGGGGGGCAGGAATTCTAGTGGCCCAGCCATGGAGCCGAGTTGGAAGAATAGCATTGAAGGGGAGGGCCAAGCCAATGATGGATTGTGAGGCGGTGTGGGGGGAGACATCAGACATGACATTTACCATTTGGGAGGATTTTTAACGACGCACAGCAATTGTGCTCATCCTTCTTCCAAATTATCCTCACCAGGCCTTTATTTGCAGCGCAGTTTCCAGTGATCCATTTAAGGAATGCTGGTGGTTGCCTCTTTCTGTTCAGGGCAGTGGGCGGGTCCTGTGCTACTGGACAGAAATGGCATCAGGGTCCCATCTATGCCATAGGGCCCCAATTTGCTTTGCCTGCAGGAGCACTGGCCGCCCATATTGATGCCTGGTCGAAAATGACAGCGTGCAGGCTTCGAGCATGAAGACAGAAGGAAGCTATTTTAATTTTAGTCTCGCTACCGTCCCATTCTCACTGAAAACTGAGGTGATAGAGAGACCAAAATTGCCCCCACTGTGTCTTAGAGCAGTAGGGTGTGAGCCTATGCCTGCGATTCAACATAAACGAAAATCCTCATCTCAATTATGCAAGACAACAATGAAAATGCTTCCACGCAGAGATAGAGGAAAAATTTGGGGGGATAGTCACCCAGCCTCTCATTGTTCCCCTCTTAGGACCCCTGATATATGTGTAGAAGCAGATGACTCCATCATTCAGGTATTAATTTGTGTCATGGAGAGACCTAAAGAGAGGACAGGGGTAAATGAACAGGAAGTACGTTTTCTGAATGCGTGCTCTTGGCATACACTTTTCCCCCATCGGGAGCACGTATCTGCAAATCAGAGGCTTGCTCTCCTCGATTTTCTGTCCATTAAAATGAATGTATGGAGAATTGTGGGGGGACGACTGCAATTTCCCGATAATGTGCTGCCAGCGAGTGAGGCTCCCCACCAGGAATGCACATGTGTAAAATTTGCCTTTGTGTCTCTTCCGTCATTCTGAGAGCGAAACACTGAAGTAAAGTCCTGTTAATGTAACTTTATATCCATTGTCAGAAGTGCTCTGATATTACAGTGTGAAATCAACAGTACAAGAAAGACCATCAGATTAAAGTTGGACGTTTTCATGACTTATTGTTCTTCTTTTAGAAGTTTACTTTGTCTCAACTGATGATTATGTTTTCATTCAAAACTCTCTGTGCACTTCATAAATTAGGTCACTTTTAACAGTTGCCAAGTTGTACTCCAAACAAATGATATTAACCACCCATAATAGTGCCAATTTGTTCAATCTCAATGTTTTAAAATGATGTCATCAAAACAAATTTAAGAAAGAAAATGGGAGCAGGACGTGAGATCATGGCCAATATTCCCCCTATGGTGAGCCCCTAATCTGGGGAAGATGGCAAATGGAGGCTCTATCTCTGCCAAACATTCAGGACCAAAAATCTGGAGAAAGTAGCCGAATGACTAGGAGAGGGAAACCTGCTCTTTTCCTTTATTTCTTGAGTGATGCATATACAAAATAAAAATGGACCAAGAAAACTACAAAACAGCGACAGAAGGAAGCTAAATCTTTCACATGGTCTGAACAAGCTACTATCATATAGCCTCCCATCCAAAAATGTTCATAACTAGCTAGCTGCCTCTCAGATCAATGCTGCAGTTGATGGTTCATCCTCTGACATTTTTTTTTCCATTAACGAAGAGTTCTGTCCTCTCTCCTAATCTGTTCTTCATGTCAATGATTTACTCCGTCATCCAACGCTAAACTCTTTTGCTGATAATTTCACTGTACATTCATAAGCTTCCATCAGAATGCTCACAACCCACACTCCTCTCACAGTCCGATGGTTAAATCAATACATCTTCATTTTCTCCTTACTCTTTAATGGAGCAGTAATAATCTTGTATCTTTCAATCCCTTAAAGGCGTAGTTTCTACCTGTCTCACAATTTTAACCAAAAACTTTTACCTTTGATGGCTCTATCTTTGGTCCTGCTTCATCTATTGATATTCTTGGCCTATCTCAAGTGACCTCAAGTGGAACTCCCACATCACCTCCATTACTAAAGCTACCTCAAAGAATCTTTTTTTCTTTTATGACAAACACTTCTTTTTCCCCTCGATGACTCTTATTTTTCTATGAACTTTAATTCTGTCCATATTGCTTGCATGTCTCGAGAGACTCACCTATCACCTCTCTTACACTTGTGCGCAGAATACAAGTAAAAGCTGGTCATTTGCCAAGTGATTCCTCTCTCTCACCTCCAACTTCAGATCTCTCCCTCCATCCTGATACTTGTTTATTTCTATTTTGATCAATGGTACTGAGATCAGAGTTTCTGAATGTTCTATTCTTGTCCTTTGTAAGTTCCAGGTACATAATCCTACACACACCTCCTCCTCCCAACATCCTCATGGTGCTAAAATGAAGATCTGTCTCCTACTCCAGCTCATTCTTTTCCAAGGCCTTACCTTCCTCACTCTTCCTTCCTCCTACAATCTTACACAGGATATACAGCACAGAAACAGACCATTCGGCCCAATCAGTCCATGCCGGCGAGCTTTTGAAGGCTTGGCACCACCTAATCCTAACTCCTGTGTTACCTCATCTTTTTTAATCTGATCAGCCTTGGATCTTCACCCAAGCTACTCAATGTAAAAAAAATCCAGGTGTAAGGGATTATTTTCAATACACAGCGCTCAACCATCTAAACCAAACAAAAACGAAAATCTCGTGCTTTGCAGAAAAGTTTTTAATGCGGTTCTCACAACCTCCTGGGGAAATGTTATTATGGGTCTCAAACCAAAATGAAATGGGAAGAACAGAAACTACCCCACAAAACATATAAAACAATAGCTACTTTCTTGGTGTAGCAGGGGGGGAGGGAGGGAATGAGAATTTTTTTTACGCAGCGAGTTGTTATGATCACGAATGCATAACTTGAAATGGTGGTGAAAGCAGATTCAACAGTAACTTTCAAAAGGGAATTGGATAAATACTTGGGGGAAAAAATGCAGGGCTGTGAGAAAAGAGCAGGGGGAGTGGGACTAATGGGACAGCTCTTTCAAAGAGCCAGCACAGGCACAATGGGCCCAATGGCCTCCTTCTGTGTTGTATGATTCTCGCTCAAGGAAGGATATTTTTACACTGCAGAATGGCTCTGGGATATAGCATTTGTTTTCTCTTACTGATCATGCTATTTCTCTTTGCTTCATTTATTCTTGCAGATCTTTCCAATAGACAATGGGGTCATCATTATTTTCCCTCTGTGCTCACCTCTGTCTCCAATTCTCCCTCAATTTCTCTGACACCTCTCTCACCATATTTATCTGCTTCTGATTTTCTTCACCTCTCCCTCCATCCATACATCTGGTTCCATTCTTCATCTAACCCATTGTATCATTCTCGGTGTCAACTGTTCTTCAGCCTGTCCAACAGGACAAAGCAGCCCGCTTGATTGGCACCCCATCCACCACCTTAAACATTCACTCCTTCCACCACCTGCGTACCGTGACTGCAGTGTATACCATCTACAAGATGCACTGCAGCAACTCGCCAAGGCTTCTTCAACAGCACCTCCCAAACCCGCGACCTCTACCACCTAGAAGGACAAGAGCAGCAGGCACATGGGAACACCACCACCTCCAAGTTCCCCTCCAAGTCACACACCATCCTGACTTCGAAATATATCACCGTTCCTTCATCGTCGTTGGGTCAAAATCCTGGAACTCCCTCCCTAACAGCACTGTGGGAGTACCTTCACCACATGGACTGCGGCGGTTGAAGAAGGCAGCTCACCACCACCTTCTCAAGGGCAATTAGGGATGAGCAATAAATGCTGGCCTTGTCATTCCATGAATGAATTTTTAAAAAATTCTGTTGTTAGATCAATAAAAAAAAGCAAGGGAATGCTGTTAAGAAATAAGACCAGCCTCCATATTACCGGCAAAAAGAGTCTTGTAACAGTACAGTATCGATAGGTTCCTTTTTTTGTTTTGCTGGGCTAATCCCCCTCCCCAAAGCATTCCTTTGCGTTCCCTTGCTGGAAAAGGAGAGAAAAAGGGGAACAGCATTGAATCACTGCACCAGCATCTGATATTAGCAGCAGAGTCATCAGGGAAACGGGGGGCGTGGGGGGAACAGACACGCATGTGAGTGGGCAGTGTAAGGTGGGGAATGCAGGCAGATCGCCAAGGTACTCTGGCGATTGTTGGGGCTATATGATATTGTTGGAGCTGCAGATAAGAGGTAGCCTCCGATGCAGTATGGGAGATTTGACAGGTCGAAAGGAAGGAAAATTGGAAGTTGGGTCAATGCACATCGCAGCAGTCAGTTACAATAGATGTCTGGGAGCAGGTCCCCCATCCATCCTCTGCATCAGAAAATGGCGAAAGGTTCACAAGGGGAAGACAAACAACTTTAAAAACAAATGGGAAAGAGAACGATTCAATTCGATATATTAAGCTTGTAAAATATATTTCAATATTGCCACTAACTCCTGGGACCTGCTCCCAGGCATTCATGTAAAACACGACAAGTGTTTCTGTTTGCCTCCTGTTATGTTCAATGGAGAGTTGGGCTTACTCTGCTGGCAGTCTGCAGGGGCTCCCTGCTCCAGTGACTCCCATTCTACAGTGTCGTGTTGCCCACTCGGATCTGTGGCAGACGTTATTCCGGCTGCAGCCCAAGCCTTCTCAATATTTTTGTGCTCTTATTAAGATTACTGAAACTAAAGTAAAATTAAACAACTTGAAATGCCCAACCTGATGAAAGAGTCACAATCGGCGATCATACCATTTAACCTTGGTTTGCAATCATCTCTTCCAGCACTTTTTACATGACAACAATGTTCCCTTGAATACTTACAAAGTGTCAAAAGATTTGATCTTGCAGCTTGTTTAAACAGTAATTTGATTAACAATACATTCATTTGGGATAACCTTGAAGTCTAACAGTATACAACCTTATCACTTGTTCAAGCTCACTTCTGGTCTCTGAATGAGCTTCACTTGCTCATAGCCCAGGGGAGAGAGCAGAGCAGCATGGAGACCCGAGGCAGGCACAAGCACACCTCCTGTCAGCCAATGCAGACCAACTGTGAGGCTGGCTGTGAATGGGATCCACGATTTAAAGCAGCCCAACCTCCTGGCTGATGTAGGAGAGCATGGAACCAGGAAGGATGGGGATAATACATTAAAAATCAAGTTAAAAGTGCAACTCCCATCTTTCCACCATGTATCAGAAATAGGCAAATCATTAGGGCATGGGGATCATGCAAGGAATTTGATCTCAAGTGACCTGGACTAAAATATTTACAAAGCTGACAGAAACATAAGATTTGATAAGGTCCGGAATGGGAGTAGTTTGATTCCAGGTAACATCTGGGACTATATTTCCACCTTTCACCAAATGGAAAGCATAAGTACAAAGATTTAATGTCAGATTTGTTCTCACTGAAGGCGAGTTGAGGCTGCTGGAAAAGGGACTATTTGACGAAAGATACTTCACTGTTTAGTTTTATGAACTAAACGGATCACCTCCACATAGCTTCAGATTCCATGCGATCATTCAATATCAATCTCTTTCCGAACCAAAGTCGCCCCCCACCGCCCCGCCACAACACGTGTGCATGCAATTCATGAAACCTGGAAACCCTCTCCTGGTTTTGGAGAGGCGGCAGGAACACTGGTGCTCCCTTGCACGGGAAGAGGGCACGTTTGGCCACAGATGGCCCTGACTGAGCTGGCTGCATGCAGTCGGAGCTGGCACGTTATTGCAATGGGGAGCGCAGTCTGTTAATCTCAGTGGGACTTGTATCTGTACAGCCACAAAAATAATAGCAGCCCGGCTCAGACATGCTCGGCAAGGAATTATTTGAGAAAGGAACCCCCAGTGAATGCACAAGTGATCCGCAGCAACAAACATCAAAACAAATGCCCCCACCACACCTAATAATGAACAGTTGGCGGCTGACTTTGATAGGTTTTTAATGCATTCAATTAATTGGGATAAATATTGTAAATTCAACATTTCAATTTAACCCCAGCCCCCGATTTGAATGGATAGGTCACATTTTTGCATTGTACTCAATGACAGCCCCTGGTATGATCACGCGATTGACAACACCGCTCCTATAACAGGAGCTGAGACATGGGGGAGATAACTTTAAAAAAAATACACTTGGTTACAGGTCGGCTCCCGAGATCCAGCCTGGGTTTTTTTTTACCTGACTTGCCCACGCCTGCTCTCCCGAAGACGGCCAGCTTCACCTCGGCACTCTTCGCCATGTCCAGCGAGAGAAGAAGAGCTCGATGTTCAATCAGTCAGCAAAAATAGACCAAGAATAAAATAAACCTTTTCGATCCAAAGTCAAACTTCACCATTTCATTCTAGCTGAAGACCGACCCTCTGTGTTTGATTGGAGGGGGGGGGGGGGTGGTGAGGAGAGAGAGAAAGAAAAAAAACAGGTCAAAGTTACTTTCATGTGTAATCACATCAACATCAAAATAAATCTAACAAGATCTTGAAATAATTGCGAGCATTCACCAGGCACTTGACTGCACTTTCAATGTCTGGTGACTGTACCTGTGAGGAGTGTGGCACTTTAAGGAAGCAATGGGAATGCACTGCATTCACTTCTCACTGCAGATGATATGGTGAAGCCCCTGTGACTAACGGTATCACTGGATCCCCGGCAGGTAGCAAGCAGTGGCTTTCCACCTTCACCTGGCTTATATCAAACGGTTGCAATTTACAAACCTGCCCCCCGTCCAATGTAACGGGGTGCAGTGGGGGGGGGGGGGGTGTTCATTCGAGATAATCGGGAGGGTGTCTGCTCCACTCTGCATCCACCAATTCTGTATAAAATGAGGAGAAAATGCTGCATGCCTGCAGTTGGTAGTGAGGGGGGTGGGGGGACTCTCACTGGGTCCCAGTCATGCAGCCACCCGCTCCCCAATACAGCGCTCAAGTCAATCAGTCTCCGCGGTCCAGTGTAATTAACTTTCCGCCTCTACCTTTAACTGATCGCCCTTCCTAGAACTGCATGAGACACAAACAAACACACACACACCGGCTGCCGCTGCTCCCATCTGTTCAAACTCCTTTGCCCCTGCACGTCTGGTCCGCTGCAACACTCCAGCTCGGGGCAGGACTGTGCGGACTAAAGGCTGCACAAAATAAAATGGGTTGTCCCCTTAGGTTGCAAACGGAGGGGGTGGGTGGGTGAGTAGCTGCCAGCGATTCCGCCATTCAGGAGAGGAGCGTCTGCCGGCTGGGGTTGGATGTGTCATTGACAGAGAGCGGCGCCTCCTGCAGGAGATCGGCCACAACACGCGGACTGGAGTTCAGGGAAACGTGCACGGGATTAGCATTTCTCCTGTACAGATCAGTTACAACAAAATAAAGTTGGGGTCGGGAGGGTGGAGGAACGCACAGAACATCCTGCCAGATCATAATAAGTCAATTGTTATTTTTACAAAATCAGAAACTTATTGTGCTTATAAATCTGGATTCAATTGTGAGTTTCCAGCACTAGTTGAAATTTTTAATCCATCACCATTTGTTTTTCTCTGAATTACTGGTACTGGCAGCTGTTTCGTATTGCAGCCTTGGACCAGTGGTTGCACTCTCTCGCCTCTGGGTCAGAAGGTTGTGTGTTGAAGTCCCACTCCAGAGACTTGAGTACGTAATGTAGACTGGTACATCAGTGCAGTACTGAAGTGGTGCTACACTGTCAGAGGTGCCGCCTTTCAGATGAGACATTGGGCCAAAAATTTGGCACTTGCCGGGTGAATACACAGCGTGTACTCACCCGTAAGGCCTCCTGAAGTGCCGGTTTCCTGCATGCACTGCGCATGCGCGGGAAACCGTAACTTCCGGTCTCGTGAAGGGAGGGGTTGAGAGGTGAACCGCGTGTGCGGGAGAGGCTGCGCGCACGCAGCAAACTTAGGGTTTTTTTCAGGTTTCTCCGGGAGGGTAAGTATGGAAGAAGCTGCGCTTTTAAAAAGGAGGCGCAAGACCCGTTTTTAACAAGGTAAGTGGTTAATTAATTACAATTTAAAACATTTTTCAACAGGTTTATCTTTTTTAGATACTTTAAAGAAAGGTAAGTTTATTTTTAGCACTGTTAAAAAGTATTTTAATTTTTTCAAAAATTAAAATTTTTGTTTAAAGTAGTTAATTTATTTAACTTATAGTTATTTAAAAAATGTGATTTTTTAAATTTATTTGAAGTTTAGGTGTTGTTTTGGGGCCGATTTCAATTCATAGATTTGACAGGTCCTGTCAAATCTATGAATGAAAGATGGTCTGCTGCCATTGGCTCTCCATGGCCCACGTGATCCCAGGGGACGCATCGCACTAACTACACCCCTGGGATACACAAGCACTGCGCGCCGGCAGCTGCAGGAGGCTCAGGAGCTGAAGTCCCCGTGGGCCCAGAGGTCAACGGCAGGCGCGGTAGGTAGGTGCACCCGCGGGAAGCCAGGGAGCCGAATTTCTGGGCCATTTAAAGCGACGTCTGCCCTCTCGAGTGGACGTAAAAGATCCCATGGCTCTCTTTCAAAGAGGAGCAGAGGATTTCTTCCCCAGTGTCCTGGCCAATATACTCAACTAACATCACTAAAAGAAAACAGATTATCTGGTCATTATCTTATTGCTGTTTGTGGGAGCATGCTATGCACAAATTGTGCACAAATTGGCTGCCATGTTTCGATAGGTGCCAGGCTAAATTTGTTAATGACAAATAATAGGTCTTACTTCAAAGAGTAAGATCTTTGTGCTTTGATAAAAAAAAATCTTTCAGAATGTATGTACAAATTCAAAGAAAGAATAGTAAATTCATGGTTCATCACCAATAAAGCAGAATGTTTAATGATATTTCTGCATTATATTGTCTGGATTCTGTAGTGCTGCTAAACCACGATAGGGGTAATTCCATGAATCCTGTACATTCATCAAGAAGCCACAGTCACAGGGAGTGCAGGTCAGAGCGTAGCCTACATCCCACACATACTGCTTTCCAAGTGCAGCTCCCCGCTGGGAGTGTTGAGTTAGCCCTTACATCACTGCTGCTGTTTTAGTGCTTGACTCAGTAATAGCACTGCTGCCACTGAGTCAGAAGGTTGGGAGTCCAAGCCACACTCCAGACACTTGAGTGCATAGGCTGACACTTCAGTGCACTACTGAGGGAGATCTACATTGTTGGAGGAACTGTCTTTCAGGTGAGATGCTAAACCGAGGCTCTGACTGCACTATTTGAAGAGAAAGGGAGTTGTGTCCCTCAACCAATGCCACCAAAACAGAATTACTGGTTGTTTATCGCATTGCTGTTTGTGGAACCTTGCTATTCACAAATTGACTGCTGTGTTTCCCTACATAAGTGGCTGCACTTCAAAAGTATTTCATTAACCGTGCAGTACTTTGGGACAAGCTGAGGATTCAAAAGACTGTATAAATACAAGTTAATTTGTTCTTTCTTTCTTTCCATTCTTTAGCATATCACCACAGGTTACCTTAGATTCCTTATTTTGCTGGAAACACACACAGTTAATAGTAATAATGACTGCTTGAAGCCCAAACATGTAAAATAGAAAATAAGTTAAATAAATACCACTATTCTAGGAACAGAGGAATGTACAGGATCGGCCAAGGTCTTTTCACTCTATCTGGCCGACCCCAGAGAAGCACAGATTGCTCATAACCTTTTTAACATGTTCATCTTTTACTGTCTGGTAAGCAATGGCACAATTTATTGTTTTATTTCAATCTTTATTCCGAACCTTGTTTTCCACTCCTGTTTTATGGCAACAGCAGCAGTGAGGGGCTCTTAAACTGGCAGTAAACTGGGATTTGGCTGAAACTGCACGATTTGTTTTCATTTTCTACACTATTCCCTGCTGCCTGTCTGCTCACAAAGAAAAGGGAGAGGGAAATTCTAATGTTGCACTTTTTCAAAAATCTGCTGTTGTCAGTTAGGGTCTGTTAATATCTGATAAATGAGCTTTTAGGGAAAGAGGCAGCAGTTTTCCACTGGCGGAGATTAAAACTACCATGTGGCAATTAGCTCACCCACTCAGCTATAGTTAATTCAGTGACAGAGCAAATACGTTCTTTGGCAGAGTATCTGTTCAGCATGGATTTTGTCGCAACTGCTACATTAACTGGTTCAGCGTTGCTGTTGGTGAGAGACAATTGTCCAGGGATGCAGCTCTACCCCACAAAATTCCCCTGAATAATAAACATCAACCCACCAAATACCCCTACAGAATAAACATCAGCCCCTACAAATATCCCTGGAGAGGAAACACCAGCCCCTCCAAAAAACCCTAGAGAATAAACATCAACCCCACCAAATACCCCTGGATAATAAACATCAACTCCACCAAATACCCCGAGAGAATAAACATCAACCCACCAAATACCCCTGGAGAATAAACATCAACCCACCAAATACCCCTGGAGAGTAAACACCAGCCCCTCCAAAAAACCCTAGAGAATAAACATCAACTCCACCAAATACCCCTGGAGAGTAAACATCAACCCACCAAATACCTCTGGAAAGTAAACATCAACCCACCAAATACCCCTGGAGAGTAAACACCAGCCCCTCCAAAAAACCCTAGAGAATAAACATCAACCCACCAAATACCCCTGGAGATTAAACATCAACCCACCAAATACCCCAAGAGAATAAACATCAACCCCACCAAATACCCCTGGAGAATAAACATCAACCCACCAAATACCCCTGGAGAATAAACATCAACCCACCAAATACCCCTAGAGATTAAACATCAACCCACCAAATACCCCTGGAGAATAAACATCAACCCACCAAATACCCCTGGAGAATAAACATCAACCCACCAAATACCCCTGGAGAATAAACATCAACCCACCAAATACCCCTAGAGATTAAACATCAACCCACCAAATACCCCTGGAGAATAAACATCAACCCACCAAATACCCCTGGAGAATAAACATCAACTCCACCAAATACCCCTGGAGAATAAACATCAACCCACCAAATACCCCTGGAGAATAAACATCAACCCACCAAATACCCCTGGAGAATAAACATCAACCCACCAAATACCCCTAGAGAATAAACATCAACTCCACCAAATACCCCTAGAGAATAAACATCAACCCACCAAATACCCCTGGAGAATAAACATCAACCCACCAAATACCCCTGGAGAATAAACATCAACCCCACCAAATACCCCTGGAGAATAAACATCAACCCACCAAATACCCCTGGAGAATAAACATCAACCCACCAAATACCCCTAGAGAATAAACATCAACTCCACCAAATACCCCTAGAGAATAAACATCAACCCACCAAATACCCCAGGAGAATAAACATCAACTCCACCAAATACCCCAAGAGAATAAACATCAACCCACCAAATACCCCTGGAGAATAAACATCAACCCCACCAAATACCCCAAGAGAATAAACATCAACCCCACCAAATACCCCTGGAGAATAAACATCAACTCCACCAAATACCCCTGGAGAATAAACATCAGGCCCACCAAATACCCCTGGAGAATAAACATCAACCCCACCAAATACCCCTGGAGAATAAACATCAACCCACCAAATACTCCTGGAGAATAAACATCAACCCACCAAATACCCCTGGAGAATAAACATCAACTCACCAAATACCCCTAGAGAATAAACATCAACCCCACCAAATACCCCTGGAGAATAAACATCAACCCACCAAATACCCCTGGAGAATAAACATCAACCCACCAAATACCCCTGGAGAATAAACATCAACTCACCAAATACCCCTAGAGAATAAACATCAACCCACCAAATACCCCTGGAGAATAAACATCAACCCACCAAATACCCCTGGAGAATAAACATCAGGCCCACCAAATACCCCTGGAGAATAAACATCAACTCCACCAAATTCCCGTGGAGAATAAACATCAACTCCACCAAATACCCCTGGAGAATAAACATCAACCCACCAAATACCCCTGGAGAATAAACATCAACTCCACCAAATACCCCTGGAGAATAAACATTAACTCCACCAAATACCCCTAGAGAATAAACATCAACTCACCAAATACCCCTGGAGAATAAACATCAACCCACCAAATACCCATGGAGAATAAACATCAGGCCCACCAAATACCCCTGGAGATTAAACATCAACCCACCAAATACCCCTAGAGAATAAACATCAACTCCACCAAATACCCCTGGAGAATAAACATCAACCCACCAAATACCCCTGGAGAATAAACATCAACCCACCAAATACCCCTAGAGAATAAACATCAACTCCACCAAACACCCCTGGAGAATAAACATCAACCCACCAAATACCCCTGTAGAATAAACATCAAATCCACCAAATACCCATGGAGAATAAACATCAACTCCACCAAATACCCATGGAGAATAAACATCAACTCCACCAAATACCCCTGGAGAATAAACATCAACCCACCAAATACCCCTGGAGAATAAACATCAACCCACCAAATACCCCTGGAGAATAAACATCAACTCCACCAAATACCCCTGGAGAATAAACATCAACCCACCAAATACCCCTGGAGAATAAACATCAACCCACCAAATACCCCTAGAGAATAAACATCAACCCACCAAATACCCCTGTAGAATAAACATCAACTCCACCAAATACCCCTGGAGAATAAACATCAACTCCACCAAATACCCCTGGAGAATAAACATCAACTCCACCAAATACCCCTAGAGAATGAACATCAACTCCACCAAATACCCCTAGAGAATGAACATCAACTCCACCAAATACCCCTGGAGAATAAACATCAACCCAACAAATACCCCTGGAGAATAAACATCAACCCCACCAAATACCCCTAGAGAATAAACATCAACCCACCAAATACCCCTGGAGAATAAACATCAGGCCCACCAAATACCCCTGGAGAATAAACATCAACCCACCAAATACCCCTGGAGAATAAACATCAACCCACCAAATACCCCTGGAGAATAAACATCAACCCCACCAAATACCCCTGGAGAATAAATATCAACCCACCAAATACCCCTAGAGAATAAACATCAACCCACCAAATACCCCTGGAGAATAAACATCAACTCCACCAAATACCCCTGGAGAATAAACATCAACCAACCAAATACCCCTAGAGAATAAACATCAACCCCACCAAATACCCCTGGAGAATAAACATCAACCCACCAAATACCCCTAGAGAATAAACATCAACTCCACCAAATACCCCTGGAGATTAAACATCAACCCACCAAATACCCCTAGAGAATAAACATCAACTCCACCAAATACCCCTGGAGAATAAACATCAACCCACCAAATACCCCTGGAGAATAAACATCAACTCCACCAAATACCCCTAGAGAATAAACATCAACCCCACCAAATACCCCTGGAGAATAAACATCAACTCCACCAAATACCCCTGGAGAATAAACATCAACTCCACCAAATACCCCTAGAGAATAAACATCAACCCACCAAATACCCCTAGAGATTAAACATCAACCTACCAAATACCCCTGGTGAATAAACATCAACTCCACCAAATACCCCTAGAGAATAAACATCAACTCCACCAAATACCCCTGGAGAATAAACATCAACTCCACCAAATACCCCTAGAGAATAAACATCAACTCCACCAAATACCCCTGGAGAATAAACATCAGCTCCACCAAATACCCCTGGAGAATAAACATCAACCCCACCAAATACCCCTAGAGAATAAACATCAACTCCACCAAATACCCCTGGAGAATAAACATCAACTCCACCAAATACCCCTAGAGAATAAACATCAACCCACCAAATACCCCTAGAGAATAAACATCAACTCCACCAAATACCCCTGGAGAATAAACATCAACCCACCAAATACCCCTGGAGAATAAACATCAACTCCACCAAATACCCCTAGAGAATAAACATCAACTGCACCAAATACCCCTGGAGAATAAACATCAACTCCACCAAATACCCCTAGAGAATAAACATCAACCCCACCAAATACCCCTGGAGAATAAACATCAACCCACCAAATACCCCTGGAGAATAAACATCAACTCCACCAAATACCCCTAGAGAATAAACATCAACCCCACCAAATACCCCTGGAGAATAAACATCAAGCCACCAAATACTCCTAGAGAATAAACATCAACCCACCAAATACCCCTGGAGAATAAACATCAACCCCACCAAATACCCCTGGAGAATAAACATCAACCCACCAAATACCCCTAGAGATTAAACATCAACCCACCAAATACCCCTGGAGAATAAACATCAACTCCGCCAAATACCCCTGGAGAATAAACATCAACTCCACCAAATACCCCTAGAGAATGAACATCAACTCCACCAAATACCCCTAGAGAATAAACATCAACTCCACCAAATACCCCTGGAGAATAAACATCAACCCACCAAATACCCCTAGAGAATAAACATCAACTCACCAAATACCCCTAGAGAATAAACATCAACTCACCAAATACCCCTGGAGAATAAACATCAACTCCACCAAATACCCCTGGAGAATAAACATCAACTCCACCAAATATCCCTAGAGAATAAACATCAACCCACCAAATACCCCTCGAGATTAAACATCAACCTACCAAATACCCCTGGTGAATAAACATCAACTCCACCAAATACCCCTGGAGAATAAACATCAACCCACCAAATACCCCTAGAGAATAAACATCAACCCAACAAATACCCCTAGAGAATAAACATCAACTCCACCAAATACCCCTGGAGAATGAACATCAACTCCACCAAATACCCCTGGAGAATAAAGATCAACTCCACCAAATACCCCTGGAGAATAAACATCAGGCCCACCAAATACCCCTAGAGAATAAACATCAACCCCACCAAATACCCCTGGAGAATAAACATCAGGCCCACCAAATACCCCTGGAGAATAAACATCAACTCACCAAATACCCCTAGAGAATAAACATCAACCCAACAAATACCCCTAGAGAATAAACATCAACCCCACCAAATACCCCTGGAGAATAAACATCAACTCCACGAAATACCCCTGGAGAATAAACATCAACTCCACCAAATACCCCTGGAGAGTAAACATCAACTGCACCAAATCCCCCTAGAGAATAAACATCAACCCACCAAATACCCCTGGAGAATAAACATCAACCCACCAAATACCCCTAGAGAATAAACATCAACCCACCAAATACCCCTGGAGAATAAACATCAACTCCACCAAATACCCCTGGAGAATAAACATCAACTGCACCAAAAACCCCTGGAGATTAAACATCAGGCCCACCAAATACCCCTGGAGATTAAACATCAACCCACCAAATACCCCTGTAGAATAAACATCAACTCCACCAAATTCCCCTGGAGATTAAACATCAACCCGCCAAATACCCCTGGAGAATAAACATCAACTCCACCAAATACCCCTGGAGAATAAACATCAACTTCACCAAATACCCCTAGAGAATAAACATCAACCCCACCAAATACCCCTGGAGAATAAACATCAGGACCACCAAATACCCCTGGAGAATAAACATCAACTCACCAAATACCCCTAGAGAATAAACATCAATCCCACCAAATACCCCTGGAGAATAAACATCAACCCCACCAAATACCCCTGGCGAATAAACATCAGGCCCACCAAATACCCCTGGAGAATAAACATCAACTCACCAAATACCCCTAGAGAATAAACATCAGGTCCACCAAATACCCCTGGAGAATAAACATCAATCCCACCAAATACCCCTGGAGAATAAACATCAACTCCACCAAATACCCCTGGAGAATAAACATCAGGCCCACCAAATACCCCTGGAGAATAAACATCAACTCCACCAAATATCCCTGGAGAATAAACATCAACCCCACCAAATACCCCTGGAGAATAAACATCAACCCACCAAATACCCCTGGAGAATAAACATCAACCCACCAAATACCCCTGGAGAATAAACATCAACTCCACCAAATATCCCTGGAGAATAAACATCAACTCCACCAAATATCCCTGGAGAATAAACATCAACCCCACCAAATATCCCTGGAGAATAAACATCAACCCCACCAAATACCCTGGAGAATAAACATCAACCCACCAAATATCCCTGGAGAATAAACATCAACCCCACCAAATATCCCTGGAGAATAAACATCAACCCCACCAAATACCCCTGGAGAATAAACATCAACTCCACCAAATATCCCTGGAGAATAAACATCAACCCCACCAAATACCCCTGGAGAATAAACATCAACCCACCAAATACCCCTGGAGAATAAACATCAACCCACCAAATACCACTGGAGAATAAACATCAACCCAGCAAATACCCCTAGAGAATAAACATCAACTCCACCAAATACCCCTGGAGATTAAACATCAAACCACCAAATACCCCTGGAGATTAAACATCAACCCCACCAAATACCCCTGGAGATTAAACATCAACCCACCAAATACCCCTGGAGAATAAACATCAACTCCACCAAATACCCCTGGAGATTAAACATCAACCCACCAAATACCCCTGGAGAATAAACATCAACTCCACCAAATACCCCTAGAGAATAAACATCAACCCCACCAAATACCCCTGGAGAATAAACATCAACTCCACCAAATACCCCTGGAGAATAAACATCAACTCCACCAAATACCCCTAGAGATTAAACATCAAACCACCAAATACCCCTATAGAATAAACATCAACTCCACCAAATACCCCTAGAGAATAAACATCAACTCCACCAAATACCCCTGGAGAATAAACATCAACCCCACCAAATACCCCTAGAGAATAAACATCAACTCCACCAAATACCCCTGGAGAATAAACATCAACTCCAGCAAATACCCCTGGAGAATAAACATCAACTTCACCAAATACCCCTAGAGAATAAACATCAACTCCACCAAATACCCCTAGAGAATAAACATCAACCCACCAAATACCCCTCGAGAATAAACATCAACTCCACCAAATACCCCTAGAGAATAAACATCAACTCCACCAAATACCCCTAGAGAATAAACATCAACTCCACCAAATACCCCTGGAGAATAAACATCAACCCCACCAAATACCCCTGGAGAATAAACATCAACTCCACCAAATACCCCTGGAGAATAAACATCAACTCCAGCAAATACCACTTGAGAATAAACATCAACTTCACCAAATACCCCTAGAGAATAAACATCAACTCCACCAAATACCCCTAGAGAATAAACATCAACCCACCAAATACCCCTAGAGAATAAACATCAACTCCACCAAATACCCCTGGAGAATAAACATCAACCCCACCAAATACCCCTGGAGAATAAACATCAAGCCACCAAATACCCCTGGAGAATAAACATCAACCCACCAAATACCCCTGGATAATAAACATCAAACCACCAAATACCCCTAGAGAATAAACATCAACTCCACCAAATACCCCTAGAGAATAAACATCAACTGCACCAAATACCCCTAGAGAATAAACATCAAGCCACCAAATACCCCTGGAGAATAAACATCAACTGCACCAAATTACTCTGGAGAATAAACATCAAGCCACCAAATACCCCGAGAGAATAAACATCAACTCCACCAAATACCCCTAGAGAATAAACATCAACCCCACCAAATACCCCTGGAGAATAAACATCAACCCACCAAATACCCCTAGAGATTAAACATCAACCCACCAAATACCCCTAGAGAATAAACATCAACTTGACCAAATACCCCTGGAGAATAAACATCAACCCCACCAAATACCCCTAGAGAATAAACATCAACCCACCAAATACCCCGAGAGATTAAACATCAACCCACCAAATACCCCTGGAGAATTAACATCAACCCACCAAATACCCCTGGAGAATAAACATCAACCCACCAAATACCCCTGGAGAATAAACATCAACTCCACCAAATACGCCTGGAGAATAAACATCAACTCACCAAATACCCCTAGAGAATAAACATCAACTCACCAAATACCCCTGGAGAATAAACATCAACTCCACCAAATACCCCATGAGAATAAACATCAACTCCACCAAATACCCCTGGAGAATAAACATCAGGCCCACCAAATACCCCTAGAGAATAAACATCAACCCCACCAAATACCCCTGGAGAATAAACATCAATCCCACCAAATACCCCTGGAGAATAAACATCAGGCCCACCAAATACCCCTGGAGAATAAACATCAACTCCACCAAATATCCCTGGATAATAAACATCAACCCCACCAAATACCCCTGGAGAATAAACATCAGGCCCATCAAATACCCCTAGAGAATAAACATCAACTCCACCAAATACCCCTGGAGAATAAACATCAACCCCACCAAATACCCCTGGAGAATAAACATCAACCCACCAAATACCCCTGGAGAATGAACGTCAACTCCACCAAATACCCCTGGAGAATAAACATCAACTCCACCAAATAACCCTAGAGAATAAACATCAACCCACCAAATACCCCTGGAGAATAAACATCAACCCACCAAATACCCCTGGAGAATAAACATCAACCCACCAAATACCCCTAGAGAATAAACATCAACCAACCAAATACCCCTAGAGAATAAACATCAACCAAGCAAATACCCCTGGAGGATAAACATCAACCCAACAAATACCCCTAGAGAATAAACATCAACCCCACCAAATACCCCTGGAGAATAAACATCAACTCCACGAAATACCCCTGGAGAGTAAAGATCAACTCCACCAAATACCCCTAGAGAATAAACATCAACTCCACCAAATACCCCTGGAGAATAAAGATCAACTCCACCAAATACCCCTGGAGAGTAAACATCAACTGCACCAAATCCCCCTAGAGAATAAACATCAACCCACCAAATACCCCTGGAGAATAAACATCAACCCACCAAATACCCCTGGAGAATAAACATCAACCCACCAAATACCCCTGGAGAATAAACATCAACTCCACCAAATACCCCTGGAGAATAAACATCAACTGCACCAAAAACCCCTGGAGATTAAACATCAGGCCCACCAAATACCCCTGGAGATTAAACATCAACCCACCAAATACCCCTGTAGAATAAACATCAACTCCACCAAATTCCCCTGGAGATTAAACATCAACCCGCCAAATACCCCTGGAGAATAAACATCAACTCCACCAAATACCCCTGGAGAATAAACATCAACTTCACCAAATACCCCTAGAGAATAAACATCAACCCACCAAATACCCCTGGAGAATAAACATCAACCCACCAAATACCCCTAGAGAATAAACATCAACCAACCAAATACCCCTGGAGAATAAACATTAACGCACCAAATACCCCATGAGAATAAACATCAACCCACCAAATACCCCTAGAGAATAAACATCAACCCACCAAATACCCCTAGAGAATAAACATCAACCAACCAAATACCCCTGGAGAATAAACATCAACTCCACCAAATACCCCTAGAGAATAAACATCAACCAACCAAATACCCCTGGAGAATAAACATCAACCCCACCAAATACCCCTGGAGAATAAACATCAACCCACCAAATACCCCTGGAGAATAAACATCAACTCCACCAAATACCCCTGGAGAATAAACATCAACTCCACCAAATACCCCTAGAGAATAAACATCAACCCACCAAATACCCCTAGAGAATAAACATCAACCCACCAAATACCCCTGGAGAATAAACATCAACTCCACCAAATACCCCTGGAGAATAAACATCAACTCCAGCAAATACCCCTGGAGAATAAACATCAGGCCCACCAAATACCCCTGGAGAATAAACATCAACTCCACCAAATACCCCTAGAGAATAAACATCAACTCCACCAAATACCCCTAGAGAATAAACATCAACTCCACCAAATACCCCTGGAGATTAAACATCAACTCCACCAAATACCCCTGGAGAATAAACATCAACTCCACCAAATACCCCTGGAGATTAAACATCAACCCACCAAATACCCCTGGAGAATAAACATCAACTCCACCAAATACCCCTGGAGAATAAACATCAACCCACCAAATACCCGTACAGAATAAACATCAACCCACCAAATACCCCTGGAGAATAAACATCAACCAACCAAATACCCCTAGAGAATAAACATCAACCCCATAAATACCCCTGGAGAATAAACATCAACCCACCAAATACCCCTAGAGAATAAACATCAACTCCACCAAATACCCCTGGAGAATAAACATCAACCCACCAAATACCCCTAGAGAATAAACATCAACCCACCAAATACCCCTGGAGATTAAACATCAACCCACCAAATACCCCTAGAGAATAAACATCAACTCCACCAAATACCCCTGGAGAATAAACATCAACCCACCAAATACCCCTGGAGAATAAACATCAACTCCACCAAATACCCCTAGAGAATAAACATCAACCCCACCAAATACCCCTGGAGAATAAACATCAACTCCACCAAATACCCCTGGAGAATAAACATCAACTCCACCAAATACCCCTAGAGAATAAACATCAACCCACCAAATACCCCTAGAGATTAAACATCAACCTACCAAATACCCCTGGTGAATAAACATCAACTCCACCAAATACCCCTAGAGAATAAACATCAACTCCACCAAATACCCCTGGAGAATAAACATCAACTCCACCAAATACCCCTAGAGAATAAACATCAACTCCACCAAATACCCCTGGAGAATAAACATCAGCTCCACCAAATACCCCTGGAGAATAAACATCAACTCACCAAATACCCCTGGAGAATAAACATCAACTTCATCAAATACCCCTGGAGAATAAACATCAGCTCCACCAAATACCCCTAGAGAATAAACATCAACTCCACCAAATACCCCTGGAGAATAAACATCAACTCCACCAAATACCCCTAGAGAATAAACATCAACCCACCAAATACCCCTAGAGAATAAACATCAACTCCACCAAATACCCCTGGAGAATAAACATCAACCCACCAAATACCCCTGGAGAATAAACATCAACTCCACCAAATACCCCTAGAGAATAAACATCAACTGCACCAAATACCCCTGGAGAATAAACATCAACTCCACCAAATACCCCTAGAGAATAAACATCAACCCCACCAAATACCCCTGGAGAATAAACATCAACCCACCAAATACCCCTGGAGAATAAACATCAACTCCACCAAATACCCCTAGAGAATAAACATCAACCCCACCAAATACCCCTGGAGAATAAACATCAAGCCACCAAATACTCCTAGAGAATAAACATCAACCCACCAAATACCCCTGGAGAATAAACATCAACCCCACCAAATACCCCTGGAGAATAAACATCAACCCACCAAATACCCCTAGAGATTAAACATCAACCCACCAAATACCCCTGGAGAATAAACATCAACTCCGCCAAATACCCCTGGAGAATAAACATCAACTCCACCAAATACCCCTAGAGAATGAACATCAACTCCACCAAATACCCCTAGAGAATAAACATCAACTCCACCAAATACCCCTGGAGAATAAACATCAACCCACCAAATACCCCTAGAGAATAAACATCAACTCACCAAATACCCCTAGAGAATAAACATCAACTCACCAAATACCCCTGGAGAATAAACATCAACTCCACCAAATACCCCTGGAGAATAAACATCAACTCCACCAAATATCCCTAGAGAATAAACATCAACCCACCAAATACCCCTAGAGATTAAACATCAACCTACCAAATACCCCTGGTGAATAAACATCAACTCCACCAAATACCCCTGGAGAATAAACATCAACCCACCAAATACCCCTAGAGAATAAACATCAACCCAACAAATACCCCTAGAGAATAAACATCAACTCCACCAAATACCCCTGGAGAATGAACATCAACTCCACCAAATACCCCTGGAGAATAAAGATCAACTCCACCAAATACCCCTGGAGAATAAACATCAGGCCCACCAAATACCCCTAGAGAATAAACATCAACCCCACCAAATACCCCTGGAGAATAAACATCAGGCCCACCAAATACCCCTGGAGAATAAACATCAACTCACCAAATACCCCTAGAGAATAAACATCAATCCCACCAAATACCCCTGGAGAATAAACATCAACCCCACCAAATACCCCTGGAGAATAAACATCAGGCCCACCAAATACCCCTGGAGAATAAACATCAACTCACCAAATACCCCTAGAGAATAAACATCAGGTCCACCAAATACCCCTGGAGAATAAACATCAATCCCACCAAATACCCCTGGAGAATAAACATCAGCCCACCAAATACCCCTGGAGAATAAACATCAACTCCACCAAATATCCCTGGAGAATAAACATCAACCCACCAAATACCCCTGGAGATTAAACATCAACCCACCAAATACCCCTGGAGAATAAACATCAACTCCACCAAATACCCCTGGAGAATAAACATCAACCCACCAAATACCCCTGGAGAATAAACATCAACCCACCAAATACCCCTGGAGAATAAACATCAACCCAGCAAATACCCCTAGAGAATAAACATCAACTCCACCAAATACCCCTGGAGAATAAACATCAAACCACCAAATACCCCTGGAGAATAAACATCAACCCACCAAATACCCCTGGAGATTAAACATCAACCCACCAAATACCCCTGGAGAATAAACATCAACTCCACCAAATACCCCTGGAGATTAAACATCAACCCACCAAATACCCCTGGAGAATAAACATCAACTCCACCAAATACCCCTAGAGAATAAACATCAACCCACCAAATACCCCTGGAGAATAAACATCAACTCCACCAAATACCCCTGGAGAATAAACATCAACTCCACCAAATACCCCTAGAGAATAAACATCAACCCACCAAATACCCCTATAGAATAAACATCAACTCCACCAAATACCCCTAGAGAATAAACATCAACTCCACCAAATACCCCTCGAGAATAAACATCAACTCCACCAAATACCCCTAGAGAATAAACATCAACTCCACCAAATACCCCTGGAGAATAAACATCAACCCCACCAAATACCCCTGGAGAATAAACATCATCTCCACCAAATACCCCTGGAGAATAAACATCAACTCCAGCAAATACCCCTGGAGAATAGACATCAACTTCACCAAATACCCCTAGAGAATAAACATCAACTCCACCAAATACCCCTAGAGAATAAACATCAACCCCACCAAATACCCCTGGAGAATAAACATCAAGCCACCAAATACCCCTGGAGAATAAACATCAACCCACCAAATACCCCTGGATAATAAACATCAAGCCACCAAATACCCCTAGAGAATAAACATCAACTCCACCAAATACCCCTAGAGAATAAACATCAACTGCACCAAATACCCCTGGAGAATAAACATCAAGCCACCAAATACCCCTGGAGAATAAACATCAACTGCACCAAATTACTCTGGAGAATAAACATCAAGCCACCAAATACCCCGAGAGAATAAACATCAACTCCACCAAATACCCCTAGAGAATAAACATCAACCCCACCAAATACCCCTGGAGAATAAACATCAACCCACCAAATACCCCTAGAGATTAAACATCAACCCACCAAATACCCCTAGAGAATAAACATCAACTGACCAAATACCCCTGGAGAATAAACATCAACCCCACCAAATACCCCTAGAGAATAAACATCAACCCACCAAATACCCCGAGAGATTAAACATCAACCCACCAAATACCCCTGGAGAATTAACATCAACCCACCAAATACCCCTGGAGAATAAACATCAACCCACCAAATACCCCTGGAGAATAAACATCAACTCCACCAAATACGCCTGGAGAATAAACATCAACTCACCAAATACCCCTAGAGAATAAACATCAACTCACCAAATACCCCTGGAGAATAAACATCAACTCCACCAAATACCCCATGAGAATAAACATCAACTCCACCAAATACCCCTGGAGAATAAACATCAGCCCACCAAATACCCCTAGAGAATAAACATCAACCCACCAAATACCCCTGGAGAATAAACATCAATCCCACCAAATACCCCTGGAGAATAAATATCAGCCCACCAAATACCACTGGAGAATAAACATCAACTCCACCAAATATCCCTGGATAATAAACATCAACCCCACCAAATACCCCTGGAGAATAAACATCAGGCCCACCAAATACCCCTAGAGAATAAACATCAACTCCACCAAATACCCCTGGAGAATAAACATCAACCCCACCAAATACCCCTGGAGAATAAACATCAACTCCACCAAATACCCCTGGAGAATGAACGTCAACTCCACCAAATACCCCTGGAGAATAAACATCAACCCACCAAATACCCCTGGAGAATAAACATCAACCCACCAAATACCCCTGGAGAATAAACATCAACCCACCAAATACCCCTAGAGAATAAACATCAACCAACCAAATACCCCTAGAGAATAAACATCAACCAACCAAATACCCCTGGAGATAAACATCAACCCACCAAATACCCCTAGAGAATAAACATCAACCCACCAAATACCCCTGGAGAATAAACATCAACTCCACCAAATACCCCTGGAGAATAAACATCAACTCCACCAAATACCCCTAGAGAATAAACATCAACTCACCAAATACCCCTAGAGAATAAACATCAACCCACCAAATACCCCTGGAGAATGAAACATCAACTCCACCAAATACCCCTGGAGAATAAACATCAACTCCACCAAATACCCCTAGAGAATAAACATCAACCCACCAAATACCCCTGGAGAATAAACATCAACCCACCAAATACCCCTGGAGAATAAACATCAACCCACCAAATACCCCTAGAGAATAAACATCAACCAACCAAATACCCCTAGAGAATAAACATCAACCAAGCAAATACCCCTGGAGGATAAACATCAACCCAACAAATACCCCTAGAGAATAAACATCAACCCACCAAATACCCCTGGAGAATAAACATCAACTCCACGAAATACCCCTGGAGAGTAAAGATCAACTCCACCAAATACCCCTAGAGAATAAACATCAACTCCACCAAATACCCCTGGAGAATAAAGATCAACTCCACCAAATACCCCTGGAGAGTAAACATCAACTGCACCAAATCCCCCTAGAGAATAAACATCAACCCACCAAATACCCCTGGAGAATAAACATCAACCCACCAAATACCCCTGGAGAATAAACATCAACCCACCAAATACCCCTGGAGAATAAACATCAACTCCACCAAATACACCTGGAGAATAAACATCAACTGCACCAAAAACCCCTGGAGATTAAACATCAGGCCCACCAAATACCCCTGGAGATTAAACATCAACCCACCAAATACCCCTGTAGAATAAACATCAACTCCACCAAATTCCCCTGGAGATTAAACATCAACCCGCCAAATACCCCTGGAGAATAAACATCAACTCCACCAAATACCCCTGGAGAATAAACATCAACTTCACCAAATACCCCTAGAGAATAAACATCAACCCACCAAATACCCCTGGAGAATAAACATCAACCCACCAAATACCCCTAGAGAATAAACATCAACCAACCAAATACCCCTGGAGAATAAACATTAACGCACCAAATACCCCATGAGAATAAACATCAACCCACCAAATACCCCTAGAGAATAAACATCAACCCACCAAATACCCCTAGAGAATAAACATCAACCCACCAAATACCCCTAGAGAATAAACATCAACCAACCAAATACCCCTGGAGAATAAACATCAACTCCACCAAATACCCCTAGAGAATAAACATCAACCACCAAATACCCCTGGAGAATAAACATCAACCCCACCAAATACCCCTGGAGAATAAACATCAACCCACCAAATACCCCTGGAGAATAAACATCAACTCCACCAAATACCCCTGGAGAATAAACATCAACTCCACCAAATACCCCTAGAGAATAAACATCAACCCACCAAATACCCCTAGAGAATAAACATCAACCCACCAAATACCCCTGGAGAATAAACATCAACTCCACCAAATACCCCTGGAGAATAAACATCAACTCCAGCAAATACCCCTGGAGAATAAACATCAGCCCACCAAATACCCCTGGAGAATAAACATCAACTCCACCAAATACCCCTAGAGAATAAACATCAACTCCACCAAATACCCCTAGAGAATAAACATCAACTCCACCAAATACCCCTGGAGATTAAACATCAACTCCACCAAATACCCCTGGAGAATAAACATCAACTCCACCAAATACCCCTGGAGATTAAACATCAACCCACCAAATACCCCTGGAGAATAAACATCAACTCCACCAAATACCCCTGGAGAATAAACATCAACCCACCAAATACCCGTACAGAATAAACATCAACCCACCAAATACCCCTGGAGAATAAACATCAACCCACCAAATACCCCTAGAGAATAAACATCAACCCCATAAATTCCCCTGGAGAATAAACATCAACCCACCAAATACCCCTAGAGAATAAACATCAACTCCACCAAATACCCCTGGAGAATAAACATCAACCCACCAAATACCCCTGGAGAATAAACATCAACTCCACCAAATACCCCTAGAGAATAAACATCAACCCCACCAAATACCCCTGGAGAATAAACATCAACTCCACCAAATACCCCTGGAGAATAAACATCAACTCCACCAAATACCCCTAGAGAATAAACATCAACCCACCAAATACCCCTAGAGAATAAACATCAACCTACCAAATACCCCTGGTGAATAAACATCAACTCCACCAAATACCCCTAGAGAATAAACATCAACTCCACCAAATACCCCTGGAGAATAAACATCAACTCCACCAAATACCCCTAGAGAATAAACATCAACTCCACCAAATACCCCTGGAGAATAAACATCAGCTCCACCAAATACCCCTGGAGAATAAACATCAACTCACCAAATACCCCTGGAGAATAAACATCAACTTCATCAAATACCCCTGGAGAATAAACATCAGCTCCACCAAATACCCCTAGAGAATAAACATCAACTCCACCAAATACCCCTGGAGAATAAACATCAACTCCACCAAATACCCCTAGAGAATAAACATCAACCCACCAAATACCCCTAGAGAATAAACATCAACTCCACCAAATACCCCTGGAGAATAAACATCAACCCACCAAATACCCCTGGAGAATAAACATCAACTCCACCAAATACCCCTAGAGAATAAACATCAACTGCACCAAATACCCCTGGAGAATAAACATCAACTCCACCAAATACCCCTAGAGAATAAACATCAACCCCACCAAATACCCCTGGAGAATAAACATCAACCCACCAAATACCCCTGGAGAATAAACATCAACTCCACCAAATACCCCTAGAGAATAAACATCAACCCCACCAAATACCCCTGGAGAATAAACATCAAGCCACCAAATACTCCTAGAGAATAAACATCAACCCACCAAATACCCCTGGAGAATAAACATCAACCCCACCAAATACCCCTGGAGAATAAACATCAACCCACCAAATACCCCTAGAGATTAAACATCAACCCACCAAATACCCCTGGAGAATAAACATCAACTCCGCCAAATACCCCTGGAGAATAAACATCAACTCCACCAAATACCCCTAGAGAATGAACATCAACTCCACCAAATACCCCTAGAGAATAAACATCAACTCCACCAAATACCCTGGAGAATAAACATCAACCCACCAAATACCCCTAGAGAATAAACATCAACTCACCAAATACCCCTAGAGAATAAACATCAACTCACCAAATACCCCTGGAGAATAAACATCAACTCCACCAAATACCCCTGGAGAATAAACATCAACTCCACCAAATATCCCTAGAGAATAAACATCAACCCACCAAATACCCCTAGAGATTAAACATCAACCTACCAAATACCCCTGGTGAATAAACATCAACTCCACCAAATACCCCTGGAGAATAAACATCAACCCACCAAATACCCCTAGAGAATAAACATCAACCCAACAAATACCCCTAGAGAATAAACATCAACTCCACCAAATACCCCTGGAGAATGAACATCAACTCCACCAAATACCCCTGGAGAATAAAGATCAACTCCACCAAATACCCCTGGAGAATAAACATCAGGCCCACCAAATACCCCTAGAGAATAAACATCAACCCCACCAAATACCCCTGGAGAATAAACATCAGGCCCACCAAATACCCCTGGAGAATAAACATCAACTCACCAAATACCCCTAGAGAATAAACATCAATCCCACCAAATACCCCTGGAGAATAAACATCAACCCCACCAAATACCCCTGGCGAATAAACATCAGGCCCACCAAATACCCCTGGAGAATAAACATCAACTCACCAAATACCCCTAGAGAATAAACATCAGGTCCACCAAATACCCCTGGAGAATAAACATCAATCCCACCAAATACCCCTGGAGAATAAACATCAGGCCCACCAAATACCCCTGGAGAATAAACATCAACTCCACCAAATATCCCTGGAGAATAAACATCAACCCCACCAAATACCCCTGGAGATTAAACATCAACCCACCAAATACCCCTGGAGAATAAACATCAACTCCACCAAATACCCCTGGAGAATAAACATCAACCCACCAAATACCCCTGGAGAATAAACATCAACCCACCAAATACCACTGGAGAATAAACATCAACCCAGCAAATACCCCTAGAGAATAAACATCAACTCCACCAAATACCCCTGGAGATTAAACATCAAACCACCAAATACCCCTGGAGATTAAACATCAACCCCACCAAATACCCCTGGAGATTAAACATCAACCCACCAAATACCCCTGGAGAATAAACATCAACTCCACCAAATACCCCTGGAGATTAAACATCAACCCACCAAATACCCCTGGAGAATAAACATCAACTCCACCAAATACCCCTAGAGAATAAACATCAACCCCACCAAATACCCCTGGAGAATAAACATCAACTCCACCAAATACCCCTGGAGAATAAACATCAACTCCACCAAATACCCCTAGAGAATAAACATCAACCCACCAAATACCCCTATAGAATAAACATCAACTCCACCAAATACCCCTAGAGAATAAACATCAACTCCACCAAATACCCCTGGAGAATAAACATCAACCCCACCAAATACCCCTAGAGAATAAACATCAACTCCACCAAATACCCCTGGAGAATAAACATCAACTCCAGCAAATACCCCTGGAGAATAAACATCAACTTCACCAAATACCCCTAGAGAATAAACATCAACTCCACCAAATACCCCTAGAGAATAAACATCAACCCACCAAATACCCCTCGAGAATAAACATCAACTCCACCAAATACCCCTAGAGAATAAACATCAACTCCACCAAATACCCCTGGAGAATAAACATCAACCCACCAAATACCCCTGGAGAATAAACATCATCTCCACCAAATACCCCTGGAGAATAAACATCAACTCCAGCCAAATACCCCTGGAGAATAAACATCAACTTCACCAAATACCCCTAGAGAATAAACATCAACTCCACCAAATACCCCTAGAGAATAAACATCAACCCCACCAAATACCCCTGGAGAATAAACATCAAGCCACCAAATACCCCTGGAGAATAAACATCAA
Source organism: Squalus acanthias (assembly GCA_030390025.1). Lineage (NCBI taxonomy): Eukaryota > Metazoa > Chordata > Chondrichthyes > Squaliformes > Squalidae > Squalus > Squalus acanthias. The sequence goes on along the minus strand of CM059434.1, from coordinate 87,012,546 downwards.
CCCACCAAATACCCCTGGATAATAAACATCAAGCCACCAAATACCCCTAGAGAATAAACATCAACTCCACCAAATACCCCTAGAGAATAAACATCAACTGCACCAAATACCCCTGGAGAATAAACATCAAGCCACCAAATACCCCTGGAGAATAAACATCAACTGCACCAAATTACTCTGGAGAATAAACATCAAGCCACCAAATACCCCGAGAGAATAAACATCAACTCCACCAAATACCCCTAGAGAATAAACATCAACCCCACCAAATACCCCTGGAGAATAAACATCAACCCACCAAATACCCCTAGAGATTAAACATCAACCCACCAAATACCCCTAGAGAATAAACATCAACTTGACCAAATACCCCTGGAGAATAAACATCAACCCCACCAAATACCCCTAGAGAATAAACATCAACCCACCAAATACCCCGAGAGATTAAACATCAACCCACCAAATACCCCTGGAGAATTAACATCAACCCACCAAATACCCCTGGAGAATAAACATCAACCCACCAAATACCCCTGGAGAATAAACATCAACTCCACCAAATACGCCTGGAGAATAAACATCAACTCACCAAATACCCCTAGAGAATAAACATCAACTCACCAAATACCCCTGGAGAATAAACATCAACTCCACCAAATACCCCATGAGAATAAACATCAACTCCACCAAATACCCCTGGAGAATAAACATCAGGCCCACCAAATACCCCTAGAGAATAAACATCAACCCCACCAAATACCCCTGGAGAATAAACATCAATCCCACCAAATACCCCTGGAGAATAAATATCAGGCCCACCAAATACCACTGGAGAATAAACATCAACTCCACCAAATATCCCTGGATAATAAACATCAACCCCACCAAATAACCCTGGAGAATAAACATCAGGCCCACCAAATACCCCTAGAGAATAAACATCAACTCCACCAAATACCCCTGGAGAATAAACATCAACCCCACCAAATACCCCTGGAGAATAAACATCAACTCCACCAAATACCCCTGGAGAATGAACGTCAACTCCACCAAATACCCCTGGAGAATAAACATCAACTCCACCAAATAACCCTAGAGAATAAACATCAACCCACCAAATACCCCTGGAGAATAAACATCAACCCACCAAATACCCCTGGAGAATAAACATCAACCCACCAAATACCCCTAGAGAATAAACATCAACCAACCAAATACCCCTAGAGAATAAACATCAACCAACCAAATACCCCTGGAGGATAAACATCAACCCAACAAATACCCCTAGAGAATAAACATCAACCCCACCAAATACCCCTGGAGAATAAACATCAACTCCACGAAATACCCCTGGAGAGTAAAGATCAACTCCACCAAATACCCCTAGAGAATAAACATCAACTGCACCAAATACCCCTGGAGAATAAAGATCAACTCCACCAAATACCCCTGGAGAGTAAACATCAACTGCACCAAATCCCCCTAGAGAATAAACATCAACCCACCAAATACCCCTGGAGAATAAACATCAACTTCACCAAATACCCCTAGAGAATAAACATCAACTCCACCAAATACCCCTAGAGAATAAACATCAACCCACCAAATACCCCTCGAGAATAAACATCAACTCCACCAAATACCCCTAGAGAATAAACATCAACTCCACCAAATACCCCTGGAGAATAAACATCAACCCCACCAAATACCCCTGGAGAATAAACATCATCTCCACCAAATACCCCTGGAGAATAAACATCAACTCCAGCAAATACCCCTGGAGAATAGACATCAACTCACCAAATACCCCTAGAGAATAAACATCAACTCCACCAAATACCCCTAGAGAATAAACATCAACCCACCAAATACCCCTGGAGAATAAACATCAAGCCACCAAATACCCCTGGAGAATAAACATCAACCCACCAAATACCCCTGGATAATAAACATCAAGCCACCAAATACCCCTAGAGAATAAACATCAACTCCACCAAATACCCCTAGAGAATAAACATCAACTGCACCAAATACCCCTGGAGAATAAACATCAAGCCACCAAATACCCCTGGAGAATAAACATCAACTGCACCAAATACTCTGGAGAATAAACATCAAGCCACCAAATACCCCGAGAGAATAAACATCAACTCCACCAAATACCCCTAGAGAATAAACATCAACCCCACCAAATACCCCTGGAGAATAAACATCAACCCACCAAATACCCCTAGAGATTAAACATCAACCCACCAAATACCCCTAGAGAATAAACATCAACTCGACCAAATACCCCTGGAGAATAAACATCAACCCCACCAAATACCCCTAGAGAATAAACATCAACCCACCAAATACCCCTAGAGATTAAACATCAACCCACCAAATACCCCTGGAGAATTAACATCAACCCACCAAATACCCCTGGAGAATAAACATCAACCCACCAAATACCCCTGGAGAATAAACATCAACTCCACCAAATACGCCTGGAGAATAAACATCAACTCACCAAATACCCCTAGAGAATAAACATCAACTCACCAAATACCCCTGGAGAATAAACATCAACTCCACCAAATACCCCATGAGAATAAACATCAACTCCACCAAATACCCCTGGAGAATAAACATCAGGCCCACCAAATACCCCTAGAGAATAAACATCAACCCACCAAATACCCCTGGAGAATAAACATCAATCCCACCAAATACCCCTGGAGAATAAACATCAGCCCACCAAATACCCCTGGAGAATAAACATCAACTCCACCAAATATCCCTGGATAATAAACATCAACCCCACCAAATACCCCTGGAGAATAAACATCAGGCCCACCAAATACCCCTAGAGAATAAACATCAACTCCACCAAATACCCCTGGAGAATAAACATCAACCCACCAAATACCCCTGGAGAATAAACATCAACTCCACCAAATACCCCTGGAGAATGAACATCAACTCCACCAAATACCCCTGGAGAATAAACATCAACTCCACCAAATACCCCTAGAGAATAAACATCAACCCACCAAATACCCCTGGAGAATAAACATCAACCCACCAAATACCCCTGGAGAATAAACATCAACCCACCAAATACCCCTAGAGAATAAACATCAACCAACCAAATACCCCTAGAGAATAAACATCAACCAACCAAATACCCCTGGAGAATAAACATCAACCCACCAAATACCCCTAGAGAATAAACATCAACCCCACCAAATACCCCTGGAGAATAAACATCAACTCCACCAAATACCCCTGGAGAATAAACATCAACTCCACCAAATACCCCTAGAGAATAAACATCAACTCACCAAATACCCCTGGAGAATAAACATCAACTCCACCAAATACCCCTGGAGAATAAACATCAACTCCACCAAATACCCCTGGAGAATAAACATCAACCCACCAAATACCCCTGGAGAATAAACATCAACCCACCAAATACCCCTGGAGAATAAACATCAACCCACCAAATACCCCTGGAGAATAAACATCAACTCCACCAAATACCCCTGGAGAATAAACATCAACTCCACCAAATACCCCTGGAGATTAAACATCAGCCCACCAAATACCCCTGGAGATTAAACATCAACCCACCAAATACCCCTGTAGAATAAACATCAACTCCACCAAATTCCCCTGGAGATTAAACATCAACCCGCCAAATACCCCTGGAGAATAAACATCAACTCCACCAAATACCCCTGGAGAATAAACATCAACTTCACCAAATACCCCTAGAGAATAAACATCAACCCACCAAATACCCCTGGAGAATAAACATCAACCAACCAAATACCCCTGGAGAATAAACATTAACGCACCAAATACCCCATGAGAATAAACATCAACCCACCAAATACCCCTAGAGAATAAACATCAACCCACCAAATACCCCTAGAGAATAAACATCAACCAACCAAATACCCCTGGAGAATAAACATCAACTCCACCAAATACCCCTAGAGAATAAACATCAACCCACCAAATACCCCTAGAGAATAAACATCAACCAACCAAATACCCCTGGAGAATAAACATCAACTCCACCAAATCCCCCTGGAGAATAAACATCAACCCACCAAATACCCCTGGAGAATAAACATCAACTCCACCAAATACCCCTGGAGAATAAACATCAACCAACCAAATACCCCTGGAGAATAAACATCAACCAACCAAATACCCCTGGAGAATAAACATCAACCCCACCAAATACCCCTGGAGAATAAACATCAACCCACCAAATACCCCTGGAGAATAAACATCAACTCCACCAAATACCCCTGGAGAATAAACATCAACTCCACCAAATACCCCTAGAGAATAAACATCAACCCACCAAATACCCCTAGAGAATAAACATCAACCCACCAAATACCCCTGGAGAATAAACATCAACTCCACCAAATACCCCTGGAGAATAAACATCAACTCCAGCCAAATACCCCTAGAGAATAAACATCAGCCCACCAAATACCCCTGGAGAATAAACATCAACTCCACCAAATACCCCTAGAGAATAAACATCAACTCCACCAAATACCCCTAGAGAATAAACATCAACTACACCAAATACCCCTGGAGATTAAACATCAACTCCACCAAATACCCCTGGAGAATAAACATCAACTCCACCAAATACCCCTGGAGATTAAACATCAACCCACCAAATACCCCTGGAGAATAAACATCAACTCCACCAAATACCCCTGGAGAATAAACATCAACCCACCAAATACCCCTAGAGAATAAACATCAACCCACCAAATACCCCTGGAGAATAAACATCAACCCACCAAATACCCCTGGAGAATAAACATCAACTCCACCAAATACCCCTGGAGAATAAACATCAACCCACCAAATACCCCTGGAGAATAAGAATCAACCAACCAAATACCCCTGGAGAATCAACATCAACCAACCAAATACCCCTAGAGAATAAACATCAACTCCACCAAATACCCCTGGAGAATAAACATCAACCCCACCAAATACCCCTAGAGAATAAACATCAACCCCACCAAATACCCCTGGAGAATAAACATCAAGCCACCAAATACCCCTGGAGAATAAACATCAACCCAACAAATACCCCTGGAGAATAAACATCAACTGCACCAAATACCCCTAGAGAATAAACATCAACTCCACCACATACCCCTGGAGAATAAACATCAACCCACCAAATACCCCTGGAGAATAAACATCAACTCCACCAAATACCCCTAGAGATTAAACATCAACCCACCAAATACCCCTGGAGAATAAACATCAACCCACCAAATACCCCTAGAGAATAAACATCAACTCCACCAAATACCCCTAGAGAATAAACATCAACTCCACCAAATACCCCTGGAGAATAAACATCAACTCCACCAAATACCCCTGGAGAATAAACATCAACTGCACCAAATTCCCCTGGAGAATAAACATCAACTCCACCAAATACCCCTAGAGAATAAACATGAACCAACCAAATACCCCTGGAGAATAAACATCAACTCCACCAAATACCCCCAGAGAATAAACATCAACTCCACCAAATACCCCTGGAGAATAAACATCAACTCCACCAAATACCCCTGGAGAATAAACATCAACTCTACCAAATACCCCTGGAGAATAAACATCAACTCCACCAAATACCCCTGGAGATTAAACATCAACTTCATCAAATACCCCTGGAGATTAAACATCAACTCCACCAAATACCCCTGGAGAATAACCATCAACTCCACCAAATACCCCTGGAGATTAAACATCAACCCACCAAATACCCCTGGAGAATAAACATCAACTCCACCAAATACCCCTGGAGAATAAACATCAACCCACCAAATACCCCTGGAGAATAAACACCAACTCCACCAAATACCCCTAGAGAATAAACATCAACTCCACCAAATACCCCTGGAGAATAAACATCAACCCACCAAATACCCTGGAGAATAAACATCAACTCCACCAAATACCCCTGGAGAATAAACATCAACTCCCCCAAATACCCCTGGAGAATAAACATCAACTCACCAAATACCCCTGGAGAATAAACATCAAGCCACCAAATACCCCTGGAGAATAAACACCAACTCCACCAAATACCCCTAGAGAATAAACATCAACCCCACCAAATACCTCTGGAGAATAAACATCAACCCACCAAATACCCCTAGAGAATAAACATCAACTTCATCAAATACCCCTGGAGAATAAACATCAGGCCCACCAAATACCCCTGGAGAATAAACATCAGGCCCACCAAATACCCCTGGAGAATAAACATCAGGCCCACCAAATACCCCTGGAGAATAAACATCAACTCCACCAAATACCCCTGGAGAATAAACATCAACCCCACCAAATACCCCTGGAGAATAAACATCAGGCCCACCAAATACCCCTGGAGAATAAACATCAACCCCACCAAATACCCCTGGAGAATAAACATCAACCCACCAAATACCCCTAGAGAATAAACATCAACCCACCAAATACCCCTGAGAATAAACATCAACCCACCAAATACCCCTGGAGTATAAACATCAACTCCACCAAATACCCCTAGAGAATAAACATCAACTCCACCAAATACCCCTAGAGAATAAACATCAACTGCACCAAATACCCCATGAGAATAAACATCAACTCCACCAAATACCCCTAGAGTATAAACATCAACTTCACCAAATACCCCTGGAGAATAAACATCAACCCACCAAATACCCCTAGAGAATAAACATCAACCCACCAAATACCCCTAGAGAATAAACATCAACCCACCAAATACCCCTAGAGAATAAACATCAACCCCACCAAATACCCCTGGAGAATAAACATCAACTCCACCAAATACCCCTAGAGAATAAACATCAACCCACCAAATACCCCTGGAGAATAAACATCAACCCCACCAAATACCCCTGGAGAATATACATCAACTCCACCAAATACCCCTGGAGAATAAACATCAACTCCACCAAATACCCCTAGAGAATAAACATCAACCCACCAAATACCCCTGGAGAATAAACATCAACCCCACCAAATACCCCTGGAGAATATACATCAACTCCACCAAATACCCCTGGAGAATAAACATCAACTCCACCAAATACCCCTGGAGAATAAACATCAACCCACCAAATACCCCTAGAGAATAAACATCAACCCACCAAATACCCCTGGAGAATAAACATCAATACCACCAAATACCCCTAGAGAATAAACATCAACCCACCAAATACCCCTCGAGAATAAACATCAACCCACCAAATACCCCTGGAGAATAAACATCAACCCACCAAATACCCCTAGAGATTAAACATCAACCCCACCAAATACCCCTAGAGAATAAACATCAACTGCACCAAATACCCCTAGAGAATAAACATCAATACCACCAAATACCCCTGGAGAATAAACATCAACCCACCAAATACCCCTGGAGAATAAACATCAACCCACCAAATACCCCTGGAGATTAAACATCAACCCACCAAATACCCCTAGAGAATAAACATCAATACCACCAAATACCCCTGGAGAATAAACATCAACCCACCAAATACCCCTGGAGAATAAACATCAACCCACCAAATACCCCTGGAGATTAAACATCAACCCACCAAATACCCCTAGAGAATAAACATCAACTCCACCAAATACCCCTGGAGAATAAACATCAACCCACCAAATACCCCTGGAGAATAAACATCAACCCACCAAATACCCCGAGAGAATAAACATCAACTCCACCAAATACCCATGGAGAATAAACATCAACCCACCAAATACCCCTGGAGAATAAACATCAACCCACCAAATACCCCTGGAGATTAAACATCAACCCACCAAATACCCCTAGAGAATAAACATCAACTCCACCAAATACCCCTGGAGAATAAACATCAACCCACCAAATACCCCTGGAGAATAAACATCAACCCACCAAATACCCCTGGAGAATAAACATCAACTCCACCAAATACCCCTGGAGAATAAACATCAACTCACCAAATACCCCTGGAGAATAAACATCAACCCAACAAATACCCCTGGAGATTAAACATCAACCCAATAAATACCCCTCGAGAATAAACATCAATCCACCAAATACCCCTGGAGAATAAACATCAACCCACCAAATACCCCTGGAGAATAAACATCAACCCACCAAATACCCCTAGAGAATAAACATCAACCCCAACAAATACCCCTGGAGAATAAACATCAACCCACCAAATACCCCTAGAGAATAAACATCAACCCCAACAAATACCCCTGGAGAATAAACATCAACTCCACCAAATACCCCTAGAGAATAAACATCAACCCACCAAATACCCCTGGAGAATAAACATCAACCCACCAAATACCCCTGGAGAATAAACATCAACCCACCAAATACCCCTAGAGAATAAACATCAACCCCAACAAATACCCCTGGAGAATAAACATCAACTCCACCAAATACCCCTAGAGAATAAACATCAACTCCACCAAATACCCCTGGAGAGTAAACATCAACCCACCAAATACCCCTGGAGAATAAACATCAACTCCACCAAATACCCCTCGAGAATAAACATCAACCCAACCAAATACCCCTGGAGAATAAACATCAACCCACCAAATACCCCTGGAGAATAAACATCAACCCACCAAATACCCCTGGAGAATAAACATCAACCCACCAAATACCCCTGGAGAATAAACATCAACCCACCAAATACCCCTGGAGAATAAACATCAACCCACCAAATACCCCTGGAGAATAAACATCAACCCACCAAATACCCCTGGAGAATAAACATCAACCCCACCAAATACCCCTGGAGAATAAACATCAACCCACCAAATACCCCTGGAGAATAAACATCAACCCCACCAAATACCCCTGGAGAATAAACATCAACTCCACCAAATACTCCTGGAGAATAAACATCAACCCACCAAATACCCCTGGTGAATAAACATCAGGCCCAACAAATACCCCTGGAGAATAAACATCAACCCCACCAAATACCCCTGGAGAATAAACATCAACCCCACCAAATACCCCTGGAGAATAAACATCAACTCCACCAAATACCCCTGGAGAATAAACATCAACCCACCAAATACCCCTAGAGAATAAACATCAACTCCACCAAATACCCCTGGAGAATAAACATCAACTCCACCAAATACCCCTGGAGAATAAACATCACTCCACCAAATACCCCTGGAGAATAAACATCAACCCACCAAATACCCCTGGAGAATAAACATCAACCCACCAAATACCCCTAGAGAATAAACATCAACTCCACCAAATACCCCTGGAGAATAAACATCAACTCCACCAAATACCCCTGGAGAATAAACATCAACCCACCAAATACCCCTGGAGAATAAACATCAACTCCACCAAATACCCCTAGAGAATAAACATCAACCCACCAAATACCCCTAGAGAATAAACATCAACCCACCAAATACCCCTGGAGAATAAACATCAACTCCACCAAATACCCGTGGAGAATAAACATCAACTCCACCAAATACCCCTGGAGAATAAACATCAACTCCACCAAATACCCCTGGAGAATAAACTTCAGGCCCACCAAATACCCCGAGAGAATAACCATCAACTCCACCAAATACCCCTGGAGAATAAACTTCAGGCCCACCAAATACCCCTGGAGAATAAACTTCAGGCCCACCAAATACCCCTGGAGAATAAACATCAACTCCACCAAATACCCCTGGAGAATAAACATCAACTCCACCAAATACCCCTGGAGAATAAACATCAACTCCACCAAATACCCCTGGAGAATAAACATCAGGCCCACCAAATACCCCTGGAGAATAAACATCAACCCACAAATACCCCTAGAGAATAAACATCAACTCCACCAAATACCCCTAGAGAATAAACATCAACTCCACCAAATACCCCTAGAGAATAAACATCAACTCCACCAAATACCCCTGGAGAATAAACATCAACTCCACCAAATACCCCTGGAGAATGAACATCAACTCCACCAAATACCCCTAGAGAATAAACATCAACTCCACCAAATACCCCTGGAGAATAAACATCAGGCCCACCAAATACCCCTGGAGAATAAACATCAACTCCACCAAATACCCCTAGAGAATAAACATCAACCCACCAAATACCCCTGGAGAATAAACATCAATCCACCAAATACCCCTGGAGAATAAACATCAACCCACCAAATACCCCTGGAGAATAAACATCAACTCCACCAAATACCCCTAGAGAATAAACATCAACCCACCAAATACCCCTGGAGAATAAACATCAATCCACCAAATACCCCTGGAGAATAAACATCAATCCACCAAATACCCCTAGAGAATAAACATCAATCCACCAAATACCCCTAGAGAATAAACATCAACCCACCAAATACCCCTGGAGAATAAACATCAACTCCACCAAATACCCCTAGAGAATAAACATCAACCCACCAAATACCCCTGGAGAATAAACATCAATCCACCAAATACCCCTGGAGAATAAACATCAATCCACCAAATACCCCTAGAGAATAAACATCAGGCCCACCAAATACCCCTAGAGAATAAACATTGGCTCCATCAAATACCCCTAGAGAATAAACATCAATCCACCAAATACCCCTAGAGAATAAACATCAACTCCACCAAATACCCCTAGAGAATAAACATTGGCTCCATCAAATACCCCTAGAGAATAAACATCAACTCCACCAAATACCCCTAGAGAATAAACATCAACTCCACCAAATACCCCTGGAGAATAAACATCAACTCCACCAAATACCCCTGGAGAATAAACATCAACCCACCAAATACCCCTGGAGAATAAACATCAACCCACCAAATACCCCTGGAGAATAAACATCAACTCACCAAATACCCCTGGAGAATAAACATCAACTCCACCAAATACCCCTGGAGAATAAACATCAACCCACCAAATACCCCTGGAGAATAAACATTGGCTCCATCAAATATTGGGCCTTTTCCCCCCACTTGCTTCAATTGAAGTCATTCCTGCCGTTACCTCTGATTGACTTCCATGGTGGACCCAGAGAGTGACATCAACAGGGCGGATGAGAACACAGACCCTGCCCCCTCCCTGTAATTTTTATGCTGTGGTTATGGAAGGAGCAGCCAACAGTGGTCCCAGTAGGGCAAATTGAGGTTGGGGCAGTGAGATGGTGGTGGTGGTCATCATTTCACAATGTTTCCCCCTTTTCCACTGCTTTTCTATACGATTTTAGATGACATAGCAGAGTGAAATCCACCTCCAAAACTCAGATGTGTATTACATTTATAATTCAAATCGTGGATCTATAAAAGTCTACAAATGGCCATGTTAGTTAATCAGACTGCACAAATTCTCGGCCTTATAGTTGCCTCTCTCCAGAGATAGATCAACTTCCTTCAATATTTATTAATGAATTTCAATGAAATTAAAACATGGGAGATGAGTCGGAGAGACCTTCCGCAGCAATCATACACATCCTGGACTTGCACATGGTTGATTTCATCACGTACAGGAATAGACCCACGAAGAGGTTGCCCAGCGGACCGAGTGACCAGAAATTGAGGAGAAGCCCCTTCAAATAGGTGACAGTAGGGGGGAGAAATTCAGTATCGCCCCATTTGGGGCGCAATTATCGGCCGGGCACAAAGATTAGCGCCTGGCGCTAATTATCACCACCGACTGCAAACTTGACTTTTATCGCCCCTGTAGGTGATTGCAGCGCTATATCAGGCGCTTCACACCTGTCTTAAGGCGCAAATGCCGAGGAGCGAGGCGCTACCTCAGAGCGCTGGCGAAGCTCATGTAATGTCAGTCAGCAATGGAACACACACACAATGGCACGGGCCAGTTCTTAAAGGGGATGGTTAATCTTGCTTTCCATCCACATCCTGCTCATTGCAGCCTTGAATCTCAGCCTGGAGAGACCTGCACATCAAATGTGCTGGAAAGAACAATGGAGAGTACCAGGCAAAGAGCTCAGAGTGCAGCCCCCACAGTCTCTGCTAAATCGATACAAGGAAGGTCAAATCAAAATGAACCTGCAAAGTGCTGCTCAGTACCCAAAACTCCTTCACACAACGTTGAATCTCTCCAGAAGTCTCTCCCTCTCTCAGAATGCGTAGTTCAAAAATGGCACCAACAATAAAAGGCAGGAAGCGGTCACCTTTAAATAGCGCTCCCCCTTTCCCTTCATGACTGCAGAACGCTCCCCTCAACCTGTCGTTGCTAGCGTCAGGCGGTAAGGCAGGGGGCGCCACTCAATGTCCGCTCCGGGGCGATACCGGGGCGTTGCGCACTCGAGTGACGTCATGATCTGCCGGCGCAGGAGATCGTGGCGGTAGTGTTTAGCGCTGCCGCAAAATGTCTAGTTAATTTCGCGAGCGGCGCAAACTTCGCCGCGCCTGGGCGCTAGATGCTTTGCGCCCCATTAGCGCCCTCTTAAGGCGCTAACGGGAGGCGCAACCAACTGAATTTTCCCCCTAGGTGTTTAGCAGCAAATACATGACCTAACGTTGAAAGTGCTTCAGCAGTCTTAATGTCAGTGACCTATAAAATCATTCAGCTCATAGCGCTGAAACTTTGTGCTTCATATTTCTAACTTTATAGCAAAAAAATGTATTAGTTCCTGTAGTCTTTAAAACCTGGTCAGTGTTTAATATCCAGCATTTCAAAGTAAGATTGGTCATGTAGCACAAGACTACATTCAGTCCAGAAAGCGGATTAATGTAAGTCGAGTATATTGTTAATCCTCGGGATATGAAGTTCTGCAATGGCAGATTACAGAAAAGCTACAGCTTCTAGATCACAGGAGACATGGCTTTTGGGAACTGTTGTTTAACCACCAAGGGGGAAGATGATTCTATAAATTTGTAACAGCATCAGACAGGCACTGGTGGATTGGGAAAATAGTTAAATGATACCAGAAGAGTGCAACGATATGTAACTGACTGCACAGTCTAGATAAATCTGGTTATTTATATCCATCACCCAAACTAATCCCCATCATAAATTTAATGTCTTTTAATGTCTTCTGTACACATGCTACTGTCTTCACCTTGGTAACAGTTTCACATTTCACTAAAGGATTTTGCAGAGTACAGTAAGAAAATGAGTAGAACCGGGATTGAGAGATAAGGGTTTTCAATCTGAAAATGCAATTGATAACACTCATTCTTCCAAAGTGAAAGATCTACCTCCCTTATTTGAGCAGTTATATGCATTCTGAATGTGATATTATCTATTCTACAACCTTAATTATTCCCATCTCCCATCTGAATCTGTATTGCAGCAAAACAAAACATACCAACTGGTGGTATTTAGATGATAGAGCAAGCATTTCTGCCCCTCAAATGAGGCGTGCATATCTTTCCATCTGGTCAATGTGTGCCTGAGGAACTCTGGAAAATAGCACAGTTCTACACTGTTGTGCAGCCACCAAAGTTGAACCAGGAGACATTTTTGGAAACTTACCCCTCCACCCCATTGAAACTTTCCCTCTACCCCATTGAAACTTAGCCCCCACCCCACTGAAACTTACCCCCACCCCATTGAAACTTACCCCTCCACCCCATTGAAACTTACCCCCACCCCATTGAAACTTACCCCTCACCCCATTGAAACTTACCCCCACCCCATTGAAACTTACCCCTCACCCCATTGAAACATACTCCCCACCCCATTGAAACTTACCCCTCCACCCCATTGAAACTTACCCCCACCCCATTGAAACTTACCCCTCCACCCCATTGAAACTTACCCCCACCCCATTGAAACTTACCCCCACCCCATTGAAACTTACCCCTCCACCCCATTGAAACTTTCCCTCCACCCCATTGAAACTTACCCCTCACCCCATTGAAACTTACCCCTCACCCCATTGAAACTTAGCCCCCACCCCATTGAAACTTTCCCTCCACCCCATTGAAACTTACCCCTCACCCCATTGAAACTTAACCCCCACCCCATTGAAACTTTCCCTCCACCCCATTGAAACTTTCCCTCCACCCCATTGAAACTTACCCCCACCCCTTTGAAACTTACCCTCCACCCCATTGAAACTTTCCCTCCACCCCATTGAAACTTACCCCCACCCCTTTGAAACTTACCCTCCACCCCATTGAAACTTTCCCTCCACCCCATTGAAACTTACCCCCACCCCTTTGAAACTTACCCTCCACCCCATTGAAACTTACCTCCACCCCATTGAAACTTACCCCCACCCCTTTGAAACTTTCCCTCCACCCCATTGAAACTTACCCTCCACCCCATTGAAACTTACCTCCACCCCATTGAAACTTTCCCTCCACCCCATTGAAACTTTCCCTCCACCCCATTGAAACTTACCCCCCACCCCAATGAAACTTACCCCCCACCCCATTGAAACTTACCCTCACCCCATTGAAACTTACCCCCGACCCCATTGAAACTTACTCCCCACCCCATTGAAACTTACCCCCCCACCCCATTGAAACTTACCCCCCACCCCATTCCTGGCCTTCTGCTCTCACTTCACATAATCCATCTGTGTGCAAGCACCGAGGAGCATCCGATACTACTCCTGAGTCAGTCCCCAGGGCCAACCACAAGCCAAGGCCTACTCACTTATTATAACATTGCATCGTGTATACTGCACACTGTCAATGTAACAGTGTAATATATAACAATGTAACTATACAACAATTGCAATACTAAAAAATATCATAAGGGGATGTGCATATTAAAATTATTAAGTAGATTCAATAAATATGATTTAAAAAAAATAGCTTCATAAATTGTCATACAGGTCAATCTGAAATCTTTATGCATTATACTCTGGCCAAGTATTACACTTCATAAATTATCTTTTGTTCACAAAGGTTGGAATGATTTATTTGGAAGAGCATCAAAACCTCATAAAATTCCAGTGGTTTATCTGAAAACATCTTTACCAATATGCACAGAGTGGTTCTGATCTGACAAGGGCTATAAAATTAATTTTACTGTTCTCCACAGAACAAACAGCCACCAAAGTACTTAATGAACGAAAGGCGTCAGATCTGATAATGTAACAGTGCTTTAAGAGGTACTGGTGAAATTGAACAGCTAAACTGGGTTAGAAACCAAGAGGCAGAGTTGCCTTGGTCTATGTTGCTCTCTGTTTTTCCTAATCATTTTAACATTGTCCATTCCTCCTTCCTCTTATTCTCTGCCATGCTGTATTTCTTTCAACCGCACCCTTCCCCAGTTCTGATACTCTTTCTCTATCCATCCCTGACTCTCAGTCTTATTCAGTATTTATTTTCTTTTAACTTATCTCTATACAAAAACAAATGCCCCTTACCTCCCATGCACCTCGCCTTTAATTTCACCCAAATGAAGACCAAGTAAGTAATCCATCCCTCACAGGCCGCGCATTCCAAGAGCAAATGCAAAAGCACGGCCAATAGTAACCAAACATCTACTGTTACGAAAGCCCGCCAAAAGGCAACCGCTCCCTCCCTAAGCAGCGGAAATTTCTTTATAAACACAAACCTCAACAGGACAATATATTCCCACATTCGCTGCGGTACATGTCTGCATCGGAGGCACATCTCCCAACATGATGAAAATTAAACCATTACAAAGCTCTTACGGTAAGACGTTGATTCACAAGTTATTCTCACACAGAGGGCTGTCTCCCCGCAACTCCACAACAATTCTTACATATCCAACCACAACATTGACTATATATAGGGCAGATGGACAATTTAATTCACTTTGAACATACCTTGAAACAATTACACTTTCGTCATTGATTACATTTTTGATCCATACATGGGACAGGCAGATTTAAAACACTGATCCCTTTCAAGCGTATAAGCTTCAAAAGCTCAGAATAAACCTGTGCTGTAAATCCATATTTGACACTTTACATCCAACCAAATCCTCCTCGCTAAAGGTTAGCAATTCTCAATATTAAATTGACTTTAATCTGTATCAAAAATAGTGGTCCATAGCGAGCTAATACTGTCATAAAGCTGTTCCCCCATTTGGGAGCAATCAGTCTGCACTATTCATGGTTTTTTTTGGTTCTTTTCCCTCTTGCTCCTGATCTCAGTTGACTCAACCAGTTACCACATTAATCAGCCCTTTGGTTGGTCTGAAATGTTGATTCTCTGTTGCAGTTAGTCTCGAACTTTGTCTAACAAAATCTCCACTTGTAAATTTGAACTAGTTTTGAACTCGTTAAGTCATAGTCCTTCTAATTAGAATTGTGGGTGATGACATGGCTGGACTGTTCTTCAAACAGTTGAAATTCTGATCACTTTACAACCTATTGGTTGCTAAATAGCTAGCTGTTCAACCAACTTTCTCTGGTGAGTCTGAGCTACTGGCAGCCTGTCAATATTCTGGTGAAAAAAAATAGATTTTTACTGTTTACCACAATGTTTATGTAGTCAAAGGCCTCATGCTGTGCTGCACTGCTTCTCTTTCGTGCACTCAATTGTTTCAATTTCATATGGTTAACATACTTCAACACATGGACAGACCAATAAAATGTGGGAGCCATGAGAACATTTCACGTGCCTGTAATGTTAATTATGATTCTAATCATAATATACAAGTTTACGTGAATAAGGCAATACACATTGTCGTGAACAAGGTTAAAATCTTCTCTTGATAATGGCTCCATTGACCAAATGGTTCAGTTATGTGATGGATCACCCATCATGTGCCTTTTACTCTGACACTGTACATTAGATTTGGTATCGTACTGTGTCCAATGAGTAAAATATGTCCATACATGTGACTGGGAGTCAGATAGAGTTTTACATCCAATTGTATGCACATACTCATCGAGGAAAATTAAAGCCCATTGTCCCTTTCAGTGGAAGGTTCCTCAGCAGGTAATGTTTTATATCTAATCGATTATTGCAGACTTTGAAGAGATATATAGCTTAATGTTTTAATTCATTGGTAGGGGTCATCTTTTAGGAAGAATAGATGAAAAATGTATTGGAGATGATTTTAAGCAAGCACGGATTCTGACAGATTCCACAATAGCTCCTCGCAGTGATGTATGCATTCTGTTTTCTTCTGCCTTTGGCAATCACATTAGCTATTATGCTCACAGATGGTGTTCCTAAATCCAAAACCTTCACTACAAAGAAGGACAAGGGCAGCAGGCGCATGGGAACACCATCACCTCCAAGTTCCCCTCCAAGTCACACACCATCCCGACTTGGACACATATCGCCGATCCTTCATCGTCGCTGGGTCAAAATTCTGGAACTCCCTCCCTAACAGCACTGTGGGAGTACCTTCACCACACGGACTGTATCGGTTCAAGAAGGAGGCTCAGCACCACCTTGTCAAGAGCAACTAAGGATGGGCAATAAATGCCAGCCTTGCTAGCGACGCCCATATCCCGAGAATGAATTTTAAAAAAGAGCGATCACAAGAATCTCAGCTGCTGCAGAACTTGCATTTCTTCATTCTTCCAAAACCATTAGGTAACATTCTTGATGACATTGAGACACAACTTGCTCTGTGTGAAACCTGTGATTTTAAATGACTTTCATCTCTGTACATGTACAAGTAGTCTTTTTTTTTGGATTTGGTGCTTTCAAAATGGTCACATGGGTTTGCTAGCTTCCATTTAAAACTGTTTTAATTTGTTGCACAGTGGGTTATTCAGATGTTTGTGGTGGTTTCTATTCCGTATTTATCCTCTGATCTTCAGTTCTACCTATGCATCATCAATATTAACTCCAGGACAATCTCTATCTTCTCAGCTGGATTCTCAGTCTTTAATCTGGAATATGCGGGTATATTGGGCCAAAAATTCGGCTCTTGCCGGGTGAGTACGCGCTGTGTACTCACCCGTAAGGCCTCCTGAAGTGCCGGTTTCTTGCATGCACTGCGCATGCGCGGGAAACCGGAACTTCCGGTCTCGTGAAGGGAGGGGTTGAGAGGTGAACCGCGTGCGCAGGAGAGGCTGCGCGCACGCAGCGAACTTCATTTTTTTTCAGGTTTCTCCGGGAGGGTAAGTATGGAAGAAGCTGCGCTTTTAAAAAGGAGGCGCAAGACCCGTTTTTAACAAGGTAAGTGGTTAATTAATTACAATTTAAAAAAAAATTTCAACAGGTTTATCTTTTTTAGATACTTTAAAGAAAGGTAAGTTTATTTTTAGCACTGTTAAAAAGTATTTTAATTTTTTCAAAAATTTAAATTTTTGTTTAAAGTAGTTAATTTATTTAACTTACAGTTATTTTAAAAATGTGATGGTTTTTTTTTAAATTTATTTGAAGTTTAGGTGTTGTTTTGGGGCCGATTTCAATTCATAGATTTGACAGGTCTTCCTGTCAAATCTATGAATGAAAGATGGTCTGCTGCCATTGGCTCTCCATGGCCCACGTGATCCCAGGGGACGCATCGCACTAACTACGCCCCTGGGATACACAAGCACTGCGTGCCGGCAGCTGCAGGAGGCCCAGGAGCTGAAGTCCCCGTGGGCCCAGAGGTCAATGGCAGGCGCGGTAGGTAGGTGCACGCGGGATCCTTGCACCCGTGGGAAGCCAGGGAGCCGAATTTCTGGGCCAATTATTTGATTGGAAAGATCATTCCTGCCAGCATGATTTGGGCACACAAGACCAGGAAATTGGGTGAACTCACCCAGTCCCTGCAGGAATTCCCCTTCCCCCCACCCCCCATCCTGCCTGATTTCCTGATCAGATTCATCCCCATGTGGATTGCTATCATGCATTTTGCGGGAGAGCTTCATTTTAAATCCATGCAAATGAAAGTGCATGAGTTTTCCCACTGATTATGATCGGACTTTTGGTTTGTTATCTTACTTCTTTGTGTTTTTCTGTTTTAATTAAGTTCTGCTCTAATTATCCCTTCTTTTGGTATCAGGACATGTTGGGAACATTTACACTGAAACATAGAATAGAATAGAATCATAGAATGGTTATGGCACAGAAGGAGGCCATTCGGCCCGTCGAGCCTGTGCCGGCTCTCTGCAAGAGCACTTCAGCTAGTCCCACTCCCTCGCCCTTGCCCCGTAGCCCTGCAATTTTTTTTCCTTCAGGTACTTATCCAACTCCCTTTTGAAAGCCATGATTGAATCTGCCTCCACCACCCTCTCAGGCAGTGCATTCCAGATCATAACCACTCGCTGCGTAAAAAAGTTTTTCCTCTTGTTGCCTTTGGTTCTTCTGCCAATCACGTTAAATCTGTGTCCTCTGGTTCTCGACCCTTCCGCCAATGGGTACAATTTCTCTCTATCTACTCTGTCTAGAGCCCTCATGATTTTGAACACCTCTATCAAATCTCCTCTCAACCTGCTCTGCCCTAAGGAGAACAACCCCAGCTTCTCCAGTCTAGCCACGTAACTGAAGTCCCTCATCCCTAGAACCATTCTCGTAAATCTTTTCTGTACCCTCTCTAAGGCCTTCACATCCTTCCTAAAATGTGCTGCCCAGAATTGGACACAGTACTCCAGCTGAGGCCGAACCAGTGTTTCATAAAGGTTCATCATAACTTCCTTGCTTTTGTACTCTATGTTTCCTACATTACAACAGTGACTCCACTTCAAAAGTACTTCATTGGCTGTAAAGCGCTTTCGGAGCTATCGCTCCTTCCTCAGGTGAAGTAAATTGGATACAGAATCGCCAGAGCATATATAGATGGAAAAAAAAGCATGTGTACTTTACAATTGCAGACCAATAAATTAAATCATCCTGACTATCTGCCGAGGTGTGATAAAGTTAATTAAGTCAGCCAGGAAGGTACCACATCAAAAGACATAGCAAGATACAACTGAGACAATGAGGTGAAGTCGCAGGGGTTCTAACGTGTCAAAAGCTGCCGTCTGTATGTAAAACGAAAAGCTTTAAAAAAAATTTACTTTTTTACTGGGAAAATTTTTTACTTTTTTACTGGGAATCACATCTGTGAACAAGCTAACGACGACTCGAGTCCGGATCACGTCATGTATCGTGACATAAACCCAAGATCCCGATTGAGACCGTCTTCATGAGTGCGGAACTTGGCTATCAGTTTCTGCTCGATGATTTTGCGTTGTCGTGTGTTTCTAAGGTTGCCTTGGAGAACGCTTACCCGCAGATCCGAGGCTGAATGTCCTTGACTGCTGAAGTGTTCCCCGACTGGGAGGTAACAATCCTGCCTGGCGATTGTTGCGCGGTGCTCGTTCATACGTTGTCTCAGTGTCTGCATGGTCTCGCCGATGTACCATGCCGCGGTGCATTCTTTCCTGCAACGTATGAGGTAGACAACGTTGGCCGAGTCACATGAGTATGTACCATGTACCTGGTGGGTAGTGTCCTCACGTGTGGTACCTTCCTGGCTGACTTAATTAACTTTATCACACCTCGGCAGATAGTCAGGATGATTTAATTTATTGGTCTGCAATTGTAAAGTACACATGCTTTTTTTTCCATCTATATATGCTCTGGCGATTCTGTATCCAATTTACTTCACCTGAGGAAGGAGCGATAGCTCCGAAAGCTTGTGATTTCAAATAAAACTGTTGGACTATAACCTGGTGTTGTGCGACCTCTCAATTTTGTCCACCCCAGTCCAACACCGGCATCTCCGCATCATGACCTCTATTTATGAAGCCCAGGATCCTGTATACTTTTTTAACTGCTTTCTCAACCTGCCCTGCCACCTTCAACGATTTGTGCACATATATCCCCAGGTCTCTCTGTTTCTTTAGGATTGTACCCTTTAGTTTATATTGCCTCTCCTCGTTCTTCATACCAAAATGTATCACTTTGCATTTTTCTGCATTAAATTTCATCTGCCACATGTCGGCCCATTCCACCAGCCTGTCTATGTCCTCTTGAAGTCGATCACTACCCTCCTCACTGTTCACTAAACTTCCAAGTTTTGTGTCATCTGCAGATTTTGAAATTGTGCCCTGTACACCCAAGTACAAGTCATTAATATATATCAAGAAAAGCAGTGGTGCTAGTTCCGACCCTTGGGGAACACCACTATATACCATCCTCCAGTCTGAAAAACAACCGTTTACCATTACACTCTGTTTCCTGTCACTTAGCCAAATTCATATCTATGCTGCCACTGTCCCTTTTATTCCATGGGCTTCAACTTTGCTGGCAAACCTATAATGTGGCATTTTATCAAACGCCTTTTGGAAGTCCATGTACACCACATCAACCGCATTGCCCTCATCAACCGTCTCTGTTACCTCATCAAAAAACTCAATCAAGTTAGTTAAACACGATTTTTCTTTGACAAATCTGTGCTGGCTTTCCTTAATTAATCCACACTTGTCAAAGTGACTGTTAATTTTGTCCTAGATTATCGTTTCTAAAAGCTTCCCCACAAGCAAGGTTAAACTGACTGGCCTGTAGTTGCTGGGGCCGCGATTTCGCCTACCGAGGCGGGTTCGGGGCGGCCAGGGTTGTTGACGGGGTGCAACCACACTGCTGGCTCCATCCCGCACTGTGAAAAGAATTTTATGTTGATTGGACTTGTTAAGCCCAACCTGCGCGTTACCCGGCCAATTAAAGGAAGTGGGTCTGATGACATCACTTGATGACACGTCATCAGCCGGTTTCCTTAAAGGGACCATGCGCAAATTGTTTTTGACAGTTCTGCTGTCAGTGTTCTACAACATTGAGGTGCTGCAAACACTGACAAGAACTACACAGAGATGCACGGCTGCACCCAGGCTCTCCCATGACTCCCTCCATATGCTTATGGAGGGAGTCACAGCATGCAGGGAGGTTCTCTTCCCTTCCCATGGGCGGAAGAGACCTCCCCAGGACATCAACGCAGCCTGGTTACACATTGCACAGGAGGACACAAGCAGGGATGTCGTTAAGAGGACCAGGCTGCAGTGGCACAAACCTTTCAATGATCTCAGTAGATCACGTAACATTACTGCAAAGCCACACTCAACCTCATCCTGCTGTACCACACATCACATCCCCATCACTCTGCCTTCCCTACCCTACTCCTGCACATCCTTACTCACACCAACTTACCTTGCACCTCCAGCCATCCCTCTCTATCTACATTATCACTTCCCCATCTCACTAGCCACCCCTCACACTCAACCTCATCCTAGTCCAATCATACCAACTAACAACACACAAGGGTAAGCACTTGGGTGTTTTAGCCAATGTTCATGTGAAGTTTCTGTTCATGCACTAGCAAACATTGAAATCTTTATTTTAAACACTTTGCGTTCTTGGACAGATACATGTGCACCTTTGGAAGTGGCTTAGTGAGTTGTAGTTAATGTGTGGGTTAGGTTGATTTGGCTATGATAAATTGACCCTTAGTGTTAGGGGGGATTAAATATGTGGGGTTATGGGGATAGGATGGGATATGTTAGGGGGAATTAAATACGTGGGGTTACGGGGGTAGGGTGGGATATGTGTACTGTGGGGATTAAAGCAGGGACAGGGTACTGGATTTGGATGATCAGCCATGATCGTATTGAATGGCGGAGCAGGCTCGACGGGCCGAATGGCCTACTCCTGCTCCTAGATTCTATGTTTCTATGTTTCTAATGGTGAGACATAATGGTACCCACTGCAATGGCGATGAGTGTGAAAGGAATGGCTTGGGCATTGTAGGGATGCTTTATGGTGTTGGTGTGGGGCGGTGCCAACCTGGCGCATCATGTGGCAGCCAGGGTGTACAGCGTCAAGTGAAGTAAATCTGGCTATGGTGAGGACATCCTTGGCGTCCCGGGCAGCAATGTGGTCAGGTGCTGATGCCCTGTGTCCTGTGCAGCACCAGCTGATTGCGGAGAAGGTTGGTGTGGTTGTTGGTGCTGCTGGTGTACCTGGTGCTGCTGGCGTTCGGGCTGATCGTGGGGGGATTTTGAGACCAAGGTGATATTTTTTCAAGGTCACCGATGCTGATGGAATAGATGGCATGTGAGGTTGAGATGACAGAAGCGATCTGTCAATGGTGAAAGTGGTTGTTCCAATGAGGTGACACTGGATAGAGAGTTTGTTCCAAACACGTACAACCTGCATAAAGCTCAATCTGTCTACCAAATGCAGTAAGCAACAGCTTCTAACCTTGGAAAGTGAATACCTATGAAATTGGAGCTTTTATAGACCATTTGCAGCTGTCAAGTAAAGAAATCATCCCATGCTGACACAACACCCGACCTCATTACCTGACGTGATATCCGAGCAGCGGGGAAGCCATTGGCGAACTCAAAAAATATAAAGGTGAGCTTAAAATACTACAGGAAACTCTTCATTAACCGGCACTGACGGGACCGGCGTGGTGCCGGTTAATCAAAAAGTCCGGATAACGGAGAGTTATATCTCCCAACGTACGAGAGCCCCGTACACATTGACATGCGCCTGCATTCGGAGCTCCGTCTCCCCGGGGACCGCCAGCTGACCATCTGTCGTGTCTGCTGCCTACCCGGGCTGCACATTCCCCTCCCAATCTACACGCTCCGATACAAGGCAAACGCCTCGGGGTTTTTTTTAAAGTTAATTTTAAACGAGAGATGAAGGAAAACCCCGGTTACCTACTCAAGAATTTTGCCGGTTAAAAGAGATTTCCGGATATTTGGGTGCCGGTTAATAAAGAGTTTCCTGTATTTAATTACCTCTTAACAATCTCTCTAATGATGTAAATTGCCTCCCCCGCCACTTGGTGTCGGGTCTGTTCAGCGATGACAGACCCGACATCTGGGAGACTAGCGTGGAGGTGGGTTGACAGCAGGTAGCCAATGTCCCAAACTCCTCCATCACCATTCCTGGGTATGTCCTGTCCCACCGGCAGGACAGACCCACCAGGGGTGGCGGCACAGTGGTATACAGTCGGGAAGGAGTGGCCCTGGGAGTGCTCAACATTGACTCCGGACCCCATGAAGTCTCATGGCTTCAGGTCAAGCATGGGCAAGGAATCCTCCTGCTGATTACCACTTACTGCCCTCCCTCAACTGATGAATCAGTACTCCTCCATATTGAACACCACTTGGAAGAAGCACTGAGAGTAGCAAGGGCACAGAATGTACTCTGGCTGGAGGACTTCAATGTCCATCACCAAGAGTGGCTCAGTAGCACCACTACTGACCAAGCTGGCCGAGTCCTGAAGGACATAACTGCCAGTCTGAGCCTGCGACAGGTGGTGAGAGAACCAACACGAGGGAAAAACCTACTTGACCTCGTCCTCACCAATCTACCTGTCACAGATGCATCTGTCTATGACAGTATTGGTAGCAGTGACCACCGCACAGTCATTGTGGAGACGAAGTCCCGTCTTCACACTCAGGACACCCTCCATCGTGTTGGCACTACCACCGTGCTAAATGGGATAGATTCAGAACAGATCTAACAGCTCAAAATTGGGCATCCATGAGGTGCTGTGGGCTATCAGCAGCAGCAGAATTGTATTCCACCACAATCTGTAACCTCATGGCCTGGCATATCCCTCACTCTACAATTACCATCAAGCCAGGGGACCAACCCTGGTTCAATGAGGAATGCAGAAGAGCATGCCAGGAGCAACACCAGGCGTACCTAAAAATGAGGTGCCAACCTGGGGAAGCTGCAACACAGGACTACATGCATGCTGAAAAGCGGAAGCAGCATTCTATAGACAGGGCTAAGCGATCCCACAATCAACAGATCAGATCAAAGTTCTGCAGTACTGCCACATCCAGTCGTGAATGGTGGTGGACCATTAAACAACTAACGGGAGGAGGAGGCTCCATGAATATCCCCATCCTCAATGATGGTGGAGCCCAGCACGTGAGTGCAAAAGACAAAGCTGAAGCGTTTGCAACCATCTTCAGCCAGAAGTGCCGAATGGATGATCCATATCGGCCGCCTCCTGAGGTCCCCACCATCACAGAAGCCAGTCTTCAGCCAATTCGATTCACTCCACGTGATACCAAGAAATGGCTGAGCACACTAGATACAGCAAAGGCTGTGGGCCCCGACAACATTCCGGCTATCGTGCTGAAGACTTGTGCTCCAGACCTAGCCGCGCCTCTAGCCAAGCTGTTCCAGTACAGCTACAACACTGGCATCGATCCGACAATGTGGAAAACTGCCCAGGTATGTCCTGTCAACAAAAAGCAGAACAAATCCAACCCGGCCAATTATCGCCCCATCAGTCTACTCTCAATCATCAGCAAAGTGATGGAAGGTGTCATTGACAGTGCTATCAAGCGGCACTTACTCACCAATAACCTGCTCACTGATGCCCAGTTTGGGTTCCGCCAGGACCACTCGGCTGCCAACCTCATTACAGCCTTGGTCCAAACATGGACAAAGGAGCTGAATTCCAGAGGTGAGGTGAGAGTGACTGCCCTTGACATCAAGGCAGCATTTGACCGAGTGTGGCATCAAGGAGCCCTAGTAAAACTGAAATCAATGGGAATCGGGGGGAAAACACTCCACTGGCTGGAGTCATACCTAGCACAAAGGAAGATGGTTGTGGTGGTTGAAGGTCAATCATCACAACCCCAGGACATTGCTGCAGGAGTTCCTCAGGGCAGTGTCCTAGGCCCAACCATCTTCAGCTGCTTCATCAATGACCTTCCCTCCAACATAAGGTCAGAAATGGGGATGTTTGCTGATGACTGCACAGTGTTCAGCGCCATTCACAACTTAACTGGACCAGCCACATAAATACTGTGGCAACAAGAGCAGGTCAGAGGCTAGGTATTCTGCGGTGTGTGTCTCACCTCCTGACTCCCCAAAGCCTTTCCACCATCTACAAGACACAAGTAAGGAGTGTGATGGAATACTCTCCACTTGCCTGGATGAGAGCAGCTCCGACAACACTCAAGAAGCTCGACACCATCCAGGACAAAGCAGCCCACTTGATTGGCACCCCATCCACCACCTTAAACATTCACTTCCTCCACCACCGGCGTACCGTGGCTGCAGTGTGTACCATCTACAAGATGCACTGCAGCAACTCGCCATGGCTTCTTCGGCAGCATCTCCCAAACCCACGACCTCTTCCACCTAGAAGGGCAAGGGCAGCAGGCGCATAGGAACACCACTACCTCCAAGTTCCCCTCCAAGTCACACACCATCCTGACTTAGAAGTATATCGCCGCTCCTTCATCGTCGCTGGGTCAAAATCCTGGAACTCCCTAACTAACAGCACTATGGGAGTACCTTCACCACACGGACTGCAGCGGTTCAAGAAAGCGGCTCACCACCACCTTCTCAAGGGCAGCTAGGGATGGGCAATAAATGCTGGCCTTGCCAGCGAAGCCCTAAACCCATAAACTAAAAAAAAAGCATGGAGGTGGGTTGACAGCAGGTTCCCAGCCCGCTGTCAAAAAAAACATTTTCCCAGCCGACCCACCAACAAACGCGCCCGCTGACCCTCCAAAAAATTCCCCCCTGGGTTTATCCTTACATCCTTTTTTGAACAAGGGTGTAATGTTTGCAATTCTCCAGTCCTCTGGTACCACTCCCGTATCTAAGGAGGATTGGAAGATTATGGCCAGTACCTCCGCAATTTCCACCCTTGCCTCCCTCAGCATCCGGTCCTGGTGACTTAGCTACTTTAAGTACAGCCAGCCTTTCTAGTACTTCCTCTTTATCAATTTTTATCCCATCCAGTATCTCAACTACCCCCTCTTTCACTATGACTTTGACAGCATCTACTTCCTTGGTAAAGACAGATACATGTTGAATATTGTCTGTAAGATTACCAAAACGTTAACTGTAATTGAAAGATTTACAGGAGTTCAGCCGAAAGAGGAGATATGGAAAGAGGGTTTTAGAATACCAATGATAATTTCAGCTCAGCGCGTAACAAGACATCTAATGGCAAACTACAGAGTCCTGTTCCAGTTGACAGCTCAATTTAATATTAATTATGGGGTTGTTTTTAATAGACTTCTAACGGTTTTTGACTGGGGCAGAGATCGCATCATAGAAAAGGTAAGTAGTTTTACAGATAACACATGGTCCATGTGATCTCTTGGACTTGTTTCGATTACCTGAGGGGGTCGGAGAGGAATTTTACAGAACATTTCTTCCTTTATTGACCCTGGGGTTTTCTCTGTTGTTTTGCCTCTCCTAGGAGATTACATGACTGCTGGAGGGTGGGGGGGTGGGGGGGAGGGGTGTCTCTTCATGAGTGTGGGGCAGGTTTGATGGACCAGCTGCCCGTCAATTCGTATGTTAGTCCCCAATTGCAGTATTTCATGGCTGAACGTATTTCATGGAGTTCCGGGGCATCAGATCCGAACTGCCCACAACCCCCATTCTGCACACCTGCCTAGCAATGACCGTGGGGAACTGCCTTTGCAGACTCTGGATCAGCACAGAGGCAGATGTAGAACTGTGCCGTTTGCTTCAAGAGCCTGCAGCCCATCCTATGCTGGTCATGCATCATGCAGCAAGGTGGTGTTTGAATGGTTTACTGTGCAACGTCTTTTTAAGAGGTCAGTGTGCCAAGAGTTTCAATGTGAAGCTGCAACTCAAATGGTGTGTTCTGTTGCTGTAAGAGTGTGCATGGTGGGAAATGAAAGAGTTAGGAGTATGGTCTTAGGGCTTTGCATGGGCAAGCAGGTTAACAGGCAATACTTCACAACATGTATATTTGTTCATCTATCTAGTATGTGTAGTCATACCAAGGCAGCTTTCTTCTGACACCCTCTTGATTTTACACCATTGGCTGTAAAGTGCTTTGGGACATCCTGAGGTCATAAAATACGCTATATAAATGCAAGTATTTTTTTTTGTTTTCTCTTCTACACCTGTTCCCCAGACCTGCAAGTACTGTACAAAGCGTTGACTGTGGCCACCACCTCCTACCTTGAATGCTGCACTGATGCCCTTTTTTTCTACTCCAACATCAACATGACTATCAAGTAACTCTCAGCTCAGGTATATCAAGACTAAATATGGCCAGTTTTTCAATCCCGGCACTGAAGTGGTGGGACTGGAGCACAACAGACCTAGCATTCACTGCCATCACACCTGGCCAACCTTTACCAAGATCCTCCTCATTATGTATGTCATCCTCAACGTCCTTCTCCTGGACAAGGTTAGCTCTGGCAGAAGCCGCTTGCTGTCACCTTAGTAGTGGTCTTCAAGAGCTGGAACTGCCATGCATGGTTTCTGGGCAGAAACCGCAAAGAGCACTTCCATTTACAGACCTTGTTCTATTTACTTAGCATCACTGATGCTAAATGTGCAGTTTAAATGCATCATTGCAAAGAGATGGCTTTATGTCTTCAGTCTAAGCTGGATTTGAAGTCTTGGAGCAGTGTTCTAAGCCATTGTGTCACTTAATCCACGAGTGTATATTTGATTTCAGTTCAAACCGTCTTTCCTCTGTTGATAGACAGGTTTCACAAAGTCTCTTTGAAAGAACATATAAACCGTGTTCTGAAGCAGGAGAAGAAAAAAGAGCAATAGGAAACACTGACAAAGTAGCAGAAAGCCACAATACTCTATGTAATTAAAGAGCCAAGGACAAAGTTGACCAGAAATAGTATCCTGAACTGTAATTTCAGACCATTCAGCAGTCAAAAAACTGTACAATTAGCACTTGTATGTTCTATGTGTCAGTGAGCTCAATGAAGCCTGGCTACATGTTCTCACAAGCTACACATTGAAATGAGTGTCAAAGAAAATATATTATCCAAGCCTAAAGAGACACTGCCACAATCAGAAACAAAGGACAGGATACCTACATTACAATGCATTAACTCCCAGACACTTTATAGGGGTGAGAGAGAGAGCAACTGAACACTAAAGTTAGAGCAGGGGAAGAAATTAAGAGATGACAGAAACAAATTTGCATCACTCAAAACAAATGTTCTCTATCATTGTTTCTTTCCCTTCATCTCATTTTTCATATCCTCTTTCTCTTTACCTAACTTTATTTCTGTAACCTCTTTCGCTGCCTCTCATTTTTAATAAAAGTGAGAAGTCGCACAATACCAGGTTATAGTCCAACAGTTTTATTTGAAATCACAAGCTTTCGGAGCGCTGCTCCTTCGTCAGGTGAAGTAAAGGAATACAAATCGACAAAGCATATATAGATAGAGAACAATGCATGTGAAGCGTACAATGGCAGACGACTACATTTAATCCTCCTGACTGCCTTTTGTCACACCTCGGCAGATAAACAATCAGGTCAGCCAGGAAGGCACCACATCAAAGACATAGCAAGATACAACTGAGACAATGAGGTGGGGTTACAGGGGGTCTAATGTGTCAAAAGCTGCAGTCTGTATGGAAAACGATAAACTTTAACATTTTTACTTTTTTTTACTGGAAATCACATCTGTGAACAAGCCAACGACGACTTGAGTCTGGATGACTCTACGTCATGTATCGTGTCATGAACCCAAGATCCTGGTTGAGGCCGTCCTCATGAGTGCAGAACTTGGCTATCAGTTTCTGCTCGATGATTTTGCGTTGTCGTGTGTCTCTAAGGCCGCCTTGGAGAACGCTTACCCGCAGATCTGAGGCTGAATGTCCTTGACTGCTGAAGTGTTCCCCAACTGGGAGGGAACACTTCAGCCCTCGTAAGAATGGGATATGACGCTCGACTCATCGATCGACAGTTCCGACGGGCCACAGCGAAAAATCGCATAGACCTCCTCAGAAGGCAAACACGGGACACAACCAACAGGGTACCCTACGTCGTCCAGTACTTCCCCGGAGCGGAGAAACTACGCCATGTTCTTCGCAGCCTTCAACATGTCATCGATGACGACGAACACCTCACTAAGGCCATCCCCACGCCTCCACTACTTGCCTTCAAACAGCCGCCTAACCTCAGAAGTACCATCGTTCGCAGCAAATTACCCAGCTTTCAGGATAACAGCGACCACGACACCACACAACCCTGCCACGGCAACCTCTGCAAGACATGCCAGATCATCAACACAGATACCATCATCACACGTGAGGACACTACCCACCAGGTACATGGTACATACTCATGTGACTCGGCCAACGTTGTCTACCTCATACGTTGCAGGAAAGGATGCCCCAGAGCATGGTACATCGGCGAGACCATGCAGACACTGAGACAACGTATGAACGGACACCGCGCACCAATCGCCAGGCAGGAGTGTTCACTCCCAGTCAGGGAACACTTCAGCAGTCAAGGACATTCAGCCTCGGATCTGCGGGTCAGCGTTCTCCAAGGCGGCCTTAGAGACACACGACAACGCAAAATCATCGAGCAGAAACTGATAGCCAAGTTCCGCACTCATGAGGACGGCCTCAACCGGGATCTTGGGTTCATGTCACGATACATGACATAGAGTCATCCAGACTCGAGTCGTCGTTGGCTTGTTCACAGATGTGATTTCCAGTAAAAAAAAGTAAAAATGTTAAAGTTTATCGTTTTCCATACAGACTGCAGCTTTTGACACATTAGACCCCCTGTAACCCCACCTCATTGTCTCAGTTGTATCTTGCTATGTCTTTGATGTGGTGCCTTCCTGGCTGACCTGATTGTTTATCTGCCGAGGTGTGACAAAAGGCAGTCAGGAGGATTAAATGTAGTCGTCTGCCATTGTACGCTTCACATGCATTGTTCTCTATCTATATATGCTTTGTCGATTTGTATTCCTTTACTTCACCTGACGAAGGAGCAGCGCTCCGAAAGCTTGTGATTTCAAATAAAACTGTTGGACTATAACCTGGTGTTGTGCGACTTCTCACTTTTGTCCATCCCAGTCCAACACCGGCATCTCCGCATCATTTTTAATAGTCTTCTTTCTCTTCCTGTCTGTCCAACTTGATTTCTGTAATTCTATATTCTGTATGTTATAGAATGAACCATCTGGCCCACTCTGATCTATACTTTATACAATATTCTTTTACCACTTTCTTCCATCAACCTTCACGCCTAAAACATTCTACTGATTTTCCAGCTTGGTCCTATTTTCCCTACAACTGACTTCAGATTGCCTCTCAGTATGTGTCAGCCGTGGCTCAGTGGTAGCACGCGCACCTCTGCGTCAGAAGGTTGTGGGTTCAAGCCCCACTCCAGAGACTGGAGCACGTAACCTAGGTTGACACTCCAGTGCAGTACTGAGGGAGTGCTGCACTGTTGGAGGTGCTGTCTTTCGGATGAGACATTAAGCCGAGGCCTCGTCTGCTCTCTCAGGTGGATGTAAAAGATCCCATGGCACTATATGAAGAAGAGCTGGGGAATTCTCCTGCTGTCCTAGCTAACATTTATCCCTCAACCAATACCTAAAAAAAAATGATCTGGCAATTTATTTCATTGCTGTTTGTGGGAGCTTGCTGTGTGCAAATTGGCGCCATGTTCCCTACATTACAACAATGACTAGACTTCAAAAGTACTTCATAGGCTGTAAAGCGCTTTGGGATGTCTTGAGGCCATGAAAGGTGTTACGTAAATGCAAGTCTTTCTTTTCAGTGTCTCCTTTCTGGAGATATGTCTCAGCATCATTTCTTACTCAGTGGGAATAAATGCTGCTGGCAGACTGTGTCCTCAGGCAGTTAGTTAAGGCAGCCTGCTCACACATTAGGTCAGTGCACACTTCTCCATGAAGTGGCTGGGTTGAGGTAAAGTGCAATAACATTTTATAGCCAACCTATGGGTCCAACTGACAAATGGTTTCAGAAGAGAGTCAAAATCTTTGCCTTCACTTGGACTCACAAGCACAGTAAGAGTGCAGCAGGACAAGGGCCTGAAAACTGCTCAGCTTTTGTCAACTAACTCATTTTCACTCACTCAACTACAAATAACAGGGCGGAACTCTCCGTAACACTTGGTCCAGCTTATGATTTAAAATAATTTTGTCTCAATTTTGTTGAATTATTGAAAAGTTTATTTATGTAACAGGATATTGCCAGCACTGCTCGAACATGTGTGCAATATTGATCACCCAGTCCCTTAGATTGCTCTCTGTGTGTTTGTGCCTACGTCACACTTTCAAAAGCATATAAAATACAGCTAACGTCACCGGGTGAGAGGGACAATCTGCCAATCTACTTTTTGCCTCCCCCACTCATTCATTAAACCATCAATATATCCATCCTTTGCTACAGTGACTCTGGCAGGACCACAGCATCATCACACTGGGCACTGTGGGCAGTGAAAACAGAACACACTCGTGATGCATTTAACAGCATTGTTAGTCTTTTAAAAAAAAATTATTAAGATTTTTTTTTAATTAATATCTCAGTGCCAATTTAGGTGATGGAAACTGTGAAGTTTACCACCCTCCTGGGACAACTTATAGATTACAGGTATCAATCATTCATTATGCAGCACAAGACTTACTTGAAACTTAGACCTTATTCAATTTGCAGAATGTATTTATTTGCAGAATATATTTATTTTAATGTGTTAAGCTGTAATGTGTAGGAACAGAAGAACAGGAGTAGGCCATTCAGCCTCTCGAGCCTGTTCCACCATTCAATGGGATCATGTCTGATCTAAATGTTAACTCCATCTAGACGCCTTGGTTCTGTATCCCTTAATACTCTTGCCTAATAAAAATCTATCAATCTCAGTTTTGACCCCCAGCCTCAACAGCTTTTTAGGGGAGAGAGTTCCAGATTTCCACTACCCTTTGTGTGAAGAAGTGCTTCCTGACATCGCCCCTGAACGGCCTAGCTCTAATCCTGGGTGACATTCAACCAGAGCAGCATGAATACTCATGGGAAAGTGCAAGCTGCTGGAAAGGTGTTCAGGGCTGGGGATTCAATCTGAGTCGGAAGATATAGAACAGTTATTCCTGCAGTCACACAGACCAACGTAACAGAGCACGGGTGAACAAGGGAAGTGCAAACGTCTATCTCCCCCTTGTGGAATATATACAGGATTACACAAAGTCAATCCATATCATACCCACATTGTAAATTTCCTGGATATCAGGCATACGTATTATTTGGACTGTTTTATATTTATTACATTTGTCTTATCCTGCATAGCTGTAAATAATTAACTCTCTAACTGTCTTTTCAAATAACATTTATGAAGCCGAGTTCCTGACTTCAGTCGCTTTTTGTTGTAGATCAAAGGCAAGTCAGTGCCTTTGCCACAGCCAGTAAATCAAATGGTCTTTCATTACTGAAGTAAGCTCCCACATGCATTAAAACTATAAAGCATCACAGAAGCCTTTCTCTTTCAAGTAAAACTAATGATATTGCGCCATGCTCAGAGCTGTGAAGGTTAAAATATGTTTGCAAAATTGCCAGGTAATCACAAAGTGCTTTGATGTGCATCCATGGAGTTTCAAATGCAGGTAGGTAAAGTTTGACCTCCTCTTGTGTCATTCCTTTTAACTCTTTAAGTGCATTTCCCCTTTTGCAGCCTTACCTGCACAGTTTCAACACTTTCCCTGGGATCTGTAACCTTTCTAATTTAAAATTGCCCCACTGACTGCTAATAAAGACTGGTATGGACATGGCCTCACAGTGTACATACATGCACATCAGGATATTGTATTGGAGTAGCTAGGAGGCCAGCAGGACTGGAAACACCCGTGTTTTATACGTACTGCTTAGAAAGCACAACTAACGTTACCTCCCTCCCAATCTTTAAAAGCCTTCTCAAAACGCAGCTCTTTCACCAAGATTTTGATCACTTCTCCCAACCCTCCCCTAAAGGGTCAATGCTTGCTCCTCAGGAAGTTGTTCTACAGTGAAGGTGTACGCCGTAATTTCCACAGGTGCTCTTCCGATCTCCTGTCGTAACTTTGTAACTTCATCGTTGCTTTGCTTAAGTTCTATGGATTGCCATCATGGAATGAAGTTTCACATTTTAGTTATGTAAAATCATATGATAGGACTGGTTGGACTGGTGACTGCAGATTTTTGCAGACGGCCTCTAAAATTAGGTTACAACTCCACTAATTCTCACTGGGCAACTTGGAACTGCCGTTGTTTGTATCCTGAAAGTAGTACAAGGAGCTATTTCCAAAGTAAAATACTGCGGATGCTGGAAATCTGAAATAAAAACAAAAAATGCTGGAAATACTCAGCAGATCAGGCAGCATCTGTGGAGAGAGAAGCAGAGTTAACGGCCGGAATTTTCTGGGGTCCGTGTGGGCGCGATCGGAGGAGGGTCGGGTGGGAAATTTGAAATAAGTCGAAGCGGGTCGGGAACCCGCCGTCATCCTGCCCCCACGCGCCTTTCTCTCGGGCACATCTGCCAACGCAGCAGCGACCCTAACGGCAGAGGCGGGCAACTTAAATCAAATCATTAAGAGGTACTTGTCAGACCCTTAAGTGCCTTTTTAACCCTACCTTTCAAATTTACCTGGATGCCCACGGGAAATACACAGCTCGGGAACCACATCTCTCAATTTGAAGCGGGAGTTCAGTGGCCATTGCTCCAGCTGATTAGTTGACAGCATGAAATGTACTATAAAAGTTCCCACCTGACAGCTGATCACTTTCCTCAGGCAGAAGCTGTTGCTGACTGCATTTCCAGCTCAGATTTAGCTTTCTGTAGGCTGCAAGTCTTTCCAGCAAAGTCTCCATCCAGTGTCACCTCATTGGAAGAACCTCTCTCACCATTGACAGATTGCTTCTCTCATCTCTACTTCACCTGCCATCTGTTCCATCAGCATGGGTGCTATTTATACTGTCTCACCTTGTTCCTCAGAATCTGACCATGATAGAAACATAGAAACATAGAATCTAGGAGCAGGAGTAGGCCATTCGGCCCGTCGAGCCTGCTCCGCCATTCAATACGATCATGGCTGATCATCCAAATCCAGTACCCTGTCCCTGCTTTAATCCCCACAGTACACATATCCCACCCTACCCCCGTAACCCCACGTATTTAATTCCCCCTAACATATCCCATCCTATCCCCATAACCCCACATATTTAATCCCCCCTAACACTAAGGGTCAATTTATCATAGCCAAATCAACCTAACCCACACATTTTTGGACTGTGGGAGGAAACCGGAGCACCCGGAGGAAACCCACGCAGACACGGGGAGAATGTGCAAACTCCACACAGACAGTCACCCGAGGTCAGATTCGAACCCGGGTCTCTGGCGCTGTGAGGCACCAGTGCTAACCACTATGCCACCGTGTTGCCACCGATGAGCCCCAACACCAGCAGCACTAGGCACACCAGCAGCACCAACAACACCACCAACCTTCTCCTCAACCACCTGATGCTGCACAGGACAGAGGGCATCAGGGCACCGCGCCAGAGGCGATACCCCCAGCACAGGGTATACAGGCAGAGGATGAGATTCCTCAACATGACTGAGCAGCAGTGCCAAAGGAGGCTCAGGCTATCACGCCAGGTCGTCGCAGACATTTGCTCATTGCTGGAACAAGACCTGCAGCCCAGAGGAGCGGGTGGACAGGCCACCAGTGGCTGCCAAAGTCACCAGCGCCCTCAACTTCTTCGCCTCGGGCTCCTTCCAGGGATCTGCAGCAGACATTTGCAGCATCTCGCAGTCGGCCACCCACAGATGCATCACACAGGTCACCGATGCCCTGTTTGACAAGTCAACCAATTAACTTTGCCACTGATGAAGCCAGTGTTACTGAGCGGGCGCTCGGCTTTGCTGCTCTGGCTGGCTTCCCACGGGTGCAGGGCATCATCGACTGTGCACATGTGGCCATCAGGGCACCCCCATCATAACCCAGGAGTCTTTGTCAACTGTAAGGGCTTCCACTCCCTCAATGTGCAGCTCGTCTGCAACCATAGGAAGATCATCACATATGTGTGTGCCAAATTCGCTGTCAGCTGTCATGACTCTTTTGACCTTCGCCATTCCAGCCTCCCTCAGCTCTTTACACCTCCAAGCACACTTTCTGGCTGACTGCTTGGAGACAAGGGCTATCCACTGAAGAAGTGGCTCATGAAACCTTTGAGGAGGCCAAGTACTGAGGCCCAGGAGAGATACAATGAAAGCCACATTCCACCAGATATGTCATAGAGCAGACAATAGGCATGCTCAAAATGTGCTTCAGATGTAGGATAGATCTGGAGGAGCCCTTCAATATGCACCAGCCAGGGCCTCCAGAATCGTCGTGGTGTGCTGCGCCCTGCACAATATAGCCATGCAGAGAGGATTAGCGCTGCATGAGGAGCAACGCACTGAGCGCACAGCCTTTTCAGAGGAGGAGGAGGAAGAGCATCAGCTGGAAGACGAGGAGGAGCAGGAGCTGGAGGAACCTGTGGTGCAGATCCCACCAGCACCCGAGCACATTGCTGTCCAGGAGGGCAGGGATAGCCTCATCATGGCAAGATTTACATAACTTTACACAGTACACCCATGTGGGTGCCACATGATACACCAGGTTGACACCACCCCACACCAACACCATAAAGCATCCCTACAATGACCAAGCCATTCTTTTCACACTGACCACCATTGCTGGTGGTTCTGTTATGTCTCACCATTCACCGCAACTCACAAAGGTGCACACAAATCTGTCCAAGAGTGGAAAGTGGTGAAAATAAAGATTTTTATGTTTGATAGCACATTAACGGAAATTTTACATAAACATTGAATAAAACACCCAAGTGCTTACCCTTGTGAATCTACTTGTGTGTCATCTTTCTCTTCCGCGTGCTTCTACGAGGTGCAACCCCTGTGGCTTCAGCAGAGATAGAGGCAGCCTGCTCACTTCCCTGCTGTAACTGCTTAGACACTTTTGGCGGATGTCCTCTGGGTTTTGGAGCCTGTGATGCCCCCGCCAAAGTCTGCTCCTCCTGAGACTGTGCATGGGCAGACTCAGCCATTGCTGTCCGAGGAGGTATCCTGGGGCTCTGACTGAGGGGGATGCAATGGGGGAGAAGTGTGAGCGCTTTGAGAGGAGCCCCCACTTCCATGTCCCCCCTCACCATCATCCCTCTCACGGGCCACCCGCACTTCCCTGCTAGCAAGGAGCTGGAGAGCACCTTGCTGCACATCAGTGGGGTCATGAGGACCAACATCTACACTGACGTCCCTCCAAGAGAGGAGGTCTGTAAGCCTCTGCAATCTATTCTCCATAGAGACCATGTGCTCATGTGAGTGGCGCATTAGCTGCTCCATCCAGGTGGCCATCCTTTCCATGGAAGAGGCTACAGTCACTGTCGCCTGTGACACGGTGGTGCTCATGTTGAAGATAGACGCCTCCATTCTCTGAACATTTGCAGACATCGCGGTCGCAAAACATGTCAGAGCCTCCTGCACTTCTTCTTGCACCTCCAAGATCACCCTCTTTCTCGATGGCTCCCCCGAGGCTCAGCGTCTGCATGCAGCTGAGCAGAGCTGGGAGCATCCTGCGGCCTCCAGCGAGGAGTCTCCACTGCTGTCCCTGTCTTCACCATCTGCTCTTGCTCACTTGTGAGTTATGAGACACCAGGTGACAACTTTACTCTATCTCGCGTGGGACCCACCCAGGTGTGCATATCTGCGCTGGTGCTGGGTGCGCTTATGTCTGGTGATGGTACGCCCTCAGAGGCTGGAGGCTCCTCTGAGGAGTCGTCTTGCTCTTCCTCCTGGACAGTGGGGTTGAGTGGGGGGGGGGGGGGGGGGGGGGGGGGCTCTTGATGGACCTGTGGGAGAGTAAAAAGATGAGTTAGATATGTCATATCAAGAATGGGTACAGATACCATTATGCACATGATGAACATTCACTGGCTGCTGACACCAGTGCCCATATGAGTGACTGATGTATGCCATGTAGCTGTATGATATGTAATTCTGTCACCAGGTTGCTGAGATGTCCCCCTCTCTCCATCTCCCACCTCCAGCTGCTTGGCAAGTCCTGATATTTCTAAAGCAGCCTCCTCTGCTGTTGTAAGGTTTGTAAATGATGGAGGGCCACTACTGGTTCTCTCCCTCTCCCTCTTATTGTGGACTCTCTTTTCCTGCAAGGAAGGAAAGAAGAGAAGGTTGCGTGAGAGTGATAGAATGAGTGTAAGGTTTGGATGGGTTACATCTTTAGAGGGAGACTATGATGGAGTGGGGTGCCAAAGCCAAGTGGTCTCCTTGTGTGTTAGTTGGTATGATTGCACTGGGATGAGGGTGAGTGTAAGGGGTGGATAATAAGAAGGAGATGTGATAATGTAGATAGAGAGAGAGGGATGGGTGGACATGCAAGGTATGTTGGTGTGAGTAAGGATGTGCAGGAGTAGGCTTGGGAAGGCAGAGTGATGGGGATGTGATGAGAGGCACAGCAGGATGAAGTTGAGTGTGGCTTTGTACTCACCTTTACTGATCTAATGAGATCATTGAAACGTTTGCAGCACTGCACCCAGGTCCTCGGTAAGATAATGGGACTTAAGGCGGATAAATTCCCTGGACCTGATGGCTTACATCCTAGGGTCTTGAGAGAAGTTGCGGTCGGGATTGCGGATGCATTGGTGGTAATTTTCCAAAACTCCCTGGATTCAGGAAAGGTCCCAGCAGATTGGAAAACTGCTAATGTAACACCTTTATTTAAAAAGGGAGGTAGACAAAAGGCTGGAAACTATAGACCAGTTAGCCTAACATCTGTGGTTGGTAAAATGTTGGAGTCCATTATTAAGGAAACAGTAACAGGACATTTGGATAAGCATAACTTAATCGGACAGAGTCAGCATGGTTTTATGAAGGGGAAATCATGCTTGACAAATTTGCTCGAATTCTTTGAGGACGTAACAAACAAGGTGGATAAAGGGGAATCAGTGGATGTGGTGTATTTGGACTTCCAAAAGGCATTTGACAAGGTACAGGAAACTCTTTATTAACCGGCACCGACGGGACCAGCATGGTGCCGGTTAATCAAAAGGTCCGGATAATGGAGAGTTATATCTCCCAACGTACGAGAGCCCCGTACACATTGACATGCGCCTGCATTCGGAGCTCCGTCTCCCCGGGGACCGCCAGCTGACCATCTGTCATGTCCGCTGCCTACCCGGGCTGCACATTCCCCTCCCAATCTACATGCTCCGATACAAGGCAAACGACTCGGGGTTTTTTTTTAAGTTAATTTTAAACGAGAGATGAAGGAAAACCCCGGTTACCTACTCAAGAATTTTGCTGGTTAAGAGAGATTTCGGATATTTGGGTGCCGGTTAATAAAGAGTTTCCTGTACCACACAAAAGATTACTGCACAAGATAAAAAATTACGGGATTGGGGGTAATATACTGGCATGGGTGGAAGATTGGCTATCTAACAGAAAACAGAGAGTTGGGATAAATGGTTCATTCTCGGGTTGGCAATCAGTAACTAGTGGTGTTCCGCAGGGGTCAGTGCTGGGACCCCAACTCTTTACAATCTATATTAACGATTTGGAGGAGGGGACCAAGTGCAATGTATTCAAGTTTGCAGACGATACAAAGATGGGAGGGAAAGCAGTGAGTAAGGAGGACATAAAAAACCTGCAAAAGGACATAGACAGGCTAAGTGAGTGGGCAGAAATTTGGCAGATGGGATATAATGTTGGAAAGTGTGAGGTTATGCACTTTGGCAGAAAAAAATCAAAGAGCAAGTTATTATCTAAAAGGAAAGAAACTGCAAAGTGCTACAGTACAAAGGGATTTGGGGGTCCTGGTGCATGAAACACAGAAGGTTAGTATGCAGGTACAGCAGGTGATCAGGAAGGCCAATGGAATCTTGGCTTTTATTGCAAAGGGGATGTAGTATAAAAGCAGGGAAGTCTTGCTTCAGCTATACACGGTACTGGTGAGGCCACACCTGGAGTACTGCGTACAGTTTTGGTTTCCGTATTTAAGAAAAGATATACTTGCTCTAGAGGCAGTTCAGAGAAGGTTCACTCGGTTGATTCCGGAGATGAGGGGGTTGACTTATGAGGAAAGGTTGAGTAGGTTGGGCCTCTACTCATTGGAATACAGAAGAATGAGAGGCGATCTTATCAAAACATATAAGATTGTGAGAGGGCTTGATCGGGTGGATGTGGGGAGGATGTTTCCACTGATGGGTGAGACTAGAACTAGGGGGCATAATCTTAGAATAAGGGGCTGCCGTTTCAAAACTGAGATGAGGAGAAACTTCTTCACTCAGAGGGTAGTAAATCTATGGAATTTGCTACCTCAGAGAGCTGTGGAAGCTGCGACATTAAATAAATTTAAAACGGAGATAGACAGTTTCCTAGCTGATAAGGGAATTAAGGGTTATGGGGAGCGGGCAGGGAAGTGGACATGAGTCTAGGTTGGGATCAGCCATGATCCTATTGAATGGCGGAGCAGGCCCGAAGGGTCGTATAGCCTACTCCTGCTCCTACTTCTTATGGTGTTATGTTCTTATGTCCTCCTGTCGACATCCCTGCTGTTCACCTCCTCTGCAATCTGCAACCAGGCTCTTTTTGTCTCCTGGGGAGGTCTCTTCCGCCCATTAGAAGGGAAGAGGACTTCCCTGCATGAACTGACTCCCTCCACAAGCATATGGAGAGAGTCATTGGAGAACCTGGGTGCAGCCCTCTGCCTCTGTGCAGTCATTTACAACGTGTTTGCAACACTCCAATTGTGCAGTGCAGTGCCTGCACTATCCTAGATGAACCTTCAAATGCAATGTGGCCATGGCGCCTTTAAATATCACGGCTGAAAACACAAAATCAATGACGTCATCAGATCCGCACCATTTAATTGGGCTGGGTAATGCGCAGGGCAGCCTTAATAGGCCCCAATAATGCAAAGTCATTTTCTGGAGCGGGATGGAAGCAGCAATGGGGTCGCGACCCGTCATGGCAACCGCCCGCACCCGACCCGCCCAGGTAAGGAAAATTCCGGCCAATGTTTCAGGTCGATGACCTTTCATCAGAACTGGAAAAAGTTAGAGATATAACAGGTTTTAAGCAAGTGCATGGGCAGGGAGAGGAGGGAAGGAAAGAATAAAAGGGAAGGTCTGTGATAGGGTGGGAAGGCAGGAGAGATTAAATGACAAAAGGGATGATGGTGCGAGGCAAAAGGGAATGGTAATGGAACAAGTAAAGAAACAAAATCCCCAGTGACTTACCTGCGTGCCGGCGCGCGACCTCTGGGCTGCCCAATCTTCGCCTGCTGGCAATCAGACAATTGCCTCTTTATGCCCGTTTCGGGCAGGCAGCTGGCTGGTGCGATGTAAATGAGGCCTGGGAGTAAAAATAGCTGGGATCTCCAACTGATGTAGTCGGGGTGGGAGGGGAGGGTTTGACGCTCACCCTTCGCACCCAATACCCGCTCCCAGTTAGAATGACCCCCCATTACTTCAGTCAATGTGTTTTATTAGTGTGATGCGGAGATGCCGGTGTTGGACTGGGGTGGACAAAAGTGAGATGTCGTACAACACCAGGTTATAGTCCAACAGGTTTATTTGAAATCACAAGCTTTCGGAGCGCTGCTCCTTCGTCAGGTGAAGTGAAGAAATACATATGGGCACAGCATAAATAGAGAACAATGCCAGACGACTACAGTTAATCTTTTTAACTGCCCTTTATCACACCTCGGCAGAGAGACAATCACGGCAATCAAAGGTGTGGATGGTGTCCAACCAGGTCAGTCAGGAAGACATTACATCAAAGACGATAGCAAAATGCAACAAAGACAATGAGGTGGGGTCACAAGGGGTCAAATGTGGCAGCTGCTGGAGTCTGTATGGAAAACAAAAATGTTTTTTACTTTTTTTGCTGGAAATTACAGCAGGTCCGACCGCATCTGTGTAGAGAGAATAAGCCAGCGACGACTCGAGTCTGGATGACTCTACGTCAGGTGGGGTTACATGTAGCGTGACATGAATCCAAGATCCCGGTTGAGGCCGTCCTCATGGGTGCAGAACTTGGTTATCAGTTTCTGCTCGACGATTTTGCGTTGTCGTGTGTCTCGAAGTTGTTCTCTGACTATTTATGCTGTGCCCATACTTTGAGACACACAACAACGCAAAATCATCGAGCAGAAACTGATAGCCAAGTTCCGGTGTCTCGTAGCTGGTCTGCTGTGTCCTGAGCACAGGATGCAAGAAAGCAGACAAGATCCCGAAAGGACTACAGATCACGAACCCACTCAAGTCGACATACAACACAGACTACGCTGAGAGACTCTGCCGTCGTACCTCTCGCACACTCCTCAACCATCTCGTACACCAGCTCTACAGCAAACGCCGCAACCTCGAAACCAAGATAGAGTCCATGCTCTCAGCCTGTGCTCAGGACACAGCAGACCAGCTACGAGACACCGCCAAACAGACGAGGCAACGGAACTACGCTGCCTACATGCGCATCAAGAACAGGAAGCTTGAGAAACTCGGCATCACCACCAGCAGCAACCAAGCCTCCCCCGGTACCACGGTTGCAACCACAGGGAAGTCCATCGTCAACTTGTCCGACCACACCCTTCAACCAGACGAAATCGAAGTTCTCAACCGAGGGCTCATTTTCTGCCCCACTACCAAAATGGACCCCATCGGTCTCGCGGCAGACACAGAGGAATTCATCAGGAGAATGAGGATCCGGGAATTCTTCCACGAATCCCAAGATGTCAGCAGCGAACCCAATGAGACAATCAATGATCCGGAACAGCAGACAGAGGGACTCGCAGTGCAGCAACCGAAGAAGAAAGAGTCAAATTGGACCCCTCCGGAGGGTCGCTGCCCTAAGCTTGACATGTATGCTCAAGCTGTCAGGAGATGCATCAACGCCAGATTCATCAGCCGCACTCACAAGACAGTCCAGAATGTCACCCGAGCACAACACAACGCCATCCACGCTCTCAAGACCAACCGCAACATCGTCATCAAACCAGCGGACAAAGGAAGAGCCATCGTCATACAGAACAGAATGGACTATTGCAAAGAAGCATACCGACAACTGGACAACCTGGAACACTACAGACAGTTACCTGCAGATCCGACCAAAGAACACACCCGCCAACTCAATAGATTGATCAAGACCTTCGATCCAGACCTTCAAAGCATCCTACGCGCTCTCATCCCACGTACTCCCCGCGTGGGAGACTTCTACTGCCTCCCAAAGATACACAAAGCCAACACACCCGGACATCCTATCGTATCAGGCAACGGAACCCTGTGTGAGAACCTCTCTGGATACGTCGAGGGCATCCTGAAACCCATCATACAGGGAACCCCCAGCTTCTGTCGCGACACCACAGACTTCTTACAGAAACTCAGCACCCATGGGCCAGTTGAACCAGGAACACTCCTCGCCACGATGGACGTATCGGCACTCTACACCAGTATCCCCCACGATGACGGCATCGCTGCGACAGCCTCAGTACTCAACACCAACAACAGCCAATCTCCAGACGCCATCCTACAACTCATCCGCTTCATCCTTGACCACAATGTCTTCACCTTCGACAACCAGTTTTTTACCCAAACACACGGAACAGCCATGGGGACCAAATTCGCACCCCAATACGCAAACATCTTCATGCACAAGTTTGAGCAAGACTTCTTCGCTGCACAGGACCTCCAACCAACGCTGTACACCAGATACATCGACGACATTTTCTTCCTTTGGACCCACGGCGAAGGATCACTGAAAAGACTACACGATAACATCAACAAGTTCCATCCCGCCATCAAACTCACCATGGACTACTCCTCAGAATCGGTTTCATTCCTGGACACACAAATCTCCATCAGAGACGGACACCTCAGCACTTCACTCTACCGCAAGCCCACGGACAACCTCACGATGCTCCACTTCTCCAGCTTCCACCCTAACCACGTTAAAGAAGCCATCCCCTATGGACAAGCCCTGCGAATACACAGGATCTGCTCAGACGAGGAGGAACGCGATGGACACCTACGGATGCTGAAAGACACCCTCGTAAGAATGGGATATGACGCTCGACTCATCGATCGACAGTTCCGACGGGCCACAGCGAAAAATCGCATAGACCTCCTCAGAAGGCGAACACGGGACACAACCAACAGGGTACCCTACGTCGTCCAGTACTTCCCCGGAGCAGAGAAACTACGCCATGTTCTTCGCAGCCTTCAACATGTCATCAATGATGACAAACACCTCGCTAAGGCCATCCCCGCGCCTCCACTACTCGCCTTCAAACAGCCGCCCAACCTCAAAAGTACCATCGTTCGCAGCAAATTACCCAGCTTTCAGGATAACAGCGACCATGACACCACACAACCCTGCCACGGCAACCTCTGCAAGACATGCCAGATCATCAACACAGATACCATCATCACACGTGAGGACACTACCCACCAGGTACATGGTACATACTCATGTGACTCGGCCAACGTTGTCTACCTCATACGTTGCAGGAAAGGATGCACCGGAGCATGGTACATCGGCGAGACCATGCAGACACTGAGACAACGTATGAACGGACACCGCGCAACAATCGCCAGGCAGGATTGTTACCTCCCAGTCGGGGAACACTTCAGCAGTCAAGGACATTCAGCCTCGGATCTGCGGGTAAGCGTTCTCCAAGGCGGCCTTCGAGACACACGACAACGCAAAATCATCGAGCAGAAACTGATAGCCAAGTTCCGCACCCATGAGGACAGCCTCAACCGGGATCTTGGGTTCATGTCACGCTACATGACGTAGAGTCATCCAGACTCGAGTCGTCGTTGGCTTGTTCACAGATGCGATTTCCAGTTTAAAAAAAA
The DNA here is from genome assembly GCA_030390025.1 of Squalus acanthias. Lineage (NCBI taxonomy): Eukaryota > Metazoa > Chordata > Chondrichthyes > Squaliformes > Squalidae > Squalus > Squalus acanthias. The sequence goes on along the minus strand of CM059434.1, from coordinate 86,967,951 downwards.
GTAAACATTTTAAAGTTTATGGTTTTCCATACAGAATGCAGCATCTGACACATTAGACCCCCTGTGACCCCACCTCATTGTCTTAGCTGTATCTTGCTATGTCTTTGATATAATGCCTTCCTGATCTGATTGTTTCTCTGCCGAGGTGTGATAAAAGGCAGTCAGAAAGATTAACTGTCGTCGTCTGACATTGCACGCTACACAGGCATTGTTCTCTGTCTGTATATGCTTTGCCGATTCGTATTCATTCACTTCACCTGACGAAGGGGCAGCAGCTCCGAAAGCTCGTGATTTCAAATAAATCTGTTGTACTATAACCTGGTGTTGTGCGACTTCTCACTTTTGTCCACCCCAGTCCAACACCGGCATCTCCGCATCATATCCTCTAGTGTTTAGAAGAATGAGAGGTGATCTCATTGAAACATACAAAATTCTTACATGGCTTGACAGGGTAGATGCAGGGAGGATGTTTCCCCTGGCTGAGGAGTCTAGAACCAGGGGTCACAGTCTCAGAATAAGGGGTTGGCCATTTAGGACTGGGATGAGGAGAAATTTCTTCACTCAAAGGGTTGTGAATCTTTGGAATTCTCTACCCCAGAGGGCTGTGGATGCTCAGTCATTGAGTATATTCAAGACAGAGGTCGATAGATTTTTGGATACTAAGGGAATCAAGGGATATGGGGATAGTGCGGGAAGGTGGAGTTGAGGTAGGAGATCAGTCATGATCTTATTGAATGGCGGAGCAGGTTTGAAGGGCCGAATGGCCTACTCCTGCTCTTATTTCTTATGTTCTTATGTTCTTAAACTATTCACCCTGTTGCTTACCCTTAGTGGCTATCCTATAAGTGCTCTTGCCTACTCTGGTGTTTCTCCGAAAGGTATTAATGGATATGGGGCAAAGGCGGGTATATGGAGTTAGGTCATAGATCAGCCATGATCTCATTGAATGGTGGCTAAATAGTGAAGGGGCTAAATAGCCTACTCCTGTTCCTATGTTCCTAAGTGCAACCCGAGTGACAGCAGCATGCGAGGTGGAGGCTGCTGAGATTCTGAAGAGGGCAGTTCAGATGTCCTCCTGGGATGCCCTCGAGAGGCTGTGGGCCGTGATGGCCCCGCCTCTGACTGCACCATCTCTGACTGCACCATCTCGGGCTTCAGCAGTCTGGGCTGTCTGGCTGACAGGCAACTGCACGGGCAATGGTGGAGTGGCGGGGGAGGGAGCAGGGATGCCGCCATCCGGAGAGGGGCCAGTAGGTCAGTGCATAGTTAGATGGTGGATGAAGGGAGTTGAGGTTGTGATGCTGGTGGTGGTGCAGTTATTGAGCAGTGTGTTTGTAAGATGGGATCTTACCTTGACCATTCATGTCAAGTCGTTAAATTTCTTGCAGCACTGGACCCATGTCCTGGGGCAGGGCTCCTGGCTGTTACCCCCTGGGTGATCGCCTCCCACATCCGCTGCATTAGCTGCCTCTGTGGCGTCCTTCTTCCCTGCGGAAACAGGACATCCCTCCTCCTCTGGACCTCCTCCACTAGGACCTCCTGTGCCGCGTCAGAGAACCTGTGCACCCTCTCCCTCGGTCCCTGAGCCATCCTGAAATGTTCCGTTGTGTGTCATCCAGTGCACTCCACACCTTCAGTGGAAGTGGGTGCATGGAGGCTACATATACCACTCCAGGAAAATTGCTTCTAATCAGCATTTGAGTGCTAAGCATGCAGATGTCCATTTGTGTACCTCCAGGCATGTTTAAATCATAGTAATCAGCCCCAAAATTGCGGGCTAAAACAAGGCTATCAAACAGGTGCGTCTTATTAGCACAGCACCCACTTAGTGCCTGTTTTCACCCTTTCCCCAAAATAACCCCCCAGTGTTTTAAAGTCATGAGAAAAACATGGGTTACAGTAGGAAACTGTACAATGCATCTTGATTTCAACACAGATGTAGGGAGGAGCAAGTGAATATAAGATTAGATGAAATGAAGGAACAAAGTTCAAAAGGAGCACTGACCATAGTAGTATCGGCAAAATGGGGTGACAAGAATTATTGTGACAGAGACGCTGTTGGAGGCTAGAATTAGAGAGAGATTGCTCATCAGATGACAAGCTTTTCCTTGCTCCTTGTCCAGGCATGTGAGAGCTGCGAGAAGAGTCTCCCCAGCCGTGGGAGCAGGATTCAATCTTGGACAGATCTGTTAGTTTTCATTTGTTCTTGGGGTGTGGGTAGCACTGATGAGGTAGCCCACTCTTAGTTTCCCTGAGGGCATTAAGAGTCAACCACTTAGTGTGGGCCAGTCTGGGTAGGGGTGTCAGGTTCACTTTCCTGAAGGACATTAATGAACCAGTTGAGTTTTTGCAACAATCTAGCAGCTTTCAACATCATTTTGTTTCTGGTGCCAGTTCACAAGTGACCAGATTTATTAAATTCAATTTCACAACTTGCCATGGTGGGATTTGAACTCACGGCCTCTGGGTTGCTAGCAACTTTGTAGGGTGGGGCAAAGAGTTGTTGAGGGGAAAAGAAGTATTTGGCACCAAAATAAATGGTTGGAAGCAGATTTGCCCGAACACAGAACTTGCCATGCCTATGATTGGATGGATTTTCCTGTAGTTCCGGTTTTTGCAGTATACCCTAGAGGGTTTGGGTCATTCTCAGTGTAGAAGGGCCAGAAAGGGTACCAGACAGGTGCCGATGCATATGTGAAGAGAAGGTGCGAGAAATGGGCCACGTCTTCTACCCAAAGGACAATAACAGGTAAAATAATTCTCAATTGTACTTTGTAAACTGCTACTCAAATACTGCGTGTATTAAGTCTCACTTTGCTTAAATAAAATCATAACTGTTACCAATATGGAGTCAGCTTCGAACCATTGAACAGACAGTCCAATGGGACTCCAAATTTTTTACACATACAGCTGTGGGAGATATTAAAGTACCCTTCTCTATTATAATAAGCCAAAGTAAAATAAACTTTGTTTAATAATAAAATAAAATATAATTTTCCTCTAAGATTATAAATTATATGACACTTGCCAATAGGCAGAATTAGCATGAGATCTCAACTAACTGCAAGAATCTAATCAGCTAAATCAATATCAAATACAGGAAAAATAATGATCCTCAACAAAAGCTTCTTTTAAAAAGAAACTGCTGAAGGGTGGCATTGGTACTTGGGTTTCTAAAGCATTGCCTAAGGACCCCATTGCCTCAGGACCCCATTGCCTCTTGGTTCATCCATGTCAATTACTTCCCAGTTTTACTCCATTACAGCATGAGTTACTATGAGTTTCCTCGGAGGACACCAAGATTGAAGGGATAATTACAAGTCCTAGCCCTTTTCGGGCTACCCCAGATCAGGCGTATTCCCCAGACGTTCACCTTCAACTAAAGTTAAAGATAGCCAAATTCTATAAGACGCTTAATTGGATCTAAAGGTCCAGACTACCTCTCCCTAATGACGTGAAGATGTTACCGTCCTCCGGATAGCACTTTTAATAAGTTTAACTAGACTGTAACCTTCTGGATATTATGAGGGTCTGGAATACCCCCCAGAATTCTGCAACTCCTTTGAGTATACAGAAATTGAGTTCGCGAGTTTATACAGAAATACTCTGAGACAATTCTAAAAATATATAGATTTATTAAAGAACCGACATTTAGTTAACAGCTGTTATGGCAATCGCAACTTTAACCGTTCAAAATACAAATAGTTTACATTTCTTATCAGAGATCCTTATTCTCAAATCTTAACTTCGTTACATTTCCACACTTCTACTTATTTCTTAATCCAGAATATCCACCAAAATCAAATACCTTGATTACCTGAGACTCAGAGTTGTAAACTTACAGAGCATGCCTGTGAAGTTGAGAAACGCTTGCCCTTCCAGCGACTTCTGACTTTTCATCTGAAAAGCTCTTATTTTTATACTCTTTTTTAGTGGTATTTTCTTTGAAGTATTCTGCTGATGTAAGCTAATTGTCTCTAGTGATACTCTATTGAATTGTTTTCTATTCTTTACTGTCAATTCAACTGTTGCAACCAGACTTGTGTCTCTACCTTTAGGTGTTCAAAAACTTATCATTTTTATGGTTATTATCGATTTATCTATTTGATGCCATTCTTAGGAAGTCTTCCTATTGAATTTCTTAATCACCTCTGCTGTTTGTAACACAGACTCCTATCTCCTTATGTTGCAAGTTTAACACATAAACAATGTAATTGCTTGGTGTCATCTATTGACGTAATATCTACAAAGTCTCTCTGTAGGTACTTTTTACAATTTGTAATTCAAAAACACTTCATCTAGGGTGTTCTTTGCATTTCTTATTTACTTCAATTGGTTATATTAAGAACCATGGCCCAGAAATTGGAGTTTGATGGTTGCCGCGGGGGTAAGGATCCCCCGCGATCTCGCACTCCGCGCCTACCTTTATGGTTTTGGCCCACACGAACTTCTGGTCCTGGGCCTCTCCCTGGTGCCGGCGCGCAGTGTGTGCGTGTCCCAGAGGCGCAGTTAATTCGATGCGACCTCTGGGATCACGTGGGCCAGTTAGAGCCAATGGCAGCACACCATCTTTCATTCATAGTTTTGACAGCAAGTGCTGTCAAAACTATGAATACAACAAGCCCCCAAAAGAACAGCTAAACCTCAATTAAATTTTAAAAAAGCCATCACATTAATAAAATAACTATAGTTAAATAAATTAACCACTTTAAACAAAAATTTAAATTTTTGAAAAAATTTAAATTCTTTTTAAAAGTTATAAAAATAAACTTACCTTTCTTTAAAGTCTCTAAAAAAGATAAACCTGTTGAAATTTTTTTAAATAATACTTAATTAACTACTTACCTTGTTAAAAGGGGGTCTTACGCCTGCTTTCTTTATGTGTAAAATCTTCAACACTTACCTGCGCATTCAAACCTGAAAAAAAAACTAAGTGCGCTGCGTGCGCACAACCTGTAGCGCGCACGCGGTTCACTTAGGAACCGCCCCCTTCGCAATACCCGAAGTGCCGGTTTCCCGCGCATGCGCAGTGCATGCAGGAAACCGGCACTTCGGGACCTAATACGCGAGAGTACACAGTGCGTAATCTCCCGTATTAGGTCTAATTTTCGGGCCATTGTCTCCTTGTTCTAAGTTTAACATAAAACTATTTTACGGCAGGTATTTCTTTTACTTGATGTCATTTTTTCAAAGGCACTTGGTTTTTTTAATGTTCTGTGCACCTGTTTGATGTGTTAGATTTTGACACTTTACTTGGGTCATTCCATTGTGTTGGTTCCAATGTTCAGACATAGAGGAACCGCCAGCCTACTGTTTCAATCGAGCCATGTCTTTGTATTTACAAACATTTCCCAGTTCAAAGCTTGTGATGTTTACAACTTTGTTAACAACTGATCTTTATCTCAGAAGCCTGTATTTCTGTTTTACGGCTTGTGTTGTTGAGGCTTTTAGATTTTTAACCCCAGTTTGTCATGTTTTAATATTATCAAATCTGTTTATAGGATGATATATTTCTTGGAATATGGCTATTTCCTTCACAAGATTAGGTCATGAATAAATGGGACTTTATCTTCTCATTGCACCTCTGCAGGTGTCTCCCAGGGAACCACGCATGGCCCAAATGTGTATTTCAGCTTCATCAATTGAGGTGATCAAAAGTGATGTTATTTTTACTGGTGACACGCACCTCTACCCTCTGCAGATTGGTTAACTTTCCATCAAAAGGTGACACGGTAACTAAACAGGGCAGGGTAACATGGTTAGAATTGAACAGTGGGTGGAGGAATACCGCATTATAATCCATGCCGAGAAGAGAAAAAAAATAATTGAAAAAAGACTTGGAGTTATATAGCACCTTTCATGTGTTAATGGATTAGTTCTGAAGTACAATCAACTGTTGTTACGTAGGGAAAGCCTGACAGCCAATTCGTGCACAGCAAGGTCCCACAAACAGCAACGAGATGAATGGTCCCTTAATCCGTTTGGTTGAGGGATGAATACTGGACAGGACACTGGGAGAACTCACTGCTCTTCTTTAAAATGTGCCATGGGATCTCTTACATCCACTTGAAGAGGCAAAAGGGATCTAATTGAACATCCCATCTGAAAGATAGCATCCACGATAATGCCCCACTCTCAGTACTGCAATGAAGTATCTACCTAGGATGTGTGCTCAAGTCTATAGTGGAACTTGAACCCACAACCTTCTGACTCAGAGGCAAGAGTGCTACCACTGAGCCAAGCTGATACTTGATAACCAAAAGATGGACAGGGACAACTGGGTGCTGCAGTGAATTCAAACAGTGGCTCTGCACTTCTAGAAACTAACTGAAAATTCAACCTACAGTAGCAACATCCCCTCTAAACTCAAGATCAGATAGTTGCATTCCTGTGACTTCTACTGGTACTCTTCACAGCCCGATAGGTGGGTAGGGGATTAAAAGGCAGTTTTCATCTGATGGTCTGAACATGGTGGATCCATTTCCTTGCCTCTTGTCGGGTTCCTGGAAGTGGAGACGACACTCAACTAGCTCGTTATTTCCTCCTGAGGCATTCTTCATGGCTATGTCAAGTGATTTGCGAAAACATTCCACAACGACTTCAATGAATTTCTATACAACAAAAGAAAAAAAAGACTTGCATTTATATGACGCCTTTCACAACCTCAGGATATCCCAAAGCACTTTACAGCAAATGTAACACTTTTGAAGTGTAGTCACCGTTGTAATGTAAAGAAACGCAGCAGCCAATTTGCGCACAGCAAGCTCTTTCAAACAGCAATGAAATAAATGACCAGATCATTTATTTATAGGTGTTGTTTGAGGGATGAATGTTGACCAGGACATTGGGAGAACTCCCTGCTCTTCTTCAGATAGTGCTGTGGGGTCTATTATGTCCACCTGAGTGAGGCTTTAACACCATGCCTGAAAGATGGCACCTCCCACAGTGCAGCACTCCCTTAGTACTGCGCTGGAGCGTCAGCCTAGATTATGACTGTATGTAACACCATTTTACAGCCTAACTACCACAATTTTCAACTAAAAGTTCCACTCACAGTTTCTGAGTGAGAACAAATGACTTCCCACAACAGATCACAACCTTCTGGAATCATGAGAGGCCCTTTTGTGCCATAAATCATACATTTCTTGCTTACGATATGGATTAGTGAACAATCTGTGTTTTGTAGGCATCAAGAGGCTCATTTCCTGCTTGCCAAACTGTGACGATCACAGCTGAGCTTCCATTGGGTGCCTTAATTTCCCCACAGGGAAGGTATCGCACAGCCGATGACTGGAGCTGCTCAATTCCCGCTTGTTCAGAGGTCACGCGGCTTGCACAGAAAATTATTTGGTTAAAAGTCCCAATGGATAATTCCTGGAATCCCAACCCCCTTCTACCTTGGGTTGCTACAGTCGCATGGGTGTAAAATGCACGGTTACAGGCAGCAGAAAATGCCTTGACAGAACACGAACAGGCCCAGTTCCTTGACCACATTAATAAAATGCTGTACCAGAGGAGGGGGAACATCACCACGTGTTTGATTTGAACTTCATACAAAATCTGAAAAGGATTTTTAAATCGCTCTCATTCTCACACAGCAATATCGTCGAGGTTGATGGAAAAGGTCACAAATGAATTGATTTCCATAGCTCCTCTAGGGGCGCCATGGCTTTCTGGAAATTGTGTCTTCTGCAAACACATAATTCTTTACAATTTCTAGCTCAGGTTAAATGCGAGCATTACATGTATTTATATCCGAATGCTGATGTTTATCAAACTAGCCATGTAATTACTTACAGTTGCCAGCTTATGAGTTCTGAAGAAAACACTTTGGGCTTTATGTTTTTCACATCAAGAGGAGATTAAACAAGCAAATTCTGGGCGAACATTCAGCTCTATACCATCGAAAAGCACAGAGTCCATCAAAAATACTGTATTACACTTCAAGCCTATATATCCATGGCACTGTTCATGGCAAGTCGGCAGGTATTCTGTTTCATCATCCCAATAACGGCATAAATGGTAAGCGCGTGGCAGATTCTGTAGCACCGACTGCATTGACATGAAGGGCGAGTTTAAAAAATAGTACTGATTTGAAAACATTTCTAATGAAAACTGTCTATGTAAACTTATCGCATCGTAGTTACAGTATCAAAGTACAGCAGCATATGGATTCAGTTCCATGCCAGATGATTATAAAAGGAAGCTAAATCCAGAAGTACCGCAGAAGTCCATGCATTAAGAGAATAACACTAGCGTTATACGTTAGAGAGCTTGAACATATGGAGAAAATAGGCAGAATCAAATAAGGTAATCAAGCCAACACCATGGTTAGGTGTGTGGTAGTAGTCAATAAGACAACTCTGATTGGGTTCCCATATGTTCAATTCCAAGGATTTAAGCAAAGCAATCATGAGGGAATACATCCCAATGCCATCAACTGAAGATATTACGCATTAAATTGCCAGTGTGTAAGTCTTCTTCATCCTTGATGTAAAGTCAGGATACTGGCCAGTAGCTCTTGATGAAGAAAGGAGCAAACTGATTGATAGAGTGTCCTGTTTGGCAGATGGAAATTCAGAATCTCAGAGGACGTTTCCAGCAAAAAGTCCATGAAGTCTTACATGGACTTGGAGTCAAGGTAGTAGTCGATGATATTTGCCGTTTGCAGCTGCAGAACGCTATTTTAAAGATACCAGGAGCCTCAATAAGGACAGTATGCAAGTCAAGTTCCAACGCATTTGTATTTTGGGCTCAAAAATTACTGATAATGATCGTGAAGGTCAATGCTGTTTGAAATATGAAGCTCCCAAAGATAAAAGCAGAACTTTTGTCATGGGTAGGTTGAACTATCTTTTGAAATCTGCTCCAAGACTAACGCAGATAATCAAACAACTATGTCATCTCTTGAAAATGGATATACTTTTTAAATGAGACGCCAACCTAGATAGAACTTTTGAAGAAACAAGGCAACTGATCATAAAATCTTCATGATCAGTGTTAAAAGGAGTTGACGTAGGAAATGAGGCCACACTACACTTTGACGCGAAGGAGGACAGAACACATTCTGTAAACTGTGCATTGGCAAACCTACCTGTATCAGACAATAACATGACAGAAATACAAGACAAGATAAGGCTGTTAGAACAGATTATAATGATAAAGTTAGAATGCCCAAAAGACCAATTAGATGTATTGATTGGTACCAAGGAATACTGGTATTTCCAAGATGAACTGGCTGTAGGAAGTGATACTGTGCTCAAAAAGGTGAAAAGAAATCAGCGTGTTGAAGTCAAGATACCAACAATTCCACAGAAAACACATGCACAGACTTCTCAAGCTGGTGCTATACAAGACAAAGGATAGAGATCTACCCTACTGGCCAGACATGACAAAGCCATTCAGGAGGTTGCGCAATGTGTCAAGATAACCAGAAATCATGAATAAAAGAATTGTAGATGTTGCAGGAGAAAAAAGAGTCCAAAGAAATGTGTTGAGGAACCCTGGAGTTTTACTGGAAATACAGACACACTGAAATCTTACCACACCAGAACCAGTCATGGAGCAAGAACTTATATTTATACAGCACCTTGCAACATCCTCAGGATATTCCAAGGTGTTTTACAAGCAATGGGTTAGTTTTTGACATTCAGTCACTGTTGTCATTGTAGACAAACACAGCTTTAATAATTACAATCAAAGTTAGAAATGTAACCTGAAAACATGCAAAGCTATTTTGAACTCTGTCAAGTGCATGCTGTGACCTTGAAAATTGAATTGGTTAAAACCAACTGCTGTGATATTGTACGATTTCCAATTCTGTCGAGAATACGATTCATTACTTTTACTATGCTCATTGTTACTGAACCTTAGAATCGTGATGATTTTAGTGTTTGAATTCAGTTAAATAAATCTGTAGTTAGTGATATATTGAGGTTTGTATCATGTTCTTGCGATCTTCCAAGTATGGTAAGAGTCAAGAACAATTTTTTGTAGCACTGCATCATATTCTCATTATCACTGGTTGTGACAGTTCCTTTGTGAGTTGTTTTATGTATGGTGACTCCCTGAGCGAAATGGCATCACATATAAACCTCGAGGCATAATTGATAAATCTCAATCCAGTTCTTCCTATTAGATTTTTGATTCAATTCTTCAGGTAAAATATAGAACAAATTCCACGCTGGTCAAAGTCTCACCCTACCCTCAATATTGTTAAATAGGTTTGGACCTCTATGGTACCACAGATGAATCCTGTTATGTTGCAGCTAAAAATGAATTTGCACTAGTAATGAGCACAAAATTAGGTTGAGCTTTGGAACAAATTACATAGAATATACAGCATAGAAACAGGCTATTCGGCCCATCTGGTCTATGCTCCACACGAGCCTCCTCCCACTCTACTTCATCTAACTTCATCAACATAACCTTCTATTCCTTTCTCCCTCATGTGTTTGTCCAGCTTCCCCTTAAATGCATCTATGTTATTCGCCTCAACCACTCCCTACGGAGGAGAGCTCCACATTCTAACCACTCTCTGAGTAAATATGAAATCAAGTCCAAGATCTCTAAACCCAGTCACTGATTCCGACAAGATTGATGGCCGTTGTGAATTTGGAACAATACAGGTATAGAATTGCATCCAAACCCAGCATACAGTATGAGTTGCTGGAGGGCAATTTGATCAGACCTACATAAAAGTTCAAACCAGTAAAATCATTTTGATCCTGGATTTGTATGTTTTCTTCTTTTTATTCCATTTTAGTTTCTTTGTGCGCTGTCAGTCGGTAATAAACAGAAACTACAATATTTTAATTCTTGTGTCCCTTAGCAATTTGAAAAAGAAAGAGATTTTATTTGATTCTGCTCTCTTTTATGAGCTTGTGAAATAAATATTCTGCAGGCGTCATCACTGCATTTTGAAAGCAGAACGTTTTTGAAAGATGAAGTCTTATATTGTATGGCATGCAAATGAATTTTTTATACATTTGAAGTATAGCCATAAATAGGAATAATGCCACTGAACTGCTGTCGCATAAAGATAAAGATATTAATGGAGAGTATTTCAGCTGCTATGATCTATTATTGGGGTTACATACATAGATGTGAATTTGAAAAGATATATTCTCCTGTATGTAACACAATGACAGAGAAAGTAAATAACACAGAAGGGACTATTGGTTTTATGAATTTCTCCAAGGATGCAAGCAGTATGTTTTTGAGCCTGGGCCATTCATCCTGCATGCATGGAGCTGTCAGGTACGCTCAAGCAGTGCTCAGTGACATCCTGCAGAACAGCACTGATGGAGCATAAAAGCCTACATTGCATGCAGAGTTTGCTATGAAGCAGTGAAAGCATTGCACACAAGAGATTCAAGGGAATCGTGGATGGAGGCAGCTACATTTTAGTGCAGTCTGTAAGGACTCACTAGGCAGCTACCCTGCCCATCAGTCTGTACGTCATACCGGTAATGGAAATTGACAGCAACTCTAATACCTCACCTACTGTAAACAGATGAAATTTGGGAGTATTTGATCAACGTGTTTTTGTTTAAATATATAGTTTAATTTACGACAATTCTTCATCAGGAATGATAAACAGTCAACTTTTAAGTTACAATACTTGTATGGAGTCGCACTAATGGAAATAAAAATCATTTTCCATCAAAATGATGTAAATACAAGTGACAAAATGAGGTCACAAACCAGCTGATTGTCCTGGCTAACAAAAACAATCATTTTAACGTTCATCCTACTGCAAGCACTACAGCTAGAGCGTTGCTTTGACTTATGGGGTGTGCTATGGCGACCAAAATTAGCCTGTCGTTGCTCATCTCTGATTTGTGGAAGTATTTAACATAGGATGAATTCAATGACCCGAGCTCCAATGGGGAGCTACGTTCGAAGGAAGTGAGGGAGGGAGACAAGGCTTCAACACTTTGAGCATTCCTTCCTACTGAGAGTACAGGATTAGCGAATTTACTCTCGTGTATGATGACTAGGAATGAGGTGTCTCCTGTTAGTCTGTTACCAAGATTATTATTGCATCATAATACCATGGGGGAGAAATTCGGTATCGCCCCGTTTGGGGAGCAATTATCGGCCGGGTGCAAAGTTTAGTGCCTGGCGCTAATAATTGCCTCCGACTGCAAACTTGGCTTCTATCACCCCTGGAGGTGATTGGAGCGCTAAATCAGGTGCTACACACTTCTCTTAAGGCGCTAACGCCGAGGAGCGAGGCGCTACCTCAGAGCGCTGGCGAAGCTCATGTGATGTCAGTTAGCAATGGAACACATACACTGGCGCTGGCCAGTTCTTAAAGGGGAGGGTCGATCTTACCCTCCATCCACACCCTGCTCATTGCAGCCTTGAATCTCGGCCTGGAGAGACCTGTACATCAATTCTGCTGGAAAGAACAATGGAGAGGTCCAGGGAAAGAGCTCAGAGTGCAGCCCCCAAGTCTCTTCTAAATCGATGCAAGGAAGGTCAAATCAAAATGAACCTGCAAAGTGCTGCTCAGTACCCAAAACTCCTTCACACAGCATTGAATCTCTCCAGAAGTCTCTCTCTCTCTCTCAGAATGCGTGGTGCAAAAATGTTGCCGACAAAAAAAGGCAGGAAGCGGCCGCCTTTAAATAGCGCTCCCCCAGTCCCTTCCCGACTGCAAAATGTTCTCCTCTACCTGTTGTTGCTAGCGGCAGGTGGAAAGGCAGGGGGCGCCACTCAATATCCGGTCCGGGGCGCTACCGGGGTGTTGCACGCTCGACTGACATCACGATCTGCGGGTGCAGGAGACCGTGACGGTAGTGTTTAGCGCTGCCGCAAAATGTCTGGTCAATTTCGCGAGCGGCACAAACATCGTTGCGCCCGGGCGCTAGTTGCTTTGCGCCCCGTTAGCGCCCTCTTAGGGTGCTAACGGGAGTTGCAAAGCAACCGAATTTTTCCCCCAATGAGTTTAGCAGTCAAAACATATTCACAATAGAAACTAAGATGGCATTATCAGTTTAATTGACAAGAAATTCAATTGCCCCATTTACTTCGCGCAGAATGGCCTATTATAACCGTTCAGGTTAGCAGCAGTGAATAACCTAGTTTAGTTAGCATAGCAAGCACATATGGTTCACTATAAACTGTGACTCGGCCGGTTTGCTGATCACAAAGGAAGTAGTGTCCTAACTTAGGAGGTTCTATCTTCAGCATAGACATTGTTCAGAGCATGTTAAAAGCAGTGGTTAAAGTGGAATTTGTTAATGAGAACTCAGCAACATACCCCTCCTCCCTTCACTAGTTAATTATTGGCCCCGTCCTTATGGTTTTTGACCACCACCCCAACTGTATGATTATGAGGTGTTGTTAATCAGGGTACTAATATTTTAATAAGGGAATAGTATGGGAGTGATAAAAATAGTGGAACATCTAACAAGCCAAGATTAGGATTTTGAGAAGTTACTGCATCCAACCAATTCCCTACCTCGGTAGAAACTGTCAGGTGCAATCCCAGACTGCAGACATAAAGGTAGTATAGGCCTACAGGCAGCAAGGGAGAGCAGGACCAGTAACAGGGCAATGGCAGCAAGGGAGAGCAGGAGCAGTAACAGGGCAAAGACAGCAAGAGAGAGCAGGAGCAATGCTTAAAATGCCTTGCATTTAAGCAAGATTTTTATTTTACAAATTTAGCCACAGAATAAAAGCATATTTGTATCTTGTTCATTTATTGTATGTTTTTTCTAGTTTAACTTATAATCAGATCAAAAGTCTTAGCTTTATCTGCGCAGTGGTACTTGGTACCAATTCTTTCCAAATGTAATATAGAACTGAACCATTTTAGTCACAGAATGATAGATCTTACAGAGCAGAGGGAGACCATTTGGTCCATCGTGCCGGTGCCAATGTTAGCACTTTAATTTAATCTACTCGAATACCATTTCCCTGCTTATTCCCAAATTAACGTCGACTATGCAGATAAAGAGCCAAACCCAAAAATGATTTGAAAGCCAACTTATAGAAGACTATAATACATTATACAGTAAGTTCTTAAAGCACATCGTTTCCATTCATTTAACAAGTTTAATTTGTGACCCTTTCTTGACAGTGGGAGTTGCAGTGAAGCATTTCAGTTTATTTACAAATTATAGATAGAATAAAAATTTAAGGTAATGTATGCTGAATTACTTTCTTTTTGCTGTGTACACTATGGCTTCTGACGATAAAAATGCAATACAAAGGCCGATGGACACAGCAGATGGCAATGTCGTTGAACACCGCCAGTTCTACCAGGCCATGCTCCCTGGGATAAAGGAGAACAGTACATGTTTCTACTTCCATAAATGAAAATAGACATATAAATGGTAATTAATTGCTAAATGCTGTCACCACCGTGTTAAATGCTGGCAGCATTGTCAAATAACTATGTTTACATTTATTTAAACGAACTCAGGTATCACATTCCACTGAAAGGGTTTCTGTGCACCGGAGCCACATGAGAGCACAGCAGCAAGGCCCAACATGGAGGCAGGTCAAGGGTCATGAATTAGAGTCACTTGCGATTAAATTTACTGTAAAATCCATGAAGTGCTCAAGTCAATAAATCTTTTGGAAGAGAAAACTTGGGTAGCATTAAAAAAAAAAGAAAATTGCACAAGGTACAACCTCTTTACTCATAATATTGCCTCAAATGATTTTGGAGTACTGGTTAAACTTTAGCAGAGGAAGGAAGGAAGGAAGGAAGGAGGGAGGGAGGAAGGAAGGAAGGAAGGACTTTACAGCCAATGAAGTACTTTTGAAGTCTAGTCACTGTTATAATGTGGGAAACGTGGCAGCCAATATGCGCACAGCAAGCTCCCACAAACAGCAATGTGATAATGACCAGCTAATCTGTTTTTGTTATGTTGGTTGAGGGATAAATATTGGCCAGGACACCGGGGAGAACTCCCCTGCTCTTCTTCGAAATAGTGCCATGGGATCTTTTACGTCCACCTAAGATCTTTTTCTTTCCAATCCTCCAGTCCTCCCATTTCTTTTAACGGCAATTCTTTCTCGGCTGTTTTTAATGGGTTTACCCCTCGATCCCTCCCCCCTCCTGCTCTCCTCAAGCTGCATTCATGCCACAGGCAGTTCTTGGGAGCAGGAGCAGTGTAAAACGCAAGAAATGATACGATAAAGTGCCTTACGTGATAAGGACGGAAACAGCTTACCCAACTGTTCCAGTTCACATTAACATTTGGTTAAAAAGGCAATAATGAATGTGACATGAAGCGGGAAAATGCTGCTAATACATGGCATGCCTGTCAGGATCAGAGGGAGAAAAGATTTGGTAACACTTTGGATGGAAAGCCTTAGTCATATTTCCAGCATCCACAGTTTTTCTCTGCTGGCTGAATGAATATGAGAAATGTGAAAGAAAGATCCAATAGTTGTACAAAGTTCACAATAAAGAATTGGAGCAAAGAATGAATTCTTTCTGATTAATGTATATTTCCCAGTTGCCTGTCTTGGAAGAGTTACCTGAAGAAGCTTTTGCCAAAATAGAATAGCAGAACATGAAATAAAGTAATTACAAGAAACATTCATGCAATTCATTTTACTACATCCAGCTCAGTGGGAGAAAAAATAAATAATGTTAAGAGAATAAAGTCTGACTATTTTCCTGGCTAATGAATGAATGCTTTGAGGTTATTGGAGTTGCCATGGGAAGTGTGGGAATTGCTACTGGCGAAGAAAGAAAAGAATTGAAATAACAACAGAAAACGCTGGAAAAACTCAGCAGGCCAGGCAGCATTCGTGGAAAGAGAAACAGAGTTAACGTTTTGGGTCGAAGACCTTTCGTCAGAACTGGACAAAAGCAGGAAAGGGAACAGATTTTAAAGCAAGTTTAGGGGCTGGGAAATGGGGGAGGGGATGAAAGAACAAAAGGGAAGGTCAGTGATAGGATGGAAGGCAGGAGAAGTAAAGAGGCATTAAGAAATATTCAAGGCAAAAGGAGATGGTAATGGGACAGGTTAAGAAACAAAGGATGGCTCTAGATGAAGTGTGAATTGCGCTGGCAGAATGAAGGACAGCGGCCATGTGGGAGGGAAGAAAAAAAGGCACAAACAAAAAGTGTGGATAAAAAATATATGTATGTGATAGGGGCCGAGGTTATGATCTGAAATTGTTGAACTCTATGTTGAGTCCAGAGGGCTGTAGAGTGCCTAATCGAAAGATGAGGTGCTGTTCCTCGAGCTTACGCTGAGCTTCCGTGGAACAATGCAAGAGGCCGAGGACGGTGAGGTCTGAGTGGGAATGGAGCAGTGAATTAAAGTGACAGGCAACCGGAAGCTCGGAGTCCCCCTTAGAAACTGAACGGAGGTGTTCCGCAAAGCAGTCACCCAATCTGCGTTTGGTCTCCCCAATGTAGAGGAGACCACATGGTGAGCAGAATGAATTCTTTCACATCAAAGAAAAGAATTGTGTGGAAGGAGGGACTTGGAGCTCATGGAATCTTTTATTTAGCTAAATCTTTAGAGTGAGAGTCATAGGAATGAGCATGCAGCCAACAAACTCCATTGGATGTACCAAAAGCCTGCATCAACTTTGATTTATTGATTAAAATTTGAATGAGACTTGCAGGAGAAAGTGAAGATAGATGATCCTCTGTATTGAGAAGCAAACTGCAAGGAGTACCCAGTGCAAGGAGACCAAGGCTGGAGAATTTGTTGGAAGGTAACTGATGTAAGCTCCCAAAGTGCGGACCCAGTGATATACAAGGTCGACGCTACTAGCTTGTTGGAAGAAAGACTGACCAAGTAATTGAAGTCACAACGGTTTATTACAGGCCTGGGGAGAACCTCTCATGTCGCTTACATGAGTACAACTCCACCGAGCTAATGAAAACACACATATTTATATCCAATCAGGTTTAAAAGTTACACACAATGCTAGGTCTAAAAACACATTACTCGTTTTACAAATATTTCTGTCTTGCCTTTACAGAGATCCAATTAGGTTTAAAAGTTACTTGGTTAGCAAACATTTCTGTCTCGCCTTATGGGGATCTCGTTATCCGAGGGTGGCTGTAAAAGTTACATACAATGCTATCTGTAAATCTCGTTGAAGGAGGTAGACTCCGAAAGCTTGTAAGGTGTTGTGTGACTTGAAACAAATCTCGTTAAAGGCCTGGCTTTCTGCAAATGAGTCATGCCCGAATTGCCCTGGTTATATCCAATTTTTAATATCTTACTTCAATTCCCCCCTTTTGACCTATTGGACAACTGTTCCAATACAGGTCAACATGTATTCCTATTGCCTGGTGTCTGCCTGAGCGTGCACTCTCTGGCCTTCTACCAGTCTAGGTTATACATGGGTATGACATAAACCAATTTATAAGCCGGTTTCACCCCACGCGGTATATGTGGACTTATTATTTTCTTGTCTTGGTTCTATGTTGCCATCCCCGGGGCCCAAGAGCCCTGCATCAATGGTTTGGGCTTCTGGTTCGAGCTTCTGGTTCGAGCTCGTCCTCCATTCCCTCGGTGGGTGCGTGACGTGTCCTTTCGAGACTGTCATCACTCACCAATCCTGTTTCTGCCACTCCCGTCTTACGGTTGGCCGGCCTGGTTATTAATTACCATGTCCAATTCATCCCTTGTAATTTTAGGGCTATAGATCGGGTCTTACACCATCATGGCTTTACCTAATCTTTGAGCAGCAAGAATACACAGTATATTGTAATAACAATCACGAGGAATATCATTATGCTTTGCACCACTGAGGCGCCCAACGTCCCCGACCATCCTGACCCCCAATCACCAAAATATCATTTCCGGTGTTATATAGGCCATATATAAGCAGATACTTGATTATCTTCCTTTTTGTCAGCCGTCCCTTCTTCCGTCGTTCTTCTAATTTGTCCTGTGGAAATACAAGGCTGGTCGTCACCAGCAGTTAGTTATTCCATTCTTACTACTTTGCCAGTCTCCCAGATCTATTGAAACATACAGACCACGAAGAATGTTACTATCATAATGCAACAGGATCATATTAACGCGAATACAAGGATGTCCTGTCCCTTTGGACCCTATGCAAATAATCCTTGCTTTCCTTGTACAATATGATTTCTGGGTTATTCATCAGCTTCTTTGTATAATTTTAATTGTGTCCAGTGTTTCCATCTTCCCTTTCCAGTGCCGTGCAGGTCTATGCATGCACAAGTGTCGCTGGTCATTAATACCAAATAGGGTCCTTCCCACCGGGGCCGTAACCCAGGTTTTATTGGAATTATTCTAGACATTACCTGACTTCCCACCCCAGGTATGACTTTCTTTTGTTCCTCGGTATCCCTCTCCAGATCCTTGATTATCTGCTGGTCTCTAGCCTCCTGTCTCAGCCCGTGCAGTTCCGCACATAATTGCTTTATGAACCTTCTGATTCTGTCCTTTAAAGGTCCCACATCTTCCCCTCCGGTCACTACTCCTTCGGGAAGCGCCATTGCCCGTCCCGTCATTAATTCAAAAGGGGTCAGTCCGGTGGTGCTATTTGGTGTGGCCCTTAGTCTCATTAGGATTGTGGGTAACAGTTCCGCCCATCCCTGCCCCGTCTCCACAATGGCCTTTGTGAGAGATCGTTTTAAGGTCCGATTCATTCGTTCCACCATTCCTGAACTTTCGGGATGGTAAGGTATATGAAATTTCTGCTTTACGCCCAACAGGGCGCAAGCCTCTTTCATTACCTTTCCGGTAAAGTGTGTTCCATTATCTGAATCTATTTGTAATGGGACTCCCCACCGGGGTATTATTTCTTCTGCCAAGATCCGGGCCACTGTACTGGCGGTACAGTTTCGGGTGGCAAAAGCTTCCACCCACCTTGTGAATTGGTCAATTATTACCAGACAGTAGGTTTTTCCTTTGCTTTTGGTTAATGGTCCTGTAAAGTCTATTTGTAGTTTCTCCCAGGGTCCCTTGGGTCTTGGCTGTCTACCCCATTTTACCTTTACTGGTTTTCCGGTGTTACATTGCGCACAAATGTGGCAATCCTTACAATACTTCCTTATACTGCTTGATAGTCCGGGCCACCACCAGCATTGGCCTATGTTATTTATCATTCGGCTGGCCCCTGTATGGGCTTGTCCGTGATACAACCTCATTAGTTCCTGTTGGATACACTCCGGTGCACAGACCCGTCCCTCCTTCCTCCAGACCTTATCTCTGGATAGCATTACTCCCTTCTTTTCCCAAATGTTCAGCTCAGGTTCTGGTATGCCTTGATGTAACTTAACAATATTATACTCAAGGGGTATTAATGGGACTGGGGCTCCCCCTATCGGTGTTACATTGCCACAGGGCGCCTCCGTCATAACCTTGGCGGCCAGGTCTGCCGCTCTGTTACCTTGTTCTTGTGGAGTTTTTCCTTTGGTGTGCGCTTTAACCTTTATTACTGCTAACTCCGTTGGTCCGCGCGCGGCATTCACCAAGGACTTTACTACGTCCAGGTGTTGGATGGGGGCTCCCCCAGAGGTGATGTACCCCCTCCTACTCCATGCGGCCATATAATCATGTACTATTCCGAAGGCGTAGCGGCTGTCGGTATATACATTAACCCTTTTTCCCATAGCCAGTTTCAGGGCTTCCGTTAAGGCTGTTAGTTCTGCGACCTGGGCAGATTTATCCCCTGGGAGAGTTCCGGCTTGTAACACCATCCCTTCCCCATTTACCAACGCCCAGCCTGTCCTCGGCTTTCCCTGTACATATTTTCGGGATCCATCTACATATAACTCCAAGTCCGCTTCGGCCAAGGGTATTTCTTTTATTTTGTCTAGGTCATTTTCTGGCTCTTCCTCATTCATGCATTGGTGGTCCTCTCCTTCCATGATCATCATGGAGGCTGGGTTCTGCCCCATATCCCTGACTATCTGTATTGACTTGTCTTTGGGTAATAGTACCGCCTCCCAGGCTGCTCGTCGAGCATTTGAGACAGACTTCAGTCGTCCCGTATTAAGTAATTCTACCAGGGTGTGCTGGGTGTGTAGTACAATATCTCCGGTCATTATAATCGGTTCACTGACCTGTACTGACCATCTGGCACAGTCTATAGCGGCCACGCAGCGGGGCATACCTGCCACGATGGGGGATCGTCTAGTGGAATAGTAGGCCACCGATCTCATGTTTCCTCCGTGCTCCTGGGCTACTACGGCGCTATAGTGTCCATCATGATTGTGACAGAATATGTGATAGGGTCTCTCTTGATCAGGTAATCCTAACGCGGGGGCGGCGGTCAGGGCTTGTTTAAGTTTGGTAAATGCTTCTTCCTGAGTGGATGTCCACCCGATGGGTTCTCCTGCTGCCCTACCCCCCTTTGTTAATTCATACAGAGGCGCGGCCATGTGTGAGAAGCCTTCTATAAAGTTCCGGCTAAAGTTAAAGAGACCGAGTACCTGTCGTACTCCTCTCACGTTTATGGGCCTTGGCATTTGGCTGATTGCCTCCTTCCTTTCCTCTGGCATAGCCCTTTTTCCCATACTGACCCTATACCCGAGGTATGTGACTTCCAATTTTCCTACCTGGGCTTTGGCTGGGTTTGCTTTAAAACCCGCCTCCCGTAGGGTTGAAAAGACCTTTACCAGGGCCCCCTTATGTCCCACTTTCGTTTCTGACGCTATTAGGAGGTCATCCACGTATTGTAAGAGGGTACTATTTTCACCCTCTAAGTCTAGGTCTTCAAGAGCTCTGGCCATGTGGCGGTGAAAAATGGCTGGCCTGTTATGGAATCCTTGTGGGACCCGTGTCCATGTATACTGTTTGCCGCCTATTGTAAAGGCGAACTTTTCCTGTGATTCCTCATGCAGGGGAATGGACCAGAACCCGTTTGCGATGTCTAACACGGTGAATATTTTGTGTTCTGGTTTTAAACCGTTAAAGATAGTAGCTGGGCTTGCTACAATTGGATATTCCTTTGGGGTCACTTTATTTAAGGCTGTGTAATCGATTGTAAGTCGATATGACGCATCAGGTTTCTTTACGGGCCATACTGGAGAGTTAGTGCCGGACACTGTTTCTCGCAGAATTCCCTGTTTCACGAGTTCCAATACTATACTCCGTACGGCTGTCTGGGCCTCCACTTTTAGGGGATATTGTTTATGGGGTCGGTGGGTTGGCCCGGGGACTCTGACTGGGTTCATCTTAACCAGTCCGCAGTCCTGCTTGTGTTTGGCCCATAGTTCGGGGAATCGGTGGCAAATTGCCCCCCACCCTCCCTTTTCGTCCCATTTGGGGTCTATTATTTGGATAGCGCTGATGGCACATGCTGTCTTGGATCCCTTTGAGTTATGTCTCCCTTCCTTGTGGTTATCGGGCCATAGCAACTTATCCTGTTTGGGGTCTATTAAAACTCCCACTTCCCTTAGTATGTCTATACCCAGGATGGTTCCCTCAGTATTCTCACAGATCCAGAAACATGTAGGTATAATGATTTTTCCCAATTCTAGTAATACTGTCTCACTTTTCCATGCTTTAATTTTTACTCCCCCTATCCCAGATATAAAAATATTTTCCTTGGTTCGCGGCAAGGGTACGTTTGTTAGAGATATTGCTGCCCCGGTGTCTATGAGCATTCTGCACTGTCGGCCCCCTACCAGTGCCTCAATAAACATTCTAGGGTCTCCCTTTGCCGGGTCTCCGAGGGCCGCTACCTGTCAGGCGTTGCCCTTTTTTATTTGTTTGACCAGTTTTTCCATTTTCCTTGTCAGCTCCACTATGTCTTCCTCGTCGGAGGTGTCTGAGGAATCGTCTCTCTTATACTTCCTACTCTTTCTCCTCTTCCTTTCTTCTCTTTCCCTGTCATCCTCCCAGTCTTGCATTCCCTTCTTGATCAGTTTCGCCACGTTTTCCTCGTTATTCTCTGACCTTCCAATACTTGACCCCGGTTTTCCTCCCTGTCTAGGTCCCTGACCTTCCCTTCCTCCTCCTTTATTCCAACATTGTTGTTTCCTATGCCCTGGTTTTCCACAGTTATGACAGGAAGCCTTTTGCTGAGATATCTGATTACCCCCCTTGTTCTGTTGCCTCGGGCAATCCCTTTTCATGTGGCCCTCCTGTCCGCAACCGAAGCATGCCGCCACACTTAATGCATCTTCATTGTCGCTATCCGCAGGCTCCGGGGCTGCCGACTGGTGTCCTGTATATGGGGGAGGACAGCCAGTCGGCCCCCCCTGGGGCAGCTCCGGGTATAACCTTTCCTGGGAGTTACCCGGTTTTGGGTTGGCTGCAGCTGCTGGATATGTTTTAAGGGCTCCGCGCTGGAGCATACGTTCCCGATCGTATCGTGCCGCTACGATAATGCACGCTTTCTCCAATTTATTTTTGGTTTGTTTCCTCCACCAGTCCCTTTGTGTGTCTGGTTTATCGCCCTGGTTCCACCCTGCCTTTCTCATTTTCTCAATTAATTTTTTATTCTTGTCGTAAACATATCGTGTTACAGACTCTGGGTCTCCCCAGGGTTCCTTATCCTCTTTGCTAGCCATAGTTTATTTATTTATTTATTTATTTCTTTTTCGGCCAGAAGGACTTGTCCTTCACCCAGTGTTAAAACAACCTGTTTAACTACTTCTTAAGAGCCGCACCTCGTGGGCCTACCGGGTTTCTAAACCCTTGTTTGTTTATTTTAAAAACTCCCCGTTTTAACTACTACCTAAGTTTACTTTTCGGCCAGAAGGACTCGCCCTCCACCGTGTTAAAACTC
The DNA here is from genome assembly GCA_030390025.1 of Squalus acanthias. NCBI lineage: Eukaryota > Metazoa > Chordata > Chondrichthyes > Squaliformes > Squalidae > Squalus > Squalus acanthias. Next base: position 86,945,241 of record CM059434.1, on the reverse strand, counting down.
CCCGTTTTAACTACTACCTAAGTTTACTTTTCGGCCAGAAGGACTCGCCCTCCACCGTGTTAAAACTCCCCGTTTTAACTACTACCTAAGTTTACTTTTCGGCCAGAAGGACTCGTCCTCCACCGTGTTAAAACTCCCCGTTTTAACTACTACCTAAGTTTACTTTTCGGCCAGAAGGACTCGTCCTCCACCGTGTTAAAACTCCCCGTTTTAACTCCTACCTAAGTTTACTTTTCGGCCAGAAGGACTCGTCCTCCACCGTGTTAAAACTCCCCGTTTTAACTCCTACTTAAGAGCCGCACCTCGTGGGCCTATCAGGTTTCTAAACCCTTGTTTTCCGGTACCGCAGTCCGGCACTGTTAACCGCCTTCAATTAAAGGTGTCTTTCTTTTTATAGTTCTTTTGTACGTCAATCTTACTTAACGTCTCGCCAGCGATTAACCTCTAATTTTACAGGTGGTAATTTAAACGTACTCACCCGTCTTAGGTTATCGCTGTCCGAGAGTTTTGTTCAGATCGCGCATCCCATCCTCGTCGCCAATTGATGTAAGCTCCCAAAGTGCGGACCCAGTGATATACAAGGTCGACGCTACTAGCTTGTTGGAAGAAAGACTGACCAAGTAATTGAAGTCACAACGGTTTATTACAGGCCTGGGGAGAACCTCTCATGTCGCTTACATGAGTACAACTCCACCGAGCTAATGAAAACACACATATTTATATCCAATCAGGTTTAAAAGTTACACACAATGCTAGGTCTAAAAACACATTACTCGTTTTACAAATATTTCTGTCTTGCCTTTACAGAGATCCAATTAGGTTTAAAAGTTACTTGGTTAGCAAACATTTCTGTCTCGCCTTATGGGGATCTCGTTATCCGAGGGTGGCTGTAAAAGTTACATACAATGCTATCTGTAAATCTCGTTGAAGGAGGTAGACTCCGAAAGCTTGTAAGGTGTTGTGTGACTTGAAACAAATCTCGTTAAAGGCCTGGCTTTCTGCAAATGAGTCATGCCCGAATTGCCCTGGTTATATCCAATTTTTAATATCTTACTTCAGTAACCATTGGGGAAGCCTGATGCCCCAGTCAGGGGAAGTCTGGCCTATTCGGTGGTAAGAAGGATTCAGCTTGAAACATTTGACATGTTAAGTCTGGAACAACCAGCAGGTGAAAGCTGGAGTTTTAAAGGAAGTTTGGAATGCCGGTCAGGAAAAGCTGGGTATATTAGCTTTGGGAATTTTAGAGTACTGGTTTTGAGATGCCTGAGGCATCTGTTTGACAATGGCTGGCACATCAAGAGGCTGAGGCTGGACAATCCACCGGGTAAATCCTGAACATTCATTGTGTTGTCGAAAGCATCTCAGGTAAGGCATCGTGTGAAAAGAATGGAATGTGGAAAAATTGACACGAAAGCAAGAACGTGTCAGAAAAAGAGACTTGCAGCCAAAAGATATTTTCAGGGAAGCTTACACTGAAAACCTTTCATCAAAGGAGCCATAAATTTTGAAGCCAAGGTAAGTGGTATGAACTATAGGAAATGGTATAACTGAGCTATCTACAGCACAAGAGGTGGCCATTTGGCTTTGGGTTACACTTCCTGGTACTAGAAATGTAACCAAAGAGTAATATCTGCACCCTACTGTCAGAAGCAGTAAAGCTGACATGGCACTCCATCTTTTTGCCATAGGCTCCTTTCCAGCAATTGCAGAAGACTTGGCAAGTTTGAAGTTCACTGCTGCCCTATCTCAAGATGCTGGTGGATACATTAAAGTCAGCATCAATATGCAAGAGCAGTAAAGTCTGAAAGGGCTTTTCAAAAAGATGTGACAGTCTGGGGCATAAACAACTGCATTTATGTTGACCATTCAAGCACCTGTGCAATATCTCATGAGAAGAATAGCATTCGAATGTCTGATGGTTGATGCCAGAGTGGGAAACTACTGTTACGAGGAGGGACTGGAGATACTGGGGTGATTTCTACTGCAGCAGAGATGGATAAGAGGAGATTTAATAGAGGTTTTTAAAATTATAAAAGGTATTGATAGAGTTAATAGAGAATGATTATTTCCTTTGGATGGAGAGTCAGTGATGAGGAGTCATTAATTTAAAATCATCACTAGGAGAGTGAGGAGCAGTTAGGAAAATTTCTTTATACAGAGTTGTTGAAGTATGGAATCCTTTGCCACAAGTAATAATTGAGGCAGAAATCGTTGCATTTTTAAAGAGACAAATGGATAGATATTCGAAGCAATGGAAGATAATGGGCTATAGAGAGAGCATGGAGCAGTGAGATTAGTTTTGGGTTGCTCTAGCAATGAGCTGGCACAGACATGATGGGCTGAATAGCTTCCTTCTAAGCTGCAAACTTCTAAAGTTCTAGGAGGCAAGTGACTGGTGCATTCATTTGTTTTCCTGCAATACCCACCCTTTCATGGCTGGCCCAAAGAGATTTAAATCATGAAGTAACTTAGCAGGGCCCAATGAATGATATCCCTCTGCAGTCAGCTCTCCTTCATCCAGCATCACTACCCCTTTGCCAGCTTTTTGAGAAGTGACTCATTCTTTGTTTACATTATCGCACCACTGAACATTCCAGTGTGTGAATCTCTGGGATATTCCATGATGATACTGAGCGTTCCGATGAGATTTGTTGCTGAGAAACCCGGCTTGATGCTCCTGGGGTTCTGGCAAACTTGAAACAAGAAAAAAAGGGCAGATGGTAAGTCAACCTGCAGAGTTGGGCATGTTGATGCTATGCAGACAGTACATGGCACATTTCGCAGCATAACAATCACTGCTTTCCACACATTTACACAGAGAAGGTTTGCAATTATAAGTATAAAATAACCTGGGGCACATTCCTCCTCTTCCACTTGTACCTCGCCTATGCTGTGTCCAGCTTCCCAGCCAATGGGCTCCGAGATAGTACCTTCAAAAAAATTAGAGGATTGATCTGCTGAGCCTCTGCACCTACCTTCGCTTTACTCCTTCCATTGAAAGTAACCTTTTCCTGTAAGTAGATGAAAGAGAAGATGTAATACTTTGAGTGAATATTTCATGCTGTGTATATCACACAGCAGCAGTTTTCTGGCCTTGCGCATGAAGTATCAGAATATAAAGTACCTAGCTTACAGGAAGTTTGAGAGCTGTCTGAGTGCATGGTAATTGTTAGATGCGTGTGAACAATTACCGTCAATCTTCAGTCTTTCCCAGCTGCACCACTGCAGGTTCCACCCCGCTGGGCTACTTCACAGCCATGTCTTGCTTCCACTTGTGATGTATTTACAGCAGGTTACTGTGCCAACTTAAATTAAGTATCCCCTGACTCTATGTGACATTCTGTGTGTCACCCCTCCCTTCATCTCACCATTGGTAGCAGAGAATTCAGCCGCCTAGGTCTTACTGTCTGGAACTCCCTCCTGAAAACATCTCTGCCTTTCTCTCTCTACCTTTTACACACCTTCTCAAAACCCTTCACTGCAACTGAGTTTTAGGCCACCCTCTTAATCTCTTCCAACCCAGCTCAGCATCCTCTTCCTTAAACCTACTTGTGAAGTGCTTTGGGACCTTTACGTTAAAGGCATTATGCAAATACAATCTGTTATTGCTGGTTTGTTAGGTGGTGGTTGTTATATTCAAGTAAACTTGTTTGACACCAGTAACGGTTTGAATGTCATCAGCAGCTATCTCCATATATGGCATGCTACACTTATTTACATTAATTCTCATTTTTCCCTTTGGCATTTTCTTCAAGCCTGACACTCTCTTCTGGGTATCCTCCCAGCATCTCCTGCTACATGATCCCGGATCAACCACTTGCACGATGGCCTGCTTACCCCTCTAAATGTTGACTGTATGCCCCTCCACTTCAGAAGAGAGCACTTTGTTGTACATTCTTGCTGCCCAATGTGTTTGGTAAATCTGGTCTTACAACATCTGCTTCTGCTGTCTCCCTCCGTTTCTCACAGAAATTCTGGCTGTGCCGCTGGATCAGTGTGCTATTTATACCTGTTACTTGTACCACTTAAGTGGCTGGTTAACTAGTTGAGCAATATTCTTGCCATTGCTTTCCAATTGGTCACTTAGCTGGGAGATACATTAAGCACAACCTAACACACGAGTTTCGAAAAGATGCCCAGAGTAAGACTGTGCATTCCAGCAAAGGTGTAACATAAGAACACAAATTTGAACCCCAAATAATGCTCTGATGAGGTCATTCTAATAAACAGAATGCAACTGAATGGATGAAAAGGGGTGGGATGAGTAAATAAGAAACCACTATTACATATTTTAAATGTAAGAGCAGAAAATGATAAGAGTCGGAAGATAAAGAACAAAACAACAGTTTATCCTGCACGAGGTATAACGAGAGTCATAGAGTCATAGGCCACGATCTTACCTTTCGGTGCAAGTTGGGAGCGGGTCAGCTGCCTTCCGAGTTCCGATCCCGCCCCCAACGACGCCCGACGCACAGACGTAATTTTACGTCAGTTGGCCTTGTTAAGTCTGCCCTGCGGGCTTGCCGGCCAATTAAGAGAAAGCCGGTGTCAGATGATGTCAGTTGATGATGCGTCATCTGCCGGTTTTCTTAAAGGGGACACACACATTTTTTTTTGACAGATGATTTTTCAGTGTTTGACAGCATTGAGGTGCTGCAAACACTGCCAATCACTGTACAAAGGTGAGCCCTTGTACCCAGTCTCTCCAGTGACTCTCTCCTTAGGATAAAACAGATGGCATCTGCAGGTGAGGTTACAGAAGCGATCTGTCACTGGTGAGAGAGGTTCTCCCAATGAGGTGGGACTACACAAACACTTCAAACCTTGTTACCTACAGAAAAGTCTAAATACATTAAAAATGATTTTCCCAACATTTTCTTACCTCTGAAACTCACCAGTGTACCACTGGATCCTTCACACCACTTCTGCAGCTGCCATCAATGCACAAACCTTACATTAGACCCACAGCACGCCACACTTACCCTGGCGTGGTGTCTGGACGTCGGGAAGCCCGCAGTTGACCTGTCAAAATTGGAAAAAGCCTCTTAACTGCCTCTTAACTACCTGTTAACAGGCAGTTAAGTGCCGATAATCCTCTTCCCACCGCTAGGTGTCGGGTCCATGCGCAAATCGGGGACCCGACACTTGGGAAGATTGTATGGAGGCGGGTTGACGGCGGGTTTGGGACCCGCTGTCAATCTTTGCAATTTTGCCAGCAGTCCCACCTCCGAACCCGCCCCCTGAGCGCCGGCTAAATTCCCCCCATAGAGTCTGACTCTCTCTGCATTTGCCATATCATTTGCAGCTTTTTGGTTCATTAATAGGACTGAAAGCAACAATTAACAAATGGCAATTGGAAATGTACATTTGGTAAATGAACACCAGATCTCAGCTCATGATTAGTTAAAGCAAAGGCAGTGCTTATTTGTTAGTCAACTTGATTGTATGTGACTGGTGCGAGTAGCTAAAATCATGACTTTGTAAAGGTAGGTACACAAATCTGAATCTGTGTTTCACATATACACGGAGTGTGAGAGGTTGCAGCCCCTCTTCATTTATTTGAGGGACCTGCTCTTCAATTTCTGGCAGCACTTCAGTCCCATGGTCCTGATCTTTAGCCCTCTGGTTTGGAGGGGAGTGGGCAAGGTGGAGGACCTCCTAGTGGGTCTGCTCCTGGGCCTGGCCAAGGAGGCCATCCACAGGTCCAGGTTGGACATGGCCGGTGGAGTTGTTTGCTCCGGCTGCCTACCTCTCCTCTGCGGCTTTGTCCTTGCCCGGGTGGCCCTGGGGAAGGAGCACGTGGTGTCTGCCAACACACTTGAGGCCTTCCGTGACTGGTGGGCATCGGAGGGACTGGCGTGCAGAGTGGACACGGAATAATGTTATGATTTGATAAGTTCCCTTTGTTTTTATTTATAAATTGGTGCTTATTGTTTGTGGCCCTTTAAAAAGGGGGTACTTTTATTAGATTAATTTTATTTTGATTGATGACACCTGGAGCAACCCAGTGTCATCCTGATTGGCCAATCAGAAGTGTAGGTACACAAATCTGGTTCTAGTAAATCCAAACCACACCTGTGTCTCTATTTTACACATAACCATCATCTTAGCAGAGAAAATAAGTATTTTATAAAATCTTTAAGAGCTAAACAGTTATTTTAAATTCAAGTACAATTAAGTCCTGTTAGAATGCTTTAAGATGATTTAGTTAGTCAAGCTATCGCAGCATCCTTTTGCTTCAGTTTGTATTATTATTTTATCAATATGGGAGAAAGGGAAACCTTAATCTTGTCTCTATATATGAACAACAGACAGTTCCAAGACAACACATACCACTATTGTAAGAGACAAGATTTAAATTACACACTTGGTGTACTATAAACAAAGCTTGCAGCACAGAGGCAAAGGCTGAAAGATATAAGCTGGGTAAACACCAAAAAATGCGGCCTCAGTTAAACATGCAATCTACATATTACGTATCTACGTATTACATAAGCATAGGCTAAGGTTATATTTTATAGTTTAAGACTACAACCAGGTCCCCTTTTAGGCAGAGCGTTCTCGAGGGTCGGGAACTAGGCACTCCAGGACTTGTGTTACCCTCTAACATCAGAGAGTTCTCAGAGTCTGGGAACCAGGCTGTACTATTTGCATGTCATTTAATATAAATGGAAGACCAAATCAGTCAGTGTAATAAAGCTTGTTATTATATAAACCACTCGTGCGTGAATCATAAGCGGAGTTATTGTCGCCGGACTGACAACCCTTTGTAACCACTAAGAAATCCGCGAACAAGTCTTATTTAATAAATACATACTGGCATATTAGGAAAAAGAGCACTATTCAACAAATCAAAAATGTGTCAGGATTTAGTAATCATACAAGTATAAGTCATCGATTTAATTAATTACAACAAATATATAAAGGTTCGAATCAATATTTTAAATAGACACGCGCTATACATGTACTGTACATATTATATTGATTTAAATAGTAAAAACATTGATTTTGTAAACCAAGCAGGGAGATTACAAGGATATTTATAATCCCATGTGACAAATATCTCAAAGAAACCTCTTCCATTCATCCCCTCTAAATTCCTAGAAATATATAATTATTAATGAGTGCAATTGAGAACTATTTTTATTAGCTACCCAGATACACAGACATGAATGAAAAGAAGTATCTAGATGTTTGTGACTATAAAGACAGGAATTGTGTATCGTTCTTTTGCTCCTCCCCCGCCCACCCCCTTCCCAAACTGAAGGCAGGCCCTCCACAGTTTGGTGTTAGAAAAATGAGTGTTATTAATTGAATGGTGCTGATTAGGATGACTCCAGGTTTTAAAAAGAGTGGCTTGTTTAAAATAGACATTACGGTTCTGACACTCAGTAATTAGTGGAATATTCTAACAATCGCCCTACTCCCCTCTGGATTGCAATTTTGTTCGGATTTCATAGACAACTCTTGTTCCAGATAAGATGATGGAAGGATCAGTTAATGGAAAGGAACTGAAAGCTCTCGGGTGTTTGAAGCGGGCCGCACGGCTGGTTATAGGCTGGAGCCACACAGTCTCCCTGGAGGAGAGAGAGAGAGAGGCGGGGTTAGAGGAAGAGAATGAGCTTTTTGTGTAGGGATGCTCCCTGCCCATTGATCAAATGCAACACAACACACTGATGGAAGGATCACAGGAGGGTAGATGATCAGTCTGCTCACTGAATGCGTGTTTTAGGAACCGTTGAGAGAGAGAGAAAAAACCAGTGCATAATTGTATCCAGTGGCGTAGCTCCAAGCTACAGTAGCCGTGGTGTAGCCGTGACAGTAAAAGGGAGGGAGGGACACAATCGAAAGGCTGGGACCCAGTCTGCAGCATGCAGAGTGAGCGGGGATAGTGCAAATGATCTGATGCTGCAGGAAAACGCCATTGTCTGTGTCAGCAGCCGAGCCTCCTGCCAGATTTCTCCATCTCCATTAAATGCATTGGGATCTGCAAAGAGGAGCCGTTTGCTCAATGGTGCTTTTTATCACTTGTTTCCTTTTCGCCATAAAGGTAAGCGGAATGTAGCCTTAAACTGATGCATCACTTTTTTTTAAAAATGTCCCTCAATTTAAGTGAGGAACATTATTTTGTACAAAAACAGACTGAAATTGTTTTAATTCTCTCTGTATTGTTAGCGTCTTGTGTGACGTATAAAATACATATTATTTTAAAAGGTCTTGGTGTGTAAGTTCCCCCCACCCCACCTCAATGTGCTTTCACCATTAATAACCAGAGCTGACACAGAAGGTCGGCTTGGCATAATATGCTTCCAGGCACAATGAAGCCACTTAATTTTCCCCGAGACTAATGTATTCCAGCTTGGTACTGCACCCCACTTATAGCAGTCACGTATTGCTTTAATGTCTGTTTCCTGGATTAGTCACTTTAGGTAAATACTAGATCAGAACGGGACAGTTTTGATTTTTTTTTAGAAAGAGAAACTGTTTTATGATGAATTTTCTTTGACCTGTGCTGTTACTCTGTGAAAGATTATCCAGATCGATTTAAAATCAGATGGTTTGTTTTTTTCTCTCTTGGCATTTTGCAAAATTAATGGACCTTTGACTAAACGGGGTCCAAGGAGACCACAGTAATGTTGACCCTTTCGTTGCACGAGTTTAAATAGATCTGCTCCCCAAGGGCAACACTCTGCCTTTTAATAGTTCTATCACAGTCATTCTGTAGCCCTTTACTTTCGTGGTTGCATGAGCTACAGGGAAATTGCTTGTGACGTGTGGCCAATGTACGTGGATTTGTATTTTGATAAATTTGACAGCAGCCACCTGAGAATAAATAGACAAAAAATGAGCTGCGTTCCAACAGAAAAGAAGAAATGGGTTATCTATAATAGTCATTGTAGGCGATACACATTTAAGACCATGATTAATTTGGGATACTTGAACCATATTCGTGAATATATATATGCACACTACACACACACACACATGTGTGTAGCGTGCAGAGATATATACATATTTATTTCAGCACCTATCATTGTGTTACACAACAGTAAGAATCTGCCAAGATGAATTTATATAAATCTACATCTTGGTACTTCAGGACATCCTCATGTCTGTGGATCAATGGTAATGGGCAAATGTGTAGGTGCGAGGAGCTGGATCCAATCTGCAGCCTTTGGGCTACATTCTGGTAATGCACAATGAAGCTGGGCAGTTTCCAGTTTTAATAAAAACAGAAAATGCTGGAAATACTCAGCAGGTCAGGCAGCATCTGTGGAGAGAGAAACAGAGTTAATGTTTCAGGTCGATGACCCTTCCAGTTTTAATGTTATTCTCTTTCTCCCTTATGTACCAGTATGAGGTCCTTTAATAGTAGGAGCTTAAGTAGTCTCGAATTAATCAAATCTAGTAATGTACACATCTGCTTATTAAGGAAGGATATACTTGCCATAGAGGGAGTGCAACGACGGTTCCCCAAACTGGTTCCTGGGATGGGGGGAATTGTCCTATGAGGAGAGATTGAGTAGACTAGGCCTATATTCTCTAGAGTTTAGAAGAATGAGAGGTGATCTCATTGAAACATACAAAATTCTTATGGGGCGTGACAGGGTAGATGCAGGGAGGATGTTTCCCCTGGCTGGGGAGTCTAGAACCAGGGGTCACAGTCTCAGAATAAGGGGTCAGCCATTTAGGACTGAGATGAGGAGAAATTTCTTCACTCAGAGGGTGGTGAATCTTTGGAATTCTCTACCCCAGAGGGCTGTGGAGGCTCAGTTGTTGAGTATATTAAAGACAGAGATCGATAGATTTTTGGATATTAAGGGAATCAAGGGATATGGGGATAGTGCAGGAAAGAGATGAGGTAGAAGATCTGCCATGATCTTATTGAATGGCGGAGCAGGCTTGAGGGGCCAAATGGCCTACTCCTGCTCCTATTTCTTATGTTCTTATATCTTCTATCAAAGTGACAGTGATACTCCCTTGGTACACCAGCTGGTTGAGGTGGAGAGTAGCTGATCTATACAGTCTAGGTAGGTCCCAGCTTCAACCCCTGGAAGGGGCAGTAAGACATTGTAACTAGCTTCTTTCTCCTGGGTTAGGGAGGGGGAAATCAGATATGGTTCCCCCTCCTGGTTGCTATTTAGGTTTTCGCTGCTGGAAGTGCTCAGGGATGGACCTCAGATGGCGACAAGTGATCTGGTTTGGCTGTAAAACATGCTGCGGTTGAATAGCCTGTCAATGGTCACCATGTAGGCTCTCACATAAATGCTGATCAGTTGTATCGTGCAGAAGTTTAAATGTTGTGTTGTAATTTTTTACACCCAAATGCGCATTCCTTGTATGTAACTTTGTTTCACATATTGTGTACTGATGTATAACACTCACCCAGATATCAAGCCCATTTTCCTGAGTAAATTATGTTATGTACAAAATTCCTTTTATGGGCACCATCTTTGAATGAATTTTCATAAGTAATGTGTGCTCACTTACAGAGAGCAGCTGCGGATTTTGGGTCTATTTTTCAGCATGAAATGTTGCAGGTTATATGTGGAAGAAATACAATACTTCTAATTGAAGATGAAAAGAATTGCATTTTGCTTTGAATTATGAGTCATTGCTGGGTATGAGCAAGAGCTGCTTTCGCAGAGTTATTTTTGCATAATGTCCTGATCAATCTCCTAAACTGGAGTGGACCGTGGGTGTGCATTATTTAAATTCAGATATCTTGCCTACTCAGAAAATCTGTAAAATTTCACAAACATATACTGGAAGCTGAAAAGCACTTTATGACAGCAATAATGAAAAATGATCAAAAGTGAACTTCAAAAAAAAGAATAGAATGGACCATTGCGTATCGGATAATGGCATGTTCACCATGATAGAATTGTCCACCTCTGACCTTGCTCGAATGTTTATATTAGAATCGATATATGCAGCGATGTGTTACCTATTGTTCCAATGAAAAGACACTTGTTTAGTGTGGCACTGAATTGGATCTTGCACTATCCTTTTTAACATTGCAGTAACAACAAATTGCATTTATATAGCACCTTTTTAAGTTCAAAAACGGCCCAGGGAGAAATGAATCCAGCACAATGGCCCATTTGATAGGATGTTAAAGGGACGGGGTGGGGGTGTGGGGAAGAAAAGTAGTAGTTTATGGCGGGATTTTGAGTGTCCGGCCGAGATGGCTGTAGGCTATATTAGCAGTCTAATTGATCAAGGTTCAACACCTTGGTTGTGATAGATTCAGATACGTGAGACTGAGGAATTTCTCACTTTCAGTAGGAATCTTTTACTTTCTTAGTTCTCTTCTAATTCTCAAGGTTACTGGTGCTCATATTTAAACACATTTGTTCTGATTGTAATTAAATTGCCACTTAAGGAGTTGGCTCCTAATGTGGAGTCAGCTCCTCATGTAATGTGACCTTAGTGATGCCCAGCATATTTTTGCACAATCTTTATCCACACTACTTAAATAATGAGCTGCTTTGTAGTACAGAGGCTGGGTCAGAACTAAATTATATCTCATCAATCCAAGAGAACAGTGAGAATTAATTTCAGTAATTTTCCAGTGAGTTATGAACTTAATTGTATATCTTATGAAATTAAGCTGTGCCCTAGCAACTGCCCTGTATCATTTTTCTTCATGCCAAATATTGCTTTAGAAAATAGTTGACCCCGAATCTCCTTAACTTTTACACTTCCTTCCCACACTGCCACCCAAAAAGGGCTGACTGATGTAATGCTTAGCTTGCCACATCTCCTTACTCCCATAATCTTTTACAACCTCGCTATATAGGCAGTTGATGATAAATTAAGAAAATTACACTGTTGAAGATTAGTAAAGAACCAGCACATCATGAGCGGGATGAATTTTTCCCGATGTAATCCATGTAGAATTAATTGAGGAAATATGAAAAGCTGCACACTGGTGGAACTAGGTATTTTTCTAATCTTTGCTATAAGCTTGTGAATTCTGTGTTTGCAACTAAAACATTTTTTTTAGTTTTTTTTACGTCAGATTTTCAATTTTTTTTTTTAAAAAGTAATGGTCGATAACATTCAGCATCTTTCTCAGAATACTAAAGTGCAGAAAACTCTCCCTGAAAGCATAAAGATTTGGTCCATCTAGCACGATTACTGTAAGTGTTGAAAAATTGCTTCACTTATATTGCACTTAAACTATTTTAACTTGACTGAAAGGAACATTGCGCCTTGAACACGCTCTCAAATATATCAAAATAACTTTTTCTTTCAGTCTCTCATTTGAGTTTAAAATGAGCGCTGATTAGATATTCAAGCGTTCCCTACCCTCCCAAAAAAGGTATAACAATTGTGCAGCCCTCATAATATGGCTTGAGTCCCCAGGCAAATTATAACTAGGAAACAAGACACTAGGAATTGGAGTTCTTTGTGAAAAGCCTGGATGTAATGATTTATCAATATTCCTTGGAGCCATTTAGCGGTCAGAGATTGGATTCAGATATAAACACCGTGGGTTAGGTTTTGTCTTCAGCACCTGGGGGGGGGTAATCTAGTGGGATGGATCTAGGGTTACCAACTCGCCAGGATTGCCCTGGAGTCTCCAGGAATTTAAAGATTAATCTCCTGGAAACTGCTGCGAGAAAAATCATAGGGGCATTATATGATTTTTCATTTTCTTTGAACACTTTAATTTCTTAGTTATAAAAAATATTGGAGATGGGGGGAAAAAAGGCTGTTTGACTGGACGAGGCAGTTGGAAGCAGGAGGTCATATGATGAAACCTTCAGGAATACATCCACCCAAAGTTGGCAAACCCAGCTGGATCACATGCCCTTTATAAAAGCCACCTGATTTTCATTCCATTACTTTCAATGGAATGACGATCAGATGGGTTGTGTAAAGTGGGTGTGACCCAGCCCACCAGATTACTGTCCAGGCCGTGAAGACCAAAGTCTACCTCCATGTGCTCCGAGAAGGACTCGAGACATTTTGAATAAAGCTTGAGATACGGTCCAGGGGGGGCTCTTGACAGTTGTTGAAATAGGCAGCAAACCGTTGCTTGGTATCCCAACTAGAAATGGTTGATTTGAAATTCAGAAGGGCAGTGAGTGGAAATGTGGGGAAATAGAAGAAAACATTGTTCACAGTGGGAATTGGCCTTGGGGGGGGGCGGGGGGGAAACAGACAAAATGTCAGTTAATTACTGCATGTATTGGGTGAGGACATAATAGGGGTGTATAATACAGAGGATAAATGGAACTGGGAGGTATTGACAGATAAATTTGAAGAATATTTTATACCCAAGTACAAAAGATACACTTAATACCAGGCTTCAAGCTTAGGTTTCGTAGATTTGCGAAAAAAAGGCCAAATCTTCGAGTACGCATCCCTCACAGGATTTGTCAGACCCGGATTACAGATAGCAAAGATCTACAGAAGACAGTTGATTGCTGCAAAGGAACAGAAGCCAGTAAAACCTGAAGTAATACGTTGAGCAGAGATGTCATTGTATACAATGCAAAAGTAAAACCCAGATCTAGCTGGTCAACAACAAATCATGGATTGTAAATACTGCGGTAAATCACACGAGAGGCAAAACGTCCAGTAAATGTTCAAATGTGATTTTTTTTTTGAACAAAATATTCTTTCTCAGTTTGCAAAGCCAAAACCAAAACCATCCTCGTCAGACAAGCAAAAAAATGACAAAAAGTTTAGAGTGGAAGAGCACTGTCAGTGGGATTGGATGAGATTCAGACAGGAGATGACATTGAATGGACAGTCAACCGCAAGATAAACAGAGCTGTTCATTTCAAGCTAGACACAGGAACACAGTGTAATGTCATGCCACAGTCATTTACATGAAGCTAAGCACTAGATTGAGAAAACCTAATGCAAACTTGGTGATGTACTCTAGGCCTGGCATCAAGCCGATCGAGAAATCTAGCCTGGTGTGTGAATATAAAGACAAAAGCCTGGAATTCTAAATTCTGCAACAGCCAGCCCTTGGATTTCAAATGTGCCAACAGTTAGGATTGATCAAATTAATTGACACAGTCACTAACAATAAATGCCGAAAAGTGACAGAATGTGTGCTGATTTATTTTAGAGGCTGGGGCTGCGTAGCAAGAAGGTGGAGCATACGACGAAAGCCAGGCGCTCAAGCCGTCAGATATGCACCAAAGATCGTGACAGTCACTAACGTTTGTGATGAGCTGGAAAAAAATAACGTGGTGAAAATCGGTGTAGTGAAATCAAAGCACTAAGCCAACAGGTCAAAGGTGTGGTGAGAGTAGTCAAGCCAAACAGTGAAGGAGTGAGAATATGCCTCAACCCTAAAGATTTAAATAAAGCTACGGAAAGGAAACATTTTCCAATACAGGCCATAGAGGAATTAGTGTCAAGGTTAACAAATGCCAAAATCTTAAACACTCTTGATGCAATTTGTGGCAACTGACAAGTACAACTGGATAAAAACTCACCCAAATTGTGCACATTTAATCATCCTCTTGGTCAAAGCGCGTATAGCAGAATGCCCTCTGGATCACCTCAGCTCCAGAAAAGGACCTAAGGTTGGAAAAACTCCTACATTGAGTAAGAGAACACATTTTGAGTCAGTAAAAAATAAATTCCTGAAGGAAATGGAGATGTAATGGGATTGATATAGAAATACCATGGGGGTAAAATAACATGGGCAGGGACACAAAACAGGCGGTAATGCATTGGTCGCCTGTTGTACGCTCTGCCCCATTTTCAGTTCGATTGACATCAATTATGCGATTCCGCCTGTTTTGAGTTCCCGCCCATACAATTTCACTCCCTGCCCCATGTTCAGAAGGAAGCAGACATTCTGAATAAAAATTGAGATATGTTGCAGATAGTTTCATGCCAGTTGTTCAAATGAGCTATAAATCCTTACAATGGGAGCAGGTCAACTGTGTAATCTCTGCCAGAAACTAATGTTTGGAGTGGGACAGTTCAAAGGAAAGACTAAGCCAGTGCCCTAATGGAGAGAATGCTCCGAGCCAGGGCAGGCAGTGGGAAGATTACTAGTGCTGGTAAACTATGCAGTTTTATCTGTTTAAACTTCAGCAGCACGCATTGTGACCTTAGAGGTCCTGATGTGTTGGCTTTTGCCAACCTGTGCCTGATCTCTCTGGACAAGGAAGCAGAGCGTGTCTCTACAAGGAGGGAGCGGACACGCCATATTGGGCCAACAGAAAGTCTACCAGTGTGGATTTCGCCGCTTGATTTGGAGACGTTTTAACATGGTGATGAGTTTCTGCATGTCAAAAACCTAGCTGACCAAAATGCTCATCATGCACAGTGCTATGAGACACTCGATGGGCCGAATGGCTTCCTTCTGTGCTGTACTAGTTTATGATTCTACACATGCAATGATGCAATAAATGATCCAATGAATGTACTGTGTTTGGTACACAATGATCATTCATTGGGACTAATGGCATCTGCTACTTCCAGTAAGAAACCATAGGAGATGGTGTGCCATTAAACTGTAGTAGAGGCAGGAATACTCGAGTCAATCCAGATTCGCTCCCCTTTTTGAAAGGGGGCAACAGGAAGCAAGACTATATTTTATTGTGCTCTTTGGGCTATCTTTCATAGCATTGAACAAACAGTCCAAACAAACCCACCTGTGACAAATTAATCACTGAATCTGCAGGCCTTCATGGCCACTACTGGAAGTTGTTAGTTCTGGTTATGCTTTAGGATCAGTACATTTGTCTTCAGGTGGCTCTCGTTCCTTTTGACTTCCCATCAGCAGCTTTGCTGTGTAACAATACAGAACAATGAAAAGTCCTGAGACTGAATTAAATGGTGTGTACACATCAGGGGCTTTATAAGAGGTGTTATCCTTACTCACAATCTAATGCACATTAACATTTACACAAGAGTGACTTTACTCATTAATTCACATAGTCTAATTATGTTTTCAAAGGTTTGGTTTTATTATCACCAGTGTAAATCAAAACATACCCAGCAGCTTTTGTAAACTTAATTAAACTTAATTTTACATATGTAAGGCAGCAAGCAACCAACCTGATTAAACACATCTTTCTTCAGACCATGCATGAACAAGGTGGGAAAGGGAGGTGTAGTAAATCATAAATGGGTGATATTCTGAGCTGTACAGCAGTGGGGGTGCAGGGCGCAACTGTTCATCTGTGAATGTGAGAGAGCATTTCTGTCTGTCTCTCTCTCTCTCTCCCCCCCTCACTAGTACTTGCTTCCAATGGTGCAAATATGGACATAAGTGGAGTTTTTTTGTGGGTGCCACCCAATACAGCCTTTAGTTGAGCAGTAGTGTGTGCAAGGCTAACAGTTTCAGAACATGCAGTTTACTCCAAGCAGCCTTATGATAAAAGGTATTCGTGCAGATCAGTGGAAATGTTACCAACAACTAGAAAATTGCCTCTGATGCATGTGAAAATTAGGAATATTCCATAGAATGCTGAACAGTTTTCCTTTTTTTAAAGCACCCGATTTTTGCTGGATCAAGATTAAATCCATAGAAACACAAAGCTAAATGTAGAGTGTCTGTTGGGCAATTTCTTCATCGCTTCACTGATCAATGCACTGAGCGGGGATGAGGCTTGCCTAGGTGCACAAAACAAATGCTTACATGTCTTAATTGCAAGAAATTGGTAACAGAGAATCATGACCCTGAGTCCATGGGCATGGGAGAGCTCCCAGCCCTCATTGGATCGCTTGGTGAGAGTTATAATGGGCAAATTGTCCCTGTAACATTGAGAAAGTTAACTGAAACTAATATAACCTGAAAAACTAAAGGCCAAAGGTTCATTGCTGTAACACAAAGGCAATATTTAACTACAGCACCAACATTGCTAACTCTTTTGTTATACTCCATTTATTTTGAAAAGGGAAATACACTTGCACTGACTTTGTATTGCTCGCTGATACTATCCATTCGGTGGGCATTGGTGAAAGGTATTTTCACACCTGTGGTCGTTTTGTCCAGTCACATTGACTTCTTGAAATCAAGGATATAATAATATAACATAGAAAATGACTAGGCGAATTTAAAGGTTCCATGTCTTATGTAGACAGTTGCTGGTGCCTTGAAGGCAACTGCCAGACTTCCTCGGGGTTGTTTTGCTGCGACCAAGACTCTTCCTGGTGTGTGCCTGATTCATTTATAATGAGATCCGACTGGAAGATAGGGTGTTGGAAGAGGTTGGCGCACTCCACACTTAATGCTCCCAGTTAATGCCAGGAGAGGAAGATCAGCCCTGTAGTCTTTCGGATGAGATGTTAAACGGAGACCCCCCCACCTGCTTGTACAGGTAAATGTATGATTCTATGGCTCTATTTGGAGAGGAGCAAGGAGTTCTCCCTCTATCCTGACTGACATTTCTCCCTCAGCTAACCCTGCCAAAAACAGATTTACCTCATCACTGCTTGTGGGGCCTTGCTGTGCACAAATTGGCTGCTGCATTTATCTACGGAGTAACAATGACTGCACTTCAAAAGTAATTCATTGGCTGGGAATCACTTTCGAAATTCCGGAGAATGTGAAAGGTGGTGTATAAAAGCAAGTTGTGTTCAATTGTGCTATATGTAGCTGATTGCCTAATAATAAGTCAGTGATTGCTTTGTCTCTCTATTAACCAACTGCTAACTTACAATTTTTATGAATTTGCCAGAGTAGATTTCTTGCCTACCATTCGTGTGCTAAACTAATATTGATGGTCGAGTGGGTTACTCAACAAGGTTCTGTGCCATGAAGTGATAGGAATCCAGTCATGCTCACGATTTCCCAAGCAGTGAGTTCCCGGCCTGAGCCATGCTGTCAGGAGGACATGTGGAGGAAGGAGGGTGAAAACGCCAGAAGCTTGGGTCAAACCAGACTGCTCTTCCACAGCTCCGTTACAAGGTGGCATCATCAAGGCCCTGGAAATAGCTTTCTCCTCTCCTTAACTGAAGGCCCTGGAGAAGAACGAATAACTGAGCGAACAAATAAGAATGCCTGATGAATATTTTTGTATTGGCAGTGCTCGTTCGAAGATAAAAGTGACTCTTTCTAGGTGTAGTTATCTTAATCCCAATGACAGATTGCAATCATAGTATATAAAAAGAAAAGTATATTACTCATTAGAAATATGTTGCACCAAGGGTCGGTGCTGGGGCCACTGCGTTTTTTGATATATATAAATGACCTGGATATTGGAATACAGAGTAGAATTTCTAAATTTGCCGATGACACCAAACTTGGGGGTGTTGCAAACAGTGAGAATGATACCAATCGACTGCAACAGGACATAGAAAGGCTAGCAGAATGGGCAGACAAGTGGCAGATTGAATTTAATACAGAGAAGTGTGAAGTGATGCATTTTGGCAGAAGGAACAGGGAGAGGCAATATACACTTAATGGCACAGTTTTAAAGAGTGTGCAGGGACAGAGGGACCTGGGAGTTAATGTGCATAGGTCCCTGAAGGTGGCAGGACACATTGAGAGAGTGGTTAGCAAAGCATATGGGATCTTGGGCTTCATAAATAGAGGTATTGAGTGCAAAAGTAGAGAAGTTATGCTGAACCTTTATAAAGCGCTGGTTAGGCCACAACTGGAGTATTGCGTCCAGTTCTGGTCACCACACTTTAGGAAGGATGTGAAGGCCCTTGAGAGGGTGCAGAGGAGATTTACCAGAATGGTTCCGGGGATGGGGGATCTTAGTTACAAGGACAGTTTGGAGAAGCTGGATTTGTTTTCATCAGAGCAAAGGAGGTTGAGGGGTGATTTGATAGCGGTGTACAAGATTATGACGGGTTTGGATAGGCTAGACGGGGAAAGGCTGTTCCCACTAGTTGATGGTACAAGGACTAGGGGACACAGATTTAAGGTTTTGGGCAAGAGATACAGGGGGGGATGTGAGGAAAAACTTTTTTACACAGCGAGTGGTGAGGACCTGGAACTCGCTGCCGACAGAAGTGGTGGAAACGGAGACACTCAATGTTTTCAAGAGGAGACTGGATAGGCATTTGAGGGAAATAAACTTGCAGGGCTACGGGGATACAGCGGGGGGAATGGGCCTGACTGGATTGCTCCACAGAGAGCCGGCACGGACTCGATGGGCCGAATGGCCTCCTTCTGTGCCGTTGTGACTCTATGACCAGTTATTCTGCTTTTAATTGTATTGTTTGAAGAAGCACTATTGGACACAGAGTACTCTCAATCAACACATAGTGTCATGGGACCTTTTACATCCTGCTAAACAGGCACATTTGGTTTAATACCTTAACTGAAAGACAGCACCTTCTAACAATACAGCACTCCGTCCATACTGCACTGAAGTATCAGCCTAGATTACGTGCTCAGGTCATGTAGTGGGGCTTGAACCCATGAACCTCTGACTCTGAGGTGAGCGGGCTACCCACTGCGGGAAGCAGACATTGTTGATTTTATTTCTGGAACTGAGTTTACTGTACCTCCAAACTCCGAGTGCGTCTCTGGAAGATTATGTAAGTATCCAGAACAGTCAAGTACTCAGTATGATATGGAGGCATCACGCAGGGCACGACTGCAGCTAAACCATTTTCACTGTGACACGAGAAACAGTCTGAACTGAAAGAACCCATTGTCAACACCATATCACCAAAACATTACTTTGGCATTACTCACCAATTTTAATTTCTCAATTTAAAGGCACAGTAATTTTCTTGTCTTTTAATAAATTGATGTAAGCCTGTCCAAAAAAAATTATGTGCTGTAAATAGATCAGTTTTGTTACTAAGTTAATTAAACCAATCCACGTTTTGACAGTCTCTGTTATGGTACTTGATACAGGGATTTTTATGGTTAGATTTTAGACAATGGTATGGGATGTTCACAAGTGGAAGCATCTAGTTGAAATGCACAAAGCAATGACTCCTAAAGACAATGAAGGCAGAGTCTATTTAAAATCAATCCAGACTCTCTCTCTGGAAACTAATTACTGCCATTATATTTGAGCGTTGCACTCTACCACTTTCACTGTGTGTTCAACTTGAGATATTAAATAGAATGAAAAGCCTGGGATATGTGCAAGATATGTTGATTAGATCTGATTAATATTATTGTTGATTTACTGCCTGGGGAAAGCTCCTTTAAATCATTCATGACCTATAAGAAAAATCTATGAAAGGATGTCTTTTAAAAAAAAACGTACAAAATTTAATTTGGGTTCAATTGTGCTGTGTTAAACAAAGCTCAGTGTATGTTGGGCTGCCTTGTTAAATATTAGATGCATTCTATGAATTGCAGGTTCATATATTATTGAACATCATACATGAGTGTGCTGTAATGTATTATTGAACAGCACGTTGGATTGCGGAATTCATTTCAAATGAGTCTCTGTCAGTCAGTATAAGGCGGCAAATTTATGCAAGAATGATTGAAAGTAATAAGGGTCTGAAACCTCAGAGTTTAGAATCGCGGAGGACTAAAACTATACTGACCCTTATGCAAATGGGGGCTAATTGTAACTATGCTCTTAGTTTATGGAAGTATGTGTCCAATATAATATCAAGTTAATTTCAGAATTCTGTTATCAGAATTAAGTGAACAGACACTAGTTGCATTAAATATACTTTGGCAATACTTTTTTTAAAAGATACTGAATACCATGGGCTCGAATTTCATCGGGCCGTTGAGGCGGGATTGGAGGCATGTGGGTGGTTAAAATTGCAAAAACTGACGGGTGGGCCCAACCCCGCCTCCATCCCACCTCCAAGCAATTTTCATTAAATCGTGTCTACTGGTCCCATCTCTGTCCCGCCTCCAAGAGGCGAGATAGGCCGTTAAAGCCCTTAACAAGCACTAAATTGCCTCTATAATGCCATTTTGATAGGCCTTTGTGATTTTAACCCTTTTCCCACGTGAAGCACGCCTGTTCTGAAACACGACAGTGAAACCTGGCAGTAGCACAATTGGATTGCTGACTATCAGCTGCAGCTCAACCATTAAATAGGAGATTTGATCAGCCATCATTTGTAGGTGGCAGGACTTTGCTGTCTCAGGTCTGGGGAAACTTTTAAAAGGCATAACCACAGTTGTGGAAGTTTGGAGCCTGACACCCATCTCCAGTGTGACCTCCTGGGAAGCCCCTCTCGCCACCTTGACTGAGCGCTTCCTCAACTGAGGCATATACCAGAAGCATGGGAGCCATTTATTTCCTTCCCTTCTGGACATCAGATGAGGACGAAGACCAGCCGCGGCACCAGCAGAACCATGAACAACAGCAGCACCAACAGCAGCAGCACCAACAGCAGCAGCAACAACAGGAGTGCCAAGCTGCTGCTCACCCACCTGAAGCTGCACAGGCCAGAAGGGGCCAGCGCATGGAAGCCCGTCGGCGCAGGAGATACCCCCCAAACAGGGTCTACAGACACAGGGTCAGCTACCTCAACATGTCTGAGCAGCAGTGCCAAAGGCGGCTCCGATTTCGTGAGAGGTAGTGGGTGACATCTGCGCAATGATGCAGCAAGACCTGGAGCCCAGAGGACCAGGTGGACAACCCTTACCAGTGGCCGTCAAAGTCACCACAGCACTCAACTTTTTTGCCTCAGGCTCATTCCAGGGATCAGCAGCAGACATCAGCGGCATCTCCCAGGCGGCCACACACACTTGCATCACGCAGGTAACCGATGCCCTCTTTGCCATCGCGCACAATCACATCCATTTCACCAAGGATCGAGCAAGTGTCACGGCGCGTGTGGTTGGATTAGCTAATCTGGCAGGCTTTCCAAGGGTGCAGGGCGTCGTTGACTGCACACATGTGGCCCTTAAGACACCCCATCGCAATCCAGGTATTTTTGTCAACCGCAAGGGCTTCCACTCCCTTAACGTTCAGCTGGTGTGTGACCACAAGAAGGAAATTTTGCATGTTTGTGCCAAGTACCCTGGCAGTTGCCATGACTCCTTTCATACTGCGCCAGTCTAGTGTGCCTCCGCTATTCAGTCCGCCAGACCAACTTAACGGATGACTACTTGGAGACAAGGGCTATCCCCTGAATACGTGGCTAATGACGCCGTTGAGGAGCCCATCCAACAAAGCTGAGGAGAGCTACAACTCCAGCCACATGTCCACCAGAACCATAATCGAGCAAACCATCGGTTTGCTGAAGATGCGCCTCAGATGCCTGGATAGATCAGGTGGAGCCCTGCAGTATTCAGCAGCCGGGGTCTCCAGAATCGTCGTGGTTTGCTGTGCACTTCACAACATGGCACAGCGTCGTGGCTTGCAGATTCCTGAGGACCAAGTGGCTCATCACATATCCTCCTCGGATGAGGAGGAGGAGGAGGAGAGCGAAAACGAACATCCTGCAGAGGCCCATCAACCAGCGGCAGCAGTACGCGAGAACATTGCTGCCCGGGATGCAAGGAACGCACTCATCTTGGCCAGATTTGCTTAGCCTAGCCAATCAAGCACTTTTGCCTCGCAGCTTCTTACCTGAGCATCGACAATGGCCAAAAACCAGCGGATTCCTAGCAATTTGAACACCATACTGACAATTGCAAGTAATCCTAAGCCCTCAATGTGGAAGTCCCATTCGCTAAATGACACACGCCACAACTACAGCAGTAGCCATCAGATTTTTTATTTACAGTAATCATCTGATGGCTTTTTAACATAAAACATCAAAATTCACCCAAGTGACTACCCTTGTGACTATTTGTGCACTATCTTTCTCTTACCCGTGCTCCTACATGGTGCTTCCCCTGTGGCTTCAGCAGATGTGGAGGCCCCTTGCTCACTTTCTTGCTGCTCCTGTCTCGACACCTTTGGCGGGCGTCCTCTGGGGTTGCGAACCTGTGAGGGCTCGCCAACAGTCTACTGCTCCTGCGGCTGTGCGGGGGTTGAGACGCCGATCTCAGTTGGGTGCGGATTCTGGTGGGGCTTTGACTGAGGACTTGTCAGTGGCATGGAAGTGTGAGCGCTTGGAGAGGAGCCCCCACTTCCTTGTTCTCTGCAAACAACATCCCTCTCATGGGTCAGGTCCACCTCAGCGCTTGCAAGTGGATTGAGAGCACCTTGCTGCACATCAGGGGGGCCATGGGGACCCGTATCTGCACTGGAAGTCCTACTCAGAAGGACTTCCATGAAGGTCTGGTTTCTGTGTTCAATAGATGACCATCGCTCCTCCAGAGATGTCATTCTATTCTGAACACTCACCATGTTTTCTGCACTCTGGCAACTTATCTCCTCCATGGCCGCAGCCATCCTCTCGTCTACTGTAGCCATCCTTTCGACGGAGGTTGCCATCATTTGCACGGAGGTTGCCATCCTTTCCGTGGTGATGCGTTCATGCGCCAATGATTCCACAAAGGCTCTGCTCATGTTCGCAATGGACTCCTCCATTTGCTCCACACTCGCAGCGACCTTGGAGACAAAACCTGCCAGAGACTCCTGCATCTGTTCCTGGAGTTCCAGCACCGCTGATCTTATGGATGGACCCAGAGGCAGAGGGTCGACATGCAGCTGAGCCGAGCTGGGAGAGTCCTGTGCCCTCTGACAAGGACTCTCCACTGCTGTCCCTGTCTCCACTATCTGCTGATGCTCACTTATGAGCTGTGATACACCAGGTGACAACACTACTCTATCTCGCAATGTTCCCTCCGAGGTGTGAGTGTCTGCGCTGGTGCTGGGTGCGCTGAATTCTGCTGACGCTGCGCCCTCAGAGGTTGCAGCTTCCTCTGAGGAGTCTTGAGGCTCATGCTCTTCCTCCTGGATAGTGGGGACGGGTGCTTGCGATGGTCCTGGGGGGCGTAAAGGAAAGAGTCAGAGATGTGAGGCCAAGGTTACATGCACATTGCATTTTGCAGATGATCATAAGTCCATCTGTTAGAGCTTCAGAATCATTATCAGTGACTCATGCAATGTCATTGAGAGAGATGGAAAACTATTCTGTCACCAGCTTGCTGTGATGCGCCCGTCTGTCCGTCCCCCACTTGGGAATCTTCCTCCACTCCCACCATCTCCAGGACCGCCTCCCCCCAGGTGGTGAGCTGGGCTACTGAGGGTGGCCCTCCTCCTGTCCTTGCTCTTTCCCTCTTATTGTGAGCTCTCTTTTCCTGCAATGAGGGAGACAAGTGGAGTTTGAGTGAGAATGAAGGAGTGAGTGTAGAGAATCCATAGCATAGATGCTTAGAAGGAGACAAAGATGGAGTGAGTTGGCAAGACCAAGAGCCCTCCCTGTGTGTTGTAAGTTGTAATTGCGTCACGGTGATAGGGAGTGTGAGGGCTGCATAGTCGAATAGTTAGGTGAATGTGATCATAGAGAGAGAGGGAATGGGTAAGGGTGCATGGATGTCAGTGTCAAGTGGGATGTGGAGGAAGAGATTGCTCAAGCTGAGTGCTGGTGAGGAGAGGCGATGGGGATCAGATTGAGGGTGATGGGAAATTCATACTCACTTTTCCAGTGCGCAGAAGGTCATGAAGCCTCTTCCTGCACTGAAGCCAGGTTCTGCGGGTTATTGACAAAGAGTTGACCTCCTCTGCCACCTGGATCCACACAGCCTTGGTTTGCTGGGGAGGCTTCTTCCTCCCTGAAGAAGGGAAGAGCACCTCTTTGTTTGCTCTTTCTCCCTCTACTAAAGCCTGCAGGGCAACGTCATCAAAGCGGGGTGCAGACCTAGGTCTCTGACTGGCCATTCTTCCTGCAGGTGCCTCTAACATGCATGGGCAAAAGCTTGGCAGTCTGCAGAAGAAGCAAGACTTGTTGCAGACCTTAAATGCAGCAGCAATGATGACGTCATCGGAGGCGACTTTCAGACTGGAAAAACTCACTGGCCATGGGTTCCCACACGTTGGAACTCAATTGGCCAATTAGGTTAAAATGGCATCATTCTCCCACATCGATTTAGAATCGGGTGGCTAACACAAAATGCGGATTACACGACCCCAGCCCGCCCCAGTATCAAAATCCAGCCCCATGTGTGTGGACTGGAAAGTGGTGGTTTATTCCCAATGTTCTGTGCACTAATTTAGTCATCCATCGACATCCTTTCATTGCTACCACTGTCCTCTCTCTAGGCTGTCTTTACTGCTCTCACTTATAGCCTCTCATTGCTGCCATTCTTCCTGCCAGCTCGTTTCTCTCCATCTCAGCCACCCATTTGTTCACTGTCTGTCCATTCCTTCCCAAACCGTTGACATTTTTTTCTTCTTTTGGCCTCCCAGTCTATTTGCTCCCCACACCCCCCCCCCCCCACCCCAAACCTGTTTATTGCCACTGTTTCTCTCTCCCTCTGCTCACTGGGCTCCTTCTCAGCTTCTTGACACTGTTTTTGCTCTAGTCCAGATTGTTCCATTTTTTTTGTTGTAATTAATAATGTATTGACAATTGCAAAGAAAACAAGTAAGGACCAACATGGAATGGAACGTTTTTTAATGAAATGTGGAGGAGGGAGGTAGATCCACTTATTGAATCATATTCCACACAACACTAAATGTCACCGGTAGACCAGCCCCCTCACACACTGTAAAATGATGATCCACCTCCCACACGCACTCAGGAGTGGCTGAGGCCTGACATGCGGCACCGTGTTGAGTGGCCCCTTCATTTGATGACTGGCCTTCATTTATGCATGTTTTAGTCCAACTTCTGTCACTAATTAGACAAAAAAGATACAAGAATGCCTTCATTATGCTAAGATATAACATGATCTACACAGCACCAATAAGATACATCAATGGGCAACAAAAAAATAAAGCAACCAATACTTTTGAGAAATAACAACAGAAAACGCTGGAAAAACTCAGCAGGCCAGGCAGCATCCGTGGAGAGAGAAACAGAGTTAACGTTTCAGGTCGAAGACCTTTCGTCAGACCTTTTCAGTTCTGACGAAAGGTCTTCGACCTGAAACGTTAACTCTGTTTCTCTCTCCACGGATGCTGCCTGGCCTGCTGAGTTTTTCCAGCGTTTTCTGTTGTTATTTCGGATTTCCAGCATCCGCAGTATTTTGCTATCACAATACTTTTGAGAGCCTCCCTCTCTCAATGGTGTCATGCGCAGTCGAGTGTACACACAGTACAGGAATACTATACCTCATGGACAAATATGTTAATGGAATATTTATCTGTTCAATGCTGGTGATTATATAATATCTAATTTTAAAAACTCTCTCCGTTTTATAAAACACTTGGATTACTTAATGATTCATCCAGTGATTTTTTTTGTCCCAATCTATAATGCAACTAGCCAAACATCAAGCCTTCTCCTGTTACTCCAACATTCCCATTGGAAGCGTAAGTAAGTCATGCATTTTAAAATTGGGGCGTGCTTGATGTAATAACAAAGTATGTGGGTAAAACCAAACTCATGGAATCATTTTGTAAACTAAATGATCTCCTGTGCTGTTGCTCAGTTGAAGTCGGAGGATGTGCTGTTTTATAATGACAGGACTGTTATTCCATAAAACTTTTAATTTTGATCAGCTTTATGTTTTAAAATGCCTGTGTTCTGCCGAAGAGTGAAAGTAAGGTTCCTGCTGACTACTGTAACAGTACAGTCAGCGTGTAACTTACCGGTAACTTAATCCAATCTCGAATTTTAAACAGCGCTGGGTGATCCGAACGCCCTATTACTGTATAATAACCACATTCTCCCCCACTGAACTAACCTACATACTTTGTGCACCTTCTCTTAACTGTTGAAACTTTTAGGGGTAAAAATTCAGTTGGTTGCGCCTCCCGTTAGCGCCTTAAGAGGGCGCTAATGGGGCGCAAAGCCGCTAACGCCCGGGCGCAGCGATGTTTGCGCCGCTCGGGAACTTAACTTGACATTGTGCGGCGGCGCTAAAACTTACCGCTGCGACCACCTGCGCGCGCAGATTGTGACGTCATTCCATGGTGCAACGCCCTTGTGGCGTCCCGGAGCGGAAATTGAGTGGCGCCCCCTGCCTTACCGCCTGACGCTAGCAACGACCAGAAGACTGGAACGCTATCAATCGCTGTGGGGCTGGGGGGGGCGCTATTTAAAGGGGGCCTCTTCGTGTCTTTTATTGTTGGTGGCATTTTTGAACTACGCATTCTGAGAGAGAGAGGGAGAGACTTCTGGAGAGATTCAACGTTGTGTGAAGGAGTTTTGGGTACTGAGCAGCACTTTGCAGGTTCATTTTGATTTGCCATTCCTTGTATCGATTTAGCAGAGACTGTGGGAGCTGCACTCTGAGCTCTTTGCCTGGTACTCTCCATTGTTCTTTCCAGCACATTTGATGTGCAAGTCTCTCCAGGCCGAGATTCAAGGCTGCAATGAACAGGATGTGGATGGAAAGCAAGATTAACCATCCCCTTTAAGAACTGGCCCGTGCCATTGTGTGTGTGTTCCATTGCTGACTGACATTACATGAGCTTCGCCAGCGCTCTGAGTTAGCGCCTCACTGCTCGGCCTTTGCGCCTTAAGACAGGTGTGCAGCGCCTGCTTTAGCGCTCCACTCACCTCCCGGGGCGGTAAAAGTGAAGTTTCCAGTCAGTGCCGATAATTAGCGCCAGCGCTAATATTTGCGTCCAGACGATATTTGCGCCCCAAATGGGGCGCGACCTAATTTCTACCCCTTAGTCTGTAAGTAAGAAATCGCCATACCCTTTGATTGCCCATGACCAATGCCATGGGAGATGCACCGATATACACTATATATATATATTTATCTGTTGTAACGTGTAGTGCAAAAATGACATGTGACTGTGATGGAGGTGAGATGCATCATGGACCTTCTCGGTCCAGGGTCTTTTTAAGCTTTAATGAACAGGTTAACTGTATGGAAACACATTTGTTATGCATCTTTCATGTTACAAATATTTAAACATTTTTTAAATAACTTTTGTTATTCATTATATTGCAAAAGGCAGTTCAATTGCTCAGATTATTTGTGTTAGCAAACGCTAATCTGGGTGACTATGTAAGCCGAGAATTTTTTAACTGTGTTTGCATGACATTGTTCTGTTCACTGTTTTAACACTGGGGTTAACTTATTTAAAATGACACACTGGTGCAGTAGAGGGTGCTGATGGTGTGGGAATGCTTGATGCTGAAACTGTGTTCCTGGAATGGGATTGTTCCATTCCTCAGCACCAACATCCCTCACCTTGATAAATATTTTAAAAAATAGTTTAAAATAAGTGGATTAATGCCTCTGCTAAAATAACCACCAGAGGCAAGTCACGGGGAGGGGGAACAATTTTCTTGGAGCTTTGCCGCTGTAACTTGGGTGCAAACCCTATTGATGCACGTACAGGGTTGCAGCTGAACATCTGGTGGGGCAGGGCGAGAATCCCCGAGGAAATTCACCCCGATAATATCGGCAACGCTAATTTTGAGTCTGTAGTTCCAATTGGCACTGACTTGATGAGTGTTGGGGTTATGGTCAATGTTCCCTCTTATTTTATTTTGGTGCGCGGTCCCTTTAACTGGCCCATTCAAATTTTCGCGCATGCGCGGTTCCTTCGGTATAAAAGCCGGTGAGCGGCCTGCGCGGGACCTCCAGACCGCTGCGTGGCCGCGCAGCTTAGCGGGAATGTTGGTTATGGTACTTGGCATTGTTTTTGTGCTGTGGAGTGTTGCTCTCATGCAGCATCAGGCGACTTAAACGATGCAACAAACTGTTTTAAGGTATGCTCAGTAAAGTTGGAGGAAGAAGTTCTGATATAAAGCTGTTTAATTGATCACTACGGCCGCAGAATGTTTTAGTTAATTAGAGCCCAGAACTTTATTAGTTCAAATATAAGAGGGTCTGCCAGAGTGTAATTGTTTGTAATACTTGTGGTGCTGCAAGTGATTACTGGAAAGAAGTGGGTTAATTATCTATCTAAAGTGTGTGGTGTATACACACTTGCACAAACAGATATCTAACTATCTATCTAACAATTCAGGTCCATGGTATTACACACTATATATTATGTATGTATATGTATCGTGTGTATGTGACATACACACACATATATAATATACACTCACACCATGGGCCTAAATTGTTAGTTATTTAAGAAAGTGACAGTGTATTTTACACTGTTACATATTGCAAGAGCTCTCGGTGAATAAAATGACATTTATTCAGCACCCATGGACTCACCCCCTGCACATTACAGTACATGTATTTTGATGTTCAAATGAAATCAAAGGGCTTAACCGATCATTTTTCCTGGACATACACACACTGCCCTCATTACCAGTGGCAGTCTACTAGCCCCATGGGAGGTCAGACTAGCCGCTGTAATCCCATTGGCCTGAGTCCTTTCGTGTTACTACCTCTAGAGCCAACACAATGTGTAAATGCCTCGAATCCTAGTATTTCTGCTCTCCCCATGTCTCACTTTGCTTATCCAATGAGTAGCTGAGCCTACAGACCAAAAATAGTCTGGGTCTGATTCATGCTGTGTGCTGAGTTAGCTGATTTCAGCCAGGTTGGCAGTAGGAATGCGACATTTAACCCTCGTGCTGTTGTGTTAGAGAGAGGAGACTTGACCACTCCTGTTCACTAGTCAGCGGCTCTTGCTGTCAGCGCACTTGTGCAGACATTGGGTGAGGACGGATGGGGCTGGATTGTAAACTTCACTCCATTGGGCATAGGCTGCCAGCGCTCTTGGCTAAGGCTCACATAAATACTGGCTGCTTGGGTGAGGCTGGAGAGCTCTGGCAATGCCCATAGAACCGTACGCAGCAAGGATCCAACACCTTTGAGAGCAGGCGAGGGAGGAAAGCTGTACTTAGAGATTCTGAAAGGAAGCAGAGCAGGAGGCATCGAGAAGAACACCTTGCTGCTGTGGTGTAATCGCAGTTTGCTGCTGGATTTACAGCAAGACTAGGATAACTACAACAATAAAGCCTTCCGTGTAGGCTGGCTTTCCTGGCTTGTTTCTTTCTGAACTGAACCACCAAGCTGC
This sequence comes from Squalus acanthias, assembly GCA_030390025.1. Taxonomy (NCBI): domain Eukaryota; kingdom Metazoa; phylum Chordata; class Chondrichthyes; order Squaliformes; family Squalidae; genus Squalus; species Squalus acanthias. The sequence continues at coordinate 86,915,356 of CM059434.1, read as the reverse complement.
TGATGTTGTCTGGTCTGAATATTCGAGATGCTGCAGTCATTAACTTGCATTATTGATGACTGAATTCATGCTATTGAGATTTCAGCACCGTTCTGAAAGATACATATTTTATTTAAAATGTTGATTCCTCTTGCCTCGCCAAGACCAATATATTGGCATCGAAAGCAATGAGCAGACTGAACCTTCATGGTCTCCTCCAAATGCAGATTTTGAAGGCAACGCGAGGGGCAATGATCAATGTGATGGACTATCCCATTGCTCCAGGTCACACAGCGATAGGTTGGAACAAGGTGGCACTGACTTGAATTGTACAATAAATTCCCTAACTCTTTTTTATATAAAAATAAGAGTCTCCACAAGAGAAGCAAGAGCTCGAGGAAGCACTAAAAATAAAATGGTAAAACAAACATTGTTTCTTTAAACGCAAAATTATTGAGATACATAAGAAAAGTTTGTTTCTGAATCACCTAGTCAGTTATATGGGTTAGGCCTGCACTGTATTTTACCAAAAAGTGTCATCCTTGGCTCAGTGGTAGCACTCTCACCTCTGAATCAGAAGGTTGTGGGTTCAAGTCCAAGTCCCACTTCAGAGAGTTCACATAATCCAGGCTGACACTTTAGTGCAGTACTGAAGGAATGCTGCACTGTTGGAGGTGCCGTCTGCCCACTCAGGTGGACGTAAAAGATCCCACGGCACTATTCGAAGAAGAGCAGGAGAGTTCTCCCCGGTGCCATGGCCAACATTTATCCCTCAACCAACACCTAAAACAGATGATCTGGTCATTTATTTCATTGTTATTTGTGGGATCTTGCTGTGTGCAAATTGGCTGCTGCGTTTCCTACATTACAACAGTGACAACACTTCTGAAAGTGTTTTACAACCAGTGAAGTACTTTTGCAGTCCTGAGCTGGTGAAAGGCACGATATAAATGCAATTATTTCTTTCTCTTTTTCTCCTTCTCTCACTCTTTCTCCTTTTTCTCTCTCTCCTCTCTCTCTTTCTCTCTCTCTCTCTCTCTTGCAGACTGGAAAAACAATTGCGCATTTTCTGCTGACGACACATTGCAGACAGCGGTAGCACTAGTTCGTGAAAACTGACTGGCATGAATCTGTCATTCATGAAAGAAAGACTTATGAAATAACACTGAGTGGCCTGCGGGTGGCGCTGTCCAGGGAGAGTATAAATACTCGGGCATGGGCCCAGCTTGCTCAGGACATTCTTTAACAGGAACTAGTGAAGGCCACAACTAGATCTCCATGTTGGAAAACAGTTGATTAAAGCTTTGTTTAATGCTTAGACCAAGTGCCTAGTAGTTTTCTTATGTCACTGACTTTCCATTAATTCTACGTCACACATACAGCTGGACGGTACAAATTGTAGCTGCTGTGGAGGGGAAGCCCAGAATGATGCTGAAAATGGAGAACCATGTTTGCTAATGATCAGGCTGAGCAGTCCTCTGTTTACTTTTAATTACTGGCAGTGATTGGGAGGAACCACTGTGCTGCAGCTGCTGCTGTTGTTTTGCCAGTTTTAAAGTGGCACCATCCTCCTTTGCTCTTCACAAGCTGGATTTTTCAACTCTCAAAGTTCAGGTCTATACAACTAAGCTTCAGTACTTTTTTTGAAGCGTTGAAAAGTGCAGGAAAGTTTAACCAGGGCAGGCTGCGCTGCTGAGTCTCGCTTGCCAGGAGCACGTGTTGTAGGATCGGACATGGTGGTCAGTATGCTCGATATTCCAATCTGGGCTCCCGGCAAGAGAGCCTCCGCGCAGGGAGCCTCACCACACAGAATGTACCCTAATGTACTTTGCCAGAAGTGCTGCATAAATCATCCGTATTCATGGCCCTCATCAAGGTACAGGAATTGTTGTTCTGATGAAGGGTCACAGACCTGAAACATTAACTCTGTTTCTCTCTCCACGGATGCTGCCTGGCCTGCTGAGTGTTTCCAGCATTTTCTGTTGTTATTACAGGAATTGTTGTGTTGAGTTGTCTGATGAGCTCAGTTCTTGGAACAGCCTGGTCTATAAGAACATTAGAAGTAGGAGCAGGAGTAGGCCATATGGCCCATTTAATAAGATCAAGGCTGATCTTCTACCTTATCTCCACTTTCCTGCACTATCGCCATATCCCTTGATTCCCTTAGTGCCCAAAAATCTATCGATCTCAGTCTTGAATATACTCAACGACTGAGCCTCCACAGCCCCCTGTGGTAGATAATTCCAAAGATTCACCACCCTCTGAGTGAAGAAGTTTCTCCTCATCTCAGTCCTAAATGGCCGACCCCTTATCCTGCGACTGTGACCCCTGGTTCTAGACTCTCCAGCCAGGGTAAACGGCCTCACAGCATCTACCCTATCAAGCCCTCTAAGAATTTTATACGTTTCAATGAGATCACCTCTCATTCTTCTAAACTCCACAGAATAAAGGCCCATTCTACTCAAATTCAGCTTGTGAGCCATCAAGTTGGATACAACAGCAAAATTTATGCTGCGGCATCAGTCTATGTACTTTACAAGCCTTTCCAATGTAGCTTTCTGATTTGTATTCTGGCTTTCATTAAAACAACCAAATAATAAATCTGTAACCCCAGATGTATTCACCGTTCACTGTTTTGCTGATCTGTGCTTAAGCAGGGGAAAAGTATAGTGCTAGAAAATTTACTGTGGTGACAAACCCCCTTTGAAGTGGGACCTTTCGTAAAAATTTTATTTCTATGAAATGAGCTGGGAAGGTTTAATGCATCCATCTGGGCCAATAAAAGGAATAGTGTTTCAGTAAGTACGCAGTAAGTAGCAAGATGGAGAGATTTGAATTTTAAACTGCATGAACTCTTTCATTGGCACAAGGCTGTATATTATTTTGTCAAAAGTGCACTCTGGACAGTATTGATCTTGGTTTTCTGTTGGTTCTGATATCTTTACCTCATTTTGATTCATCACACAAGAACATTTTACACCTCGAATCATGGAAATTGCAGTGCTTGAGCTGCTGCCAGCTCGTCAACCGTATCTGTCGATCCTAATCTCATTTCCCTGCCCTTTTTGAATACTTGTCCAGTTCTCTCTCTCAAATCTCTCTGAGGGAGGCAGTGAAGCTCTGGAGGCAGTGCAGAGAAGAGCCATGAGATGGATCCTTAGTGTCGAAGGGCTGAGCTATGAGGAATGGCTGGAAAGACTTGGGCTTTTTGCCTGGAAAGGAGGGATCTGAGAGAGGTGATTTTCTAGAGGCATACAAGATAGATAGGGGAATGGTAAAGGTAAATGCAGAGCGTTAGTTTTAAATTAAATTGGAGGAAAAAGGGACACTGGTTCAAACCAGTAAAAAGTAAATTAAGGCCTGTTATGAGGAAATTCTTCTTCACACAGAGTGATCAACACATGGAATAGGCTTCCAGATAGGGCAGTGAAGGTGAAAGCCCTGGAATCTTGAGAAACAGTTGGATGCTGAAATGCGACTTTAGCGTCTCACTGGATAAATGAACGAAGATGGGCTGAATGGCCTACCTCATCTATAGTCTCTGTTCGAATGAACACTCGGCGTCAAGCATTATGGGGGTGAAATTTGACACGGGTGGGGATGTGAAACAGGGGGTATCGCATCTGGCGCACGTTATATGTCCCGTCCAATATTCAGTTCCATTGACTTCAATATACCTTAATATCGGGCAGGGTGTCTAACGGGCGGCCGATCCAATACCGCCCGTTTTGCGACCCCGCCCAATTCGAATTTTAACGGCGCTGCTTATAACGGGCGGCCGATCCGATACCGCCCGTATTGTGCCACAGCCCCAGACCAATTTCTAGGTCCCTATGTTTTAAAAAAGATCTTCCAACGGTGATCATCCTTTGTTACTGGTGGGACATTCTACAAATGAAGTGCAGAGAGACCACTCAATAAGAAGCTAATAAGTTATTAGTGTTAAAAAAAAAATTCCGATCTTAAGTTCAGAGTATTTGGATTCAGTATCACTGTGACTGGCCTGGGAAAGGGTTAAACCATTGTCAACTTAATGCAATTCCAAGAATCCGTGCCCTTGATTTAATTAGTTGCATCCACAGAGAGTAAGTCAAATGCTGTGTGAGCACCAATGTTAATTCGCATCTGTCAGCACATTTCTGTCATGAAATATGCTCTGCTTTGGAAAGTCTGGAATGCTTCTTAATAAGAACATTAAAAAGCGTTCCCTCCGACTATCTGGGAGATACAGAATAAACCCAATCATTACCACATATTGATATTCATAAAATATACTATTATATAGTGAAGGTGTTGAGAAATACCAAGACTTCCATGCGTTTATATTACTTCCTTCAGTTGAAGTGAGGAAAGAACTCCCATTTATATAGCGTGTTTCAAGTCCTCGGGATGTCTTAAACCACATTTCCTGGTCATATTTGAATAGTGCCATGGGACCTTTTATGTTCACTTGAACAGGCAGATGGGACCTAAGTTAAACATCTCGTGTGAAAGGCGACACCTCCCACAATGCAGCACTCCTTCGGTACTGCACTGAACTGTCAGCCTAGATTATATGCTCAGTCCTGGAATGTGGCTTGAAACACAAGTCTTTCTGCCTCTGGCGAGAGTGGTACAACAACTTGAATTTATATAGCACCGTTAACGTAGTAAAACGTCCCAAGGTGCTTCACAGGAGCGTTATGAAACAAAATTTGACACCATAAGGAGATATTAGGACAGCTGACCAAAAGTTTGCTCAAAGAGGTAGGTTGGAAGGAGCTTCTTAAAGGAGGAGAGAGGGATAGAGAGGCGGAGAGGTTTAGGGAGGGAATTCCAGACCTCTGGGCCTAGGTAGCTGAAGGCACGACCGCCAAAGGTGGAGGGATGAAAATCGGGGATGCGCAAGAGGCCAGAATTGGAGGAGTGCAGAGATCTCGAAGGGTTGTAGGGCTGGTTACAGAGACAGGGAGGGGGCGAGGTCATGGAGGGATTTGAAGACAAGGATGAGAAGTTTAAAATCACGGAGCTAAGCTGACACTGAGTCAAACCGGATGGTGCTGGGCCCCGCTTAGTGTTTCAGCCTAGTCTGCAGTACTGTTGTGGTGCATTCATAAAGATCTTTGGGCTAGTTATTCTTTTATTTCAAAAAAAAAAGAAAAAATACCGAGTTTCTTCATCATTTAAAAGCCTACCATGAAATCGTAAGAAGGCACAATTTGGAAATGTGCAATTCCTGATTTCATTAGCAGTAAGAAAAGACAAGAGCCAATAACAGTGCTTCTGCAATATGCTTCTCGAACAGCTAACAGCTGCATCTTGTATCAAGTTCCAGATGTTCATTAATCCAGCTGTGCAGTCTGAAACATTTGTGGAAAACTGTTTTTAAAAAAATCCAGTTTACTGACCAAGCCAGTATGCTTGGGTTTGTACAGTAAGTTTTGTCCAGAGCGATTCATAACTCATTGGTGTTGAAGCCATTAGATGCCGGAGTGTATGAAAATACCAAAGACTGAGCTGAAGAATGTGCTGGGGTTACCTAACAGCATGTGTGTGTGCCCCTTTGGGGGCTGCAAAGAAGAGCTGTTTCCCGGAGTAAACTTTTTAAATCAGTAACCTGCAACCTTTAAATATAATCAGATTTCCGAATGTAAATGTGTCCATTACATTACTGATATTTATTCGCATGTTTATCTTTTGTTAAATCAATTTGCTTCGTGAAAATTACATTCCCATCGAAATGGCATCATTGGGCCTTCATTTCAATATTAAAGTTTCCATACCCATGTAACCCAGAACCGGATATGCGTGCGATGCGCTTAATGGGTGCAGATTTACCAATGCGGATTTCCTCTCATTTTATGATTGGTAACACTCAGCTTACACCCAAAAATCAGGTGTTACCAAGGACCGTCTACCCTACTATTTCCATGGTTGAAGTTTCACTAAATGTCCTTGAATGTGGTGTTCCCTCCCAAGTCTGTGCTCATTTTTCCTGAAACTCCATGTTTCAAACTCTCCATCAGGTTTCCACCCTTGTCACTGTACTGAAACAACCCTAATCAAAATCACAATGACGTCCTCTGTGATTGTGACCGTGGTGCACTATTCCTCCTTATCCTTCTCAACCTCTCTGCATCCTTTGACATGGTTGACCACACCATCCTCCTCCAATGCCTCTCCTCTATTGATTTTTGTCGGCCACTTCTTTTCCCTTAAATATCCTTTCTAATGCTGGAAAATACATTTTAAATATTTATAACCTTGACGATTCTTACTCCAAATGCAGTCACTTGTCTGTGAGATGGTTGCAGCTTTGTTTTGACTGAAGTCCTTTTAAGCCCTGCAGCTGGCCAAGAATAGGTAATTAGGACAAACCTCTGGAATTTCCACGGTTGGCCCAGCAGGATAGCGACAAGCACTCGGCTAAATGTACCCTTGTGTTGTCAACATCTGAAATATCACGACATTCAGATTGCAATGTATACTTTTAGCTTTCATTATTGCTAAGGAAATAAATGGTAATAAATATAATTAACTATCACCCACCCCCACCTTATGGGTTTATCTGTATGATTCACTCTGCTATAACAATCATTCTCCTTCATTTAAGCGAGAGTAAAATGCACAGTTTCCGATTTGACTGCCCAGCTGTGGAACACTTATGATGGGCCTAATGGCCTCCTTCTGTGCTGTATCATTCTATGATTCTATGTTAACAAGGTTTTATTGAATTTTTTTTTTTAAACCCACTGACTTTCCCCAAATGATTTTATAAATTTTAAAATCTAAGATTTCGGGAGGAGGGAGGAAGCTGAGTTGGCCCCGTGCTGTAAGCAGGCATTTCTCCTTCACATTGGCTCACAACTGGCAGCCGAGGTAAGGGGTTATGGCGTAAATTCACATAGCCTGTGGTCCTGTTCATTGCAGCTGAAGAATGCATGTAAAATTACTGTGCGTTCAAGTGCAAGGAGAGTTACAAATTGAAAATGATCTCCATCACCTCGAATTCGAGGACCGCCTTGTTCATTTTGTGTTCTCTGTTCTCTTTTCTGCTTGAGATAGTTCAGAATATTGTGCCAAGTGTTTTTCAGTAGCTCAATAATACTCGTTGATGCTCAAGCATTAATGGCGGTGGAGGTGAGTAAATTATCCAGTGGGAGTTCTGTTGCAGACTGGACTGGCTGCAAGTGTAATTAGTTTCGGGAAAGGCAAGTTCAACAGAAAACTATTAAAGTGATTCATTGTGAATTTGTCCGTCAATAAGCAATTAGTGAAAATTACCACAGATATTAAAATGATTACTAAACTTTAGAAATGATTGCACAATTAATTAACGTACGTCTGGATTACCTGCAACTGATGCATCCTGTGATTAATCAGGATCCCGCAGTGCTTCTGTATTTTATTAGCACTATAAAACATTGTGGTATGCAATGCTGAAGCTACAGTAAGGTGGCTACTTTGTGAAAGATAGTAGTGGGCGTATTTGCTTCAGTTCACTTGTGTGATTGGAAAAAGCTGGTGCAAATGTAAAATGGGGGAAGCCATTCTGTAGTTGGACTCAGTTCTCTTCCATTCACATTAGTGATTAGAGGGAAATATACTCAAATGTCATGACAACATTGAGATATAATGGAAAAGATAGAGCTTATTTGTGGGGGAATTATTTTATATTCCCAATGGTTTTTTGATTGTGTTTGACAAACCTCTTTCATTTGTTTATAGAAGGAAGCATGGAACTTGAAAAGGCCATGCAGCCCATTAAACATATTCCTTCTGCAAACTATATGCCATCTATTCTACCATTGTCTACCCAACCTGTTTCCTCTCTTGTGGAGAGGTCCTGCAAAGTTTCCTCCACCTCCAAAATTAAATTGAGCAAAATTCCATACTACTGACCTAATTTTAAAATCTCCATTATACATCCTAACATTTGCACGGTCCCAGGAGCCATAAAGTGTCACATTGAATTTGATTTACAAAGCGTGCAGCAGCATAAATTGTATCAAAATGTTGCACCACGTCATTTGGACATGACCTTCTCATAATGAAGTCGCTGCATCTCGGCACCCTCCCAAAATGAAAATTATTCTCCGAACATATTTCCATGAAAATGAGGCATAGAATACAAAAGCTAGAAGGTAATGTTGAGCCTTGTACAAGACCCTAGGCTGCAGTGCGAAAAGACTGAGGGGTGACCTACTGAAGGGTTATGATGAGGTAAATTGTGATGGATTGTTTCCGCTGGTTGACATGACTGTATTGAAAGAGATGATCGCACAAAGAATTAAAAGGGAGGTTAGAAAAAAATTATGTTTAGAATATGGTATTCCCTGTCACAAATTGTTGCTAAAGCAGATTCCAAAAATTCTTTTAAAAGGAAATTGCTTGAAAAGGAGGAATATTAAAGGGTATGGGGAGAAATTAGAAGAGGTAGTAGCTCTTGAGGAGAAAAACATCAGCAAAGACTTAATGGGCCGAATGGCCTATTTCGTGTGCCATAGTATTCCTTGATTGATTGTACGAAAGCAATGGTCCTTTTAATGGCTGTTCAGAATATGTAGTCAATACTCACCAGACAGTGTTAAAGCTTCATTTCGATTGCATGAGGTAAGGTTGTGGAGCACTCTTGCCAGTTCAGGACCTGTTTGCTTAATTGTTAAGTGACTACAGGGGGTGCATAAAATAGTGGTCCTACCACCCAAATTGTTGGCTTTATTTTTTAACTCCTTTTTATAGAAGGACCCTGACTATGGACTGTTCTAGCACACCTTCTAGCAGCTTGTTAGAGAATCTAGCTTTTACTTTTGGTCAGCGGGATATCTGATGCACAGAAACCCCATCTGTATGCTTAGCAATCTCCAAATTAAGCTACTGACTCTCACAGCTGGGGTTTTGCCCAATATAGATGTCAAACGCTCTCCCCATAGAGATATACTCCACCTGCCCAAGAGCAGAATGCTTAGGTGCAGGTTGGCAACATCCAAGACTTTGGAGAACACAAGTGTGTTTAGGGCTACTGCAGGAATTTAAGCAGCGAAAGCACATAGCTTACCAACTGCTTGTCTAGGTAGAACCGCCCTACCTGTTGGGGTGTTGGCTTGCAGATTGTCTGGAGCCAACTCGCTGATCAATCATGTACTGTAGACCTGTCTGGTCCAGTTATCTGATTAGCGAGTCTGCCATATTGGTTCTAATTCAACCCCCAAAGAGACCTCTCCTTGACTCTCCCCTTGAAAGAGGATAGTCACTAGTTGATCATTAGACAACTGACAATCACAGATTTGAATTCTCCCCAGGTGGACTGTAGGTACAAAAAAACCCTGGCAGGTGGCATGGTGAACCTACAGCATGGACCCACACTATAGCTCATTGAACAACGGCTCCAGTTGAAGGTACAGACCCTCAGCTGCATCTGCTAGTCTGTCTGGATGTCAGTCAATCAAAGTGAGCACTGAATTTTAGACACATGAGCCCATGTTCTTGTACCTAGCCTATACATAATTCCTTCGAGGAGTTTCAGAATTTTTTCATCAGCTATACAGTTAAGCCTTTAGCTTCCAGATGAGTAAGGCTAGCATGGGGGCTTGGACAGCTAGTTACAGAATGGCATTGTTAGAGGCTGGAGAGCGAGTCAGCTGGCCATTCTCTCTGCGTGAACAATGATGCACCTGAAGAAAAGGAGAATCTTGGTTTACATGTTTTTCCAGAAACTTGTGATCATCAAGAAAGGGGGATGTCCAAACTGGAGAATGGATTACATTTATGCTTTGGCCATCCAGTATCAAACAACTTTCTCATGTCAGATACAGCATGAAAAGCTCCATCCACTCAATCTTAACTTCAAAAGGCCACTTTTTACTTTATTTCTTTCCATTTCTCACACCAGCCATCCCATAGTGTCTGTGAGCTAAATTGCCAGTTTGTTCTGAATGGTGGGCAGTTTTTGAGCTGTGGACTCACAACCACTGGGAACTGGGTTAAGACTGCACAAACTCTTTTTATGCAGGAACCTTACAGTCATCAGAACGACAAGACTTTCATCTCATCAGTCTGGGATGGACATACCAGGGTTCTAAGCTGAAAGGACACTGTTTTGTGCCACCTAGTCCCCTCAATTACAACTTTAAAAATTGTAAAACTTGTCAGGTTGATATTGGGTCAGACTTTTACCAATTCATGCTATTGACATCATAACATTTAGTAAGTTTACTCATATAAACTCATCCAACAGAGGTTCCCACATGCACTTTACATTATCGCTGTAGCATTATTATAAACCCCAATTGAGACACATTGGCACTTGCCGCATATATACTTTAATATTTTGCCTTGTATATTGTGTGCACTTGTCAATCACACCATGGACATCACAGCTTTTCGTATGAAATCTTTTATGTCATGCATTCACCTGACTAGTTCATATTTGCTAAACAGTGATCAATTACAACTGAGCAGGTAGGTAATGTACTAATTAAACACCAGGACAGCTGGTAGATACATTTCCAAATGGGAACAACGAAGAACATGTGAAAGCAATGAACCGAGCTGGAGCAGTCAGCAAAATCTATCAATAATAAAAGAGGGAATTCATCAAATCACTCCAAATTTTGTTTTGAAAATCCTTTCAGCTGTCATCATGGTTTCTCCACTAAATTGAGCACCTGCTACTGGAAATAAGGGTTTTAACATAATGTGGAGAAAATTAAAGAATTATCAAGAAAACTATTAAACTTGCAACAGTATTTTCTGTAATAAAAACAGAAAATGCTGGAAATACTCAGCAGGTCAGGCAGCATCTGTGGAGAGAGAAACAGAGTTAACGTTTCAGGTCGCTGACCCTTCGTCAGAACTGGGAAAAGCTGGAGATGGAACAGGTTTTTAAGCAAGGGCAGGGAAAGGGGGGAGGGGAGGAAAGAACAAAAGGGAAGGTCTGTGATAGGATGGAAGGCAGGAGAGATTAAGAGACATTGAGAGATTAAGAGATGGTGCAAGGCAAAAGTATTTTCTGTGTTTGAAATACTTCTAACAATGGCTGGAATTTTCTGGGGGGTCAGCTGGCGGGTCGGGTGGGAAATTTGATTATTTTTGACAGCGGGTCGGGACCTTGCTGTCAACCCGCCGCAACACGCCTTTCCCAATATCGGGTCTGTCAGTGCTGAGCAGATCCGACAGGCCGGGGCAGGCGACCCAATTAAACTCAGTAGCATCTAGTTGACAGATCATTAACAGGCTTTTTTAAATTACCTTTGACTTTAACTTCATGGCCAGGGGAACCGCGCTGTTCGGGGACCATGGCTGTCAACCTGAGGCGGGAGTTCAGTGGCCATTGCTCCAGCTGATTCCTTGACAGCTTCAAATGTACAATAAAAGCTCCCACCTGACAGAGCTTCACTTTCCTCAGCCACAAGCTGTTTCTCAGTCCATTTCCAGCACAGATTCTGCAGGCTTTCCACTTTCCACTCTCCATTCACTCTTACCTCATTGGAAGAACTCTCTCACCATTGACAGAATGCTTCTGTCCTCTCTACTTCACCCGCCATCTATTCTATCAACATGGGTGCCCTTAATACTCTCTCACCTTGATTCTCAGAATCCGACCACGATCAGCCCCAACACCAGCAGCACCAACAACAACACCAACCTTCTCTGCAACCACCTAATGCTGCACAGGACACAGGGCATCAGCACTCGAGTACATTGCTGCCCGGGAGGCCAGGGATGGCCTCACAATGGCCAGATTTGCTTCACTTGACGCTGTATACCCTAGCTGCCACATGATGCGCCAGGTTGACACCACCCCACACCAGCAATATAAAGCATCCCTACAATGTCCAAGCCATTCCTTTCACACTCATCACCATTGCGGGGGGTACCGTTATGTCTTACCATTCACTGCAACTCACTAAGCCACTTCCAAAGGTGCACACAAATCTGTCCAAGAACGGAACTTTACATGAACATTGGATAAAACACCAAAATGGCTACCCTTGTGTGTTGTTAGTTGGTATGATTGCACTAGGATGAGGGTGAGTGTGAGTAGTGGCTAGTGAGATGGGGAATGTGATAATATAGATAGACAGGGATGGGTGGAGGTGCAAGGTAAGTTGGTGTGAGTAAGGATGTGCAGGAGTAGGGTAGGGAAGGCAGAGTGATGGGGATGTGATGTGAGGCACAGCAGGATGAAGGTGAGTATGGCTTTGTACTAACGTTTCGTGATCTAATGAGATCATTGAAAGGTTTGTGGCACTGCACCCAGGTCCTCCTGACCACATCCCTGCTTGTGTCCTCCTGTGCTATGTGCAACCAGGCTGCTTTGGTCTCCTGGGGAGGTCTCTTCCACCCATCGGAAGGGAAGAGGACCTCCCTGTATGCTCTGACTCCCTCCATAAGCATATGGAGGGAGTCATGGGAGAACCTGGGTGCTGCCCTGCACCTCTGTGCAGTGATTGTCAGTGTTTGCAGCACCTCAATGCTGTAGAACACTGACAGCACAAATGTCAAAATAAAGTTGGCCATGGTCCCTTTAAGGAAACCAGCTGATGACAAGTCATGAACGACATCACCAGACCCGCTTCCTCTAATTGGCCCGGGAAACGCACTGGGCGGGCTTAACCAGCCCTATCAACGGAAAATCATTATCCAGAGCAGGATGGAGCCAGCAGCGGTGTCGGGACCCGCCACCAACGTCGCCCGCCTCGGTAAGGAAAATCTCAGCTAATGTCATTCATCAGAGGCCTGTGTCTATGTGAGAAGCCTGAGCTTCAAGTTCAGGTGAGTTCCCTGACACATTGCTGTCAGTTAAAGAGAATCCCAGAGCTCGCAGGCTAATTTTTCCAATATGCCTATGTACCTATGATTGACAGGAAAACTGGCCATTCACAGTGTGTTGCCGGGCTTGCTGTTTTCAAGCCCTCCCCTATCCCTTTCCAAGTAAGGAAACATTAATGGCAGAACAAAGATGGGAAATTCATTTTCATTTTTTAACATGTTGTTTATAGCATGCACTTTATTTTTCCAGTCAAAATTTACCTCCCTATATCTACAACGGGTTTTTAATTATTCAGTTTATGTTTACTGAAGCATTCATGATAGACTCTGCACACTTTTTTTAGTAGGTGATAGAATTGTGGAACAGATTGCCAGCAGGGCTGTGAATAAGTAGGTACTGTAGTGTAGTGATTATAGAACTGGACTAGTAATCCAGAAATCATGGCCCCGATCTTATCTCGGAGGTAGGGAGGTAGTGGGGATGGGGGTAGTGGGGATGGGGTGGGGGGGGGGGATTGCAGTTTTGTGGTTGGGAAACCCAGAAGAATGGGTTTTCCTCAGGCCCTGCCGAATTTAACGCAGGGCCTGATTACCATTTTTTTCTCCGTTTCCCAGCCGCAGCCAGCCAGATTGAGTGGGTAGGCCTTTGGCACCATGCTACAACTGGGGAGTGGAAAGGAGGGAGAGAGGGATCGGAAAGGCAGGAGGGGGGAGGGAAGATTGGAGGCCATAGGGAAGGTCGGAAACCAGAAGGCGGATCGGAATGGTCAGGGGGCTGTCCAATCACGGGGGGTGGGTGAAGCAGATAAGCTGGATCCAGCAGGTAAGTGGAAAGGCACTTATCTCCTGGATCCAGCAATCCTCACCTCCCTTTAGCTGCTGGGTTTCCTGAGGCCCAAAAAACACGGCCGACCAGCGTTACATTTAAAATGGCGGTTAAATATGAGGCATGCAGCCTCATTATAATATTTAAATGGACAACCCGCCTCTTGGGAGCGGGTTGTTTTCCCGCCCCCGTCCCGCCTCCGTTAAAACTGGAAGTGGGCGGATTTTTAACATTTATACATCCCACCCGACCCGAAACTGCCCGTTTTTGGGGGTTAAAATTCCCCCCTCCCCGTCATGTGTTCAAATCCTATCATAGTAAATTGTGAAATTGAAGTTAATTGTAGGCTGGCACCAGGAATTAATTACTATGAAAGCTGCCAGACTGTCATTAAAACCCAATTGTCATCTTTGCCTGGTCTGGCCTACAGGTGATGCCAATCCCACACTACAGGGTTGGCTCTGACTGCGTAACTAAGGCAATAACGCTGCCTTGCTAGTGCTGCCCACAACCCAAGAATTAAAAAAATTATAGCTAAAACCATGGCAGGGTTTTTTTTTTAAAAACACACGGACCGGACGAATTCCTCGTTTTTTACTCCCAATGTGCAGAACCTGAATTAGATGCGAGTCCATTCTCAATAAACCTGATCAGCAATTGAACACATTCATATTTTTCCCCCATTCTCTACATCACAATACTGGACAAAATAATGATGTAGCCACGTAGTTCTGATACAGTGGCAGAGGAAACTGGCAAATTGGGGACAAGTCTTTCAGGAGGATCTCCGAGCAGGGGTGAGAGGATTAGCAGATTGAGAATGATTTAGGTCGGGTCAAGTTTGGGCAGTTGGGGTGGGAACTGCCTTGCACTCACCTGCATTATGGCCACGATTTTGCTGACCTCGGTGGCTCCAGCCCGCTGTCCAAAATGAATTTCCCTTGATGGGGTTTCTTAAGCCCGCCCAGCGTGTTTCCCAACCAATTAGAGGAAGCGGGTCTCAAAACGTCATATGATGACACGTCATCAGCCGGTTTCCTTAAAGGGACCATGCCCAAATTTATTTTGACATTTGTGCTGTCAGTGTTCTACAGCATTGAGGTGCTGCAAACACTGACAAGCACTGCACAGAGGTGCACAGCTGCAACCAGGCTCTATGCTTATGGAGGGAGTCACAGCACGCAGGGAGGTTCTCTTCCCTTACAATGGGCGGAAGAAACCTCAGGAGACCAACGCAGCCTGGTTGCACATTGCACAGGAGGCCACAAGCAGGGATGTGGTCAGGAGGACCAGGCTGCAGTGCCGCAAATGTTTCAATGATCTCAGTAGATCAGGAAACGTTAGTACAAAGCCACACTCAACCTCATCCTGCTGTGCCTCTCATTACATCCCCATCATTCTGCCTTCCCTATCCTACTCCTGCACATCCTTACTCATACCAACATACCTTGGACCTCCACCCATCCCTCTCTATCTATATTATCACATCCCCATCTTAATAGCCACCCCTCACACTCACCCTCATCCTAGTGCAATCATACCAACTAACAACACACAAGGGTAGGCACTTGGGTCTTTTATGCAATGTACATGTAAAGTTTCTGTTAATGTGCTGTCAAACATTGAAACCTTTATTTTCAACACTGCGTTCTTGGACAGATTTGTGTGCACCTTTGGAACTGGCTTAGTGAGTTGCAGTGAATGGTGAGACATAATGGTACCCCCCACAATGGTGATGAGTGTGAAAGGAATGCTTTGGGATGCTTTATGGTGTTGGTGTGCGGTGGTGCCAACCTGGCACATCATGTGGCAGCCAGGGTGTACAGCGTCAAGTGAAGTAAATCTGTCTATGCTGAGGCCATCCCCGGCCTCCCGGGCAGCAATGTGGTCGGGTGCTGATGCCCTGTGTCCTGTGCAACATCAGTTGATTGCGAAGAAGATTGGTGTTGTTGTTAGTGCTGCTGGTGTTGGGGCTGATCGTGTTGGGATTCTGAGGACCATGGTGTGAGAGTATAAAGGGCACCCGGGCTGATGGAATAGATGGCAGGTGAAGTAGAGATGACAGAAGCGATCTGTCAATGGTGAGAGAGGTAATGAGGTTAGACTGGGTGGAGACTTGTGTAAAGACTTGCAGCATCCTGAATCTGTTGTGGATATGCAGTGAGGAAGAGCTTGTGGCTGAGGGAAGATATCTCTGTAAGGTGGGAGCTTTAACTTGACATTTGAAGCTGTCAACTCAACAGCTGATTCAATGGCCACTGACCTCCCACCTCAGCTTCACAGACGTGGTCTAGCAACAGTGGGAAACCCGTGGGCGAGCTGTCAAATTGAAAAGGTCAGTTTAAAACCATTGGTAAGTGGCTGTAAACAAGCCACTAATCATTTAAATTGGCTCCCCCGCCGCTGCGTGTCAGGTCTGCTCAGCGCTCACAGACCCGACATTTGGTAAAGGCGCGTGGCAATTGGTTCACAGCTGGGTATCGACCCGCTAGGGGGAAAAAAACACTTTCCCACCCGACCCGTCACCGATCGCGCCTGCTGACCCCCCGGAACATCTCGGCTTTTTTTTTTTAAACCCCCCCTCTGCCCACGTGCCTGCCCCTGAGTGCTTGTTGACCTACATGCTCACTCACCCAGCTAAGTGCTTCCTTGCCTGCACGCTCCGAGTGGTTCCCTGACTCCTGTTCACTTCAAGTGATAACATGCATCCTAGGGTACTGAAGGAGGTGGCCCTAGAGATAGCGGATGCACTAAGTATGATTTTTCAGAATTCATTAGACTCGGGAACAGTGCCCATGGATTGGAGGGTAGCTAACGTTACCCCACTATTCAAAAAGGGGGGTAGGGAAAAAGCAGGTAATGACAGACCTGTAAGCCTTACATCAGTTGTGGGCAAAATGCTGGAGTCCATCATTAAGGATGAAATAGCGGAGCACTTAGCAAATGGGGACAGGATAGGACAGAGTCAACATGGATTTACAAAGGGTAAATCGTGCTTGACTAATCTATTGGAATTTTTTGAGGGAGTAACTGGTAAAATAGATGGGGGAGAGCCAGTAGATGTGGTGTACCTGGACTTCCAAAAGGCCTTCGACAAGGTCCCACATAAAAGATTAGCATGGAAAATTGAAGCTCATGGGATAAAGGGGAAAGTATTGACGTGGATAGAGAACTGGCTGTCAGATAGAAAACAGAGAGTTGGAATAAACGGCTCATTTTCTGAATGGCAGGCAGTAACAAGTGGGGTACCACAGGGATCTGTCCTGGGTCCCCAGCTGTTCACAATTTACATTAATGACCTGGATCAGGGAGTCGGATGCAGCATTTCCAAATTTGCAGACGACACTAAACTAGGAGGGGGGGGTGGGCTCAGAGGAGGAGACCAGGAAGCTCCAGAGCGATTTGGACAGACTGGGTGATTGGGCGGATAAATGGCAGATGCACTATAATGTGGACAAGTGCGAAGTTATCCACCTTGGGTGCAGGAACGGGAGGGCAAATTATTATTTAAATGGCAATAAATTGGGAGAGGGGGAAGTACAGAGAGACCTGGGTGTTCTTGTACACCAGTCACTGAAGGCGAGCATGCAGGTGCAACAGGCGGTCAAGAAGGCAAACGGTATGCTGGCCTTCATAGCAAAAGGGTTGGAATACAGGAACAGGGATACCTTGCTGCAGCTGTACAGGGCACTGGTGAGACCACACCTCGAGTACTGTGTACAGTTTTGGTCGCCTCATCTGAGGAAAGATGTTCTTGCCATGGAGGGGGTGCAGCGGCGATTCACCAGGCTGATACCAGGAATGGCGGGATTGACCTATGAGGAGAGACTATGTAGTTTAGGGATGTACACACTGGAGTTTAGAAGATTGAGAGGGGACCTCATAGAAGTGTATAAAATTCTGACAGGTCTAGACAGACTAGATGCAGAAGGAATGTTTCCCTTGGCGGGTGAGAACAGAACTAGAGGACATAATTTAAGGATAAGGGCTAAACCATTTAGGACAGAAATGAGGGGGAATTTCTTCACTCAGAGGGTGGTGAACCTGTGGAACTCATTGCCACAGAGGGCAGTGTACGCCAGCTCATTAAATATATTTAAGAGGGAATTAGATATATTTCTACAGGCAAAAGGGGTTAAGGGTTACGGAGAGAAGGCGGGGACGGGATACTGAATTGGAGGATCAGCCATGATCTCATTAAATGGCGGAGCAGGCTCGAAGGGCCGGATGGCCTACTCCTGCTCCTATCTTCTATGTATTTCTATGTATTTCTATGTAAGTGCTTTCTTGAACCTTGGCACCATCACTCCAATCGAGAACCCTCCAGAAATCCCAGCACCTTGGAGCAAGCTGATAATCCTACTGGATCAAATAACAGCAATCCTACTACATTATGGACTGTGCTGCAATTTGTAAGAGACACGCGGAGAAAACTATTCGTAAAATTTACTGTTTATTAATTGAATAGAAATATTCTTCTACACATAGTAATGGTAATAACTGGAGTGCACACAGCTTTCACACCGACATTCCACTGTGAGAACTAAGATGATTTAATTTAATCTCAGGAACGGTAGCATAGTGGTTATGTTACTGGACTAGTCATCCAGAGGCTAATGATCCGGAGACGTGAGTTCAAATCCCACCATGGCAGCTGGGGAATTTATAATTCAACTAATTCAAAAAATCTGGAATAAAAGCTAGTATCGGTAATGGTGACCATGAAACTATTGGATTGTGTAAAAACCCATCTGGTTCACTAATGCCCTTTAGGAAAGGAAATTTGCCGTCCTTACCTGATCTGGCCTATATGTGACTCCAGACCCACAGCATGTGGTTGACTCTTAACTGCCCTCTGAAATGGCCTAACAAGCCACTCAGTTGTAAAAAACCGCTACAAAAAACAATAAGAATAAAACCGGACAGACCACCCAGCATTGACCTCAGCACCGGCTACAGACATGACAACGGCACACCCAGCCCAGTCGACCCTGCAAAGTCCTCCTCACCAATATCTGGAGACTTGTGTCAAAATTGGGAGAGCTGGCCCACAGACTAGTCAAGCAACAGCCTGACATAGTCATACTCACAGAATCATACCTTTCAGCCAATGTCCCAAACTCCTCCATCACCATCCCTGGGTATGTCCTGTCCCACCAGGGGTGGTGGCACAGTGGTATACAGTCGGGAAGGAGTGGCCCCGGGAGTCCTCAACATTGACTCCGGACCCCATGAAGTCTCATGGCTTCAGGTCAAGCATGGGCAAGGAAACCTCCTGCTGATTACCACCTACCGCCCGCCCTCAGCTGATGAATCAGTACTCCTCCATGTTGAACATCACTTGGAAGAAGCACTGAGAGTAACAAGGACACAGAATGTACTCTGGGTGGAGGTCTTCAATGTCCATCATCAAGAGTGGCTCGGTAGCACCACTACTGACCAAGCTAGTCGAGTCCTGAAGGACATAGCTGCCAGTCTGGGCCTGAGACAGGTGGTGAGAGAACCAACACGAGGGAAAAACCTACTTGACCTGGTCCTCACCAATCTACCTGTTGCAGATGCATCTGTCCATGACAGCATTGGTAGCAGTGAAGTCCAGTCTTCACACTGAGAACACCCTCCATCGTGTTGTGTGGCACTACCACCGTGTTAAATTGGATAGATTCAGAACAGATCTAGCAGCTCAAAACTGGGCATCCACAAGGCGCTGTGGGGCAGCAGCACAATTGTATTCTACCACAATATGTAACCTCATGGCCCAGCATATCCCTCACTCTGCCATTACCATCAAGCCAGGGGACCAACCCTGGTTCAATAAGGAGTGTACAAAAGCAGGCCAGGAGCAGCACCAGGCGTACCTAAAAATGCACTACCCGCCTGGGGAAGCTGCAACACAGGAGTACATGCTTGCTAAATAGCGGAAGCGGCATGCTATAGACAGGGCAAATCGATCCCACAATCAACGGATCAGATCAAAGTTCTGCAGTCCTGCCACATCCAGTCGTGAATGGTGGTGGACCATTAAACAACTAACGGGAGGAGGAGGCTCCATGAGTATCCCCAACCTCAATGATGGTGGAGCCCAACACGTGAGTGCAAAAGACAAAGCTGAAGTATTTGCAACCATCTTCAGCCAGAAGTGCCAAGTGGATGATCCATATCGGCCTCCTCCTGAGGTCCCCACCACCACAGAAGCCAGTCTTCAGCCAATTCGATTCACTCCATGTGATATCAAGAAACGGCTGAGCGCACTAGATACAGCAAAGGCTATGGGTCCCGGCTGTCGTGCTGAAGACTTGTGCTCCAGAACTAGCCGTGCCTCTAGCCAAGCTGTTCCAGTACAGCTATAGCACTGGCATCTATCTGACAATGTGGAAAACTGCCCAGGTATGTCCTGCCCACAAAAAGCAGAACAAATCCAATCTGGCCAATTACCACCCCATCAGTCTACTCTCAATCATCAGCAAAGTGTCGTCGACAGTGCTATCAAGCAGCACTTTCTCACCAATAACCTGCTCACTGATGCCCAGTTTGGGTTCCGCCAGGACCACTCGGCTCCAGACTTCATTACAACCTTGGTCCAAATGTGGACAAAAGAGCTGAATTCCAGAGGTGAGGTGAGAGTGACTGCCCTTGACATCAAGGCAGCATTTGACCGAGTGTGGCATCAAGGAGCTTTAATAAAACTGAAGTCAATGGGAATCAGGCGTAAAACTCTCCACTGGCTGGAGTCATACCTAGCACAATGGAAGATGGTTGTGGTGGTTGGAGGTCAATCATCACAGCCCCAGGACATCGCTGCAGGAGTTCCTCAGGGCAGTGTCCTAGGCCCAACCATCTTCAGCTGCTTCATCAATGGCCTTCCCTCCATCATAAGGTCAGAAGTGGGGATGTTCACTGATGACTGCACAGCGTTCAGTTCCATTCACAACTCCTCAGATAATGAAGCAGTCCATGCCCGCATGCAGCAAGACCTGGACGACGTTCAGGCTTGGGCTGATAAGTGGCAGGTAACATTCGCGCCACACAAGTGCCCGGAAATGACTATCTCCAACAAGCGAGCGTCTAACCACTGCCCCTTGACATTCAACAGCATTACCATTGCCAAATCCCCCACTATCAATATCCTGGGGGGTCACCATTGAGCATAAACTTAACTGGACCAGCCACATAAATACTGTGGCCACAAGAGCAGGTCAGAGGCTAGGTATTCTGTGGCGAGTGTCTCCCCTCCTGACTCCCCAAAGCCTTTCCACCATCTACAAGGCACAAGTCAGGAGTGTGATAGAATACTCTCCACTTGCCTGGATGAGTGCAGCTCCAACAACACTCAAGAAGCTCGACACCATCCAAGACAATGCAGACCGCTTGATTGGCACCCCATCCACCACCTTAAACATTCACTCCCTCCACCACGGGCGTACCATGGCTATAGTGTGTACCATCTACAAGATACACTGCAGCAACTCGCCAAGGCTTCTTCGGCAGCACCTCCCAAACCCGCAACCTCTACCACCTGGAAGGACAAGGGCAGCAGGCGGATGGGAACACCACCACCTCCAAGTTTCCCTACTCCAAGTCCCACACCATCCTGACTTGGAAGTATATCACCGTTCCGTCATCATCACTGGGTCAAAATCCTGGAACTCCCTCCCTAACAGCTCTGTGGGAGTACCTTCACCACACAGACTGCAGCAGTTCAAGAAGGCCGCTCACCACCACCTTCTCAAGGGCAACTAGGGATGAGCAATAAATGCTGGCCTTGCCAGCAATGCCCACATCCCATGAATGAATAATTAAAAAAAATTACACTGTACTAATACTTTACTTGATACTTTTTGATCTAGCCTGACGCACATTTCACTTGATGATAATCTAATAATATTTGTGATATATCTGGAGGGCGAGGGAGACATAATGAGAACCAGTCTGTAACAAACAGGAGGGGTTTATATAAACCGGAAAAGCAAAGCTGAAGTGTAGTTTTTTTTTGTTGAGAACCTTACCCAATACATTGTCACCGTTGTGGTTTATTTGATGGTGTACACCGTGTGTCCTTGGCGCTATTGGAACTGCGCATGGGACTCTTCTGGCTGCTACTTCAATGCTTTCAGACTGTGTTTATTTGCGTAGTCTGAGCCCACATCATGTGACAAGAAAGGATTTTACAGCAGGCTGAAAAAGAACTCTTGACAATACAGTCACATGATCGGGAGATTTTCTTGGTGGAAAAATATATTGAAGGTTACTTGGATTTATTAAGTGACATTAATGGCATTTTTTATTTGCTTCAGGCCCGCATGTTTTTCAAATTAATACTTTTCATGTTAATCTTATTTAATATCTAATAGCTAATCAATAATGTAGTATTATGGCTGGAATCTTGACTAAAAGATGTCTCAGTGCTATATTGCAGCAATGCTATGCCACTTGCATCTTGTTCACAGTCCTGCAAGAACCCATCATTCAGAACATAAAGGGAATTCCGTGGCACATGCTATCGAAGGTACTGAAGGACTGTGAACATCTTTGTCTGGTTTATGGATTAAAAATATGAAAGTCAAAAATAATTAACCTAAAACGTTAGTTGTGTTTCTCCATGGAAACAATGTGGATAAGAAAAATAACTTATTTACTTAGCACCTTTCATGAGCTCAGTTCATCTAAAAGCGCTTTACAGCCAATTAAATACTTTTGAAGTGTAGTCACTGTTGTAATGTAGGAAATGTGGCAGCCAATTACGCACAGCAAGGTCCCACAAACAGTAACGAAATAGTGACCAGACAATGGCCCAAAAATTCGTGAGGAAGCCTTCGTGCGAGGGTAAGGCTTCCCTGCGATCTCTCACTGTGCGTTGGCTTTTTCAGTTCCAGCTCGCACGAACTTGATGTTCTGGACAGCTGCTGTGCAGTGCTTTCGTATCCCACAGGCGTAGTTAATTCGTGCGAGCTGTGGGATCACGTGACTCAGTTAGAGCCAATGGCAGCACACCATCTTCCATTCATAACTTTTACATAAGTGCTGTGAAAGCTATGAATACTATAGCCCCCCAAAAGAACAGCTAAACCTCAATTAATTTTTTTTTTAAAACCATCACATTAATAAAATAAGTATAGTTAAATAAATTAACCATTTTAAATAAAAAATTAAATTTTTGAAAAATTTTTAAATCTTTTAAAAAGTTATAAAAATAAACTTACCTGTCTTTAAAGTCTCTAAAAAAGATATACCTGTTAAAAAAAATTCAAAATAATACTTAATTCACTACTTACCTTGTTAAAAGTGGGTCTTACTCCTCCTTTTTTTATGTGTAAAATCTTCCATGCTTACCTGCGCGTTGAAACCACTAAGTGCACTGCATGCGCGCAGCCTGTAGCGTGCACGCGGTTCACCTAGGAACCGCCCCCTTTTCCATTCACCAAGTGCCGGTTTTCAGCGCATGCGCAGTGCATGCAGAAAACCGGCAATTGGAGACAGAATACGCGAGAGTACACAGTGCGTACTCTCGCGTATCAACACAAATTTTTGGGCCAATCTGTTTTTTAGTGATGTTGGTTGAGGGATAAATATTTGCTCGGACACCGAGAAGAATGCCCCTGCTTTTCTTTTAATAGTGTCATGAGATCTTTCACATCCACCTTAAAAGGCAGACGGGGCCTCAGTTTAACATCTCATCCAAAAGACGGCACCTCCGACAGTGCAGCACTCCCTCAGTACTGCCCTACAGTGTCAGCTTAGATTGTGTGCTCCACTCTCAGGAGTGGGACGTGACCCCACAACCTTCTGACTCCGAGGCAAGAATGCTGCCACTAATAGTTGGGCATACTGCGTGCTTATGAATCTGCTTATGGCAAGTGATGACTTTTGAGTCCACACCCATTTGTTTGTGTCTCCATGTGAAGTAATGATGCAACTTAACTCCATCTGTGCGCAGTACAAGTGAATTTTACAACCAAAGACTAATAGTAATTGTATATCTCTTGCAGTTATTGTCACAATCCTCATTGGCCATCACACCTGTTAAGATGTATGTGTGTGAAGTATCCTTTACACTGCCCGACCTACTGCCCTCTGTGTATTCTATACTACCATAGTCACTCGCACCACATCGCTGTTCTAAGCTAACTTTGTAAGCTCTGCTCACTCTTTAAAATGTTACAGACTGTTCTCCACCCTTTATTTCTACGTTTACGCAGTAACAGATACATATAAGTAGAATATTTCACCAGTATTACTGGGTTTATTTTGGGTGTGAGGAGACTGGTATTGAGAAATTCTTCCATAATGAACCATCACTGGTACAGTAGCTTCTGGATGCTGACACAGTGGAGGCAATAATATATATTGGCGAAGAAGTCATGTTAAAAGCTGTATCATTGGGTTGCCGTCGGCAATTCTCTGAGTACGAGATATAGAATGAAAGCTGATAGCTCCAGATTGAAACCAGTTGAGCACCACATCACGACTTTGGTAGACTAATGTGCATTTACACTACAGGATGCATTTTACAGATGTGCCCTCCTGGTGTGGAGCCTCAACCACCAGGAGAGCGGATTGGAAGGTAGCAAATGTAACCCCACTATTTAAGAAAGGAGGGTAGAGAGAAAACGGGGAACTACAGACCAGTTAGCCTGGCATTAGTAGTAGGGAAAATACTAGAATCTATTATTAAAGACGTGGTAACAGGGCACTTAGAAAATAATAATAGGATTGGGCAGAGTCAACATGGATTTATGAAAGGGAAATCATGTTTGACGAATCTGTTGAGTTTTTTGAGGTTGTAACTAGCAGAATAGATAAGGGGGAACCAGTGGATGTGGTGTATTTGGATTTTCAGATCATTCGATAAGGTGCCACACAAGAGGTTATTAAACAAAATTAGGGCACATGGAATTGAGGTAATATACTAGCATGGATTGAGGATTGGTTAACAGACAGAAAACAGAGAGTAGGAATAAACGGGTCATTTTCAGGTTGGCAGGCTGTAACTAGTGGGGTACCGCAAGGATCAGTGCTTGAGCCTCAGCTATTCACAATCTACATCAATGATTTGGATGAGGGGACCAAATGTAATATATCCAAGTTTGCTGATGATACAAAGCTAGGTGGGAATGTAAGTTGTGAGGAGGATGCAAAGAGGAGTCAAAGGGATATAGGCAGGCTAAGTGAGTGGGCAAGAACATGGCAAATGGAATATAATGTGGAGAAATGTGAAGTTATCCACTTTGGTAGGAAAAATAGAAAAGCAGAGTATTTTTAAAATGGTGAGAGATTGGGAAATGTTGGTGTTCAGAGGGACCTGGATGTCCTTGTACACGAATCACTGAAAGTTAACATGCAAGTACAGCAAGCAATTAGGAAAGCAAATGGTATGTTGGCCTTTATTACAAGAGGATTTGAATATAGGAGTAAAGATGTCTTACTGTAATTACATAGGGTTCTGGTGAGACCACCCCTGGAGTATTGTGTACAGTTTTGGTCTCCTTACCCAAGGAAGGATATACTTGCCATAGAGGGAGTGCAACAAAGGTTCACCAAACTGATTCCTGGGATGGGGGGATTGTCTTATGAGGAGAGATTGAGTAGACTAGGCCTATATTCTCTGGAGTTTAGAAGAATGAGAAGTGATCTCATTGAAACATACAAAATTCTTACAGGACTTCATAGGGTAGATGCAGGGAGGATGTTTCCCCTGGCTGGGGAGTCTAGAACTAGGGGTCACAATCTCAGAATAAGGGGTCGGTCATTTAAGACAGAGATGAGGAGAAATTTCTTCACTCAGAGGGTGGTGAATCTTTGGAATTCTCTACTCCAGAGGACTGTGGAGTACATTCGTTGAGTATATTCAAGACAGAGATCAATAGATTTTTGGATATTAAGGGAATTGAGGGATATGGGGATAGTGCAGGAAAATGGAGTTGAGGTAGAAGATCAGCCATGATCTTATTGAATGGTGGAGCAGGCTCGAGGGGCCGAATGGCCTACTCCTGCTCCTATTTCTTATATCAGGAGTTTGTACATGAATTTGCACAAATTGCTGTGGGCACCTCCCTCTTTTCTGTGCAAGCGGATGGTAAATTGTGGTTGGTGGGGTGGGGGGATGGTGGGTGTGCGGGGAGGTGATGGGATAAGGGGAGGTCGCACAAAAATTTCTGATGGGCACGGCTTGGCACTGGAAGCATATATTTGTGAAATTCACACTTGCACATGTAATGTCAGTACAAAGTGTATGTCATATAAGTCAGATGCTCAGGTTCCATCTGACTGTGGAGTGAAGCGGTAGAAGACTCTCACCGCCAAGGAGTCAAGTTACGCTCCAGATACAGGTTGCATTTATACTACCTGCAGTGTTGGTGTAAAGCTTCACAGCAATGCTATAATTGTAGTGTTAATGCACCCTTAATGGATTGCCAATTGAGTCTGGAGTTGGAGTTATAACTGGCATTCTAACTCCGCTGTCCTCGTTAAGTGAGTTTTGAGACTTATCCAGCCAGGTTGATAGATAACATTTCTTCTCATGATACACCTTTTATTGCTAAACCATGGAGCACCATTAATATTGACCGTGAAGAAGTCCATATTTCAAACTGTCCTATCCTCTTGGCTGCAGTCGGAAGTGTGGCTTTGGGAGGAGGCAGGAGTGAAGATAATGGAGGGAATACAAAGGACTTGAAAAGAGTTGGGACTAGCTCCTTGAGATACCAAGCGCCCTTTACCACCAACTTACGACACAGCATTGTGCTCATGAGTCTTCAGACCACTTCAGGTTCCAAATTGTTTCACTGAAATTGATAATTGGGTTCGAGGTGAATCTCTCTGTTTTTGTTTTTGCAATTTTTTTGTGAAAATGAAACTTTTAATTTGTTCTGCTTTCTTGGCTTTCTTACGAATTTGTAAAGTAAGTTTAATTTAGCACCGAGCACCTTATACCAACGCAAAACATGAATGCCCATTGGTATGTCTTCGAGTAGTGACATGAAATCTTTGAGGTCCACCTGAACAGGCAAATAGGATGTTTCATCTTAGTACAGCACTCTAGTGTCATTCTAGTTTATGTGCTCATGTCCTAGAGTGGGGTTTGAACCCACAACCTTCTGACCCTAGGTGAGAGTGAGTCAAACAGATGTGTAAATATCAGCAGAATTCTGAGAGAGGGCATTAACAAAATATTTTTTCAACTCACTTTTTTCTTTCAGTATGCTGGTTAAACAAAATGTTGAAGATGAAGCTTGTAACGTAAAAATATAAGAAATCGCGTTGTTCACAATAACAAGATTAAAATCATCCCTATACTCTCTGGAGTTTAGAAGAATGAGAGGTGATCTCATTGAAACATATAAGATTCTGAAGGGGATTGACAGGGTAGATGCTGAGAGGTTGTTTCCCCTGGCTGGAGTGTCTAGAACTAGGGGGCATAGTCTCAGGATAAGGGATAGGCCATTTAAGATGAGGAGGAATTTCTTCACTCAGAGGGTTGTGAATCTTTGGAATTCTTTGCCCCAGAGGGCTGTGAATGCTGAGTCTTTGAGTATATTCAAGGCTGAGATAGATAGATTTTGGACTCTAGGGGAATCAAGGGGTATGGAGATCGGGCAGGAAAGTGGAGTTGAAGTCAATGATCAGCCATGATCTTATTGAATGGCGGAGCAGGCTCGAGGGGCCGTATGGCCTGCTCCTGCTCTTATTTCTTATGTTCTTATGTTCTTAAAATAGTCTAGTGTTTTTGAGTAGCTTCCTAACATTCTTTTACTAGGAGGACTCAGCCACTCTGAAAAGCTTAGGATTGGAGTTGATATTGTTCCCAGACCGATCACTGTCAGCTGGGGAGTTACCGACTACATCTGTTCCTACAGTTGCCAAAATGCCAGTCTGAGCTTCCGCAGTTTACAGCATGCTCAGTATGGTTTCTCTCAGTGCAGTCAATGTGCATCTTTCCTCAGATTTGTTTGTTCTTTCAAATTATTTCAAAGCAAACCAGAGCATGAACTTTAGATGCTGTTTTCTGTAAAAACGTACTTTAAAACTATTTATTACACAAGCTTATTTTTATGAGTAGGGGGGGTGGGGGAGAGAGAAGACAGATAGAGCGTCAGCGAGAGAGAATGAAACTAGATGGTTACTTTATCTGCCATTTTCTGTTCTGAGAGTTCGGAGTTTGCTGTCTCAGGCCAGAAGTCATCATTGGAAATGTGCACCCACCTCTTACAAGAGCATTACCTCTGACTTTAATACCACAGAGGTTCTGCCAGTAAAATCTTGATGGTATAAAAACAGTTACATTTGATCAATAGTTTTCTATGAAGTTACCTATCTACTAACTACTTCTCTCCTGGAATCAACTGCGGCATCCAATTCACTGGCCACCTGTGAAATGGCTGTGCTGGTCATTTTAGCATAGAAACATAGAAGATAGGCGCAGGAGTAGGCCATTCGGCCCCTCGAGCCTGCTCCGCCATTTAATGAGATCATGGCTGATCATCCAAATTCAGTACCCTGTCCCTGCTTTCTCCCCATATCCCTTGATCCCTTTAGCCTTAAGAAATATATCCAACTCCTTCTTGAATATATTTAATGAATGGGCCTCAACTGCCTTCTGTGGTAGAGAATTCCACAGGTTCACGACTCTCTGGGTGAAGAAATTCCTCCTCATCTCAGTCCTAAATGGCTTACCCCTTATCGTTAGACTGTGACCTCTGGTTCTGGACTCCCCCGCCATCAGGAACATCCTTCCTGCATCTAGTCTGTCTAGTCCTGTTAGAATTTTATAAGTTTCAATGAGATCCCCTCTCATTCTTCTAAACTCTAACGAATATAAGCCTAATCGACCCAATCTCTCTTCATACGTCATTCCTGCCATCCCAGGTATCAGTCTGGTAAATCTTCGCTGCACTCCCTCCATGGCAAGAACATCCTTCCTCAGATAAGGCGACCAAAACTGCACACAATACTCTAGGTGTGGTCTCACCAAGGCCTTGTACAACTGCAGCAAGACATCCTTGCTCCTGTACTCGAATCCTCTCGCTATGAAGGCCAACATACCATCTGCCTTCTTAACCGCCTGCTGCACTTGCATGCTTACCTTCAGCGACTGGTGCACAAGGACTCCCAGATCTCGTTGCACTTCCCCTTTTCCCAATCTATTGCCGTTCAGATAATAATCTGCCTTCCTGTTTTTGCCACCAAAGTGGATAACCTCGCATTTATCCGCATTATACAGCATCTGCCATGCATCTGCCCAATCACCCAACCTGTCCAAAGCATACTGGAGTTTCTCTGCATCCTCCTCACAGCACACACGCCCACCCAGCTTTGTGTCGTCTGCAAACTTAGAGATATTACATCTAGTTCCCTCGTCTAGATCATTAATATATATTATGAATAGCTGGGGTCCTAATACCAATCCCTGCGGTACCCCACTAGTCACTGCCTGCCACTCGGAAAAAGACCCGTTTATTCCAACTCTTTGCTTCCTGTCTGCCAACCAGTTCTCTATCCAAATCAGTACCTTACCCCCAATCCCATGTGCTTTAACTTTGCATGCTAATCTCTTATGTGGGACCTTATCGAAAGCCTTCTGAAAGTCCAAATACACCACATCCACTGGTTCTCCCTTATCTATTCTACCAGTTACATCCTCAAAAAATTCCAGTAGATTAGTCAGGCATGATTTACCTTTTGTAAATCCATGTTGACTTTGTCCGATCCTGTCACTGTTTTCCAAGTGCTCTGCTATTACATCTTTTATAATGGACTCTAGCATTTTACCCACTACCGATGTCAGGCTTACTGGTCTATAATTCCCCGTTTTTTCTCTACCACCTTTTTTAAATAGTGGGGTTACATTAGCTACCCTCCAATCCATGGGAACTATTCCAGAATCTATAGAATTTTGAAAGATGACCAGCAATGCATCTACTATTTCTAGGGCCACTTCCTTAAGTACCCTAGGATGTAGATTATCTGGCCCTGGGGATTTATCGGCCTTCAATCCCGTCAATTTCCCTAACACCATTTCCCTACAAATACTGATCTCATTCAATTCCTCCCTCTCATTAGACCCTATGTTCCCCGACGTCTCTGGGAGTTTATTTGTGTCCTCCTTTGTGAAGACAGAACCAAAGTATGTATTTAATTGGTCTGCCATTTCTTTGTTCCCCATTATAAATTCCCCTGATTCTGACTGCAAGGGACCTACGCTTGACTTCACCAATCTTTTTCTCTTCACATATCTATAGAAGCTTTTACAGTCAGTTTTTATGTTCCCTGCAAGCTTACTCTCATATTCTATTTTCCCCCTCTTAATTAATCCCTTTGTACGCCTTTGTTGAATCCTAAACTGCTCCCAATCCTCAGGTTTGCTGCTTTTTCTGGCCAATTTATATGTCCTCTCCTTGGATCTTATGTTATCCCTAATTTCCCTCGTTAGCCACGGTTGAGTCACCTTTTTTGTTTTATTTTTATGCCAAACAGGGATGAACAAATTCTCTAGTTCATCCATGTGATCTTTAAATGTTTGCCGTTGCCTATCCACCGTCAACCCTTTAAGTAACGCTCCCCAATCAATCCTAGCCAACTCACGCCTCATACTATCATAGTTTCCTTTATTTAAATTCAGGACCCTAGTCTCTGAGTCAACTACTTCACTCTCCATCTTAATGAAGAATTCTATTATATTATGATCACTCCTCCCCAAGGGGCCTCGCACAACAAGATTGCTAATTAATCCTTTCTCATTACATAATACCCAGTCTAAGATGGCCTGATCTCTAGTTGGTTCCTCGACATATTTGTCCAGGAAACCATCCCGTACACACTCTAGGAATTCCTCCTCCACAGTATTGTTACTAATTTGGTTAGCCCAATCTATATGTAGATTAAAGTCACCCATGATAACTGATGTGCCCTTATTGCACGCATCTCTAATTTCCCGTTTAATGCCATCCCCAACCTCAGCATTACTGTTTGGGGGTCTGTATACAACTTCCACTAACGTTTTCTGCCCCATGGTATTTCTCAGCTCTACCCATACAGATTCCACATCATCAGAGCTAATATCCTTCCTTACTATCAACTTCCTTGAAATTATAAACTTGAGAAGTTCTCATTGGAAAAGGCGTGCTGCAGTGATCACAGCAAGAGCACCATTTAGAGAATAATGACCACTTTCAGACTGCTCTCGCTGTGCGTTCCTCTCCTGAGCTGTTTAGGCTGAATCATCCATTTACTGTAAGAGCCTTTGCTGACTCCAGGAGGCCCCGAGTAAAACTCCTCCTTTGACCCTTTTTTCCCCTCCTAATTAGTTCCATAACAACAGGTCACAGGGCCCTGGAAAGTGTCCTTTCTCAGAATGTGAGTTTGTTGGTGGATCATTGAATTACAGGGTGGGGGAGGGGAGAGAATGAGGCATTCTTTAATTGTTTATTGTTCCCAGACCGATCACTCTGTCAGTTGGAGAGTTTCCCGACTACATCTGCTCCTGCAGTTACCAAAATTGGGCTCCCAATTGGGCTAGAAATACAAACAAATGGAACAACACCAAACCAACGGCTGAAAACACACATGCCTGCTGCTGCCTGGAGATCCACAAACCAGCACTTACCAGTTTGGACCATTATGTGTGTGGATCAATAGTCAGTCTAATTAACCTTGTTCAAAAAGACAATAAATTATTGGCTGCAAGAGGAATGCTTCAAGAAGATTCACAAATAAGATTTCTGTGAAGTCCAATCACTGCGAGCGTTTGATGTCATAAGATTACATAGGATATACAGCACAGAAACAGGCCATTTGGCCCAACCAGTCCATGCCGGCATTTATGCTCCACTCGAGTCTCCTCCCATCTTTTCTCATCTAACTCTATCAGTATAATCCTCTATTCCCTTCTCCCTCATGTGCTTATCTAGCCTCCCCTTAAATGCATCTATATTATTTACTTCAACCACTCCCTGTGGTAGCGAGTTCCACATTCTCAGCACCCTTTGAGTAAAGAAGTTTCTTCTCAATTCCCTGTTTGATTTCTTGGTGACTATCTTATATTGATGGCCTCTAGTTTTGCTCTTCCCCACAAGTGGAAACATTCTCTCTGAACCTACTCTATCAAAACCTTTCATAATTTTAAAGACCTCTATTAGGTCACCCCTCAGCCGTCTTTTTTCAAGCGAAAAGAGACCCAGACTGTTCATCATTTCCTGATATGTATACCCTCGCATTTCTGGTATCATCCTTGTCAATCTTCTCTGCACCCTCTCCAGTGCCTCCATATCCTTTTTATAATATGGTGACCAGAACTGTACGCAGTACTCCAAGTGTGGTCTAACCAAGGTTCGATACAAGTTTAGCATAACTTCACAACTTTTCAATTCTATCCCTCTAGAAATAAACCCTAGTGCCTGGTTTGCTTTTTTTATGGCCTTGCCTGTGTCGATACTATTAGTGATTTGTGTATTTGTACTCCGAGATTCCTTTGCTCCTCTACCCCACCCTCACGATCATGTATTGCCTCTTGAAAATTGATTTGATGCTTTGATTTCTCCAATAACTGCTTTGCACATCCTAACTAGTGCTGCCACTTCTGTCAAACGAGCCTGATTTTTAGCGGTTAGACTTTAGAAGTATTCCTAGGTCCTGTGGGTACACTACATAGTGTAAACCCTGGCCTCCACTTCCAGGAATACATGTTGCACTGCTCTCCTCTGGGAAAGATGCACTGCAGTGTTAATCTAGGCAACCCTCTCCACATTCATTGCATGCAGCAGCATATCCACTTTGCCAACCATTAAATTGTGGGATTCGGATCCTGCCCAGAAATGCAATTTCCTGCTGGGCCAGAAATTCGGCTCTCCGGCTTCCCGCGGGTGCAAGGATCGCGCGCGTACTTACCTACCGTGCCTGCCGTTGTGCTTCGGGCCCACGAGGACTTCGGCTCCTGGGCCTCCGCCAGCTGCCGGCGCGCAGTGCTTGTGTATCCCAGGGGCGCAGTTAGTTCGAAGCATCCCCTGGGATCACGTGGGCCATGGAGAGCCAATCGGAGCAGGGCATTTTCATTCATAGATTTGACAGGAAGACCTGTCAAATCTATGAATAGAGATCGGCCCCAAAACCACACTTAAACTTCAAATAATTTTTTTTTTTAAATCACATTTTTAAAATAACTATAAGTTACATAAATTAACTACTTTAAACAAAAATTTAAATTTTTGAAAAATTAATTATACTTTTTAACAGTGCTAAAAATAAACTTACCTTTCTTTAAAGTATGTAAAAAAGATAAACCTGTTGAAAAAATGTTTAAATTGTAATTAATTAACCACTTCCCTTGTTAAAAACAGGCCTTGCGCCTCCTTTTTAAAAGTGCAGCTTCTCCATACTTACCTTCCCGGAGAAACCTGAAAAAAAAACGATGTTCGCTGCATGCGCGCAGCCTCTCCCACGCACACGTTCGACTTCTGAACCCCTTCCTTCAGGGGAACGGAAGTTCCGGTTTCCCGCGCATGCGCAGTGCATGCAGGAAACCGGCACTTCAGGTGGCCTTACGGGTGAGTACACAGCGCATACTCACCCGACAAGAGCCGAATTTCTGGCCCAATGATTTAACCACCTTTTGATTTCTCAAGGATGGTGGAGGATCAGAGAGCGCAACTCTCGGGGGTGGTAAGGTACCATTCATAAGCTCATTCAACTACAGGGGAACCAACCTTCATAAGGTATACGTAATAACAATTCCAAACTAAGGGCAAGGGGGGGGTCACATGATTAAACATCATGTGATCAAACCTCCATGAATAAGCCAACCAGAGTGGCAGCCCTACCTCTGAGTTCGAAGGTTGTGGGTTCAAGTCCCATTAGAGGACTTGAGTACATAACCTAGGTTGAAACTCCAGTGCAGAACTGAGGGAGTTCTGAATATGTCGGTGGTGTTGTCTTTCAGATAAGGCATTAAATTGAGGCCTAGTCAACTGTTTAGGTAGATGTAAAAGATCGCAAGGCGCTATTTGAAGAAGGACGGAGTTCTCCAAACGTCCTGGCCAACATTCATCCCTCAACCAACACCGTCAAAACCGAGTAACTGGCCATTTATCTGATTTGCTGTTTGTGGGACCTTGCTGTGTGCAAACTGGTTGCCATACTTGTCGATATAACAGTGAATACACTTCAAAAAATAATTCCTTAGCTGCAAAGCACCTTGGGACATTGAGAGAACATAAAAGGTGTTATAAAATAAAGTTCCTTTTTTAATGTGGATTGTATACTGGGCAATTGGCAACTTTAGTGCAGTGAATTCTGATGGAAAATGCTGTGTTTTTTTTAGTTTCTATTTATCACGATACAGGATTGACTCAATGATTAATCATGTACATAGAACAGACTTTGATCATTTCAAGATGAAAAGCCTGGGGCTTTTATGAAGTATTACTACATGCTGATAGATTGTACTTTATATTAATGAGCACATTCACATGCTATAATTGTAATTAATTTCAGTGCTCCATTTTTGAACATGTGTCCTTGTAAACACAGGAGCATGTTTCCACTTGATAATGACTATCGTGCATAGAAAGGGTTGTATTTGTGATTTACTGCCAAGTAACACTTGAAGCTCCCTGTCCTTGCCTGTGATTAAGGAAGCGGAACCAGCATTGATTTATTCTCTTTCAAATGCACAAAAAAAAGAACAAAACAGCACATCATCCATTAAGAGCCACTAAATTGCAAAGCAATTTTCCTGCCATCGAAGTGGATTATGCCAGTTTTGGCCTCGTTATGCCGGCTGCTGTAAATCTCTGTCAGCGGCTCCGGCGACTCATTACAGTGTCACCAGAAATTACCGCTTCTCCTCCATTGTCTCTGACCCCAAGCCATCCATTATCACAGTGCGAAGGGGAATCTGTATGAACAATATGTGCAGTCTAGGATTAATCTTGATACTGCCACTTCCTCAGGACATAATCCAACAACCCATCCTTGCACTCTGGCATATAAAATCAAAAAGGTTTGCAGACTGGCGGAATTCAACGTTTATCTGCTATGCTGATCTTGTTGAGGTTTAATATTGATGTGATAGCAAAATACTGCGGATGCTGGAAATCCGAAATAACAACAGAAAACGCTGGAAAAACTCAGCAGGCCAGGCAGCATCCGTGGAGAGAGAAAGAGAGTTAACGTTTCAGGTCGATGACCTTTCATCAGAACTGGGAAGAGCCGGAAATCAAATAGATTTAAGGCCAGGGTAAAGCTGGGAAAAGGGGGAGGGGATAAAGGAACAAAGGGGGAGATGAAGAGACATTAAGAGATATGCAAGGCTAGAGGTGGTGTTAATGTGACAGATTAAGGCTGAATGAAGTGTGAAATCCACTGGCAGAATGAAGGACAGCTGCCAGCTTCTAGGAGGAATAAAAAAAGATGGGGGGGGGACAAATAAAAATAAAATATAAATGTGATTTCAGCTGAGGTTATGATCTAAAATTGTTGAACTCGATATTGAGTCCAGAGGGCTGTAGCGTGCCTAAACGAAAGATGAGGTGCTGTTCCTCGAGCTTACGCTGCGCTTCCGTGGAACAGTGTAATAGGCCGAGGACGGTGAGGTCAGAGTGGGAGTGAAGCGGTGAATTAAAGTGACAGGCCACCGGGAGCTCGGGGTCCCCCTTACGGACTGAACGGAGGTGTTCCGCAAAGCGGTCACCCAATCTGCGTTTGGTCTCCCCAATGTAGAGGAGTCCACATCGTGAGCAGCGAATACAGTATACTAAATTGCAGGAAGTACAAGTAAATCGCTGTTTCACCTGGAAGGGGTGTTTGGGGCCCTGGACAGTGGGAAGAGGGGAGGTATAAGGGCATGTGTTGCATCTCCTGCGCGTGCACGGGAAGGTGCCGGGCGAAGGGGAAGGGGTGCTGGGGGTGGTAGAGGAGTAGACTAGGGTGTCGCGGAGGGAGCGGTCCCTACGGAATGCTGAAAGGGGAGGTGAGGGGAAGATGTGTTTGGTGGTGGGATCACGCTGGAGGTGGCGCAAATGGCGGAGGATGATCCGTTGAATGTGGAGGCTGGTGGGGTGAAAGGTGAGGACAAGGGGAACCCTATCGTGGTTCTGGGAGGGAGGGGCAGGGGTGAGGGCAGAAGTGCGGGAGATAGAACGGACACGGTCGAGGGCTGTGTCGACCACGGTAGAGGGGAATCCTCGGTTGAGGAAAAAGGAAGACATGTCAGAAGCACTGGTATGGAAGGTGGCATCATCAGAGCAGATGCGGCAGAGACGGAGAAACTGGGAGAATGGAATAGAGTCCTTACAGGAGGCGGGGTGGGAGGAAGTGTAGTCCAGGTAGCTG
The DNA here is from genome assembly GCA_030390025.1 of Squalus acanthias. Taxonomy (NCBI): domain Eukaryota; kingdom Metazoa; phylum Chordata; class Chondrichthyes; order Squaliformes; family Squalidae; genus Squalus; species Squalus acanthias. Next base: position 86,879,478 of record CM059434.1, on the reverse strand, counting down.
TGGGAGTCAGTGGGCTTGTAGTGAATGTTAGTCAATATTCAATATTTAATATTGATGTCTTTGGCCAGCATCCAAAAACGCGACCAACTTCAGATTGTCAAACTGAGCTATTAATGTTTTGTAAGTGAGATACTGGAGGAAATTTTCACCTCAAAAAACAGGCGGGTTTGGGTCGGGTGGGAGGTTAAAGTGTTAAAAATCTGAATCCCGCCTCCAACCCGCCCACTTCCGGTTTTAACAGAGGATGGGGGGGGGGGGGGGGAATGGATTGGCACTTGAAATATGATAATGAGGCTGGAATCCTCAGATTTAACCTGCTTTGCAGTTCCTGGGCCTCAGGAATCTCGGCAGCTGCATGGAGGTGAGGATAGCCTCAGCGAGCATTCCTTGTGGGCCGGGAGGAGCAGGAGTGCTCCCCCACCATCAGCCTCTCCACCCCCATACAGATTCCCCCCCCGGAACCGGGGATTGGATCTTCACTAGGGGTCAGGGATCACCCCCCCCCGGGGTCGGGGCTCAGACCTGCCTGGAGCTGCGGCCTTTTCTCCAGGGTCAATCAGGCTGACTTCCATGCGGGAAACCTGTCAGTGACGCACAGTGTGCGGGGAAACCCAGACTTTCGAGTTTCCTGCGCGCTATCAGGCACCCCCCGCTCCCAGCAGATCCAAAGTTAAAATCCCCCCCACTGTGTTTTAGTAATTTATTCTCCTCATGATAACTTCTTAGTATTCAGGTCAGTAATGTTTTATTTGCATGTTGGGCAATAAATCAATATGCTAAGAGTCTGAATGACGGAATGATGAGAGTCATAATCTAGGGTTTAAGTTGCTGAGGAAGACAGTTCAGCAACCTGAACAATAAGTTTGATCATTTCTCAGTCAGGCCATTGAGACACAGCAGACACCTCTATAAGAGTTATAGGAACTATTGGATTCAGGATTATGATAGTATTCATCTGACTAGGATCCACATGATAGATGCACCGTTAGGGGCATCTGATTTAATGTGATTATTTACAGAATAATTTATCTTTGTGAGTCTGAAGTTAATTCCCATTTCTGCCTCTGTTCTTGGGACGGTTCCACAAATGTATTGGACATGTTCCATGATCTTGCAGAATCCTTACTCCTGCTCCATTGTGCCAAGTTACTGGAACAATCTAGATTTACTTATGCCAATATATAAATTGAAGTAACAACCCTGTGCGGAGCATTGTGTGTAAGTTAAGCAGAGTGGTGTATCCAACTAGAGGTCTATTGGTGGAGTTTGTAGCTGTTTTAAAGATAAAATCCTCCGAAGCATCTTTACTATATGTTAGAACTGGTGTTCTGGCCCCAAAGTTTAATCTTGGCCAAAAAGTAAACATGAATAAAGAGTAGTAAATTGTCTTTGGAAGATTCATTCACGTTGATATTGTGAGCATTCTAAACCCCTCAAAAATTGTGGAAAAATACTTGCAAAAAGCAACAACAAAGACCAGTTGAACTAATCAAAGATCATCAATGAGGAAATTGTGCAACATTTTGCATTTGCGAAGTTGCGTTGGGAAAATTAGTATTTCACTCCAGCTCAGAGCTGTTCCCGTTTGTTCAGTGCTTTCAGAGGCAGTGCCTACTGTCCCTTGTTGCAGTGCTAAGTGATGTTGACATGAGTGCCAACTAGTAGTATAAATGCCCCATGTCACTGGTGAAGGATATCTGCTTGTCATGCCCGCTGATCTGTGAGCGTATAAAACAGTGGGAATCTTGATGTTTCTGAATCCCTCTATCATTGTCCCCTCTAACTATTTATTGATTTGATGCCAGCATCTTTTGAGTTTGGACTCCAAAGCCTCTAATGGAGGAGCGGGAGTGCTCGTGAGCGATGTCCCTACTGTGCTTGTGGTTTGTCTAAGAGCGGCCTCCACTGCAGGCAGCATTGGCGTTGCAGACAATGGTAGACTGTAGTGTCGACAATTGGTGCTCTATGACAACTCTCCTGTAGGTGGCAGCAACACATTGCCCAGAACATCTTCCAGTATTTTGTGAAGAGGCAAGTGACTGCTCAATACAGGCTGGCTGCTACACCAGCCTCAGCTTAAAGCATAACCACTGAGGCCTACATCCCAACACACCATTGTAGGCTTCTGTCCTGTGCCACCTGATCCAACACTAGCACTCAGTGCCTCACTCTGTGCTTCCTTGCCAACACCACTATCTACTTCTCATTTAGCGAGTATGCGTGCTGGTGCCGGCTTACAGTGTGATTAGTGATTGTTGGTGCTCGGGTATGTGGTGCTCTTTGGGTGCAGTTGATGGTTAACTGGGTTCTCCTGGCTCTGTGAGGGAAGTCAGTGCTGCATTCGGAGTACATTCGCTCACATCCATTTGAGTGCTGTATTATAGTAAGATACAGTTATGCACTTGTGCATGATCAGAATGTACGCACACATTGATGTGAAATATTGTGCAACAAAAACAGCCCTAATTCTGCCCCTCCTCCAGTTTAGCAGTCCTAATTCTAAATTCTCCATCCTGAACAAATAAACCATTGCTTCCTCATATAGAGAGAGTTTCTTAAAGTCTTGGGTTCACCACACTGTGCTCTAAACATACGAGCAATGGGGATTGAGGCACAATCATTTCATCCCTGAGCTGCATTCACTGTCCCATCATGGCATCTCTAATGCAATTGGCATAACCTTCCTATTTTCACCCCTCATAATCTACTTGCTACATCTTTGCTAACATTTTTATGCATCGGTACAGCATTTCTTGCAGATAGCTTTAATGACTACAACTTCCTGTTATGTCCATATATGGCCAGTGCTCCTCCTTTACAGTAATATTCATGACTTACCATCCTGTACCCTTCCTTGTTACGCACCTTTTAAAAAAAAATTGTTTATGGGATGTGGGCGTCGCTGGCAAGGCCAGCATTTATTGCCCATCCCTAGTTTCCCTTGAGAAGGTGGTGGTGAGCCGCCTTCTTGAACCGCTGCAGTCCGTGTGGCGAAGGTACTCCCACAATGCTGTTAGGGAGGGAGTTCCAGGATTTTGACCCAGCGACGATGAAGGATCGGCGATATACTTCTAAGTCAGGATGGTGTGAGACTTGGAAGGAAACTTTGTGTCAAAAATATTCTTGTATCACTCCATTATTGTGCTTGCCAACAGAGCCTTGTCAGTGGCACAGTCATCTTCCAGTGTACGCTAGGGCTCTGTTTTTGGTACCTGTGGGTTCTCATAGCTTTGAAGAAAACCAATGTTGCATTGTGCGTACATAAGCTTAAATCTTTTGGGGTACTTGTCATTGCATGTAGAGTTATGCAATTGGTGTTTATGGATAAATAGATATAATACGTAAATCATAGAATAGTTGGTTAATATAGTACGCACCCTTAATTTTGTTGTATCTTCCAATTTTGACAGTCCTAACACACTCCCAATTCTCCCTCCAAAACAAATAAACCATTGCTTCCTCATCCTTAAGGCCTTGGGTCTGCCACACTGTACCCGAAACATAAGTGCAGTAGGGATTGAGACACAATCATTTGACACATGGCTATGATATACATCTCAGTAACTACAATTATCAGAATCCTGAACTAGGAACCATTGAGTACACAACCTCTGACTTACCCCTGACCCGCTCATTTATTAGAATTGAAAGGTACTACTACAAACGTTCCATAGAGTATGTCCACCAATCCTGAACTTCAATGAGGGGCCAAACTCAAATGCATTGTGGGTAAGAGATGGAGCTACAGCAGTGTTGCACCATCTTTGACCCACATTCCACTTGAGCATGATTCCTCACCGGGGGCACAGGATGAATGAATTTATTCTACTTTTTGACCACTGGTACCTCCATTTACAACTAACAGCAAAGTCCACAAGAACTTGTAGCTTAAAGCAGCCTTATTTCCATTTTTTTTTAAATAAGACTTACTAGGGAAATTTCAAAATAATTAACATAAGAACCTCCCTACATTCACCTGTCATAGATTGGGTTTGTCTTAATAACTTTCAGTTGGGTATGACTATGACAGATTGTACGAAAGAAGCAATTATTGATATCTGGACCTACTTTTTTTCATTCATTTAGTAATTTTGAAGAGATCCATTTTTTCCCCTTGAAACTCGAGGGTTAATTTTTGGGGGTAAGGCTTGTGGTGTAGACCATTGCTCTAAAGTGTGGATTGGAAGGTCGAGTGTGGCAATCAGTGCACCTGATATGTGCCTCTCCTGATTGTGTAGTTATTAAAATTAATGACCAGAATTTGGGAGTGTCACAATTCAGGCGCACTCATCTCTACCCTGATCCTCCCATCAACTGTGCCGGGAGCGATACCTCACAAAATACCTCTACATACTTTGATTTAACAGGTATGAAGACAGCAACACACACCATTGCATTGCATTGCATTGCAGTCAAATACATCGCTATAACTATTCAGATCTCTGCAAAACCTTCTTGCATGCAATTTCATTACAATCACATTGTAATACATGTCTGTGTATACAGATTCTGGATATAAGTTGGGGAATAATATACATCTAAAAATATGATCATTGGAGATGTCTGTTTATCTCCAGTGGTTTTAATTGACAAAAATCCCAGGTGCGATACCATTTTAAGTATAGCAGTAGCGAAGTGCAGGATTCTCAACTAAACTCCCCAATATTGGAATCCATATTTAAAATATGCTCTATTTTATAAAGTTTTTTAAAAGTCTAATTAGTAATTTGTTTATGTTTGTCTTAATAAGCTCACTAATTTTGATCTCAAAAAGATAGCTGATCGTGAAAAGGAAGCAAACTTTTTTCAGGGAATGAATCCAGATTGAAAGATAACTCCACTCCGATAATCCATCCCAGTGTACAGGACTCTGTCCTTTACTCTTGGCCTGAATTTTCCAGTTCTTTGAATCCATCTGACATGTATATAACTGGGCATTACCTAGCGAATTTTGTGCTGATCTTTTTCTTCCTCCTTGCATGCATGTTAAATGAGATTACATCTGATTAGATGCTTTCTTTTTCTAGGTCCTAAGTATTTGTACAGAGGGGCGGTTTTCCTTTAACTATTTAATTCAACCATACTGTACACTTGCTTGTGTGAAAAACACCTTTTCAAGAATTTTATTTTTAATGTTTACTCTTTTTTATTCCCTCTATCCAGAGTGCCGCTGCAATCTCTGCCACGGTTAGTGATGACAACAAAATCATAGTCTCACTCCAGCCATCTGATGTGACTAATGGATCCTCTCTATACTATGTGAAGATAACACAGTCTGTTAACCTGACCAATTATAAACTCCAATTTAAAGACTTCAACAGTACACTCCCTCCTCCTGTGGTCTTCAATGCTTCTTACCATGGGATCTACTACTTAGTCACCCTCCTGACCGGAAGCTCAAAGTCAACTGTTAAGCCGGTACATTTAGTTGCTGTACTAACAAGTAAGCAACTCTTTTTTTTAATTTATTATACTCGTCAGTAAGTTAAATATAGGGTAATGGATGCCTAGGAATGAGTAACCTGTCTGGGAGACTCAGATGGTATTCTAGACCACAAGAATGAAACATGCTTTCTCAACATTGTCTGGATCCCCAGATCAGAGCACATTCTGTAATCTGTGGTTTATTACTGTATGCAATGTCTTGGGAAAATGGATTTCTGCATTTGGCATTCAGTAAGTTCTCCGTTTAGCTACAATTTTCAAGGAAATTCCAGTGTCTGGCATCAATCCTGAGCGTTCATAGAAGGACAATTTGCTGCTTTATTACATCACAGAAGACTTGACATATAAAATAGTTAGTGTTAAATTACATGAAAATTCCATACAGGAATACATTGTGGGGGGGGGTGGGTGGGGTGGTGTTTGATGGGGAGGTGCAGCCTGTGGTTGTTTAATCATATTTGGGCTTATTTTACTAAACTTTGCTTCAATAAAATTTCCTCTTAGTAATGCATAAGAAGATGTCACTGAAACCTCAACACAGGCTGTTGAAGTTGACAGTATCTTATTTACTTCATCAAATCTGGTCCAAGAACTTCAAAATTTGATATTCTACTCCCATTTACATATAGTTGATAACTTGTCAACTAGTTTTGTGTAACTAAAATATTTGTTAACATTTATTTAGAAATTTCAGCACATTCAGGAATTGTGGTGTGTTTTCTGGCTTCATGTAACGACCAATGAACATATTTACTGTTGAAGATTTTTTTCATGTGGTTTGGTGTTTGAATGACTAGTCAGTAGATTAGTATTGTGATATCTTGGGACACAGCATATATACACAACTGCACAACATGGCATAAGAACTACACTGCCCATGTGCTTTATTATTATTTACATCAGTAGTCACCAGGTGGCGCTATTACACTTCTCCTTATTGAAGAAGTTAATCATAGCAAATAATCATTGTACATGACTTGCATGGTATACACAACTCTTGGTATACATTTCTCAAATGGAACCCATTTTATGTTTCTAAATTCGACTATAGAATTTTGTAACACAAACAAAAGATATGAACTTATTTTCCATCTTTACAGATTAAACTTAACCACTGGTTTTCTGTTTCAAAGAGGATACCCGTGGAGGTGGGTTTGGAGGCGTGTGGGGGGTTAAAATTGCGAAAAATGGCGGGCGGACACAAGCCCGCCTCCATCCCGCCTACACGCAATTTTCATTAAATCGTGTCTGCTGGTCCCGACTCCATCCCGCCTCTAAGAGGCGGGATAGGCTGTTAAGGCCCTTAACAAGCACTGAATTGCCTCAAAAATGCTATTTTGAAAGGCCTTTGTGATTTTAACCCTTTTTCTACGTGAAGCACGTCTGTTCTGAACCACGAATGTTTCCAAATTTCTTTCTTTCTCTCTTTCTTTCTCTCTTTCTTTCTCTCTTTCTCTCTCTCTTTCTCTCTCTCTTTCTCTCTCTCTTTCTCTCTCTCTCTCTCTCTCTCTCTCTCTCTCTCTTTCTCTCTTTCTTTCTCTCTTTTTCTTTCTTTTCTGGGAGTGGTTGTGCAAAAATATCTGGGAGCAGACTTACGCCTGCTGCTGCTCATTTTGCCTGCAGGTCCTCTCACAGCAAAGGCCAGGCAGTCTTTGCAGACCTTCTATGCAGCTGCAATGATGACATCATCAGAAGCGACTTTCAGACTGAAAACACTAATTGGTTCATGGGTTCCCACATGCTGGAACTCAATTGCCCAATTAGGTGAAAATCGCATCAATCTCCCACATCCAATTGCCGTCGGGTGGATAACACGAAAAGTGGATGACACGACCCCAACCCGCCCCAGTATCAAAATCCAGCCCTTTACACTTTCAGGGGGCGAAATTCACCTCCTTTGCACCAACCATTAGTGCCTCCGAGGGGCGCTAACGGGGCGCAAAGTGCTTATCGCCCGGGCGGGGCGCTAATAGCGACTGCCGAGAAATTTGGCGGGGTGCTACTGAGGCGCCGCTGCGCCGCCGGCAATGACGTCATCGCCGAGCAACGCGACCCCTTAGCGCTCCACCATGGTTGAAATTGCCTCGCGGGCCGGGCCACACACCACTGGCGGGGCGCTAATTAAAGGGGTGGTCCGGCTGCGCCCTGTGCCGACATTTTTTATTTTAGAGGTCGGCCCCTTTTGGGGGTGCTTGGCGTGGTCCGTGGCTGCCATTGCGACGTCCGGCACCGCACCTCGGTGCCAGGCTGCGGCCACGACACCACGCCACCTTGGTGGGCTAGTGGAGGCCGTCAAACGGCCTGCAGAGTGCTCAGTAGCCCTCCCCTTTAACGGAAGGGGAGGGGCGGTGAACCTCATCAGCGCTACGTGGAGCGGCCGCCAAGCGCTCCAGCACTACCATGCTTTGCGCCCCACGCACTGCCCCGAGAGGAAGTGGAGCGCCCGAGATAGCGCTCCGCTTCCTCGCCAGGGCGGTAAGCCCATTTTAGCGGCCGGGGCGGTACTCCTGCCCCGACCGCTAAATGTGAGGTGCTAATTTGGTTACCTCTCAGACTGTTTGTCTGCCTGACTTGGGCTCAGACTTAAATTCTGACTTTGTCTTGGGCTTGTTTCTGGTACGTCTGATGTAGGATTTACTACCGGTACTCTACTTGTAACAAGACTATGTGACTCATCAGAATAAATTGAATCATCCCAGCTTTCAACTCCTTCCACATCTGTAGGTATGATATGATCAATGTGAACAAACCTAACCTTTCCATGATCAAACATCTTGACCAAATATGTGCGAGGGCCACATATCTTCACTACTCTTCCTGGTAACCACTTTAATCATTTATGGTGATGGTTCTTCACTCTAACCTTCTGGTTCAACTTCACACTTCTCTCTCTAACTCTACCTTTATCATGACTCCCTTTCTGCCTTGATTGTTTCTCTTCTACGGACTGTGCCAAGTTTGGCTTTAACAACGAGAACCTGGTTTGAAAAACAACTCTGTTGGTTTTCTACCAGTAGTGGTATGAGGAGTAATCAGAAAATTTGTGGTCCAACGATAACTGACGTTTCTTTGGATTTGGATCCAACATTTGCTTGATGAGGGCACGTTTGACAATTTGTACTGTGCGCTCTGCTCCACCATTTGAAGCAGGGTGGTACAGTGGAACTTTGATACATTTCACACCATTTCTGCTCATGAACTGTGTGAACTCTTCTGAACAAAATTGCAGCCCATCAGAGACAATTTCTTCTGGGAGGCCGTATGAAGAAAACAATCTTTGCAAATTGTCTAGTGTTTTGCTTATTATCCGCATCGGAAACACCTCTACCCACTTCGAGTAACTATCTATCACTAGGAACTATTGCTGTCCTTCTAGCTCAGCAAAATCTACATGTAACCCTTACCACACTCTGGGAGGCCATTTCCATGGCTGTAATGGTACTGATGGTGGTTTCTTGCTCACCGATTGACATGTTGTACACTGACTGACTATGTACTCTATCTCTTTATCTAAACCTGGCCACCATAAGTAACTGCGTGCAAAGCTCTTGGTCAAGCACATTACCAGGTGCTGGTCATGAAGATCCCCTAACAATTTAGACCTGAACCTGTTTGGGATAACCACTCTTGCTCCCCACATGATACATTCTCTATCCACTGACAATTCATTCCTATGAACGAAGTATGGATGGATATCTTCCTCTGATATCTGGTTTGGCCATCCATTTCCTATGTAATCATACACCTTTGACATAATTGGGTCACGTTTGGTTGCCCTACCAATCTCTTCAGCTGTGACTGGCAGCTCATCAATGTATGAGAAATAGAACACTTCTTCCTTATTGGGTGTAACTTGCGATGGGGATGGCAACCTGGACATAGCATCAGCAATACTGTGATCAGCTGATCGTCTGTACTCAATGTCATACATATACGCTGACAAAATCAAAGCCCATCTCTGCATTCGGGCTGCAGCTAAAGTTGGAACTGGGGACTTTGGATGGAGGATTGCAATGTACTCACTGATACGCTCGTCATTTAATTGATCGCATGTTCCAAAATGATCATTTTCAGCAATTTCCAGGGGCTCAGGACTGTAGTGCTAGAATCTCCTTCAGTGGCGTGTCCTTCGGCTTGGTGGGAACAAGCACATTTTTCAGGGTTTCATACACCTCGGGGCCTGCTTCATTCAAAAAAATAGCCCATTTCCTTTCTAAAACCGCCCGGTTACGGTTTACATCATCGGGGACTTCGACGATACTATTCGCAGTGAAAAACATTTTTACCTGTTCCATATACACTCTGAAAGTCTCTCGGTCACGATCGCACTCACCCAAGCGCCCTATTATTCGCATAAGCGCAGCCATCTGGACTCTGGCAACATCGACAGTTCAACCATGTGTGCTCAAAATTACCTCGGAGTTTTAAGTTTTTCTGCAAAATGAAAAACCTCTAACAGTCCCTCCGTCGGTTGGCAGGATTATCCTCCAACAAAAATTTCAGTTAGGGAATTCGCAATCTTTATCCTCTTTGCCAATTCTGTGATATCTTGGGACACAGCATATATATACAACAGCACAACATGGATATGGCTTTATTATTATATACACCAGTAGTCACCAGGTGGCGCTATTACAGGCATAGAAAGGTTTAACCGATATTTATTTATATATATTTAAAATGGCCGCTGCTTTCACTTGGTGCCAACAAATTCATAGGATAAGTTATAATCTTTTGGTATATAGGGGTGATTTCACAATTCCCAGTTCCCAATCTGGAAGCTGCACTCCGAGATAGAGCTACAACATTAGAGCATGATTTTCTGACCTGACTAAACCATTCTGTGGCAATCCAGTCAACTCATTTAAACACCGAACTTTATTTGTTGTTATTAATAACTTTATATGTAGAATCATTGGAACATTTTGTGCAACAATTATCGGCAGGAGGAATGGACACCTTTCTCCAGTCAGTTAGCGTTCCTCACATTACAACTGTCATTCACAATTAAAATAACCTCTGTCAAAGAAAGGACACTTGAGTGTCACATGAGTGTACTAACTGCTTTATATTAATACTGCACAAAGTAATCTCTTGTCTAAAGAGTTTATCAGGGATCTTATTGAGTAATAATGGTTTTCTATTGAATACAAAGACAACTATCTGAAGAAAACTAAATAAAACGTTGGCACTTACTTTTTATGGGATTGCTTATGTGGGCAATTGCTCCAGAGGTGGAGTTTATAAGGTGATGTTGTCAAGCATCGAGGTCAAGGAAAATGTCTTGGAAACAAACAGGTGAGATCTGGGACAAAGGCCAGACCTGGTATTTTATTCAACCAGTGAAGGTTTTACTAAATGATGCCGTGGTGGATTAATGTCTGAACAGTTTTGATCTTGATCTTGTGTCATTGATGAGTGGAGCTTCCCCACACGAAATCGGGGAAGAAAATGGGAAACAAAACCCAGGTTAAGTCATCCCAGCCTGCCCTAATACTTCTCCTTAGTAGCTGACTTCAGAATAGTGACCAGGAGCATGTTGTGCACGGGCACCAATAGTGATCGAAAAGGCTAATGGAAGGTTGGCCTCGATCTCAAGGGGATTGGAATTTATAAGTGAGGAAGTAGTTGTACGATGATAAAGGTTTTAATTAGAGAGGGATTCCCCCAACCAACCCCCAGCACCTTGCCATCATTCCTTGGCAAAGCTCCTTTTTACTTCTAACTGGAAGAAAGGTGTAATTAAACATTCAAACCAATATTTGCCCATTAGAGTTTGGCAGATAAAAAAAACTCTGTGCTAATGCAGACAACAGCCACTTCTGAATAAGTGTCTTCCTTCAAGCTGCTGTCAGAATAGTAAACAAGTCTGGGACTACCTTACTGCTTTGCTGACTGAAGCATCTCTAGCTGAGAGCGTGCCAAACCTTGAAGTACCAACACCTGCAAGATTTAATTTAATAAAGCATCCAATATTTAATCTAACGGGTTGCTTAGCTTGTGCAGTACAGAAAAAACTGTAGCTTCAAGTGACCAGCAGGAAAACAGCTCTCTTTGAATGCACATTCACGCACAGTGGGGCTGTAGCACAAGAGTGGCAGATGCAGCCTCCCACCCCAGTTGCCAGATACAAGGCAATGTTTAAGTAGGAGGAAGGGAAACCCCGAGCTACTCTTGGATGTACTGTAGTAGCTAGTTACAGGCTGGTATTAGAACATAGAACATAGAACAGTACAGCACAGTACAGGCCCTTCGGCCCTCGATGTTGTGCCGAGCATTGTCCGAGACCAAGATCAAGCTATCACACTCCCTATCACTCTGGTGTGCTCCATGTGCTTATCCAATAACCGCTTGAAAGTTCCGAAAGTGTCCGACTCCACTATCACAGCAGGCAGTCCATTCCACACCCCAACCACTCTCTGAGTAAAGAATCTACCTCGGACATCCCTTCTAGATCTCACCCCATGCACCTTATAGTTATGCCCCCTTGTAACAGCTGCCTCTACCCGAGGAAATGGTCTCTGAACATCCACTCTATCTATCCCCCTCATCATCTTATAAACCTCTATTAAGTCGCCTCTCATCCTCCTCCGCTCTAAAGAGAAAAGCCCCAACTCCCTCAATCTTTCCTCATAAGACCTCCCCCCCAAACCAGGCAGCATCCTGGTAAATCTCCTTTGCACTCTTTCCAATGCTTCCACGTCCTTCCTATAGTGAGGTGACCAGAACTGCACACAATATTCCAAATGTGGTCTCACCAAGGTCCTGTACAGTTGCAGCATAACCTCACGGTTCTTAAACTCAAACCCTCTGTTAATAAACGCCAACACACCATAGGCCTTCTTTACTGCTCTATCCACTTGAGTGGCAACCTTCAGAGATCTGTGGATATGAACCCCCAGATCCCTCTGCTCCTCCACGTTCCTCAGAACCCTGCCGTTGACCCTGTAATCCTTATTCAAATTTGCCCTACCAAAATGAATCACCTCGCACTTATCAGGGTTAAATTCCATCTGCCATTTTTCGGCCCAGCTCTGCATCCTATCAATGTCTCTTTGCAGCCTACAACTGCCCTCCACCTCATCCACTACTCCACCAATCTTGGTGTCATCAGCAAATTTACTGATCCACCCTTCAGTCCCCTCCTCCAAGTCATTGATAAAAATCACAAACAGCAGAGGACCCAGCACCGACCCCTGTGGCACACTGCTGGTAACTGGTCTCCAGTCCGAAAATGTTCCATCCACCACCACCCTCTGCCTTCTATGAGATAGCCAGTTACTTATCCAATCGGCCAAATTTCCCTCTATCCCACAACTCCTTACTTTCTTCATGAGACGACCATGGGGAACCTTATCAAACGCCTTACTAAAATCCATGTATACGACATCAACTGCTCTACCTTCATCTACACACTTAGTTACCTCCTCAAAGAATTCAATCAAATTTGTTAGGCAAGACTTACCCTTCACGAATCCGTGTTGACTATCCCTGATTAAGTTGCCCCTTTCCAAATGGTCATAAATCCTATCCCTCAGGACCTTTTCCATTATCTTACCAACCACCGAAGTAAGACTAACCGGCCTATAATTACCAGGGTCATTCCTATTTCCTTTCTTGAAGAGAGGAACAACATTCGCCACTCTCCAGTCCTCTGGCACCATCCCCGTAGACAGTGAGGACCCAAAGATCAAAGCCAGAGGCTCTGCAATCTCCTCCCTTGCCTCCCAAAGAATCCTAGGATATATCCCATCTGGCCCAGGGGACTTATCGACCCTCAGGTTCTTCAAAATTGCTAAAACATCTTCCCTCAGAACATCTACCACCTCCAGCCTATCCACCTTTATCACACTCTCATCCTCAAGAACATGGCCCCTCTCCTCGGTGAACACTGACGAAAAGTATTCATTCATCACCTCTCCTATCTCTTCTGACTCCATGCACAAGTTCCCACTACTGTCCTTGACCGGCCCTACCCTCACCCTGGTCATTCTTTTATTTCTCACATAAGAGTAAAAAGCCTTGGGGTTTTTCTTGATCCGACCCGCCAAGGACTTCTCATGCCCCCTCCTAGCTCTCCTAAGCTCTTTTTTTAGCTCATTCCTTGCTACCTTGTACCCCTCAATCGACCCAACTGAACCTTGTTTTCTCATCCTTACATACGCTTCCTTTTTCCTCTTGACTAGACATTCAACCTCTTTTGTGAACCATGGTTCTCTCACTCGGCCATTTCCTCCCTGCCTGACAGGGACATACCTATCAAGGACACGCAGTAATTGCTCCATGAAAAAGCTCCACTTTTCGTTTGTGCCTTTCCCTGATAGTTTCTGTTCCCATCTTATACTCCCTAATTCTTGCCTAATCGCATCATAATTACCCCTCCCCCAATTATAAACTCTGCCCTGCCGTATGGCCCTATCCCTCTCCATTGCAATAGTGAAAGTTACCGAATTGTGGTCACTATCTCCAAAGTGCTCTCCCACATACAAATCAAACACTTGGCCCGGTTCATTACCCAGTACCAAATCCAACGTGGCCCCACCTCTTGTCGGCCTATCCACATATTGTGTCAGGAAACCCTCCTGCACACACTGTGCAAAAACTATCCCATCCGAACTGTTTGACCTATAAAGGTTCCAATCAATATTGTCTCAGGCCTGAGAACAGGGCCAGGAGAGAATCTAAAGAGGAGAGAAAATAAGTGTTAAGAAGTGGTAGAAATTGAACGCCCAGCCGTGGAGTTCTGTGGAATGTCTGATTGGAAAAATCAGAAAATTGAGAGATTGTGATTTACAAGCCAAGAGATCTTGTGGATCTTAAGCAAGGTACTCAGTTTATTAATAAGGTTTTAAAATGGCGGTTTAAAATCCTCTATGTCTGGGACCTAAGCATTAAATAAAGATCAACGGAGTCCTTGTTAATGAGAAAACAGACAGTAGAATAGAAACATGTGATATTAGAATAAATAGCAAGAGATTCTTTAAAGAAAGTGGCAAATCACTACTCCAATGCAATCAAAAGAGGGCCCTGTTCAGATATAAGAATAATGAGGAGACCTTCCTCTGAAAGTTTTGACTGGGAGGGATGCTAACTATGATGAAGATTTTCAATCCAATCTGAAGATATGAAGCTTGATGGCTATAATTAAGTATCCCAGCACTTTCGCTGGGATGTGACTCTTCCCTCCACCCCCCCCCCCCCCCCCCTGTATCTGACACAAACGCTGTCTGATCGATATTTTTCTCCCCTCAAAGGAGACCCTGCAGAAACAAGTTAGAACACCCTGGGCTGGTATAAATGTTAGAACAATATATCTGAACTACATGTGTCAAGTCTTTATGTACTGCGCTCACCAACCCCTCTGACTGGGTTATTGTGTGGGGTGATGAAGCTGAATGTCACAGTTTGTCAAAACTGCTCCCGGTAACACTCACTGCTCTCTGTTCTGACCTCCATAAACATGGGCTCCTTCATCGAAAGCACAAGAAATGGGAAATTCAACAACAATTAATGGTTATTCTGCGCTGCCATGTTCTTCTTCATCCTCTTCCTCCCTCCCATCCGCCTCCACTAATAATGATTTTATTAGAACATTTAATGATGAATTTAGCTAGAAGGCAGCATAAAAGACACCAGTGTGATCACATTTTGACTTGCTTTCCTTAGTCAATTTATTATTTATATGTTAGCCTAAACATAAAGTCAACATTTGATCTTTTACAATGGACAGTGCCACAACATCTAATTGGATGTAGGGGTCATTTTCTGACTTGGTGCTCCTGGCAAGGAGCTTTGGGAGTCCTTATTTGAAATTCCAGTGCACAGTATGTGCCAGAATTTACAATGTGCATTCTCAGTGGGCACGGCTCCTGGCTGAGAGTGAGGCCAGGAAATTACCACGTGTGTGTCTGTGTGTGTGTGTGTGTGTGTGTGTGTGTTTGAGTAATATATATTATGGGCCTGAATTTGCGATCGGGGGCTTCCCGCGGGGCGGATGCCTCCGATCATCAAAAAATCTACGCATTTACCTGGTGGTCTGGGAGATACGAGGCTTGCGATCCTGGGCCTCTCCTGATAGAAATGCGTAGAGGCCCACGTATCCCAGGTGGCTCATGCGGTTCGCAAGCGACCCTGGGATCACGTGGGCCAGCCCAATCAATGAAAGAAGGGAATCCCCATTCACACTTATGGGAGTTCCATACGTAAGGAACTGTCATAAGTATGAATGGGGATGACTTAAAAAATACACAAACACAGGAAATAATTTTTTTTTAATTACATATATAAAATTCATTAAAATGCCATTTAATATTTTAAATAAAAATTTTATTTTGTGGAAAAAAATGTATATGTTTTAACGGGGCTAAAAATAAACTTACCTTATTGGACAGGGTTCTTAATGTATAATTGAGTGATAAAATTTTATTTTTCTATTTTTTAAAACTCTTATGCTGGTAAAAGCAGGCCTTACACCAGCTTTAACCAGGCATAATAATTCCACGGCCTTTCAGCGGGCGGAGGTTGGGCAAATAGCGCAACTCTCCACCCGCAGAGGCCCTTCTCCCGGGGATGCGGAGGATCTGTCAAGAAGATTCTTGATGCGGAGATGCCGGTGTTGGACTGGGGTGGACAAAAGTGAGAAGTCACACAACACCAGATTATAGTCCAACAGCTTTATTTGAAATCACAAGCTTTCGGAGCGCTGCTCCTTCGTCTTGACAGATCGCAAGTTCCAGGTTTCAGCGTATGCGCTTCGCATGCCTAAACCCGGAACTTACGCGGCCCCTACGGGCGCGTACGCACCCGTAGATGTCGCAAAATACGGTCCAATATGTGTATGTATGTACATTTTCTCCTAGTGGCTGTTTTAAACTTTCAAATCTAGGTGTCTGCCGATTAGTTACATTACTTATCTTTAAACACACTCTACATTCCACATAAATGTGTTGCTGCCCCCATTAGCCCCTAGACTTCATTTGCTTACTTGATCCAATAGTGCCAGGACAGAAAATTGCAGTGTGATGGTTTTGCTGGCTTGGAGATGTAATTAAGGTCACACTTGCAAATCGAAGTGTCAACAAAAACTCTCTTGCAGTCAAGCTTCAAAGAATTCAGACTTCAAAAGCAGTGTTTTCCAATTTATATTCAGTAGTGCACCTCAACCTGAAAATAGTTGATCCTAATCAGTATACAGTGTCTTTCTACTGTTCCCTCCAGTCATGTCGCTGTGCACCCATTGCCCTTCCTATGATTGCCTGTATCTGTGCTGCCTTCTGATAAAGGATTCAATATTGACTCCTTGAGAATTTTCCATTTTGAAATATGGCAATACATTCAATAACCACAGTAAATGAAGTTTGTAACCCCATCCAACCACTTTTAACTGGAAATTCCATAGTGCAAAATTCCCTGTCTGAGGTCTAATTGTACTTGCTTGTGCATGTGACATTGGGTTATATTTCCCACTGGAAATTATTCCAGTCAGCCGTCATTTAAGGTCAAGATCAGCAACAACAGCCTAGTGTACTTGATGTCAAGATATGCGCTGACCAGTTAATTGTTTTAGAATTGCCTATACAGGAAACGGGAGCGAAATTCTTACCTAACATGAAGAATGTACTAAGTTTCAAGATAGAAAAATCACATACATTTTTTTTTAAATGACACTTAAATGGCAGAACAGCAGCACCATGCTCCAGTGTATTATGCTAGAGTGTAAGTCACTGTCTTGTGTTCTCAATTTCCCAACAAGCAAGTTCCTAATCGGGACCATACCATCAGGGGAAGAGATACTAAGGGACCAGGTTCTGGTCAACATGGAGAGAGGGAGAGTTTTTTTTAAAAAGGAGGTCACAGTAGGACACTCAAATACTTCCCAAGAGTGACATTTGCAGAGGTCTGGGAAGAGATTGCTTAGCACTCGCTTCCAAGTCAGAAGGTTCTGGGTTCAAGCCCCCCTCCAGGATTTGAGCACATCATCTAGACTGACACTTCAGAAAAGCCGTCTTTCACATGAGGCATTAAACTGAGGCCCTGGAGGCCCCCTCAGGTGGACATGAAAGATCCCATGTCACTATTTAAAGATGAGCAGAGGAGTTCTCCCGGTGTCCTGGACAATATTTATCCCTCAACCAACATCATTAAAACAGATTAACCGACCATTTATCTCATTGCTGTTTGTGGAACCTTGCTGTGTGCAAATTTGCCTAGAGAACAACAGTGACTATACTTCAAAAGTAATTCATTGGCTGTGAAATGCTTTGGACATCCATGGGTCATGAAAGGTGTTCTAGAAATGCAAGTTCATTCATTTGTTCTTTCTAAAGATGGTGAGTAAAGTAGTGTACTGTTTTAAAAATTGCAGATAAAGCATAGCCTTGTATTCAGACAATTTCTACTGGTTTATATCTGCAAAGTGAGTGCAGTAGTGATTGTTTTACATCATGCTGTGTTTCTTATTATAAACTCCTGCCATTGCACGTCCCTTATTACAACAAACTTTTCCCAGATTTCTTATGGAAGCTACATGAAAGCTGATTTAAGAGCTCTGCACTTGATGCAATTAATCTCCATAGGAGCTACTTTGCTGTTCATCCACACTTGTATTAAAAAGGTTTAACTGTAACTGGCACTTCCTCTGTCTTTGCTAGAACCACTCCCAGTCAACAGTGTGGCTATATATGACTACAAGCAGTCCCCACAAACTGGAGTCCTCTTTGACATTCAATATCCAAAGCAGACCACCAACTTTTTCTCAAGATTAAAATTAAGCTACTTTGAAGGCAATTATTATCGATCATCGCTCCATAAGGGTAAGAACACATCAATTAACCGGGTAATGTCTGATTTCCACCAATGTGTTTGCAGTGGATAAAAGGATTTTCTTGAGTTAATTGCAGATTTTGGTCCAAAAGTATAATAAAACAGATTGTACTTGAGTGGCTAATTCTAATTGGACCAATATCTTCCAGTGTATTCCATGATGTGGAAAAATGGGTCAAGATAGGTGCCTTTTGCCTTGCACCATCTCTTAATGTCTCTTAATCTCTCCTGCCTTCCATCCTATCACAGACCTTCCCTTTTGTTCTTTCCTCCCCTCCCCCCTCTCCCTGCCCCTACACTTGCTTAAAAACCTGTTCCATCTCCAGCTTTTTCCAGTTCTGACGAAGGGTCATCGACCTGAAACGTTAACTCTGTTGCTCTCTCCACAGATGCTGCCTGACCTGCTGAGTATTTCCAGCATTTTCTGTTTTTATTCAAGATAGGTGATTGAGTCCAAAAATCGATTGCAAGAGGACTAATTTGCTGGGTTATGGGGAAAAAGCTGGGGTGTGGGATTAATTGGACCGCTCTTTCAAAGAGCCAGCACAGGCACGACAGGTCAAATGGCCTCCTTCTGTGCTGTAAGAATGTTTTATTACATTAAAGGTGCTATATAAATCTAAGTTGTTATTGTTATAAGCTTCCATGATTCTATGAAATTGAACTTTTTCATGGTTCTTCAGATATCCACTCCCCACAGGCACCGCCAAGCTTGCACAAAACCAACCAATCAAATTCCTAAATCTTTTTTCAAACTTGTCTTGGTAGTTTTGTTGCTTTCGGACTCATGAAATGCCTCAAATTTATAATATAATGAATGAAAAAATTGCAAGTTCTTTAGAAAACCACCAAACATCCTTATTGTTTGGAAGAATTCCTTGCACTAACTTTCTTACAAATGGGCCTTCCTGTCTCTGGCCTTGGCTCCTCCTCCACCCCCTCCCCCACCCTTGGTCTCCTCTCTTCTTTCCCCTGCCCCCCCCCCCCCAAAGAAACCTGTTGAGGCTAAGTCAGTTGAAAATTTAAGTATTTGTTCGGCAAGGGTATTAAGGGTTAGGGAACCAAGGAAGGTAGATGGAGTTAAGATACAGATCAGCCATGATCTAATTGAATAGCGGACAGGCTCGAGGGGCTGAATAGCCTACTCCTGTTCCTATATTTCTCCTCCCTCTCTCCCCCCCCCCCCCCACCCCTGGTGTTATTTATTCCCCCTCCCCTGTCATTCCTTGAGCTGCCAGTCTTCATTCACCACCATCTCCCTCACCAGTTCAGTGCCCTGTTTGGGACCCCTCTGCACGTGCATTTTCCTCTCCAGGGGGCCAGCTTCCCTGGCTGGGACACTTCTCGAGCTGCTCCCCCTCCACCACCGTAACCTCACCTGAAGAGGAAACTCCCGGCTGTGGGCGATGTCCTGGGCCCCCGCTCCTTGTAAATAATTCCGTCACTTTTCATGATTTATTATTTTTAAACAGTTCTCCACGTCTGGGGTCCGCTTTTTAAATTTGGCGTTTTATGTGAGACCTTCAACTCTCTCAACAGATATCGCACCTTTCTCTGGGAATCTAGGGCTTTCCTGCCGCTACTCCACATCATTCCCACCCCTAAGAAGCACTCCGGACTCCCTTTACTGCCCTTTTCTGGGAATCTTGTCTTCTGTTGCCTCACACTGTGGTGAAAATTCATGATTCACTGAATTTCTGAAAGTAATCTTTAGTGTAAGGCGGTTTGAGAGCCGCGAAGGAGTCTACCTAAATGTTAACTTGCTACTGTTGTTGACCTCCGATCACATGACATAGCAACTCTCATTGTCTCTAGAAGATAATGGCCCGTATTTTCCGATTGCAGGCCTCCGATCAGTCGGAGGCCTGCGATCTGGAAAAATCTACGCCCTTACCTGAGGGCTCCCGGGACACACACGCTTCCGCTACTGGGCCTCACCAAACTCCAAGTGCGCAAGGCCCACATATCCCAGAGGCGCAGGTAGTTTGCAGCGTCCCTGGGATCTCGTGGGCCATGGGGAACCAATCACAGAAGGGAATCTCCCTTCATACATTTGACAGGAAGACCTGTCAAATATATGAATGGAGATCACCCCAAAAACATAGTAAAACTTTAATTAAATTTTTTTTTAAATCACATTTTTAAAATGACTTGAAATTACAATAAATTAAGTATTTTAAACAAAAATTTAATTTTTTGAAAAAAATAATTAAAGTTTGATACGGGGCTAAAAATAAACTTACCTTTTTTTTAAATGATAAATCAGTGAAATTTTTTTTTTTTAACTTTTTTCAACTCTTATCCTGGTAAAAGCAGGCCTTACCCCTGCTTTTACCAGGCGTAAGAATTATAAGGGTTTTCTGCGGGCGGAGGGTCTCCAAAAAGCGGAACTATCCGCCCGCAGAGGCCCTGCTCCCGGGCAGCCGGAGGATCTGTCAAGACCATTCTTGACCGATCGGAAATGCCGGTTTTCAGCGCATGCACTGTGCATGCCTGAAACAGGCATTTCCGATGTCCCTATGGGTGGGTACACAGCGCGTACTCACCCGTAGGGATTGGAATATCTGGGCAATATGGACAATAGTATGCTGCACCGCACTGGCTAAATTTACAGCCCCATAATTACAATAATTCTGTACAAAAAGCGAGTACTTCAGAATGAATTACAGATTGTAACACAATCCCCAGGTTATGTTGGCCACAAATGTTGTGTGGTCACATCGTATATAAGGTAAGTGATATAACAGTTGATATACGCATGGTCAGTGTGATCTCCTGGATTGGTCTTGTTTGCCTTAAGGGGTCGGAGAGGAATTTTCCAGATCTTTTTCCCTCTCTTTTTGGCCCTGGGTTGTTCTGGGTTTTTTTGCCTCTCCCAGGAGATTACACACCTGCAGGGGGTTAGGAAGTGTGTAGTTATGAAGCTCCAGGCATCAAGAGTGTGGGGCAGGTTTGATGGACCAGCTGGTCTTTTCCTGCCCGTCATGTTCGAATGTGCCTTTTGACGCACTCAAACTCAATTGTTCCCCAAATGATTAAGGGTGTATTTAGACTGATGGGGTCTGAGTGGTTTCGCTTGACACCAACACTGCAATTTATAGTGTAAATGCAGCCTGAATCCAGAGTCGAGGCCTGACCTGACCACTGGAGTGAATCAGAGTGAGACTCCCTTGAGCAATAAATTGCTTCACAATTAGTTTGGGCATCCGCACCCAATTTACACTACACAAGTTTAGCGTTGGTGGGAAATCTCATTAGGCCGATGCTAAACTTGTAGCGCAAGCTAATTTACTTCAGAGCACGAGTGTGAAACATTTTATTTAAACATTTTATTCCCATACTAATATTTTTTTTTGAGATAGTGGACTGTAAACAGTTGCTCAGCAACAAACTATATTCTTTCCGTATGCTGGCTGTAATTGGGGTGTTATTCTAGGAACATAGGCATATTTTCCTTCCAACATGTTCCTATCTAACTTGACACTGCATAATGGCCAAATAATGCTGGAATATTGGGAGCAATTTTCCAAGTGAGCACTGGCAGCAAGGAATCTCTCACACAATCAACATTTATCGAAAAATCATGGGAAACGGGTGGGATTCCCTACCAGCAGTGCAACCTTGCAAAATTGGCCCCCTTCTGCACATTCACAACCTTTATTGCTTGATGTAACTGTGCTGTGTTGTTTATTGTCTATATTTTCTTTTAAACAGATTTTCTGAAAGGCAAATTAATTTTCAACACTTGGCTACCCGGAACATGCTACAGTAACATTACAGTCCAACTGGTGGCAGAGGCTAATGTCAATAGAGTTCCATTAATGGAGTACAGTGCTGTTGGTCATGAGCCAAAACATCACCGAACAGGTAAAAACCTCAATTCGTATGCTTTTCCAAGACAGTGCCTCAGTAACATGGCAGACTCAGTGGTAGTGACGAGAATAGGCAGTCCCAGGGCAACTAGATTCTCATCTGTTCAGATAGAGCGGAGAGGTTTTATTGGCTTTCAGGCAGGGATATCGCATGGAAGTGCAATATGTGGACGAGGCTCCTTTCCTTTTGATTAGCCTCAGGCAACACCGCTGTCTTGGCTAAAAGAGAGACCATCAATGCAAAAGTGAGGCGGGACTAAAAGTTGAGAAATATGGGGCAGGGGGCGGCGGGGGGTGGGGGGGGGTGGGGGAAGAGCGAATGAATTACTGTATATTTCTGGTGGTTTCTTCAGATTGGTAAATAGATTCCAGATGTGTTAGATATAATTAGATTTGCTGTGATGTAATAAATCATGTGTTTGAAGTGTGTTCTTCATATCTCTGTGATGGAGTGAGGTCTTATACCCTCAACACACCAACACCAAATGTGTTGATCAACCAGGCTACTGAATGAAGAGTTTATCTATAGGGAAGAGCTGTGTTTCCGGCCAGGTGATTCACCTTGCAGCATTGGTGTTAGAAGCCATGAAGAAAGCTCCAGGTCACCATTCTGCTCTTCTGGCTGGAAAGGGATAGTACAGATTTAACCATATGAAAGAAGTCCAGAGGGAGAAAAGGCCATTCAGCCCATCAAGCCACTCCACCCAGACTCCACACCACCAGTTGTTCTTCTAGGGAACACTACTTGATTTCCCTGACTTCCCTTGGGGGGAAAAAAAGGTGCCTGTTGATCTAACTCAATCATTTTAGCTGGAAGCTTGTGCCAGATGTTCACAATCCTTGGGGAATTTTTTTTCCCCTAATCTCTAACCTCACTCGAGGCAAGTGAACTTTGTACTTGTGTGCTTATTGTCCAAGATAAATAGTTTGGTTATTTCCATGTTGTCGTTATTTAGAAGATTTGAGTCTCCAGCAAAAGTAAGTTTAGTTGTTTGAGCCTTTCTTCATTTCTTAGTCCCCAGAGGCCTGGAATTATCCTGCTCACCCTTCCTTGAGCCTTCTCTAATGTGGCTTTTTGAGGTAGGGTGAATTAAACTGTGCAGCCTACTCCAGAACTGGACTGCCCATTGATCTGTAAAATGTCAATATAAACTGTTCTTACTTGTTCAATGCCCTCCTTATGTGCCCAGTATCTGATTTGCCTTATTAATTACTACCTCACACTGCTTTCTGAGTATGATCAATGGTCACTTTCAAACTCTACTCTTTTTGGCTTCTGCCAATGGAAAAATTCTAGTTATACCCTTCTTTTTAAGTGCGTATCCCAGTGAGATTAGCCTAATCTCACAATTCCAGTGGCAAACTTAAAATAGGACCCTTTCCCGTTATACACACATTTACCTCTTCCAATATCCATTACCCTACATTTATCCACATTAAAAGCCATCTGTCATCTCAATCCATCTAAAAAAAAGTCTTACCAAAAACGATCAATCTCTTTTCTACTTGTTGCCTTCCCTCAGAGCCATCGGTATATTTATTGATCTACTACTACAGAAACTCATGTTTCGTATTACTCACAAATATTGTAAACAGCAGCAACCACAAAGCAGATCATTGTGGGACTCCACTTAGTTTTATTAACATTTGTAAAAACGTTACATATTTTGTAGAAAATTAAGGGGGAGAAATTCGGTATCGCCCCGTTTGGGGCGCAATTATCGGCCGGGCACAAAGTTTAGCGCCTGGCGCTAATTATCACCTCCGACTGCAAACTTGACTTCTATCGCCCCTGGAGGTGATTGGAGTGCTAAATCAGGCGCTACACACCTCTCTTAAGGCGCTAACGCCAAGGAGTGAGGGACTACCTCAGAGCGCTGGCGAAGCTCATGTGATGTCAGTCAGCAATGGAACACAGACACACTGGCGCCGGCCAGTTCTTAAAGGGGAAGGTCGATCTTGTTCTCCAGCCACACCCTGCTCATTGCAGCCTTGAATCTCGGCCTGGAGAGACCTGTACATCAATTCTGCTGGAAAGAACAATGGAGAGGCCCAGGGAAAGAGCTCAGAGTGCAGCCGCCATAGTCTCTCTCTTCTAAATCGATGCAAGGAAGGTCAAATCAAAATAAACCTGCAAAGTACTGCTCAGTACCCAAAACTCCTTCACACAGCATTGAATCTCTCCAGAAGTCTCTCTCTCTCTCTCTCTCTCAGAATGCGTGGTGCAAAAATGTCGCCAACAAAAAAAGGCAGGAAGCGGCCGCCTTTAAATAGCGCTCCCCCAGTCCCTTCCCGACTGCAAAACGTTCCCCTCTACCTGTCGTTGCTAGCGGCAGGCGGAAAGGCAGGGGGTGCCACTCAATATCCGGTCCGGGGCGTTGCATGATCGACTGACGTCACGATCTGTGGGTGCAGGAGATCGTGGCAGTAGTGTTTAGCGCCGCCGCAAAATGTCTGATAAATTTCGCAAGCGGCGCAAACATCGCTGCGCCCGGGCGCTAGTTGCTTTGCCCCCCAAATGGGAGGCGCTAATCAACCGAATTTTTCCCCCTAAATATTTCTTTCCTCAGCATAATTAACTCTGTGTAAATTTTACAGCAACCTTTCCCGGGGCACAGAGCCTCATGAACAAGAACGGCTATCGGG
The DNA here is from genome assembly GCA_030390025.1 of Squalus acanthias. NCBI lineage: Eukaryota > Metazoa > Chordata > Chondrichthyes > Squaliformes > Squalidae > Squalus > Squalus acanthias. The sequence goes on along the minus strand of CM059434.1, from coordinate 86,854,693 downwards.
AGTTCAGGCACAGATTTCGGGTCAGCACGATTCGCTGCTCGTTAAAATAGATGTTGTGCGGGCCACGAATCAGGTGCACTGATCTCGCGACTAAGTTCCCAACATGAGCTCCTGTCATGTGAAAGTCAAACCTGGGAGCAGGAAATTGTGAAAATAATGCAGTGTGTCAACAATGACAAAACAATGCACATCACATGGGCAGAACAAGTACAGATCCTTGCAAGCTGATTTTAAAAGTTCTTTTGTCGCTGGATGGCCGAATTCAATAGTTTAGTACAGTGGAAAAAACTCTTTTAAAAGCATAGAATAAAAAATTCAGTCATCCTAACTTTATTTAATACCTCATCAATGAGGAAATCCCTTTATTTCCCCTCAACAGTTCCCTACCCACCAAGCAACGTGACGATGAAGATTTTGTATGGAAGAAGTCGATCTGTCGGTGAAATTCATGCTGGTCATGAACAGCTTTTTCTCAGCGCTAACAAAACTGACGATGAGGGAAGCAACGCTATTGATACTGAGGTCAATGGCCTCGCAGCAAACGAGTCAGTCGGTTGGGGCGATTATAAATCGACCAGTGAAGGTGACGAGAGAATGATCGCTGACTGGCCGCTGGAGCTCCAACCAGACAGTAAAGAGATTTCAGCAAGTGGAAGCGATTATTTAGATATAATGAATGTCACTGAAGAAGATCCGCAAAACATTATTTACACAACCACAGAGCCTGCGCGCTCAATCACCAATTCGGGGACTGTTTGGCTTGTGCTCGAGTGGTTCCCTCCAAAGCCATCTACAGCCTACGATGGCTTCAACATTTACATTCAGAGGCAAGGTAGGCCAAGCTACCAATACCACTACTGTAAAATACCACCAGTGTGATGCAAATATATTGGATTATGTTTCCTTATTCATTATTGTGTCAGCTGTGGCTCAGTCAGGTAGCACTCTCGCCTCTGAGTCAGAAGGTCGTGGGTTCAAGCCCCACTCCAGAGACTTGAGCACAAAATCCAGGCTGACACTCCCAGTGTAATACTGAGGGAGTGCTGCACAGTCAGAGGTGCTGTCTTTCAGATGAGACATTCAACCGAGGCCCCTTATGCCCTCTCATAAAAGATCCCACGGCACTATTTCGAAGAGGAGCAGGGGATTTCTCCCCCGGTGTCCTGGCCAACATTTATCCCTTAACCAAAATCACGAAAAAAAACATAGAATATCTGGTCATTATCACATTGCTGTTTGTGGGATCTTGCTGTGCACACGTTGCCGCGTTTCCTACATTACAACAGTGACTGCACTTCAAAAGTACTTCATTGGCTGTAAAGCGCTTTGGGACGTCCTGACGTTGTGAAAGGCGCTATATAAATGCAAGCCTTTCTTTTCTTTACAATAGGTTGATTAATGAGATGGGGCTACAGCATCATAGCCCTGATCTTTGTCCCATGCTCCCTACGGGCAAGGCTTCTCCCCGCGGATCACGGAATTAGCCCTGTAAGACCGACATGCCAGGTGTCAGGCCACAGTTCAGACTGTGTACTTTATTAAGTGTATACCAGGAGAAAAAAATACTCTGAATAAAATACGCGTACAGAAAAATAACGACAAATGTACAAAAGAACCCTTCCGCTCCCTTCAAAAATAAATACTGGAAAGCCACCTTCAAAATAACAATTTTTCAAAAAAGCATTTAAAAGTTGCATTGCAGTAACTTAGGGATCACAATTATGATTTTTTATCACCTGCATCTAGCCTGAGAAAAAGAAACTTTGAAACAAAAATTGTTCATTATCTGGCATTGTTAAGTGTGTTTCTTCCTCCACAACTCTTGAGAATCCAAAAGCCATACTCTGGGATACTGACGTTCTTCCCTCTCATAAGAGTATACAGCATAAAACTAAAATGAACACATCCCATACACTTCATCGCTGCAGAGGACTGTACCAAAGATGCACTGTAAACAGTTTCAAAAGATTCAGCACTTTAACACATTGATTGTTATTTTAATATTTCTTGTTCTCCTGCAGGGAACTCCGCTGAAATTTTCACAGTAGAAAATAACAGTTATGTGTTCGAGATGGAACTCTGGGAACCAGGGAAGTACGATGTAAATGTAACAACAGTCAGCTCCTTCGGAATCTGTCAAACTAGAGAGAGCTCATCCGAGAAACCCGTGACCTTTTACCTCAGTAAGTATCTTGTCGTGTGGGGTGAATGAGAGGACTCCAGCAGGCGAGTTCAGTTTCAGGGCCAATTTCAGAAGTTGTAATCTGTTACAATTGTACTAGGCCAGTGGTAAACGGCCTCCACTGAACAGCTCCAACACAAGACCAAAAAGAATTGAATAGGTACACCTGCCCTCCACCCCCCCCCCCCCCCCTCCCCACGCCCAATTAGTTTGCCAGAAACAGAGGCATATCTATTACAGGTCAAGCAACTGCTCTAGAACCACATGGGTACCGTCCTGTCCCCTGGAGCAGCAGGAGATATAGATGCCCCTCTAAACCATCGGCAAAACGCAGGTGCCAAGGTGCAGGTGCATAAGGCTTTATCTGCTGCGTGATCTTTGATTGACTGAGCCTGTCTATAATCAATCAGATGTAGAAGTTGTGAGAACAGCAGTAAGATGGTATAACTATGGTCCCTCACACAGCTGACCTTCAGAAAATCATTTTTAACTTCTGTAAAATGTATCCATGAATTTTATGTCGAGAGAAAAAGCACCGATCCATTTCTTTCATCAAGCCGCCCATCTTGTTTCCACCAGAACCATTTTGACATTACTTGCGACAGGAAACCAGTAGGTTTGTTGATTTAAAAATATTTCATTAAAGCAGCCCAGAAAGGGGTTGGAAACTTGTTCCTGGACATGGCCGCTGAAATTTTGCCAAGATTCATAGATGATTGTGACAGAGAATGAGGGGCCTCTGCCCCACAGCTGGTGCAAAATCTGACCCTTCACCCTTGACCTTTCAAACCCAATTGTAACATTCCCAATTTTGTGTGCAGCAGTTTTCGGACAGGCTGGAGGCAGACACGAGGCTCATTTAAATATAATATTAACCTCTGGCACCATACAGAATTTCACAACTTCTTCTGAGGCTCTGCTCCCATATAAAATGGGCACATTGCTGTTAAATGGACGAGGCCTGCTTTGGAATATTTGTTGAAAGAAGGTACTGGTGTTTCAGTTAAAGTTGAAGTTTAATTTTTGGCAGTGAGCATTTATTAACTTTATGAGACATCCTTGTGTATATTTTTTTTGCTCCCATTTTGTATTTCTGCCATTTCTATGGATGAAAAGTAACCATGTCCACAAAGGTTGGTAAACTTACATTGTCACTTCTGATGCCAATGCCTTGGCACCCCTGCAGCACCTTCAAGAAATCGTCTGTTTTGCTCACTCAAAGTAGAGTTTTGCACTTACTACAATCTCACCACATTCCTACATTTTTTGACCCCCAGCTCCCCACATACTCAATAACTCTGGGCAGACCTCTCTATGCCATCCGTATGGAGGAAGAGAAGGAGGAACAGCAATACATGGATTGGAGAGGAGAATAATGCAGCATGGCAGAAGAGAGCAGCCCACCAATGTAGTACCCTCCACAGCATGTGACAAGCAGCAGAGATTTTTCAAGGACATCTGGGAGGAGCTCTGTGTCCCGAGGGTGTGATTGTCCAAGACTGGCATTGCACTTCTGTGCGACCTCCTTCATAAAGATCTTCAGCCTCGCCCCACTGCCAGAACAGGCTCTGTCTAATGAGAGTGGATAAATGCTCACTGTCAAAATGAAAGTGTTATGAAAGTGGCCACTGCCCTGAACTTTTTTGCACCAGATCCTTTCAGGCTGCCACAGGGGATCTGTGCAACATTAGCCAATGGGAAGTCAGGGTGGGCAATGAAGAAAGGAACGGAGTGCTTTGGACCTTACCTTGTCTGGTCAAGCCATTGAGCATCTTCCAGCATTGCTGTGCAGTCCTCGGTGTGAGGGAGTTGGCAGTGAGTGCCAGGGCCATCTCCATCTAGGGGGGCATGACTGATGTTCCTGGATGGCTTGCTGCCTGGCACACCCAGGAGTCAGTCTCTCCTGTTGTACACCTCTTCCAGGGGGGCTTACAGGTCTTCAACCCCCTCTGGCAAGATACTCATATGCTTGTCCAGCCTCCCCTTAAATGCATCTATACTATTCGCTTCAACCATTCCCTGTGGTAGCGAGTTCCACACTCTCACCACTCTGGGTAAAGAAGTTTCTTCTGAATTCTCTATTGGATTTCTTGGTGACTATCTTATATTGTCATAATGTCCCGTGGGCACAGATGGTCTGTGGCTGCTCATGGTTCTGGCAAGAGGCACTTCAGATGGGGTCGAGAGATACCAAGTGCATAAAATCCAAAGGTGTTGAAGAAAAAAATCTCGGCAGCAGCCCCTGGCATTCCCCAAGTGCTCTAATAAAGACTGCAGGCTTTACAGAGGCTGCGACACTTCTGCACTGTAGTTTCCTGGGGCTTAAGCTGCTCGCTGCGCTTATAGAATACAATTAAACCAGAACTCAAGTCATTTCATATGCAAATTAACTTACCCAGAAAACTTGCGTGTGACTCTCTGCTGGTGAATGGACATTGAGGGAATTTACATAGGATTACTTAGGATATACGACACAGAAACAGGCCATTTGGCCCAACCAGTCCATGCCGGCGTTTATGCTCCACTCGAGCCTCCTCCCGTCTTTCCTCATCTAAATCTATCAGCATAACCCTCTATTCCCTTCTCCCTCATATGCTTGTCTAGCCTCCCCTTAAATGCATCAATACGATTCGCTTCAACCATTCTCTGTGGTAGCGAGTTCCACATTCTCACCACTCTGGGTAAAGAAGTTTCTTCTGAAGTCCCTATTTGATTTCTTGGTGACTATCTTATATTGATGGCCTCTGGTTATGCTCTTCCCCACAAGTGGAAACATTCTCTCTGTATCCACTCTATCAAAATTTTTCATAATTTTAAAGACCTCTATTAGGTCACCCCTCAGCCTTTTTTCAAGAGAAAAGAGACCCAGCCTGTTCATCCTTTCCTGATATATATACCCTCACATTTCTTGTATCATCTTTGTGAATCTTCTTTGCACCCTCTCCAGTGCCTTATATCCTTTTCATAATATGACGACCAGAACTGTACGCAGTACTCTAAGTGTGGTCTAACCAAGGTTCGATACAGGTTTAGCATAATTTCCCTATTTTTCAATTCTATACCTCTCAGGTAAGTTAGCAGTGAGAGAATCTCCCAGAATTCACAATTTAAACACAGACAAAATCTATTCAAATATTTCCCTACATCAAAGACACACTAAGAGCACAGCCAAGACAATGAGATGTGTCCCAGGGGGTCCAACTTTTTTTATGGCCTTGCTAACCTGTGTCGCAACTTTTAGTAATTTGTGTATTTGTACTCTGAGATCCCTTTGTTCCTCTACTCCACCTAGACTCGCACCTTCCAAGTGATAAGTGACCTCCCTATTCTTCCTACCAAAATGTAATACCTCACATTTATCTGTGTTGAACTTCATTTGCCAATTATATGCCCATTCTGCAAATTTATTAATGTCCTCTTGTAATTTGTTGCAGTCCTCCTCAGTATTGACTATCCCCCCCAGTTTGGTGTCATCCGCAAATTTAGAAATTGTGTTTTTGATTCCAAAGTCTAAATCGTTAATGTAAATTGTGAACAGCAGTGGTCCCAGCACTGATCCTTGTGGAACACCACTACCCACCTTCTGCCACTCTGAATAGCTACCCTTTACCCCTACACTCTGCTTTCTGTGCTGAAGCCAGCCAGCAATCCATTCTGCTACTTGTCCCCTGACTCTACATTCTCTGACCTTGTTCATCAGTCTATTATGTGGTACCTTATCGAAGGCCTTTGAAAATCCAGATAAACTACATCTACTGCATTATTTAGCGCCTGTTGGGTATATCTCCTCCCAGTTACTACATTTCACAGTCAGACCAAGATACTGAGCTTCCCCTTTAATGGTAAACAGCAGCCCTTTAAGTGTTCCTGACTCACCCAGAGACATGCAGGCCTCTCTCTCCCTTTGCTCATTTCTGACACAGTGAACAGTTGGAAATGGAGGTGAAGAACTCTTAAAGGGACACACACATCATTCAGGTAAGGCCAGCCCCCCATCCTGCTAGCAAAGGTGCACCAACACCACAAGGCAATATAGCCCCAATATTCCGACCTAGCCATATGTATGTACAACTAAAAGCTCCACGAGTGTTAACAGATGTTTGAGGTTACAATAACCAAGCTTGGTTGTATCTAACAATGGTTTCTTGATTAGCGTTCTCTCCTTTTCTTAAAACATTTTTGTGTCCTACATTGTAGGCCTTGGCCCATTATCTATGTTTCTTAAAGGAAATACTTATTTCTTCAGTCAATGGGCATCTCATTCTTTTGATTTGGTCATACAGGCCTGCGGCTTATGAAAATGATCCTTTGAGTGTGACCTTGCATTCCCATGGGAACGTGGGACCTTTTCCTGGTGAGGATTCTCCTGGGTGGAGTTGAAAGAGTGGGCAGCTGGTCTAAAGCTACTGAGGCCTATGAAACCTAATTACAACCTCCATCCATGTGTAACAGTCTACTCATTCAGCCCCAATTGTGGGTGGCTGATGGGGTGTTTACTGGTAAAACCTACTAATTATAAGTACAATAGGAATGTTAAAATAGCATGAATTGCTGATTTTCATTAAATGAGTCAGCATAGAATTTGTAGATCTCTGTTTGATATATCGGAAACATTAAGTAATGGAAAGCTCGGTTACTGGAACCTCAACCATCTGTTGATTCTCTCAAAACCATATCCTTTTCCTTTAAATTGAATTTTGCAAGATGGAAACATCGCATCAAATGAAAATCTGCCATTATTTTCATCATGTCTTTCAATGATGCCACCACAATATAGGGTAACCCAAATTTTTCAATTGAATTCCTGTCTTGCAAAAAAAAATTCCATTCTCACTTACCAGCTTTTTTCTTTTGCTCATTTTTCTTTTTCTCCTTCACTTTTTCCCTTTTCCTTTTCACCTCTCCTGCTTTCATTTTCTCTCCTTCTTTGTTTGTTCTCTCTATCTCCATTTCTTGCTCTCTCTCTATCTCTCTTTCGCTCTTGCTCTCTCTCTCTCTCTCTCTATCTCTTTCTCGTAGGTTTGAGACTCCAGGGGCTAGAAACTCATCTACTTACCGACACTCCGTAGCGCGATGAAATAGTGATAAAATGGCTGCCGCCACTCTTTTGTCAGCTGGTGGCGGGTCCCGCGACGGCCACCATATTCCTCTCCCCTTTGCGCTGCCGGTAACTGATGGCAGCGTGGTGATGTCAATCGGCATGCAACGCCAACTTAACGTCACCAACGCAAACTTCGACCCTAACGCTTTATTCAGCACTGGGTCCTAAGCACACCAGGTTAACCTGGCGTGCAACCAGGCTGACAGTGGCGATGGCTGCAGCTCTTAAAGGGACACACACAGCATTCAGGTAAGTTTGAATTTAAGGGTTTGGACTTTTTTTTTGGATTTTATTGAAGTGATGGAGTGCTGCGATAGATGTGAAAAGTTTTTTTAAGTGTGTAGGGAGTGCTGCTGAATGCTTCCAAGGGCTCAGATGGTCAATGAAGGCCTTTGAAAAGACAGAACATGCTGCGAATACTCAGCAGGTCAGGCAACATCCGTGAGAGGAAAACAGAGTTCACGTCTCAGGTCGACATTCTGCCTGACCTGCTGAGTATTTCCAGCATTTTATGCTGTCATTTCACATTTGCAGCATCCGCTTGCAGAGGGAAGAGGAAGACGCAGAAGAGGAGGAAGCTGAAGAGGAGGAATCAGACGAAGGATGCACCCAAGACAGCCCTTTGTGGCCGGGTTTTTCGGGATGGAATCATCCGCCTGCAGTCCCACTGGCTGGGCAGGCTGCCTCTTCTTGTTGACCCACTGGCTGGGCAGGCTGCATTTCTTGGGTGTGTGAAATGAGGAAGGCACAAGGGTGGCGTTGTGCTGACGGGGGTGCGGGAAAGCAAGAGGTGCATGCGAGAAGGAGGATAACGTACGAGGATACCCGCATCTTGTATCCTTTCAGCCCCGCCCCTGCCAAGAATGGCCTCCACCGTCTCCTCCAAGGGGGTGAGGTGAGGCTAGGAATGGGAGATGTGCCTTGTCATTGGTGCGGATTGTTGGTAGGTGAGTGATTGGGGGTTGTGCATTGAGAAGTGTGTGAGGTTAGTGGTGCAGTCGGTAGGAGACGGCTTTTGAAGATGCATTCACTGACCTTGATCAGTGGTCTGAGGTCATGAAGCTTCTTTGGGCACTGGAGCCAGGTGGTGGGGGTGACACTGCTGGCAGTGATGGCCTTAGTGATGTACTCCCACATTGTTCTTTCTGGAGGGCCTCCTGGCCCCTGCGGGTAGAGGGCCGCACTTGCAGTGTTGACCCCCTGCACAAGCAGTGTGAGACCCTCGGTGCCCCTTCCCTGGATAGCTGAGCCATTTGTGTTAGTGCTGAGGCAGTTTTCCCATTTATTGAGGTTAGGAAGATAATTCAGCTTTAACAGCTGAATATTCACATTTGGAACTTCTTTTAAATATTAATTATTTATTAAAAGGCGGAAAGGGCTGGAAAATGTATTGATTCGCTGCATTTTATTTTGTATTGCTTCAGTGTGCATGGCCCCTTTAATTCTCAGACCTCTTCATTGCCCACAATTCCTTGCGAGCTCCACAGCTTCGCTCCCAGAGAAGGTCCTTCTGGGAAGTGGTTTAAGGAGGTCACTGAAAGCCCTCAGAATGTTGGCCACACCTGGACAGAAACTTCATCCTGGATCCTCCAGCAATGCCGCCAGGACGGCGTTGCACGGAAGGTGAGCGCTGCGTCACCTATCTCCGTGCCCCCCAGACCAATTTCACTCGGTTAGCGTTGCGGCCATTTCCAGCGGCCGTTAACTGCAGTTGCCGGTGACACCGGCAACCTTGCTGGCGAACACGAATTTTTCCCCCCAGGTCTTTAGAAGTGAAAAATGTGGTGCACGGTCATAATTTTTTAATGTCTGCTTGGTGTCAGCAACAGCCTGGGTTCAAGTCCCATTACCACTTGAGCAGATAATCTGAGCTGACACCTCAGTGCCCTACTGAGAGAGTGCTGCATTGTCAAAGGTCTGATCTTTCGGTTGAGATGTTAAACAAGGCGCTATGTGCATGCTCGGGTGGATGTAAAAAGAGCAGAGAATGTCTTGGCCAACCTTCTCTGAACCAAAATCACCAAAAACAGATTATCTGGTTGTTCATTTGCGTGTTTGCCTACATAACACTGACTGTGCTTCATAAGTAATTCATTGGATGTAAAACGCATGGGCATATCCTGAGGATGTAATAAGGCACTGTATAAATACAAGTTCATTTGCTTGTTATTTGCCAGTTATCCTTGTGATTCAAACTGGTTCGAGTTCTACCCAAACATTTGATTCAACGTTATGTTCTTCTCACGTCAGAAGCTGAATTGTTTTTCTTAAAGAATATGTGACTTTAATTTTTTTTCGCAGGTCCTTCTGGGAAGTGGTTTAAGGAGGTCATTGAAAGCCCTCAGAACGTTGGCGTGAAGGTGCTGAACTCTATCACAGCCCTCGTATCCTGGACCCACTCACAAGAAAACAACTATGACAGTATTGTGTCGGTCGTGTCTCTCTCTTGTCAACAGCAATTAGAGGGCCGAAGAATTGAATCCCTTTATTGCTCCAAGGTATTAACTATAGAAACCACATTAGATAAAATGAGATTGTATTCTTTGAAAATGCTTACTGACCAAAGGATTTAAGTATGAAAGGCACCTCGAACTCTCCCCGCTACTACCACTTTGGATTATGTCTCTTCCTATTTTTAGTTTTCCATGCATAATATCTCATTTCTTTAATATGAATGCAAGCAGGATAGATATTCTCAGACTTCTGCCAATCACTCTGTGGCCACTGAAATGTGTGTGTGGTCTAATTTTCCCTCTGATTTGCCCTTTCCTTCCTCTTTTCTCTGTGATGAGGTGTTAAATCTATACTCTGCATCTTTTCAATTGAGATCAAGAGTTCTGGACGTGAGCCTATATCCTACACTCCATAGCATGGTTGATGCAGCAATGTACTGGGCCGTGTGGAGCTTGGTTTATACATCTATGTTGAAAATAATTGCATTTGTGTGTCCGCCCACTTTCTCCCATCTGATTGAGTCCTGGTAACCATGTGACCATTAATGTATTATCAGTCATGTGATTATCAGATGGGAGAAAGCAGGTGTATGATGATGAGGTGCTTTACATGGAATTCAACTACAAGAAAAAGATTGCCCAGGTCAGAGTTCGGGGACAGTCCCACATTCCTGAAAACCCCATGAAAAGGTACAGTTGTACTTGACCTTCATTCACTCAGACTGAGCCTTGGTCTGACTGTGCACCCCAGCAGTAGTCCAGCCCTGAAAATAGCCCGAGCTTCACTCCCAGTGCCAGCACCCAGCTCCTGCATCATCCTGACATTGGCTCCAGACCGTGAGTGAGACTCGAGCTTGGGCCCACACTGCTCACCACAGCCTTGGGAAGGGGAGGTAGGAAATTCCTTGGTAACTTAATGGCGACTTATGAATGGAGAAGATTGTCTGATGGGGGCTCTGAATGGAGGCAAATTCAATCCCAGAATAAGTAATAAACAATCAATGCATTAAAAGAAGTGTGTGCTCCAAGTTGCTGTGGTGCAAGTACTTTTAAATTGTCCTTTTTTTTAAAAGTTATGCAACCAAAATCCTGAGAATACCCTGTCAGAATTTCAGCTCATCACTAATCAGGGAGGAGAGGAGAGGATTTACTTTCTCTGTGAGCAACCTTCTTGGATTCAATTACTATTTATTTACTATTGACATCTTTTATTCTTTTCATGTTGTCTCTGACTGCCCTCTTGGTGTTGTGGTACTGGAATATTTTTTTACTGTTATGCTTAGTCTCAGTTGCTGTGCTTGCTTTTTTTCTCTTTGCCTCTCTGGTCATCTTTTAACGTGTTGCTGCAATATTTTGATTCATGCCAGTGGGTCCATTCTCCTTTCTCTCTGAGGGATTTGTACACACAAGTTTTCCTCTTTATCTTACTTTACATTTGTTTGCTGCTCCATTCAAGGTCATGTTTCTTTAGTCTGAGCTTGTTGGTTTGGGGAATGTATTTATCCTGCATGCTCAGCATTATACCTTTAAAGGCGCCCTATTGATCGATAGGAGGACCTGATCTTCCTATTGCAGCACGGTTACTGCCGACAAGTACAAATCCTTCTTGCTTCAAACTAGAGAAATAAATTTGGGGCTGTGTACTGAATGATGAATGAACAATGTGGCAGAAATGATGACTGCTCCATTATGTTTATTTGTTGCTTCCATTTGGTGGTTTAAGCATATCGATCACATTTGACTTACTAGCAACTGCTTTATACAATACATTTTTGCACATTCACATTAATGTTCCGCGTCATTAATAAGCTCGCCCCTTACCTTGTAAAATGAATCGTCACTCCTGTAATATGGGCATCTAGTGTTGCTATTAAATATATGTTCCTGTTTTTTCCCCACAGTACGTCCAGCCAGATCAAATAATTGATCTCTGCATTCGACTTCAATCCATTCACTGGTTCACTGACTGTTAAAACGAGAGGTCCTTTCATTAAGCAGTAATGTCTGAATAGCATTACAGTACTGACATAATTTATTAGTTTAGCCCCAGGATATTATGTGCGAAGCAATGTTCATTCTTTCCGTGTGCTTCTTATAATTCCAATTTACAATATCCGGACATTTGCCAAAAATCATTTTTCAAGATGCTGTTTTGAAAATCGACTTGTGTACTTTGAGCGAAGGAAAGAGGTTCTCTGTACTCTAGTGTTGATGATAAATGGCACCGAGCTGGAATATTAATAATGCAGTTTCCAATACAGAAAGGGAACTAACAATGAGATTTCCAATGTGCATATATACTACAAGATTAAATATTAACGTGCTGTAAATGAATGGCTCTGCATGAATGAAATAGACCCAATCTGACTGACAGTTCTGTAAAGGATAAAAAGGAAAGATGTGTGATACCTGAGCAGTGACAGGACAGTAATGGTTTTGGATGGGTTAGGAGTGAGGGATTAAGCAAATGTTTTTCTGTATATCTCAAAATAGAAAAATACACGTTACTTCTGTTAATCTCTTTGCTTTATTAGGTAAATCTGAGCAGTAACATCATTGAAAACCTAATGCCTGGGGCATATTACCAGGTTGTGGTCTACCTGAAGAATGGACCCGCTGTAGGTCCTCCTTCTCTCCCACTTACATTTGGTTTGAGTAAGTATTCAGGAATCTGCAAACATTACCTCCATAAATCTCTCAATCAGGCACAGCACCAATTAAAGTGGAGTCTCCTACTTCTAAAAGCCATACAAGTGCAAACACTAACCATCAACTTTAACATCCATTTTGCTGTTTTTATGAATAAGGTTTTATCTAATATTGAACTGCAAACTCCGAGGGGGAAAAGTGTCAGATGTAAAATCATGTGCTAATATCCAGCCCAGCATCAGAAATCAAGTCAGAAAATGTTCCAGTGGGATCCCAGCTATATCCTGCATCTCCCTTCTACGTATAAAGAAACAAAAACCTTGCATTTATGTCGCACTTTTCACAACCTCGGGACCTCCCAAAGCACTTCACAGCCAATGAAGTACTTTTGAAGTGTGGTCACTGTTGTAATGCAACCGAATAAATATAAAAATGAAGAGTGGAGTGTGCTGCTCTGCCCCTCATCTCATAGATTCCGTGGACCCAGAAGGGTATTGAGTCTTGAACTAATGCACAGGAGGATCCAACAGCTGAGGCTCTCCAGATCCAAGGCCTTTGCTGTGTCCCGCACTCCAATCACGGCCTCGCTCAACGGGAGCATTAATCAAAGAATTCATGCTACAGGTTTGTGGCCCCATCTTCAGTCCAGCAAACCTCTGTGCTGAGAGCACAGGAGCGCTGTGCCATAGAACGTGACCTATCCATCTTAAGACAGTGTTGATTTGCAAGCAGATATTTACAGGATAAGTATTATTTCATTTTGAAACTTTGAACCTATGCTAGGATTAAAGTAGGTACATGTCCCGAATTAAGACTCGTGTTGCAGAGCTTTATGCCATTTTAATTGTTGCTATTACATTTGAGAATAGATGCACAACCATGCAATTGGTAGGGCCATTCTATACTGACAGAGTCATATCATTTTTTACTATTTCATAGTCATGGCCCTCTTTTTATCTCCAAGCATAGCTTCTGGACTGCAGAGTCCAGCAGGAGACCGTGTAAGCACAGCAAACAGCACCATTACCCGCCCCTGCCCCCAGCACCAGCACAGGGAACTCTGTTTACCTGTACACACAACCAGCATCACCTCCAGTAAATGGCAATAACAGAGCTAGATGACATAGGACCACAAGGGGACTGTTTGACCAAACTTTCACAGACAAACTCCTGAATCACGAAACAATTGCGGTTGTAGCAGGCCTACAGATTGTAGTTTATTGAACTGTGTTTGCCGTTCAGTCAGCCTCGCACAGTATTGTGGTCAATATGGGAAAGGCTGTACCGTTAAGCATTGCAGGATTAAATGGTGTGGAATCGGTTTCTCATGCTTGTGCTGTGTGTTGGCCTATCTCTTGGGATACCCCTCCTGAACCATTTATACACCAGAAGTGTGCTTTCACCACACTAAATGTTCTTTCAGTAACCAAACTGGCCTCGTGCGTCTTGTTATAACGCTCCCACAGTTATTTTGTGGACACTGTAATAGAATTATTCGACTTGACTTGATTAAATAACCTAGATTTTCTGATTGGTTATGACCGCAAATCAACAACAACAACTTATATTTATATAGTGCCTTTAACGTAGCAAAAGGTCACAAGGTGCTTCACACAATCAGTCGCAAAGGGGCATAACTGATCAGAAAAGGGGCAGGGATCAGTTGTGCTAGATCTGTCATAGAATCTTACAGCACAGAAGGAGACCATTCGGCCCATCTTGCCTGTGCTGGCTCTTTGAAAGAGCTGTCCAATTAGTCCCGCTTCCCCGCTGACACCACAGTGATCGCACTGGGTCGTGCACACAGTTTTTGAGCATTAGTTCCGCCGCATCACTGTTCATCCACCCGCCCAAATAAAGTGGCCATCCAGAGCTGTTGGGAGACTGTGCTGCTTATGGAAGTGGATTGAAAGAGTCCTATGTGCAGATTGATGGAAGCAATTTGAAGTTATTTCTGTGCCTAATTTCTCTTCCAAGTTAGATAGTCAGGAGCCTCTGTGGCCATTGTTGTGGCACTGCCATTTTACCAACATCTGTGACAGTGGCACAACGGCTTTCCCCACACAGATCCTCTTTACCTAGTTTTTTTTTTAAGGTGGTCAGGCTACACAAGAGAACCTCTGCACCCAACCGGGTATCCCCACACCTGCATCTTCGGTGAGAGATGCATGTACCGTGATAGTTAGAGGAGCAGAGCCTGCAGAGGTTTCAGTACCTGAGTAGAATTGAGCCATTTGTTCCAAGGTGGCCTGCAGCCAAACTCCTGCACAAAAGAACCTTACCACATTCAAAGTGGGGAAAATCACAGTGTCTACTTCTTTTAAGCTGCTGAAGACCTTTAAATCCTGAAGCAGCACCAGATTTCTCACCCATCAATGGGCAAGCTCCCAGTCACTGGCTCTTTCAATGCTGGGAGTTTGCTTACATTATGATACCAGAAATATACATGTGGGTTTATGCACTAAAGATTGTGCAGGCAATTTTCCTGCACACTGACTGGAAAATCTTCACTAATATATGCCAGCCCAATAGTCATTTTTGCAGCCTATCATCTTTCCCAAAGATTCTTGTCACAATAGATTGAGCCGAGGAAATTGGCATATCCACACACACTGGCAATTTGAACATTACAAACAGCATGCGTATTAATGAATTGATTCCTTTCATAGAATCATAGAATGATACAGCACAGAGGGAGGCCATTCGGCCCATCGCTGCTGTGCCAGCTCTTTTTATGGGAAGATATTGACTTTCTTTTTAAAAACAACCTACAAACAAAGTCACAGGAATTTGAGGATTTAAAACATGCGATGCAAGAATGCGATTACATTAGTGAAGTGTTAATTACAAAAAGAACACAGGTATTCCAAGGAATCTCACCCACCCCCTTTATATCTCAATGTCTTAGACTTGTAATGGTCAGAATACAAGCTGCAGAATGCTGGTTAACTGCGTTATCTTTAGATGCCATCAATTGGGGAATGATGCTGAATTTCCACGATAGCTTTTGTTCTCCACGTTTAACACAGAATCATACAGCACAGGAGGTGGCCATTCGGGCCATCTTGTCTGTGCCAGCTCTTTGAAAGAGCTATCCAATTAGTCCTACTCCCCTGCTCTTTCTCCATAACCCAGCAAATTTCTCCTTTTCAAGTATTTATCCATTTCCCTTTGAAAGTTACGGCTGAATCTGCTTCCACCACCCTTTCAGGCAGTGCATTCCAGATCACAACTCACTGCATAATTTTTTTTCCTATGAGATAAGCTGAGATATTATGCATAGGTGCGCATATTGTGGCATGTGGGCAGTCAATGGCACAAATACCCTTTGTAAAAGCAACTATTAGGTTAAATCTGAATAGTAATTTGCTAAAAGTGTATGTCCCGAATTGCTCACTGAATCAGTGACTTCCCTGTGCAACTGAACATGATTAACAGGCAGATCCCTGCATGAGCATTGCATAGCACCTAGAAGGAGCCACTAGTAAGAGTTCATGACAGCAGTGACCTTCAAACCTACTAATAATGTAGGTGTAATTACAAAAGGTAATTCTGACTCTCTGCAACTGCCAACGTCTGTCTATTGGAACATGAATCGAAACTGCTCCAGACATTAGTTTTGATGAAATCAAACTATTTTTCTTTGTTATATTTTTCACACCTTGTACTGCCTCATTGTCCACATTCCTCTTCTCCATCTGTAATCTTCCTGCTGTTGCAAGACAGCAAAAGCAAAGATCCCACAAGTACGTACTCCAAGGGTTAAATTAGGAGGAGAGAGTTGAGGCCAAGATCAGATCAGCCATGATCTTACTGAATGGCGGAGCAGGCTCGAGGGGCCAAATGACCTACTCCTGCTCCTACGTCTTATGTTCTTATGTTCTTATTACACAAACTAGGGTTGTATTTCCTGGAATTTAGGAGGTTAAAGGGTGATTTGATCATTTTCAAGATATTAAGGGGAACAGATAGGGTAGATAGAAACTATTTCCGCTGGTTGGGGAGTCTGGTACTAGGGGACGTAGTCTAAAAATTAGAGCCAGACCGTTCAGGAGTGAAGTTAGGAAACACTTCTACACACAAAGGGTGGTAGACTTTCTTCTGCAAATGGCAATTGATGCTAGATCAATTGTTAATTTTAAATCTGAGATTTTTGTTAACCAAAGGTATTAAGATATTTGGGGCAAAGGCAGGTATATGGAGTTAGGTCGCAGATCAGCCATAATCTCATTGAATGGCGGAACAGGCTGGAGGGGCTAAATGGCCTACTCCTGTTCCTATGTTCCCATGTTCCTAACTGTGAAGTGACCAAGAGCTGCTGAATGAAGTGGCTGTGAATGAAAATACCATTCAATTGGGCTACAATTGTATCTGTAGTTTAAACTACATAACTATACCTGGTTGGTTTTACTCTATTCTATCTGTTCATTGATGGTTTAATTCTTCTATTGTCTGATTATCTACCCAGGTGGTGATGCTTGATACCGACAGTTAACTCATGCCGAAATTGGCAGAAATAACACTCCCAGAATGGTTTTCTGCTGAGCAAAAATAGAAACCAACAAACTACTGCATGTAGGGTAGTCCACATTGTCACTAACCGTGAATGTCTCCCTGAAGTTGTGTCAGCCATATCTTCAGCTTCCTCATGTTGACCTCAGTATTGGTTCTAGCAAGCTCCCTTTGAGGTCATCAGTTCTCATTACTTAAACAGAGCTGTTCCTAAAGTTAACACGCAATGGAATAGCAGCATTAAGATGGATTTGATTTTTAATAAAGATGCTGTTTAAGGGCCTTCACCTTTAATCGTTTGTAAGTGATCCGTCAGCTCCATCAGCAATACTTGCTTTTAAACTATTTTAACTTTACTGTCACTTGAAAGGGGATATGAAATTGGAAAGAGTAGAGTGCATTTAAACAACGAGTCAGTAGTTTTAATTGAGAATTTTTGAAGGAACAGATGCAGAGTTAGATTTTGTTTCTAAGGGGAAGTATTTTCTGCAGTGAAGCACTTTCTCTCTTTTATATCTTAGCCCTATATGTAATGAAAAAGGAGAACTTAGTATGGACACCTGAAGGGGTCCAGGCCTTGTATGGATACTGGAGCTTATATCGAGTCAATCATTGGAATCCTTTTTGGTTTTGCATGGTAATCTGAAGCTGTCGATCACCAAATAACTCAATAAAAGCTATTTTATTTGTTATTTTGTCACAAAAGTTCATTTAACTCTCCTGCAAATGTAATAGATTTATTACTGTTGCTTTTAAAACTACACTAATCAGTAAATATGAGCAGCAGCATTTGACCTCAGGGGTTCTCCCATACTGTTCACATCAAAGGATTCTAAAAATAGCAGGCAACTAGCCTTTAACAGGCCTATGTTATATACAGATATGGGATTAAAACTGCAAGTGCTGGAAATCCGACATAATGACAGAAAAAGCTGAACATGCACAGCAGGGTCAGTCAGTATCTGTAAGGAGAAAAGATGGATTTATGATTTGAGCCATCAGAACTGACAAAGTATCTCCATCCAAAATAACCGGTCTTTTCTCTGTTCAGAGGCTGATGGAGTTGTGTGTTTCCAGGTTTCATTTATTTTATCCCAATCAGTCTCTGCTGGTTATGATGGAACAGAGGTTAATATTACTTCTCCTAGAAGCCTCCTTAATGGTAGATGGAATCCTAATTCAATCCTATTTTTCCTTCTTCAGACCCATCAGGAGTGAAGAACCTCGTATTATATCCTTTGGGCCCCACTGCAGCTGTGTTAAGCTGGAGCAGACCTTACTCTGTGGTGTTTAAAAAGTACGTTGTGGAAATGTACCATCATGATCCAGTGAATCAAAACTCAAAATGGAAAACCATTCAAGATATTCCATCCACAATTGCCTTAACAACCTCAATGGTAATTCACTTCACC
Organism: Squalus acanthias; assembly: GCA_030390025.1. Classification (NCBI taxonomy): domain Eukaryota; kingdom Metazoa; phylum Chordata; class Chondrichthyes; order Squaliformes; family Squalidae; genus Squalus; species Squalus acanthias. The sequence continues at coordinate 86,836,384 of CM059434.1, read as the reverse complement.
ATAACGATTGCATTTTGGGGGTTTTGGATTCATCGCTGTAGATTTTCATCTTCATCATTTGGGTGGTAATGTGACGGCACAGGTAGCCCACCCTTTACAGAACCCGTCTGTTTTTCATTCCATTGAAATCAATGGGATAAGAATCAGGCAGGGTCTATAAAGGTCGGATGATTCACTCTGCCAGATTACCGCCCAGAGGGTACATTTTTGTCTTCACCACATCATCGCGGATCACTTCCGTAAGTGAGCCTTCACTCCTTTTGTTCCCAAGAGTGCATTGACTTGCCCAGATATTTAGATAAATTAGTAGCGTGCCCAGGGATTGAACAGAGAATCCTCTTCACCTTTCAGTTAGCTTGCTGGATTTATCAGTTGCCTTTAAGTGATCCTTCTTATTTTCAGAAGATGACAGACTCAACACTACACATGACTATAACTTGGACTTTAGATATGAAACACATTTTTAGACCCTAAAAGGGATTGTAGCAATGACACACAATATAGATTTCAAAGTAATTGTTAAGCTCAACTATCTCCTTGAATAAGTAAAGAATTGTAAATAGTTGGTACTGCTGCACTAAACTACTTATTCTTACATGACGGTCTTTTCCTTTTCTCACCCTCCACATGAGCCATCTGGCCTGACTGTCATCTTCCTAGAATTGTAGACAGACTGATAAACATTTTGCCAACAAATGACCAGGAACAAACATATTTAAATAATTGGCAATTTTTTTTTAAAGCTGCCAATGAAACACATACATATGTGGACGAATCTCAGAAAATGTTTGTATTTGAATTGAATGATTTGGCCCCTCCCTCGGGTTCTTGACTGAGACTAACGGGGAGAAATTCGGTATCGCCGCGTTTGGGGCGTAATTATTGGCCGGGCGCGAAGTTTAGCTCCTGGTGCTAATTATCGTCTCCGACTGCAAACTTGGCTTCTATCGCCCCTGGAGGTGATTGGCATGCTAAATCAGGCGCTACACAGGGTAGTGTTTAGCGCCGCCGCAAAATGTCTGGTCAATTTCGCGAGCGGTGCAAACATCACCACGCCCGGGCGCTAGTTGCTTTGCGCCCCATTAGCGCCCTCTTAGGGCACTAACGGGAGGCTCAAAGCAACCGATTTTACCCCCTAAATGACTAAAATATGTAACATTTATGTCAAAATAAGCGATGGCATGTTTTTCTTTGAGTGCAGCTGATGTTTAACCCCTTATGTACCATGACAGAATTAAAGAAAGAATACCAAGCTAAATCTCAGACAAAAATAATTCATTCTCATCACAATAACATGTTAATGTAATGCTATAAATCATCTACTGTTTCAACTAAAGCAAAATTATGTACAATTTCTATTTAAGTACTCTTTACTTAAAGTTTATTTTTAATCAAAACACGATACCAATGAATGTTATACCCCTGGTTCCCCAAAAACAAGTTCCCAAATTCAGCTATTCCTACTGGAGAGGTACTGAGCAGAAACTGCATAGTTCTCCACATTGAAGAAGAGAGAATTGATGGGCAAGTGACCCAGGATCTATGCTACATCTTCCAGCAGTCACAGCTGAAAGGTTCCATACCTTACTGTAGGACAGAAAAATAAAGAAGAATGCATAGCATTAAGAGCTGGGTGGTAGCCAGAGTCTCGCATTCTCTCACAACAATCCTATTCATAAGGTCAGATGTCACTATTGGCACCTCAGCCGCATTCTAATATGTAGTTCTGCACCCAGGAAATGGTCGTCAGAGGCTAAGCCAGCTAGAAAGCCAGGTTAGAGTAAAGAGAGGAGGTGTGCGTGTGTGTCTATGAGCAAGAGAGGGTGTAGGACATGCAGATACAGTTCCATGCCTAGCAAATGGGCAAACCAGTCCAATCATTGGGTCCGAGCGTATAGGCTAGGAGGAGAGCAGGCCAAAGTAAGGGGGAAATCAGTGAGGGAGGTAGATGATCCTATGATCAAGGAAAGATAAAGTGTGTTTCATCTCGAGTCCAAATGACTTGTAGCGGAATTTTAGAATGCTAGTCTAGGAGTTCATTCCATGTTTAGAACATAGTCTTTGAATTTCTCCTTCTACAAAGCATCTCCAGTGATATCCAATTGCATGTGAGTCTCAAAGCAAAATTCCTTGCAGTCAGTGTTATAACCTTGAATAGTCACACTTTTACAGTGTTAGATTTTCATTTAAATGGGGTATATACCACAGTTGGTCACATTTAACTCTATTATGTCCAATGATCATTTTGTAAGAAGTATATCGCTGTGAGGTTTGCTGTTTTCCCCTAATTCTCAGTGAAATTTGCTGCTGTGTTTCATTGTCAGACTGTGACTGACCTGCGACCAGCCTCACGCTACGAGTTCCGTGTTACTATGGTGTCCTGGGGAGAGCCTGAACACAGCTGCTGTGACAGATCTTTAACAAGCTATATAACAGGTGAACTCAATGTGCTGTTGCAGCCTCTTGAAACGGACCCTGTTGTGCGCACACACGTCTCTTTAATTTGTCTTTCTGGACACAAAGTGGAAAATGCTTCCAGTGTTTCAATATGGGTTTCATACCTGAGTTATTCTTGCATTTTCCCACAATTTGCATTGTGTTTTGTAACTTCTGTTTACAGCAGCCTGTGTGGTTTCTTTGGCAATACAGATTGAAAGAACTTGTGGGTCCAAACATCCAGGAATATATTAGATAGAATGCTATAGGACATTTTGCACCCATTAAGAACTGCCATAACTTATACGGTTTCCTGTCATGTTTTTGATTAGCTTTTGTCTTGATTTAGGCCATATATCCTTCAACGTTCCTTGTTTTACATCTACATCCATGTTTATCGGTAAGGTCAATGGAAAGTGCCCTTTCCCTTCTCACACTCTTGATCTCTTACTTACAGAAAATATATATATAATTTAAATATTAATGTGTTGAGACTTCGACAATTGGGGCGCAGTTCACATTGTTGGAGCAGAATAGATGGTGCTTTAGTCTTCAGCTGGCCATTCTACCTGGGACTCTGGGAGTGCTCAGTGCTGCCACCGAATACCTGAATCAGTAGGAATGGAAAGCCCCCAACTTATGGTGGACAGGAAACGATCAACAGTCTGACGTCCTTTCTGTTATATTGTACATATAATTGAACTCGCCACTTTGTTTTAAATGCTGCTACCTCCAGAACAGACGCAGAGTTGAAACATTTTAGAGACCGATACACAGGGGGACGGTACATTTAGAGGTTTAGCCCACGTCCACTCGTGTTATCTATCTCTTCCCATTATTTCTATTGCCTTATCTGGTGGGCAACTTCTCTCGTCGCTTGAGTTTTAAAGCTGGGCTTTGTGTCTGACTGTTAACCTGGGGGAATCCATGATACGCTCCTCTGCTGCTGCTGCTGCTGCATTTCACCTGTGTGTGACCAGATTCATGGGACCTGTGGGGACACCCCTGGCCTGGATGGGGAGGTGTTCCATAGCCCTGTGCCAACATTCCATGACCACAGAATTGCCAGCCCCTTTTGCTTTATTTCTTTTTAAAAGCTACTAGAATTATCCAACATGCACCTTCCTTTGCAGTTCCGGGAGCTCTGATTTACAGAGGCCCTATCTGACTAGTGGTGATTCTAGGACAGTCAATGAGCTCTGAGGGTGGATTGAGGTAAAGCCATTATCTTCCCTTTAGCCCCTTTTGCAGAGATGTTTCCCATAGACGAGGAGTGCTAAATAAATGCAAGATGTTGTTGATGATGATGATGAAGAATATGATGTCCATGTGCACTTTCCCTCAGATTCCACTCCTTCACATTGTCCCATGGTCTTCTCTCAAACACAAACTAAAAACTAAAAGTTTATATTTAAGAGCAAAACTTGTTTTCTGTGCTCGGTGCTCACTAGAGTAGTGTCGGTTTGCTGATGGCTGTTCCTCTCTCAGTCCTGCATTAAAGATAAGAGCCGTGCATCCAGAATAGCAGTTTTCTTTTGCTTCGTATAATTTATAAATTATGATTGCTTTTGAGCTCTGCCAGTGCACGGTAGCAGAAGCTCTCAACTCATTCCTAGTGCTACAGTGAACATTAATCCATTTAAACAACTACAGCTCAAGTACTGAAGCTAGCAAGAGACGATCATCCTGTTGTCGCACCAAATCCAGGGACCGTTTGCACTGAGTGGAGTACTGGTGCATCACTCTGAGTATTCCCCCACTCCCCAGTGTCAGTTGCACTTATTGCTGAATGAGTCGGGGAGCAAATGATCATGTTTCGCAAAATTAGCTGTGGGATTATCCTGTCTGTTACACCACCACCAGCAGTAGTTGTATTATATACTTTGGCAGGGACTGAAAATCTATGATGCTGACAGGAATGAGCTAATGCTATGACAGGCAGAGACAGAAGCAGTTGAAAGCTGGCTTTAACCCAAAGTTGGCTGACAAAAGTCCCATGCTTTGACCTCTGTCAGCTCAGTTACAGACCGGAGTCACATCTTCAATCAGACAAGACAAGCTTCACATTTTAGAACAAATTTGTTATACACACTGCGACCTGATGTCCCCTAGTGGTGAAAGGAAATGGAGCATTGGAGCAAGTGTCTGAATCAATGGGAAATGCCACCCCCACTCTGGGGCGCATTGTGCTTCACATTTCTATCAAACAACGTGCATGAGGACATAAAGATTTACGTGCATGTTGACTAAGTTCCCATTTTGATGAGCTTTTTAATTTAAATTAAATAGAATTCTATTTGTAGGATTGTAATGAGATGAATACAACAACAACTTGTATTTATATAGCACCTTTAACGTACTAAAACGTCCCAAGGCGCTGCACAGAGTATTTTAAGACAATAAATTTGACACCGATCCACAGGAGGAGAAATTAGGGCAGGTGACCAAAAGCTTGGTCAAAGAGGTAGATTTTAAGGAGCGTCTTAAAGGAGGAGAGAGAGGTAGCGAGGCGGAGCGGTTTAGGCAGGGAATTCCAGAGCTTAGGGCCTTGGCAACAGAGGGCACGGCCACGAATGGTTGAGCGATTATAATCAGGGATGCTCAAGAGGGTAGAATTAGAGGAGCGCAGATATCTCGGGGGGTTGTGGGGCTGAAGGAGGTTACAGAGATAGGGAGGGGCGAGGTCATGGAGGGATTTGAAAACAAGGATGAGAATTTTGAAATCGAGGCATTACTTAACCAGGAGCCAATGTAGGTCAGCGAGCGCAGGGGTGATGGGCAAATGGGACTTGGTGCGATTTAGGACACGGGCAGCCGAGTTTTGGATGACCTCAAGTTTATGTAGGGTAGAATGTGGGAGGCCAGCCAGGAGTGCATTGGAATAGTCAAGTCTAAAGGTAACAAAGGCATGGATGAGGGTTTCAGCAGCGGATGAGCTGAGGCAGGGGCGGAGACGGGCGATGTTACGGAGGTGGAAGTAGGCGGTCTTTGTTATGCTGCAGATATGTGGTCGGAAGCTCATTTCAGGGACAAATATGACACCAAGGTTGCGAACAGTGTGGTTCAGCCTCAGACAGATATTAGGGAGAGGGATGGAGTCAGTGGCTGGGAACGGAGTTTGCGGCAGGGACTGAAAACAATGGCTTTGGTCTTCCCAATATTTAATTGGAGAAATTCTTTGCTCATCCAGAACTGTATGTCGGACAAGCAGTCTGACAATTTAGAGACTGTGGAGGGGTCGAGAGAAGAGGTAGTGAGGTACAGCTGGGTGTCGTCAGCGTACATGTGGAAACTGACGCTGTGTTTTCGGATGATGTCGCCAAGGGGCAACATGTAGATGAGAAATAGGAGGGGGGCCAAGGATAGATCCTTGGGGAACACCAGAGGTAACAATGCGGGAGTGGGAAGAGAAGCCATTGCAGGTGATTCTCTGGTTACGATTAGATAGATAAGAATGGAACCAGGCGATAGATACAACAGACAATACAACAACAACTTGCATTTATATAGCGCGTTTAAAGTAGTATAACGTCCCAAGGTGCTTCACAGGAGTGTTATCAAACAAAATTTGACACCGAGCCACATGAAATATTAGGGCAGAAAGAGGTAGATTTTAAGGAGTGTCTTAAAGGAGGAAAGAGAGGTAGAGAGGTGGAAAGGTTTAGGGAGGGAATTCCAGAGCTTAGGGCCTTGACAGCAGAAGGCCAATGGTAGAGTGATTAAAATCAGGGATGAGGCCAGAATTGGAGGAGTGCAAATATCTCAGAGGGTTGTTGGGCTAGAGAAGGTTACAGCGATAGGGAGGAGCGAGGCCATGGAGGGATTTGAAAACAAGGATGAGAATTTTTAAATCGAGGCGTTGCTTAACCGGGAGCCAATGTAGCTCAGCGAGCACAGGGGTGATGGGTGAACGGGACTTGGTGCGAGTTAGGACACGGGCAGCAGTGTTTTGGATGACCTCAAGTTTATGGAGGGTGGAAGATGGGAGCCAGCCAGGGGAGCATTGGAATAGTCAAGTCTAGAGGTCACAAAGGCATGGATGATAATCCCATTAATCGCTTCACTTTAGCCTTTCTAAAGTGTTCTTTCTACTCTATCTTTTCCTACAGCACCACTAGCTCCAGAGATTACTTGGCTGGAATATTCCAAGAACATACTGTCTGTTAGCTGGACGTATGGTAATGCTACAACTGGAGCATCCAACTCAACCCTCCCCTACTGGCTGGTTGTAGCTGTTGGACGAAGAATCATTAAAAAAAGTGTAAGTACAAATATTTGTGTATTCGACATGATGCAAGGCCAAAGCAAATCGAATTTGATCATTTCAGCCAGCTCCTGTATAAACCAATTGGGATGTCATCCCTCCTCTCTGTTCTGCAGTGGTTCAGTCAGTTAATACAGCTCTCAGATTTCCTAACAGTTTGAATAATATGAAGAAATACTGTCTCAGTTTATATCTTAGCGTTAGTTAGGAACAGGACTAAGATTAAGTTCAGATAGACAATCGAGTATTAGATGGAACATGAGGATCTTGAACTACTAGGACCATGGAAATATCATGCCAAGGAAAGGAAGTGGCCTAGGATGTATAACATGCGTATTGTGCTGTTTTCTTTGATAAAGGACACAATGAGGCAGGTTGCACATGATCTGTATAAAGAACAGGTTTAATAGGCTGAATGGAATTTTTCATTCCATGCTTTCCCATGTTCCTATTGACTAATTTCTTCAATTCAATTTATATCCAAAATTCTAAAACCAATAGCTTTAAGTGTCGTCTTTCATAAAAGCAGAATATTTTTCAAAAGGTGAGAGATTAGTAAATGTTGGTATTCAGAGGGATTTGGGTGTTCTTGTACATGAATCACAGAAAGTTAACCTGCAGGTACAGCAAGCAATTAGGAAGGCAAATGGTATGTTGGCCTTTATTGCAAGGGGGTTGGAGTATAAGAGTAAAGAAGTCTTGCTACAATAATACAGGGCTTTGCCGAGACCACACCTGGAGTACTGTGTACAGTTTTGGTCTCCTTACCTAAGGAGGAAGGGTATACTTGCCTTAGAGGGGGTGCAGTGAAGGTTCACTAGATTGATTCCTGGGATGAGAGGGCTGTCCTATGAGGAGAGATTGAGTAGAATGGCCCTATATTCTCTGGACTTTAGAAGAATGAGAGGTGATCTCATTGAAACATATAAAATTCTTAGAAGGCTTGACAGGTTCGATGTTAAGAGGCTGTGTCCCCTGGCTGAGGAGTCTAGAACCATGGGTCATAGTCTCAGGATAAGGGGTCGGTCATCCTGGAACTCCCTCCCTAACAGCACTGTGGGAGTACCTTCACCACACGGACTGCAGCGGTTCAAGAAAGCGCCTCACCACCACCTTCTCGAGGGCATTTAGGGATGGGCAATAAATGCTGGCCTTGCCAGCGACGCCCACATCCCATGAAAGAATTAAAAAAACATTTAGGAGTGAGTGGAGGAGAAATTTTTTCACTCAGGGTTGTGAATCTTTGGAATTCTCTACCTCAGGTGCTCAGTCATTGATTACATTCAAGACTGAGATCGGTAGATTTTTGGGCACTAAGAGAATCAATGGATATGGGGATAAGGCAGGAAAGTGGAGTTGAGGTGGAAGATCAGAAGATGCCATGATCTTCTGACCTTCCAAATCAGCAGGCACGATGGGCCATTTGTCTATTCCTGCTCCTATTTCATATGTTCTTAACTTTGCCAGATGATGTGAATCTGTGTCTGACAGGCACACACTGAAACTTTCACTGTTCAACTGTACCTTAAAGGTTAAACTTTTTTATTGTGGATTGATCAATACAAGATAAAGTTCAAAGTGGTGCTCGGGAAGGAAATGTTTGTTAGTTCTGCCTGAGAAACCACGCCTTAATTTAATGGAGTATGCAATAAAAAGTGCCTAAATTTGAGCATTTTTAATTTTATAAATCACTTACATTTTATTGTGTTTCTCGTGCAAAGAAAAACCTGTTACTGTACTTTACAAAGTGAAAACGTTAGGTACCAAGCAGCCAAAATAGGAACAAAAGAATTGAGGGAAGGGAAGGGGCTTTGATAGAAGCTTTTGAAAGCAGGCAATTAGATTTGGGGGGTGAGTTCTAGAGAATAAGTGTGTACAAGCTGAAAGAATGACCACTGATGGTGGAGCAGGGGATCATGAAATGAAGACTAATTCAATATCAAAAGAATGGAAGGTGTGCATGGGAATATACAACTGGAAGAGATCACCGAGGAAAGGTCAGGTCAGGGCATAAAGAGGTTTAGAACCCAAGGATGAGGATCTTCAGATCAATTCACTGGGGAACAGGGAGACAGTGGATCCTGGCAAAGGGCAGGATGATGGGAGTGAGAATTTGTGGGCCATCGAGTTCTGAACAAGTTGGAGTTTGTTGAGGACGGAGGCTGGTTAGAAGAGGATTGGACAAGTCAAGGTTCCTAGTGCTGAGGATGTGGTTTAAGGTTTTGGCAGGCATGAGGGGTAGAAGTGGGCAGTGCTTGAGATGAGTGAAAGTAATGTTGGGATGGAACCTGAGCTCAGGGTCAAGCAGGATGCCCAGGTTCCACATGATTGGGTTTATCCTGAAAAGTTGATCAAGCCAAAGCAAGAAGCATATAGGTCCTGGAGCCCTGGGGTGGCCATTAGAGGAAATGCAATGTCTATGCTGTGGCAGGTTGCAGTGGAACCACAAAAGATTAATGCCTTAGAGATGGACTATAGAAGAGAATTTTGGTGAAGGATGGCGTAATCGGCGGTGTTAAAGGATCAGGCACAAGATGCCACGTGCATCTTTCACCATGGTGGTCTCCATGCTGTCGCCGGGGAAGAAACCAGATTGGTGGGTCTTGAACAGGGAGTAGCAAGTGTGTGGTTCAATAGGGACAGCATGTTCCATGATTTGGGAGAAAAGGGAAGGATAGAATGGAGTTTAGAGAGGACAGAGGGGACGAGGAGGGTTCTTTGAGAAGTGGCTGATGATGGTGGTTTTGAAGGCGATGGGAACACTGCCAGAAAATAGGGAGAGCCGATGAGCAGGGAACAAGTAGGGGGAGGTTGGATAGGTAAGAGCTGGGATGGAAAGGGATCAAGGGAGCAGGTGGTGGTCTTCATGGGTGGGATGAGTTTGAAGATGGCTGGGAGCAGGGAAATTGTGAGTGTGGGGTTCTGAGAAGTTGGTCAAGCAGAGGGCTGGGAATGATTTGGAGGCAATGGTCCAGCAGTGGCAGAGGGCGACAGCCTATAAATTATTAGATGTGTTTCATCTGCAGGATTAAATCGAAGAATTGAAGATATTGCAGTGACTAATTTAATATCATACACCATGCAAAATGGAAGTGATGTTTGAAGCTCAATCATGAGGAACCACAAAATTTACGTGATTTGACTACCTCCCATCCCCCTATCCTCTCTGAGATGTCTACTTTCTTGCAACAGATCAAGATTTTTTATTTTAAACATATTCTTACTGTTAAATGACACATCCTTACAGTCTCATCACTCACCCACTAGCCTCTGAACTACTTCATTCATTTTAGTGTCCAGGAATTTTTGATGCATTCACAAGATATCTTGGTTACTATGAGGTTGAAAAGTCAAATCTTCGGTGGTTTGTGATTAAGAGGTGTTGTAAACGAGGATCTGTTGTTTAATACAGGTGCCGCGCAGCGTAATGACAACCCTGCTTCGATTGCCTCCTGGGGACATATACAACCTAACTGTTGTCGCCTACACGGAAGGGAGCAGCAACTCCTCGGCTCCACGAATAATCCAACTCCGTTAGTATTTCTTCACCTTTTAATTAGTTACTATCATTTGTTTCACAGACAGTTTTGGTACTTTTAGTAATTCCTATGTGATGTTTCACCCCATTAATGATATGTTATTCAGCAAGCATAATATGTTCGAAAACCACATAAAGCTTAACCCAGCCATGTCATAGAGAAACTGGAATAGTGTTAGGGAATGTACCACAGGATCAAGGTCCGAAGCCTCCCATGATCTAGATAATCAAACCGCTGAAGTATACCGACCGAATTTAATGAGGAAGTCTGTGTTCAGTTCTGCTTCACAGGCTGTGTAAACTGAGGATAAATTAGACACAAGATAAGAAAAAAAACAAAACCGGATTATCCATTAGCCTTGGGACAAGAGCCAATAGGTAATGAATTAGCAGTTTTGGTTTTGACATGTGGAGGAGTTCCAGTTTACTAGTCAGACTTCAAATGAACTCTGCAGATTGAAAGTTAGTACAGACTGCTCATGACTTGGACCAACTTTTCTTATTTCAAGTAAGTTTGGCTTAAAATGGGAAAATAGGCCAACCATCAGTGATTCGTGCCAATGGCATTTTGGGGCCAGGTCAGGAAGTCTGTTTGTTGACAAAAAAATAAATGCAGCTGGGACTCCTCCCCTGAGTCTGGTGACTAATCCACGGGAACCACGTTCCTACCTGCTCATCTCACCACTTCCAGCACTGACGGCCAGGATTGGCACCTCTGAATGAAAATGGCAGTTCTCCCCTACGTATGCAGAGGCCATAATGCTGGCTATGAGCAGATAGGGACCTGCTCCACTGCATTAGCCGCTGGACTTGGATACAGTGGGTGGGCTGGAAAGGATGGCAGTGAGGGGGGGAAGAGGGAGAATAGATGGCAGTGAAAGAGGGGGTGAGAATAATGGCAGTATAAGGGGAACAGGACAAATGAGGGCAGTGAAGGAAGGAGAGAATGGATGGCAATGAAGGGAATGAGGCAGAAGCTGGGAGCAGCACTTTGGGGAGATCATTTTAGGGTGGGAGGAAGGAGAGTGCCAGCATGAACTTTGGGGTGAAGCAAGACTATCAGTTTGAAGTGGGGAGTGGACGAAGAATAACAACTTTAAGTGAGTTAGAGGGGGAGAAGAGTGCCAGATTGCATTGAGGAGAGTTGGAGAAGAGAGTAGCTCTCTGAGAGGGTGGGGAGTTGAGTGGGCTCCAGTGTCTTTGTGAATTGGGTCCAGAGGGATTAGAGTGCCCTTATAAACTGGGATGGCGGGACAGTGGATGTGGGAGAGTGACAGTGGAGGTAACCTGTGAGTATGATGGGCTGGTTACTCCATTGAAATCCAAATGTCACCTTGTTTTTCCTCTTTGTTCATACTAAAAAATCTAATAATTGTTGACTATAAAAGTGCTTAAATAAATCAGAATGCATCATTTTAATGTAAGAATTCAAAATTGTTTCCTGGAGAGTGGCAAAACCAGCGACTAGGAGGTGCAAGAACAGCCTGGGGATGACTCTCCACGATTGTCCTCTCTTCCCCATAGAGAAGCACTAAAACCTTCTTTCAGAAAGTCCTCACCCTGCCATTTAAAAAAAAAAAATTATGTATTTCGAATTGAAATTCAAGCCTGGTAGTCTAGTGAGAGAGGAATGGTGGCTATTTATTCATTTGGTCTCTGAAATCCAGTGGACAGGCAAATCAAGCGTGGGGAAATGTTTATCCCACTTCACGACAAATACCAGGATCAAATTTTACAATTTTGCTTTTCCAGCAAGCAGAAAAGTACCCTAATCCATTTCAGTTTTGTGATTCACTCTTTGTTCACAGAGCCAGCTTCTCCCAAGTCACTCTTCGCTGTTAACAAAACGCAGACGTCTGTGACACTCCTGTGGGTAGAGGAAGGGGTCACCGATCACTACATGGTCACTTGCAAACAGGTTGGATCAAGAGATGAAGGAAAGGTTGGTTGGTTACTCTTCACTTTGATCCCCATGAACTCAGGGTCTGGTTCCTCCACTGTGGGCACAGGGTTGAATGCAGGCAGACCTGGCTGGAATCAAACATGGGGTCAGTTAGATGAGGAGCTGCATTCAAGTTCAACTGACGAGGCCAATCCGAGTGCAGGGATTCCTGTGCTTAAAGCCATCATAGCAGATTGTGAGCTCATTCTGCGCCTTTGCAGGGTTAGGCAGATAGACCCAGCTGTCCTTTGGGGAGACAGCTGACAATTGCCTCATTTTCTGAGGTTAGTCATCAAAAAAGAAGGAACATCTAAAATTAAAGCTGATCTTAATCTAGTTCGATATAATTGTTGACCCTGAAGATGTTCAGTTGGAAACTGATGTAAATGCACTAGCTGGGATTTTCCTCTGCTTTTAAGTCAGTTTTCTGGTTGCACTGGGGCAGGTGGCAGCAAAAACAGGGATCCATTACCGACATTAGCGTGCACCACGATTTCCGACACTGTCCAAGTATGGGCAGGCACATTAAAAAGTGGCGCTAATGCTGGAGTGATATTACACATCACATTTTCTGTCTTGGCCTCGCTAGACATCAAGAACGTCAACATTCATTGGGCCTCCAGCTACACAAAGGAAGGCACAATGCATAGAAAAACTGAAATGGCCACAGCAGTGCATGCAACTGATGCAGGGGCCATCGATTGACTCATCAACAGTGGCAGATTTTTCCTTTCTACTCAGAGGCTCCAAAGCTTTTCTGTGCTTCCAACCTTATTAAACTGCTACAGGTGTCAGAATACTGGAGTAGCAACCATGATATACCCACTTTCCCCTACCCTCCTTACGGCAAGCGTTGGTGAAAATCCTGCCAGAAGCTCACCAGGAAATATTTAAAGAAACCCCGGGAACTTCAGGGCAGGTCCACTTGGGCAACTCCAAGTCCTGCCCCACCACACATTATTAGCCAGCAACTTTATGACAAAGTGGCTTTTACCCTCACTCCTTTCTCTCTTTTCCATTTAGAAATTCCACCCCAGTTCACAGCTGATATTCTTGTGAAGGACTGGAAATTCTGAAATCTTCTCTCCGTTATCATCAAAATTACAGCACAGAAGGAGGCCATTCGGCCCATTGCATCAATACTGTTCACATTCTTCAACTGGAGCTATCTGCACTAATACTGTCTCCCTGCCCTTTCATATTCCTTTATAAATACTTATCCATTTCCATTTTAAACATTGTAGTCTCTGCCCCAACAGCCACTTGTGGTAAAGCATTCCATGTTCTAATAACCCTCCGCTTCCAACTTCCCCCTTTTTGTTCCTCCATGTGATAATCCTGATTCTGTGCCCCCTTGTCACCAATTTGCCATCCAATGGAAACAATCTTTCATTATTTACCCTCTCAAAACCTTTTATAATTTTGAAAAACTCTATTCGACCTCCCCAACTTTATCTGCCTTGTGTTTGGTTTCAAGTAGATGTACTTGTCGGTGGCGATCTCCATACTGGGAAAAGGGTCCATTTTTTTTTTCATGAGTACCTTCTGACCAGCCCAGTATTTGTCCTTCAGGAGACCTGCAAGCAGGATGGTCTTCCACAGGATCATAGACATCATTCTGAGATGAGCACAGGTCTCATTGCACTAACCATGTTTTGATTGATCTTTTAACTTTGGCATCTTTCCTTGGCAGACTGCAGTCAACAGAGTAGCACAGCACGTGTGGCTATGGTGTTGGGATTGCAATATAGCCTCAACTCTCCTGAAGCCCCAGATGTCATCAGGACCCTTGGCTGGGAGCTCAAATCTCAGCGCTCTGAAAGGCTGAGTTATCGTGAGCGTCATTTTTCCCCCCACTAAGATACAAAGCCTTTCTTCCCTTTTCATTGGTCTCTAGCCTCTCACCAACTGAAACTGAGGGAGTGGGTGGATGAGCTGTTGTTTTCTGGCAGTACTGTTCTGGAGCAGTTGCTGGGAGCTGTGCGAGAGTGGAGCTTTGACAATTTTTCTGACTTTCTCTTCCCTCTGTGAGTATACAGCCAAGATCTGGAGTCAGCGGTCTGGAGAATCATGAGTTAGAATTTTGCAGCCCTGTGCGCTCCTGTTATGATTTTACAAAAATATATTTTTTTTTAGCAAGCACAGTGAAGGCCCTTATAATAGCTTTATGGATTTTAGCTATTTTATTTCTTGCTTGTGTTGTAATTTATTTAAAATGTTGCGTCAATGCCTATTACTTCTTCTTTCGTTTCTTTATATAACTTTCTGTGATATTGCAGTTTATATTTTGAGGTTGATGATGACAGCACAGCCAGATGTACCACAGCAGCTAGAAAGATGGCCCTTTGTTAAATATCCTAATGCAGTTAAGCCACCATAAGCAGCCAGTTAGGGTGTCTGTCTGCATCATCTACAAGGAGCTGTGGTAATAAGTGGGTAATATTTATTTAATAACCTGTTTGTTCTGTATTGTAATGAAGAAACAGACCGTTAAACATATGAAGGAAACATACCGAGGTGAAGTGTTACCAGCAGAAACAACAATTTGTCTGTGGGTAATGACTACAGTTTAATTGAATGAGTGGGCCTGGATGTTAATGTGCCACAGTGGAAGGACAGGTACGGCATGGGAGCGTATTTTCATAGTAGTCATTGGCAGCCCAGTGATATTATAAATGTGGACCCTATCTTTTCTTCTTCTTAGGCAGTCCCTCGGAACCGAGGATGACTTGCTACCACATTAAAAATGAGTTCTCAGGTGACTAAGTCCAATGCGGGACCTACAGTCTCTGTCACAGGTGGGGCAGACGGTGGTTGAAGGAGCGGGTGGGTGAGGTGCTTGGGTTGACGTGTGCTCCTTCCGTTGTTTGTGCTTGGCTTCCGCTTGCTCCCGGCGAAGAGACTCGAGGTGTTCGGCGCCTTCCCGGATGCTTCTCCTCCACTTTGTGCGGTCTTGGGCCAGGGATTCCCAGGTGTCGATGGGGATGTTGCACTTTTTCAAGGAGGCTTTGAGGGTGTCCTTGAAGCGTTTCCTCTGCCCACCTGGGGCTCTCTTGCCGTGTCGGAGCTCCGAGTAGAGCACTTGTTTTGGGAATCTCGTAGGAGGCATGCGGACGATGTGGCCCTGTCCATTGGAGCTGATCGAGCGTGGTCACAGCTTCGATGCTGGGGATGTTGGCCCTGAGCGAGAACACTGACGTTAGTGCGCCTATCCTGCCAATGGATTTGCAGGATTTTGCGGAGGCAGCGTTGGTAGTACCTCTCCAGTGCTTTGAAATGCCTGCTGTACATGGTCCATGTCTCTGAGGCATACAGGAGGGCGGGTATCTACGGTATACTCCTTTCACTGCAGCTGGGTACGGTAGTTTAGTGATTGAGACTGGATTATCAACTCAGAGATTGAGTTCAAATCCCTTCATGGGCAATTATGAGATTTGAATTTAATAAATATGGTCCTTTGTGGGCTGGCACTAGAATGGAGTGTTGTAAAAACCTGACCTGATCTGCCTTGCACGAGACTCCAGTCTCACACTCTGTGGTTGAATCTTGATGCGTTCAGGGCAGCGGGGGATGGGCAACAAGCACTCCTTTGCCAGTGTTGTCTGCAGCCCAAGATTAAATTTTGTTTTAAAGTTCTTAAATATTTCCATTCTAGTGTGTTAATCATTCTGTGTGAAAAATGTCCTCATATCAGTCCTAAATTTTTATTTTACTTGGTTGAACCTATGTCCCCTTGTCCTACTCTTGCAATTTAGTTTGAAGTAATTTTCAGGATTTCTCTTTTCCATAGCATTTACTGTCTTATATACCCTAATCTGATCAGCTCACTGTCGACTTCTTTCAAGGGTGAAAGGCCCGTTTTCCCAGTCATTCCTCATACCTCAGCCCTCCAACATTAGGGAACAGGAACAAAAACAGAGCTTGAAATACAGATCATGTAGGCAGCAGTTTAAAGTCAACAGTTAAAAGTCTGGGGGGGGAGGTAGAAAGCTGATTTTTAATAACCATTTATGTTTGACACATGCTCACAAAGTATTTTTAATTCCAGGGTGGAATGATCTGCTTTCTGCATGAATTTAATTGATAATCCTTTGTTGTGGAAACTAAACCATCTCATTATTTGAACATTTTGATCCTTTTATAATCGGTGTTTCTTGCTTTGTTGAGTCTTCTCCGTGAACCTTTACCCCAACCAGGAGATGGGTAGGTGACCAGCTATTCCACCTTTACCTATGCCCTCCCCTCACCATGGACAACTGGGTGAATGGCACTGGCCCAGGTGACTTGTTGGTTAATTTAGCTCTCGCCTACTGTGAGGAAGAGGTTCG
This sequence comes from Squalus acanthias, assembly GCA_030390025.1. Taxonomy (NCBI): domain Eukaryota; kingdom Metazoa; phylum Chordata; class Chondrichthyes; order Squaliformes; family Squalidae; genus Squalus; species Squalus acanthias. Next base: position 86,819,876 of record CM059434.1, on the reverse strand, counting down.
GCCTAACTGCACCTTCCCAAAAGCAGAGACAAAACTAAGAACTGAGAATCATGGCACAAATGCGCATGCTATATATGTCCGTGACATTATGCCAAAGTGACTAAAAGGAAGCAGTTATGTTACAACACTGCCTGTACATACATCTGTCTGTAACTCAAAAATGTTTAACCAAAAGTTAAGAAAGCAACAAATGTAATTTCCACTTGTTGAGTATATTCAAGGCTGAGATAGATAGATTTTTGGACTCTAGGGGAATCAAGGGATATGGAGATCGGGCGAGAAAGTGGAGTTGAGGTCGAAGATCAGCCATGATCTTATTGAATGGTGGAGCAGGCTCGAGGGGCCGTATGGCCTACTCCAACTCCTAATTCCAATGTTAAACAGATATCAAAATTGCAAAATGTAAAAATGAAAAATACTCATTTTTTGTAATTGTGCGAACATTTGAAAGTTAGGCTCTGTGTAATTCCCACTGGCAGCTACATGTCTGTGTACTTTTGATAGCTTAGCATTTGTTTTTGGGAGCAGCTGGTTTCGTTTCATTTAATTTTGTCCTTAAAATGTCACTTTTGTTTCAGGAGAATGTAACGTAAGTGCATAGGTGGAAGGGCGGGAAATTAACGAATACTCAGTAAATATTGCATGTGGTGTCCAATAGAAATCACTGACTAGCCACAGGTGTGGCTACAGTGACACCGTTTTAGCCACATGCACCAATTCTAGTAGAAAACGCCTTGCATACTCTCACAATACAGGTAAATGGAATGCCACATGTATATTTACTTTACAAACATCTGCCATCATCCACTAACCAAGGAAGTAAAGCACTCACAATGATCAAAAAACACTTGTACACTCTGCTTTTCATCTTCCCATTTTACCAACAAATGCACAAAAAGGTTAAAATACACATGCATACGCCGTACGAATGAGTATTGGGATCTCCAAGTACGGTGTCTATTACTCATTGTTTATTTACTAATCAGAAATGCATTAGCCACATCTGGATTTCCAATTAGCCACATGTGGCTAACGTACTGTACAACATTGCGCTACACGTGTAATATACCTAGCATGTTATGGAAGATGGAACCAAAGGATTTAATTTGATGGATGTAAAAATTGTAAGGTTTAAGCTGATGTATTTGTGTAGCTTCTCTCACACAAACACACACTGCTGCAAGTCTTCTGCAATATCCAAGTTTGAATTTCCTTTATCTTTCTCTCAGAAAGAAGAGGCCACAGTACACTCGCCCATTGTTACACTCGCCAATCTCATGCCATCGACCTCCTACAACTGCAGCGTGACCAGTGTCAGTTATGAACGTTACAGTGCTCCAGTTTTCATCATTGTCTCAACAACAGGTACTGTGTGTAAACGCTGGCATTCCTTTTGGTTAGGAACTGCCGCAGATAGAAGATGTGCATTAGGTTTTAGTTACAAATGTGGAGCTTATTGGGCAACAGTAACTCATGCAGCGGAGAGCCGGACTCCCAACTTGAAGGCAGGTTCTCTGTTACTCAAACTCGCTTGTATTAGTTGAGGGAGTGTTACTTTTAAGATTTTATCCAGGCTGACAGATGGCGTATTCAAGGCAAGTGTTTATGTCAGCTAGTTAATGCATATATGAACTGCAGCATAGGCTAGCCCTGTGCTTGTGACTTCTACACAAGGCGAGTTCCTGATCAAAGTCAGTTTTCCTAGGGCTATAGCACCCAGTTTGATGAATTCCAGGCAGTGTTCTGCAATAGGTTGTTGTATATCATTAGCTTTTAGTGTATTCCATTTGATGGTTTGAGACTGATCAGTGACACAGTAAGGGTACAGATTAGGGTGTAAACTGGAACAGTCTGCCTGAGGAAGATGATGTAATGAATGGCAAGCACAAGATAGTTGAGCTGTCTTTTGTACCCTTAACTCACTACACTGCTAAATAAAGGGCAAGGCCTTTCCCCAAAGAGAGCAAGATAAAATCAAAAGGTTTATCAACCAGACCATACTTCACTTCCTGACAGTTGCTCCAAGAGTAGGATGGGCAGAGCCTGGGAGCTGGTTGGCTGCCTATCCTCTGATGTCATACAATTGTGCAATACACAAGGGGACAGAAGAAACCAAAATATGGTTTAAAAGTAAGATGAAAGTAAGGAGTTAATTTCTTTATTTTAGTATAAGGTGATCCAATTGAAGGGTGAAGAGGATAAAAAAAACTGTGACACTTCAAACTCAGAAGGCAGCGGCCCACCATCACCTTCTCAGGGCAACTAGCGCTAGGCAATAAATGCCAGCCTTGGGGAGAGAGAACTTTGTACCTTTTTTTAATCACAATGTCATGCACAAGTGAGGTGTTTTGACATCACTGCATTGAGTATATTTGTAACGAACTTGAAAGCAGTTTCCAAACACTTTACTTTCATCAAGGTTATGCTCAGCAGAGGAGCAGAATGCCCCTGCTGGCAGTAACAGAAAGGAGATCCTGATTCTCTCTCTTAAACATCTAGTTACAGAAGTGAATTCGAACATGGTGGTGATCTCTGCCCTTGCGATCCTGAGTATCCTACTTATAGGACTGCTGCTGATCACACTCTTTGTTCTGCGCCGTAAGCACTTGCAACACGCCAGGTACGGGGTAACTTGCTCTACGCACTTTTTCATACATAGATTTGGAGTCGTTGAGTGATTCGAACACTGAGCTCAAGTGTAAATAATCATGTTAATATTTTACAGGAATTGCGGCGCAGGAATATTTGTCAATTTTGCCACTTTGGAGAGAGACGGGAAGTTACCATTTAACTGGTATGTTCAAAGTGGAATGGAGAAGTAAAAGACTGGGTTAGCAGAGTGATGGCCTTTTTGAAGAACTGAAAATCAATTTTAATTTCTGTGCAAGCTTTTCAACCCTGAATCTGTTTGAGCAATGGAAGGCATAATACCCAGTATGACAGAGCACTCTACAGCAAATGTTCAGATGCACACAGAGTCATAGTAGACCTAGGAAGTAAACTCACATTGTTTGAAAAGGAAATCAAAATGTTACTGAAGTCTGCAGGAGGTTCATTGCACAGCTTGCAGTTTCAGTGGGGGATTTAAAAAAAGGTTTATTGTGTAGTTACACTCCGAAATTCATCTGGTTTACATTCAGAATCTTGCTTGGCGTTCCAATATTTAGTTGTCTGCGCCTCTGGTTTCAATGACCACTTTTGGCAACACCAGTGAATAGATTCTGAAAGTAATGCAAAGTTGAATGTTCTATAATTACTGGATAGTTTCCATGAAAATTTTACTTCATAAATATGATTTTGTTTATATAACCATTGTAAAACCATTTAAGCACATGGTTTCCAATACTTGCTATTTACGTGTTGGTTTTTTCTTGCATTGTGGTAAGGTAGCTGTGGGCAAAATCTTCTCAACCCTGGGAAGAAGCAAATGGGGAAACCTGACACCAAGACGACCCTTTCTACAGCAAATGTGTACAGGCTATACTGGGAAGCAGGTCTTCTCCTGCTCATTGCATCGCTTGCAGGTGGATTTTCCCAGTATAAGGTCCAGTTTTTGTATGGGTTTTAAACGCTGTTATAATCAACCAAATCATCTAAATAAGAAATAGGAGCCATGGCTGATCTTTGACCTCAACTCCACCTTCCCGCACTATTCCCATATCCCTTAGTTCCCGACTTCCCTATAGGCACCTGCATGGGTGCTAAGAGGATGCAATCAGTGTTGACAAAATAGGGGTGTTGGGGAAGGGTGGGAAATTCCTGCTTTTGATTCCTTTTTTAAGAAAAAAAAAAGTTTTTGAGAAAGAGAGATAAATGTGTTGTACTGGAAGAGGAAGAAAAGGAAAGAGGTCTAACCAGCTTATTTTACCCAGACTAGCTGGATTTAGTTTCTGCAGCTTATTCACCCAGGCGAATCCCAGAAATATACACACCATAGCAGATAGCATTCACTTCCTGTAATCATCTCACGTACTTCCTGTCACACTTTAGCTATCACACTTCATACTTTATGATGTCCTCCTACTCGCCATAAGCGGTGCCACTGGGGATCTGCTAGTATGTGTTTGTGTGTTCTGCACAGACAGGTACAATTAGTGAATCAAAAGGATCCTGTTTCTTATTGGTTGGCCACTTAACAGCCATGCGTATTATACTGTCGTCATTACAATAAGGGCAACGAGGCACAACATTCAATTGTCTTTTTAAAGGGCACCATCTCCATTTTGATACCAGTGTGTTTGGTCAGCCAGGCTAGCGCGCAGTCGACATGTTTAAATTGTGGGGTGAAAAATATTTTTTTTGTGAGCTTCTCCTCACATCAGGCTGCTGGGTTAGATTTCACGGCCTGGTCTTGCTAGTAGCTTGGTCAATGCATTGTAAAACTGAGAGCCAGCAATAGAAAATCCCTCCTGTGGTTAGAAAATTATATTTAGGAAGCTCGCCCAGAGGGAAACCCAGCTCTAGATCTCAAGTAAAAAAAATTTAACATGATGTTCGACAGATTTTCAGAGCGAGGGTTTTCTTTGCAGTTTCTGGTAGCCCAGCAATGTATAAGCAGGTACTGTACAAACAGAAAGTGACTGTAACCTTGTTTAGTCAATTATAAGTCAAGTTGAGTTCCTCCCAGTGGTAATCCAGACTCCCCAGTAGTGTGCGTGATGTTTAATAGGAACCAAGTCAAATGTTGCAGCAGAAAATGGAAAAATAATATAGCAGGTAATATTTTAATTTTGTGTTTGCACGTGTGAATGAAACTATTAATCATATTAACTTTGTGCTTTACTCTATCTGTATTTCTCATTGTAACGCTATATTAGCTGTGCAGCATGTCTGTGTTACTGCAGAATCTCTATATACTGTACCTAACCAAGTCTTACCTCATGTCTATGTTAATCACGGGCAACTGTCTTTTATTAATCAACAGACTCTGTCTATATGTGTCTGTGTTGCATTTCCTCAGGCGTAGGAGTATTTTTGCTGTTCTTGCACTGCTCCCATCATGCCTTTGGACTGACTATCTTTTGGCCTTTGGTATTAACCCTTGGTAAGTTTATTTTAATAGTCTTCTTACCTAACACTTCCTGAGAAATGTTCAAACTAAAAGCACCTCCACTAGGACGTAATGTTCTCGCACATCTGTACGGTGAGAAGCTACTGGCTACAAAATATAGGAGAGTTCAAAAAGGTATTTGTATTGTATTGTACATGATGTGCGTGTTTGGTGTGTGTGTGTGTGTGTGGTGTGAGATTAGTTTTAGGATTGGTCAAGAGGAGCAGGAAGAATTAACTTGCAACAATAACTTGCATTTGTATCGCGCTTTCAATATAGAAAAACCTCTCCACTCGCTTCACCAGGGGTAATCAGACAAAAATAGACGGCAAGCCAAAGGAGGAGATATTAGGTGCAGTGACCAAAAGCTTGATCAAAGAGGTTCGTTTTAAGAAGGGTCTTAAAGGAGGAGAGGGAAGGGGAGAGATTTAGGGAGGAAGTTCCAGAGTGCAAAAACCTAGATGACTGACAGCACAGCTGCCAATGGTGGGGTGAAGGGGAGGAGATGCACAAAAGGCCCGAATCCAAGGCAGGCAGAGTTCTGGTAGGGTTGTAAGGCTTGTGGAAGCTGCAGAGATAGGACAGGGTGAGGCCACGAAGGGATTGAAACACAAGGATGCGTATTTTAAAGTTGAGTCATTGGGGGAACCAAGGAGCCAATGTAGGTCAGGAAGGACAGGGTGATGGATGGACAGGACAGGACGGGCAGTAGAGTTAGGTTCACAATTTAGTATTTTAGCAATAATTAACAGTGTGGGTGAGAGTAGCTTATTGTCAGTAGGAGAATTCCAGTGACTTTGTTTGAGATTAATTCCTAAACTCAAGCTCTTCAGAATGAGCCCATTCACTTTGTGCCTGGGAAATGAGAAAAGATACCCAACACTGTTTTTGTCACACTGAGTACATGATGAGCTTTGGTGATGTGGCAACACATGTTGACATTGCACTATGTCTATGTTTGGAAAATTAGCAAAAGAGTTTGCCGAACAATTTTATATGCACTCTATGCCATTTAATAGCCCTATTAAGATTGCAGCACTATAATCATTCCCTCTTCCCAATATTGTATTAGGTGTTTTATTTTATTATAACACATTAATGAGGCAGTCTAGTGCACCAGTAATAAGATCAGTGATCTCTCAGCTGGGCTGTCTAAGGAAGCAGCAAGTGGAGGTGAAATAGTAAACTGGAGAAAGTATAAAACCTTTGCTATTTCTCAGTTGAAATAGACCTGAGGGGCCCATGTTCCCTGCTTACTCGGGAGTGGTGCTTTGGCAAAGAGACTTGAAGCAGGAGATGAATGACGTAGAAAATGGGGAAGGAAAAAGAAACGTGAAACAGATTTATAGCTGCTGATTTCAACTTCTCCACGGTGCTCGTAAATTTTAAGATCATTACAGATGAAGAAGGCCATTGGGCCTATTTTAGTGCGTCTATCCAGAAATACCATACAGACCCTTGGAATATCTGCTCCTAACTGCTTCTGTCTATTAGCTTACCTCCGAACTGGAAATGTCCTCCAGTCAGCAACCTGTCAAGTTCCCTTTAAAAGAACTGCAGGTAGTTTGTTTCAAAGGGGCCATAACTACCTGCAGAAAGAAATATTTCCTGGCAACTAACCTAATTGCTTGATTTTATACACATGCTCCATAGTCCGACCATCGCCATTCATCTCCACGAACCAAACCGATCTGAATGAATCCAATTGTTTCATTGGTTTAAAAAACCTCAGTTACATCGTCTCCTTGCCTTTGTTTCTCTAAAGTAAATAGCCCCAACACTTGGAGCCTATCCTAATAACAAAGTGCTTAGGCTAGATAACATTTTGGTCATACCCCTCTGCACATTTTACAGAACCTCAATATCCTTCCTAATGTGCGGGGACCAAAAGTGGACACAATGCTCCAAGTGAGGGTGTACCGTGTCTGCAGTGTGCACTATCTACATGATTCACTGCAGCAAGTTGCCATGCTTCTTTGGCAGCAACTCCCAAACATGTGACCTCCACTACTTAGAAGGTCAAGGGCAGCAGGTGCATGGGAAGACCACCACCTCCAAGTCACACACCATCATGATGTGGACATATAGCGGCGTTACTTCATTGTCGCTGGGTCAAAATCCTGGAACTCCCTACCCAACAGCACTGTGGGAGCACCTTCACCACATGGACTGCAACAGTTCAAGGCGGCGGCTCACCTCCGCCACCTCAAGGACAACTAGGGATGGGCAATAAATACCAGCCTTGCCAGTGACGCCCACATCCTGAAGAATGATGAAACAAAATCTGATTCTCAGTCAATTTTGTACTCTGGTCCTTACTATACAACCTAAAATCCTATCTGCATTCCCTACAGCCAGCTCACACTGTTTTTACCTTTAATGGGTGATCAATTATCCTCAGGTTTCTGATTAGTTCATCAGTAACTAATGTACCTACATTATAATATATTAGTAATTAGTATACCTATGTTATAAGATATATTAGTAACTAGTGACACTGCATTAAGATAAATTAGTAACTAATGTGCCTACATTGCAAGATGTATTAATTACTAATGCTGCTACATTCGTTATTTTATAATGTAGTGGCATTAAATACTAATGTATCATATATATATGTTATAAGGTATATTGGTGTTTAATCCCACTACATTATAAGATACTTTGGTAATAAGATTTTTATATACAAGAGCTATTATATGATATACTAGTAAGTAATGTGCCTACATTATAATATACATTAACTCATGGGTCAACATCTAAGATGCAATGGTAATGAAAGTAGCCACATCATAAGATATACGAGTAGGTAACGTGCCTACATTCTCAGATACATTTAATAATTAACGCTGTTAACATTATAATATACATTAGTATATACATTAACTCAAGTGCATTAGTAATGAATGTTCACATTATAATCATTCATAACTAATACACGCACATTGTTAGATATAATACCGCTACTTTATAAATACGTTGGTAACTAACACACCTACATTGTGGGATGTATTAGTAACTAAAGTACTTACACTATAAGTGTGACTGCCCACTGTGAACGGTGAATTTACCCTTGCATTTGCCTATATGTCCAACCATTCTGTAAGCATATCTTTTTCATTGTGTAATCACAGTTCCTACATTTTACTGTAAGTTTCGATATTTAGTGTCATTTACTTCTTACTTGCATGGGTTCTTTCCAAGCCTCTGTAAATCCTTTGAGACTCTTCCTTCACTGGAGGATGAGGAGTGAGCCATGTGCTTATCAGATATCAGGTTAATAACATGAAAGTGATTCAAGAGAGAAGGGGTTAAAAGGCCTTATTTTACAGTGAGCTTTATCGGAGTGTGGATGGCTACTTACAGTATTTTAGCACAATGTGTTTCTAAATTAAATTCTTGTGCACTGTTTCATTGAGGAAGTTCCATAAATTTCCTCAGTAAAGATAGAAACTGGTTTTTCATCTTTTTATCACATGTTCTTTACTTACAGGAATAAATATGCACTGAAGAAGAGGAAACTAGCCAAGTACGTTTAGCTCTCGTCTAATGAACTTTAACTGATCGAAAATGGTTCTATTCCATGTGTTGTATATTAAAGTTTCAGTACTATTAATGTGAAGTACAACTGTTGAACCCATCGAACACTTGATTCATACTTTGTAAACTATCTGTCACACAAGTTTCTGCGAACCAGGCTCACTTCTCTACATTGCTCCAACTTTGGTATGAGAGTAGGGCTCTTGTAAATTCTGTACCTGCAAAGCCAATGGTTTTATTTTTTGTTCATTTATTCCTATTTTCAGGTCTCTCTCTGGCCACCCACCCATTTCTGAGGCAAGAGGACAGTTAGGCAGCCACTCTGCTGCAAGGCTTCTACCAGTGTACTGCACAATGGATGCAATTGCCAGCATGTGCATACGAGTCATGAGAAGCCTCTTTCGATCAGTGCCGTGGCTGAAACTGGGAAGTCATTGTGGAGCCAACTGCCGGCCACAAGTCTTTCCTCATATCAGTGGCTGTGCTCATTGGTACACCAATGTACTGTGCTACCGGGCCCTCAAGAGTGAGATAGTTTGAATGATTCTTGAGTTTATTGCCCTCAAGTTGATCAGAACTGGCATAAAAACAAAAACTATTTTCAGTGCAACAGCTTCTGCAAATCAGCGTTGCGAAGTAACATTCTGAGCATAACTGATGAGTCAGTGAAATATTTACTGCAAGACCACAGACAGCTGCTTGTTATTTTCATCAAGGTCAGGAAACAAGCCCAACCCAATTTCAGCAATACTTCTTGTTTAAGCTGCTCCTTTCTCAGCACTGTAGAATATAAATTCTATTTTTTCCTTTATTGACCCTTACCCTTCCAAGGCCATAAGAATGGGTTGTGACCCTGCTCCTTAGTGTTAACATAAGAAATAGGAGCAGGAGTAGGCTATACAGCCCTTCAAGCCTGCTCCGCCATTCAGTAATGGCAGATGTTTGCTGATATGACTCTAGGAGGTGCAAGTGATTAGCCCAGGGAAGCTGATAACATGGCCACTTTTTACACTTATTTCCTTCAATATGCTGTTGCCCGTATGGAGTGCCTCCCATAATTGCATGACTGAAATTGCTAATCAGTCATATTGAAAATCATGAGCCATGTATTAAAAGCCTATAGTCCAGATTTTAAATGGTTAAAAATAATCTGGCACAAATCATCCCTATGAAATGTCAAGTAATATGTTCATTTAAAAAGTGAATTGACAGGGCCAAGCTGTTTGTTTAATTATTAGTGAATGTACTAACTGATTCAGGCAACGTAGCCCATCAGACTTTGTATTGATTAGTGTAAAATGGGCGATAGCAAGTCGGCAGCCCGTTTTATATCTCCTATTTCAAATAAAAATCGGGAGAGGTGCAAAACGGGCTGCTGACTCACTATCACCCGTTTTACACTATCGCAGAAAGTCAAGATTCATTTCAGTATTCGGTTCTGGCTGCAGCTCTCACTGAAATGTAGAATGTTACCAATGATAAATGCTATGTTTGTGTTATAACTTTGTACTGTAACTTATGAGGAGATTCAATCTTACCAGTGATTTAACAAAGACAATAAGACTGGTAGTAGCAGTCTCACTGGTGGACAAGAACCAACTGCCAGATGAGCAGATAAATGTAACTATGCAATATTACTAGTATAACTTTAAGCACTCCTTTCTACAGACCAGTAATATTGAATAGGAGCAAGCCCTTCCTAGATAATGATCTTTTGAACTAATTGAAAGAAGTCCTGACAAAAGGTCTGGCAATGCCACTAAAGCAAGCAAAACTCCTTGTAATAGGAATGGCCTCTTCAGGATATCTTCAGTTATTATGGAACGAGTGACGTCATCTTTAATATGAATTCATTCCTTTTCATGATCAATTGCGTGAGTTAAATTATGGTTTTCTTTTTGTTCGCTTCCCACAGCCCTGTTCAGCTGGATGATTTTGAATCATATCTCAAGGAAATGGCTAGAGACTCCGATTACAAATTCTCTCTGCAGTTTGAGGTAAGGTATTCCTTCACCCGATGAAACAGATGTTGAAATGTTTCCTCCTCCACAGACCCTTTTTCTCTGCCCGGCCACTTCAGCTCAGATGGCAGGCAGACAACCTACTCGTGCCCCTCATTACCTGGTTAGACGGGAGGCACATGAGAGTAGGCTGTGATTCACCATCGCTGATTTATTTTATATTATTCCTTCTTCCCTCACCAACAGCCCCCACGCATGGGAAAGTCTCCTGTTCCTGCTCTATGCCTCCCCTCAGCAATACAGCTGAGATGGGAACTGACCGGCATACAGGGCAGCAAACTGTATCGATAAATATAACAGGACAGCACTGCCATTAAATGGTCGTCATTTAACTGCACGTTATTTGCTTGGAAGTCAGTTTATCTGCCTCCACTACTAACAATTCTATTTCAAATTTAGATTACAAGTTTTTTTTAAATTAAACAAACATTTGGATCTTTTACAGTGTTTGTCCTTGCGTGTTTGCATGTGCCTAGTCATCATTGTGCAGATCTAAACTTTCCACAAACTGATCATCACTCTGGTTTTCATCGCCAGGATCTAAAGCTGGTTGGCCAGGATATATCCCATGATGCAGCTGAACTGCCAGTAAATCGATGTAAAAATCGTTACACTAATATCCTGCCATGTGAGTATCTGGAGAGTCATACAAAGCTGCCATTCATCACATAATCCTCAAACAAGACCATTTTCCTGTCATCTATAATTAGAAATGCAGTGTAATTCCTGTGAAACATCAAGACTTTTTTTTAAATGTAATGCACTGCAGTTTCTAAACTAGGGTGCTTTTATCTTAAACTCCCAATGGTCTTTTTCGGATCCTAAAAATTCTTATGTTCCATTATTTTTATAATGGTGTGAGTGCTGCTTGTTGGAGGTGCTTATCTTTTCTGCCATATGTTCCGTTGAATTGTGATTTACTTGATACAACTTTCAACATTTTGTAAATGTAAGTAAAGATTGACGTTGTGTTGGGTGATCACAGATCTGCAATAATTTTATATGGAATTGGAAGTGACAAAGACAGCAACTAAACTATTTATTTACACATGTAGCTCACCGTAGCATTCCACCAGCAGTCATACAATACCAGCCCATGGCCAGTCCCCCAGCGCCAGCCCGTGGCCAGTCCCCCAGCGCCAGCCCGTGGCCAGTCCCACAGTCCCAGCCCATGGCCAGTCCCCCAGCGCCAGCCCCCCAGTGCCAGCCCATGTCCAGTCCCAACCCATGGCCAGTCCCCCAGCGCCAGCCCCCCAGTGCCAGCCCATGTCCAGTCCCCCAGCGCCAGCCCCCCAGTGCCAGCCCATGTCCAGTCCCAACCCATGGCCAGTCCCCCAGCGCCAGCCCCCCAGTGCCAGCCCATGTCCAGTCCCAACCCATGGCCAGTCCCCCAGCGCCAGCCCCCCAGTGCCAGCCCATGTCCAGTCCCAACCCATGGCCAGTCCCCCAGCGCCAGCCCCCCAGTGCCAGCCCATGTCCAGTCCCCCAGCGCCAGCCCCCCAGTGCCAGCCCATGTCCAGTCCCAACCCATGGCCAGTCCCCCAGCGTCAGCCCCCCAGTGCCAGCCCATGTCCAGTCCCAATCCATGGCCAGTCCCCCAGCGCCAGCCCCCCAGTGCCAGCCCATGTCCAGTCCCAACCCATGGCCAGTCCCCCAGCGCCAGCCCCCCAGTGCCAGCCCATGTCCAGTCCCAACCCATGGCCAGTCCCCCAGCGCCAGCCCCCCAGTGCCAGCCCATGTCCAGTCCCAACCCATGGCCAGTCCCCCAGTGCCAGCCCGTGGCCAGTCCCACAGTCCCAGCCCGTGGCCAGTCCCACAGCGCCAGCCCGTGGCCAGTCCCACAGTACTGACTCATAGGCAGTTCTACTGTATGAACTCATGGACAGTCCTGCAGTACCAATCTATAGGTCAGGTCCGCACTCCTGATCCATAGGTCAGTCCCGACCCATGGGCAGTCCTACTGTACCAGCTCACGGACAGCCCCACAGAACTGGCCTAAAGGCGCTGCTGCAGTACCTTCACACCAGCAATCCTGCAGTACCAGATCCACGGGGAGTCTGGAGACGTACAGCAATAACTTAATGAAAACAGCGAGCATGAGTTTAGAAAGGAAGATCCTACTTAACAGACCTCCTTGCCTTTTTCAGTATGCAGCAGATAAATTAGATATTGCAACTCCCTAGGAGATAGTTTATTTGCACTTTCAGAAAGCTTCTGACAGTTTTACCTGAAAGACTTCTAGTTAAACTAAGCCACAAAAATCCTGGGAGGAACTTGAGACTGGATAAGAAACTGATTAACAATAAACTTATCATTGAGTATTTTCTAACATGAGACGGGGAGGGGGGGGGTTGGGGGGGAGACAATGTTTAAGTGGAATCCCACCAGGGTCATTGGAAACCCTCCATGACATGGACACTTAGGGGGCGATTTTCCCAGCCCCGAGGAGACGGGTCAGTTGGCAAAATGGCAAAAACTGAGAGCGGGTTCGGAACCTGCCTCCAACCCACCTCCGTGCAATTTTGCCAGAGGCGGGTTTGATGGGTGCGATTCGGCCCCGCCTCCATCAGTTGGGAGAGGTAGTTAAGGGCCTCTATAATCCTATTTTGACAGGCCTTCGTTATTTTGCCACATTTTGTGCGTGTTGCACAACCCTCCTAAACCACGCCAGCTAATCCTGGCGGGTTGACAAGTGGGTGGCCTCCTCACAGCTGCAGCTCCACCATTAAAACGGAGCTTTCATCAGGGATCAGTTGCAGGTGGCAGAACTTTTGTTCCACAGGTCTTTCAGCACTTTTAGCAGGCCTACCAAAGTCGGAGGTGCTGCAGGCTTCTATCTCTCAACTGTGGGACCTCCTTGGAAGACCCTCTCCCCGCTTGGACTGAGCGCTTCCCCAACGGAGATATCTGCCAGCAGCATGGGAACCATTTATTTCCTTTCACCGTGGATCTCAGATTCGGATGAGCAGCAGCCATGGCAGCAGCAGAACCAGGCAGCTCAGCAGCAACAGCAGCAGGAGCACTAACCTCCTGCTCACCCACCTGATGCTGCATAGGGCAGAAGGTGCCAGCGCATGGAAGCACGTCGCTGCAGGAGATAACCCCCTCTCAGGGTTTACAGACAGAGGATGAGCTACCTCAACATGACTGAGCAGCAGTGCCAAAGGAGGCTGAGACTTTCGCGACAGGTTGTCGGAGACATCTGCGCACTGCTGCACCAATACCTGAAGCCCAGAGGAGCGGGTGGACACCCCTTACCAGTGGCTGTCAAAGTCACCACCGCACTCAACTTTTTTGCCTCGGGCTCCTTCCAGGGATCATCAGTAGCATCTCCCAATCAGCCGCCTACAGTTGCGTCACGCAGGTTACCGATGCCCTTTTTGCAAAGGCGCACAATTACATCCACTTCTCAAGGGATCAAGCAAGTGTAACTGCACGTTCAGTTGGCTTTGCAAATATGGCAGGCTTGCCAATGGTGCAGGGTGTCATAGACTGCACACATGTGGCCCTTAGCGCACCCCATCAAAACCCAACTATCTTTGTCAACCGCAAGGGCTTCCACGCCCTCAATGTACAGCTGGTGTGTAACCACAAGGAGGAAATTTTGCATGTTTGCGCCAAGTTCTGTGGTAGTTGCCATGACTCTTTCATCCTGCGGAACTCTAGTGTTCCTCCGCTCTTCAATCCGCCAAACCAACTTAACGGATGGCTCCTTGGTGACAAAGGCTACCCCCTGAAGAAGTGGCTAATGACGCCGATCAGGAGGCCAGCTAACGAGGCTGAGGAGCGGTACAACGCCAGCCACATTTCGACCAGGTCCATCATCGAGCAAACCATTGGCTTGCTGAAGATGCGATTCCGATGCCTTGACAGATCAGGTGGAGCCCTGCAGTATTCAGCAGCCAGGGTCTCCAGAATGGTTGTGGTCTGCTGTGCACTGCACAACATGGCACAGCGTTGTGGCTTGCAGCTTCCTGATGAGTAAGTGGCTCAGTTCATGGCCTCCTCAGATGAGGAGGAAGAGGAGGAGGATCGAGCGGTGGCGTATCTACCAGCAGCAGCACGCGAGCACAGGGCTGCCCATGATGCAAGGGATGCACTCATCCTGGCCAGATTTGCATAGGTTGCCCATTGTGGCACATGTGCTTGGCTCCTTAACACATGATAGAAAATGGACATGACTCTCTGGCCTCCTTTCACTCTGACCACCATCCTGACCACGCAAGTGTCGCGGAGCCTGCAATGTGGAGCTGCCTAAGCCGAAATAACAGATGCCATCACGCCAACAGTTTGCCATCACCTAATTTTAATACATTCACACAGGAATGGTATTTCATCAATGAACAGAAACAATCACCCAATCTGCACACAGATCTGGAGGTTATATCCCTTGCCAGCTGGACCCACACAGCCTCGCTTTCTTTGGGAGGCCTCTTCCTTCCAGATGAGGGGGAAGAGCACCTCCCTGCTAGCTCTCGCCCCCTCAACCAGCATACCCAGCGCCTCATCAGAGTGTCTCGGGGAGGCCCTTGCCTTGGAGCTGGCCATTCTTCAAGGAGATAAAAGTTTGGAGGTGGTGCAGCATCGACCAAAAACCAGGGGAATGAGCCAAGGCAGCAAGCAGCCCTTAAATGAAGCTGGATAAGTGACGTCAGCAGAGGCGAGTTTCAGTCCCAAAAGACTAATTGGCCCAGGGGAACCACACCTCTGAAATTAACTGGCCAATTAGGGGAAAATCGCAAATTTTTCCCACCCGACAGTGGAGGCGGGTTTGGAACCCACCCAAACCGAAACCCGCCTCCATTGGGAAAATTGCACCCTAAATCTGTAAGCTGGTCAGATGTGCCAATAGCACATAAATATGGAAAGCAGTGGAAGTGACACCAGCTGCAAAACAGTGTTCCTTTGTACTTCAGTTAAAAAAAGTTAGCAAGAGCGGTTGACAATTAATTATGAAAACAGGGGCCCAACTTCTGTGGGCCGGATCTGCACATTTGCACTTCAACAAATACCTGTGTGTTGGCACTGAGATTATTTGTCAGTATCCCACCAGCAGAAACCCAAATGTTGCAAAGACAGTTCTCATCAACTTGTTGCATGCTTCCTTTAGATAAATTCCAGAGTACACTCAAATAAGCTTCAGCTACTGAAGATATTATCTACTCAACACGTCCGGGCCTTGTAATGTCTTCATGCTGATGCCGTTCTCTCTGCAGATGACTTCAGTCGAGTGAAATTAATTTCTCTGCACAATGAAGAGGGCTCAGACTACGTCAATGCTAACTACATCCCTGTAAGTATTTGGTGTGGCACAGGAAGTCTTCATTGGCCCTTTTCATTCAGGTTCAGTGGAGTGAATTTATAGTTATAATGTATTAATGGGTCACCGACATTACAACTAATGCCCCGCCATTAGGAGCAGTGCAACACTGGTAGTTTTGTAAAGCCAGAAGTACCATACAGTGGCCCGGACACCGTTTAATCATTTTAGGAGCAGTACAATCAAACCCACCTCCAATTGGTCATCTCCCACTAGTGCAGTAGATGCTATTTAATTAAATGCCAATTTGTCCTGACAACATGCTCTGTGCATATAAATTATTTCATTGTTCGTTATTAGTTTCAGTGCAGTAAAACATTGGAATTAATATGCAATCGCTTATCCGAATTATTCACTTATTTGAATAGGGGTCAATGCCAAAACACGGTGGCATAGTGGTTAGCACTGGTGCCTCACAGCGCCAGGGACCCGGGTTCAAATCTGGCCTCGGGTGACTGTGCAAACTCCACACAGACATTCTCCCCATGTCTGCGTGGGTTTCCTCCGGGTGCTCCGGTTTCCTCCCACAGTCCAAAAATGTGCGGGTTAGGTTGATTTGGCTATGATAAATTGACCCTTAGTGTTAGGGGGGGATAAAATATGTGGGGTTACGGGGATAGGATGGGATATGTTAGGGGGAATTAAATACGTGGGTTACGGGGATAGGGTGGGATATGTGTCGGTGCAGGCTCGATGGGGATTCTGTGTGAGAAAGCAGGGACAGGGTACTGGATTTGGATGATCAGCCATGATCGTATTGAATGGTGGAGCAGGCTCGACGGGCCGAATGGCCTACTCCTGCTCCTAGCTTCTATGTTTCTATGTTTCTAAAATGGTCAGCTAAGCAGCTGCATGGTCCCTGCTTCTCCAAATTGACTTGTAAGCTGATGCAGGATATAATATAGATTTCCTGATGGTTCTGCTGTTCCTGTCAAGTTACCTGGGGTTGGTTTCAGAGTTCAATTGCAATTTTAAAAATGGCCATCTGCCACTTGAACGTACGTGTTTAGATCTTAAAGATTATTAGATTTTTTTTCTTCTTTCGTAAATTTCTCCTCTTCTAACGTAAAGCTGTTGACTCCTTGCTGGGATGGGGTTCTATGAATGTCGGGTACATTCTGGTAGCCATTTTCCACATGTGAACCATCACAAGTGTCATCAGGCTATTTTACTATGTACATATCACAACAAATCTAATCCTATCCTTGCCCAAATACCACACGTGCATGTCCAGCAGGGATGGCTGGATAGTGATCAGGAGTGGAAATGTTGGCTGATTTTTCCCTTTCACAACCCAGACCACTGTGGCCAACTGTAATACCTCTACTGCCTTATCTGTCTTTAATTAACTCAACACAGACCAGAGACCCAATCTTGGACCTTCCTGGTTGTTCAGGATCCTAGAGGATATGTTTTAAAAGTATTCCAAAGAGTTTGTGGGAAGGGGCTACTCGTTATCTAGCAAGGCCGAGTGTAAAAGATTCTGCCCGACAACAACAACTTGTATTTATATAGCGCCTTTAAACGTAGTAAAACGTCCCAAGGCGCTGCACAGGAGTATTGTAAGATAAAAAATGACACCGAGCCACATAAGGATAAATTAGGGCAGGTGACCAAAAGCTTGGTCAAAGAGGTAGGTTTTAAGGAGCGTCTTAAAGGAGGAGAGGTAGCGAGGCGGACAGGCTTAGGCAGGGAATTCCAGAGCTTAGGGCCTTGGCAACAGAAGACACAGCCACCAAAGGTTGAGCGATTATAATCAGGAATACTTGAGGGCAGAATTAGAGGAGCGCAGATATCTCGGGGGGGTTGTGGGGCTGGAGGAGATTACAGAGATAGGGAGGGGCGAGGCCATGGAGGGATTTGAAAACAAGGATGAGAATTTTGAAATTGAGGCGCTGCTTAACCAGGAGCCAATGTAGGTCAGCGAGCACAGGGGTGATGGGCGAACGGGACTTAGTGCAAGTTAGGACCTGACCCGAGTTTTGGATGACCTCAAGTTTATGTAGGGTGGAATGTGGGAGGTCAGCCAGGAGTGCTTTGGAATAATCAAGTCTAGAGGTAACAAAGGCATGGATGAGGGTTTCAGCAGCGGATGAGCTGAGGCAAGGGCAGAGATGGGCGATGTTACGGAGGTGGAAGTAGGCGGTCTTTGTTATGCTGCGGATATGTGGTCGGAAGCTCATTTCAGGGTCAAATATGACACCAAGGTTGAGAACAGTATGATTCAGCCTCAGACAGATGTTAGGGAGAGGGATGGAGTCAGTGGCGGGGATCGAAAACAATGGCTTCGGTCTTCCCAATATTTAATTGGAGAAAACTTTTGCTCATCCAGAACTGTATGTCGGACAAGCACAGTCTGACAATTTAGAGACCGTGGAGGGGTCGAGAGAAGAGGTAGTGAGGTACAGCTGGGTGTCGTCAGCATACATGTGGAAACTGATGCTGTATTTTCGGATGTCGTCGCCAAGGGGCAACATGTAGATGAGAAATAGGAGGGGGCCAAGGATAGATCCTTGGGGAACACCAGAGGCAACAACAGTTGATGAGGTATAACCAGGAGAAATGGGTGCATCTCAGATGAACAAAAGGGCTGCATTAAAGTATGGAGAATGGAAAGTTCAATTGTACCGGGGTGGGGGGAGGAGGGAAGCAGAGGAGGGTTAAAGTTGCACAGTTTTCCAGGATTACTGTAACTGGTATTGTTTCCTGACCTTGTTCTTTAACAATGTCACCCACAGTTCGTGGAGCAGAGAGGATGAATGTAATTCTCTTTCCACAGGGGTTTAACTCTACGCACGAGTACATTGCAACGCAAGGACCCTTGCCAGAGACCAGAAACGATTTCTGGAAGATGATAATGCAGCAAAAATCACACATCATTGTTATGCTTACTCAGTGTAATGAGAGGAGACGGGTAAGTGCCTGTTGAATACACAAGCAAGAAGCAAAGGTTTTACTTTGTGGTCTACATACAATCGTGTTCACCATGTAATTGCTGTAGAATTTATTTGAAAAGTTCTATGTACGCTTTGTCTAGAATAGTATATAGCGCACAAACCACAGTATCTATCCCATGTACCCTCTTCTTCTTAGGCAGTCCCTCGGAACCGAAGATGACTTGCTTCCACATTAAAAATGAGTTCTCAGGTGACTGATGAGTCCAATGCGTGACCTACAGTCTCTGTCACAGGTGGGGCAGACGGTGGTTGAAGGGGCGGGTGGGTGGGGTGCTTGGGTTGACGTGCGCTCCTTCCGCTGTTTGCACTTGGCTTGGAGAGTGGGTATTACTACTGCTCTGTAGACCATGTACCACCTAGTTACATAGTCACATGTGCTGGAAGATTGACTTCCTGACCATCCTGTACAGGGAGTAACTGAGTAGAGGCTCTGCTCTCTGTATCCTATCCCATGCTAACTCCTGCTCACCCATCACTCCAGTCCTTGCTGACCTATGTTGGTTCCCTGCCCCCTAATGCCTTAAATTTAAAATCTTCATCTTTAAATCCCTCCATGGGCTCACTCGACCCCCTCTCTAACTTCCTCTAGCCTATCCTAATACTAAATCTATTCAGTGATAACACATTAGCAAAAACTCAAGATTTCTCAGAGTCTGGGTGCAGATTTGTGGGGATATGCAGTAGGATCAGACCACTGATGCAGGTTGCAAATATTACTACGTAAAATTTACAGACTAAGTATGCAACAGACTTACAACAATTCACAAACTGGCAATTGGCTAATGGCCAGCATATTAATTGTGTTTATAGAAAAGTAACAAATAATTGATTTTTTTTTTTGGCAGGTAAAATGTGACCATTATTGGCCTTTTAACGAACAGCCTGTTGGTTATGGAGACATCACTGTTGAAATGGTCTTTGAATCAGAGCAGCCCGATCAGTCGGAGGAGTCTTACCAGTCTGAATGGATCATCAGGGAATTAACGTCGGCTACGTAAGCTGTTTAGTATCAGCTTTCCTGTAAATCCTTTCTCATGTCAAAGTGAAGGAAATGGTGATGGGTCACTTGTTCAGATAAGTGGTTATTTTCCACCCCAACGGGAGATTGTTGGCAATTATATCGAAGCAGGAGTGGAGCCAAGGTTCCACCTTTTGAAACCTGGTCTGTGCCATGTTATCTCACTTCAGCTAGGACAGCAGCAGCAGGCATTTGATTGGCCTCAGTGCCCTTAGGGAGGGAGGGCAACTGGTCCCTTTCAGTACCATACCCCAGCAAGTGCCAACTCCTCCACCTAAAGCAGTAAATGGGCATGAAAAAAAGGGAGATTACTGTTGTTAGGTGGTTATTGGTATAGCTTCTAAAACCTTTTGAAAGTTGTCTCCCTATACTAGGCGCCTGGCCACAAAGCTTTGTGTTAGGAGCAAATCTATATGACTGGATGTACCCTCCTCCATGCAGTGCCTGATCAGTGTGAATAGCAGAGACCCAGAACAACCCTTGTGGAACTCCAAGGTCTTGCCCCAGAGTCTTTTCCAGTTATCGTTGCTTTATATTGAAAGACCAATTTTCACTCCAGCTAGATAATTATACATCAATGCCATGGGTCTGAAATCATTATGAAGTTTAATTTTACTCCCTTGTCAGCATTTTGTTTTAATTGGAGCACTTATCTGCTAGGAGATATCAATTTAGTCCCATGACCACTTTCCCCTTTGGGACTCTCCACTGACAGGCTACGGTGGTAGTTGTATTCACTGATATAGGAGTCAGCTCTTTCGACTGGATTGGTTGTTGATCAGATGTCCAAGCTAAACACGGGTAGATCATCATGTGAAAGACAAACTGAAAATAGGTGTATAAACTATTGGTATCTGTTGCAGGGTCGATTATTTAAAAAAAAACTTATACTGCTTATAAAGTACTCACCAGGCTTTCCTTCTCTTTAAATCTTAAAAGCTTCACGAGAACTTTATCAAATGCCTTTTCAAAATCCAAGTATATAATATTCACATGAGAAGTCGCACAACACCAGGTTATAGTCCAACAGTTTCATTTGAAATCGTCAGCTTCACCTGACGAAGGAGCAGCCGCTCCGAAAGCTTGTGATTTCAAATAAAACTGTTGGACTATAACCTGGTGTTGTGCGACTTCTCACATTTGTCCACCCCAGTCCAACACCGGCATCTCCACATCATAATATTCACGGACCTTGTCCTGTTAAATTAGTTACTTCAGAGAATTCCAGTGCTTTTCTTAGACATTCCTCGTTTCTAAATCTATGTTGGTTGCTTTCTTGGCAACTATTGGTGGCATGCTGTAAAATGCTTTTTGCACAGTTTACATCACAAAAGTGTTAAATTAACTGAATTCCCCAATTCAGCTTGCTCCTGTATCTGGGTATCAGGACTGATTCCATTCTCCCAGGAAGTGCACAGCCAAAGATCGCAGGCACACAGCCCATGATTTTCCATCTGTTCATCTGAAACGTCATGTAAAAAAGATGTTGGAAGTTATTACTGGGGGGTAGGTCATTTTGAGCGCATTACATCCTGCTTAGTCATAGGAACAGGAGTAGGCCATTTAGCCCCTTGAGCCTGTTCCGCCATTCAATGAGATCATGGCTGATCTGCGACCTAACTCCATATACCTGCCTTTGCCCCATATCCTTTAATACCTTTGGTTAACAAAAATCTATCAATCTCAGATTTAAAATTAATCTCGCATCAATTGCCATTTGTGGAAGAGAGTTCCAAACTTCTACCACCCTTTGTGTGTAGAAGTGTTTCCTAATTTCACTCCTGAACGGTCTGGCTCTAATTTTTAAGATTATGCCCCCTAGTCCTCGACTCCCCAACCAGCAGAAATAGTTTCTCTCTATCTACCCTATCAGTTCCCTTTAATATCTTGAAAACTTCGATCAAACCACCCCTTAACCGTCTAAATTCCAGGGAATACAACTCCTCGTAATTTAACCCTTGAAGTCCAGGGATCATTCTGGTAAACCTACGCTGCACTCCTTCCAAGGCCAATAT
Source organism: Squalus acanthias (assembly GCA_030390025.1). Classification (NCBI taxonomy): domain Eukaryota; kingdom Metazoa; phylum Chordata; class Chondrichthyes; order Squaliformes; family Squalidae; genus Squalus; species Squalus acanthias. The sequence goes on along the minus strand of CM059434.1, from coordinate 86,797,955 downwards.
ATCCTTCCTAAGGTGTGGTGCCCCGAACTGCTCACAGTACTCCAGGTGTGGTCTAACCAGGGCTTTGTATAGCTGCAGCATAACTTCTACCCCCTTGTATTCTAGTCCCCTAGATAATAAGGCCAGCATTCCATTAGCCTGTCTGATTATTTTCTGTACCTGTTCACGACATTTTAATGATCTATGTACCTGGACCACCGCCACCCACGTCTCTTTGGACCTCCACTGTTTTTTCACCATTGAGAAAGTACCCTGTTCTATCCTTTTTAGGTCTAAAGTGGATGACCTCACATTTGCCTACATTGAAATCCATTTGCCACAGTTTTGCCCATTCACTTAATCTATCAATCTAGTTAAATTTAATTCATGCAGTTTGGTGTAATAGTTCTCCTCAAATGTATCCTTTGTGCAGGCTGATGAAGTTCAGAGAGTGATTCAATACAATTATGTGGCATGGCCTGATCATGGTGTCCCTACTGCTAACACAGCAGAGAACATCCTACAGTTTGTACAGTTGATCAGGCAGCAGACAGTGGAGAGACCCGGCCCTATAGTTGTGCACTGCAGGTGAGTAGATTTGATAGTGTAATAAAATGTGATCCAATTGGCTGACGCTCAAGTCTTCAGTCCTGCTTAAATAGAAGAAATACATTTAAAATTCAGAATAAGTGGTAATGCACTACCACTGGTCTAATCCGCTGCTCCCAGCAGCTGTCCCAGATCACATACATCATTTCATTTATTCCCTGGGAATTTTCTTTAAAATCCAAGGAGGAGAAAATAATTAAAATACAGTTTGAGCCCACATAATTTAACATACAATCACATTTCATACTTAAAACTCTGACCAATTCAGACGTGCAGAATAGTTTATTTCAGTACAAGTTGGCTGCATTGTTGAGTTAAGTCTTGAGGTGGGCAAAAGAAATTCCATGGCACTATTTGAAGAGGAGCAGGGAGTTCTCCCGGTATCCTGGCCAACATTCATCCCTCAACCAGTATCACAAAAACAGATTAACTGGCCATTCATTTATTTGCTATTAGTCGGACTTTGCTGTGTGTAAATTAGCCACCCTGTTTGTCTATAAAAGAACAGTGACTGCAATTCAAAAGTAATTCATTGGCTGTGAAGCAACTTGGGACATCCAAGAGGATGTGAAAGATGCTAGAGGTAAATGCAAGTTTCCTTTCTTTCATCAGTGAATGATGGAATTTTTTAAACACAGAATCACAGAATCCCCACAATGCAGATAGAGGCCATTTCGGCCCATCGAGCCTGCACCAACACATATCCCACCCTATCCCCGTAACCCCACGTATTTAATCCCCTATCCCCGTAACCCCACGTATTTAATCCCCCTAACACTAAGGGTCAATTTATCATAGCCAAATCAACCTAACCCGCACATCTTTGGACTGTGGGAGGAAACCGGAGCACCCGGAGGAAACCCACGCAGACACGGGGAGAATGTGCAAACTCCACACAGTCACCCGAGGCCGGATTCGAACCCGGGTCCCTGGCGCTGTGAGGTAACAGTGCTAACCACTATGCCACCGTGTAATTCAGCCCATCGTGCCAGTGCCAGCTTTCTGAAAGAACTATGAACCTAATCCTATTGCCTGGTCTGTTCACCATATCCTTTAAAAATTTTCTTTTTCATAGTTTTACACTTCCTTTTTAGGATTCTGCTTCTAGTGGGGCATTCCATTGTCCTAACAAACCTGTGTAAAAAAAACGCTTTTCCTAACCCCTCCCTTCATTTTTTTTTTAATATAATGTGTGCAAGTTTTTAGGGAAGATGTGCTTTCACTCCTGAATATTACATACGGACATTGGCTACTCAGATATTTTAGTTTTTGATACTGCATTTTATCTACTTAAAATATGAAAAAGTGAAAGGTTAGATAAGTAAACATGTTCTTTAACTGGTTCATAACTTTAGTAAAAAAAAAATCACTTTCTGAAGTCCTTGACTACTCTATTTTGAAAGTTTTTTTAATTTTCTTCCCCGGTCACATGCTGACTCTGGTCCTATTCCCAAACCCTTACCATTGGCATACTGGTGCTGATTTAGAAGATAAGGTTTAGAAGAGCAGCCAAGGTGACCTGCTCAGGGTTCATCCCTCCTGCACCTCTGCCATGCTGTCAGGGGTAGTGCAGGGTAGAGAAAAGAATTGAGTGCCTGGAATTATGCAAATGAATCCATTTTAAATACATCTTCTTAAGTGGAGGTTCAGAACAGAGGTATAGAATAGAACCCAATCAAGCTTCAGTGCTGTACCATAAAATGAAGGTCCACAGTCTTGAAAGGAAAAGGTTGATATCTACTCAAATTATGAAAAGTTCAGTACATAATGAGAAAAATGTGCAAGTTCAAAATTTAGTACATTCAAGCATTTGTAAATTTATAAACTTTAGGGCCAGAAATTCAGCTCTTGTCAGGTGAGTACGCGCTGTGTACTCACCCGTAAGGCCACCTGAAGTGCCGGTTTCCTGCATGCACTGGAAACCGGAACTTCCGTTCCCCTGAAGGGAGGGGTTCAGAAGTTGAACACGTGCGCGGGAGAGGCTGCGTGCACGCAGCGAACTTCGGTTTTTTTTTCAGGTTTCTCCGGGAAGGTAAGTATGGAGAAGCTGCACTTTTAAAAAGGAGGCGCAAGGCCTGTTTTTAACAAGGTCAGTGGTTAATTAATTACAATTTAAACATTTTTTCAACAGGTTTATCTTTTTTTAGATACTTTAAAGAAAGGTAAGTTTATTTTTAGCACCGTTAAAAAGTATAATTAATTTTTTCAAAAATTAAAATTTTTGTTTAAAGTAGTTAATTTATGTAACTTAGTTATTTTAAAAATGTGATGTTTTTTCAAAAATTATTTGAAGTTTAAATGTGGTTTTGGGGCCGATCTCTAGTCATAGATTTGACAGGTCTTCCTGTCAAATCTATGAATGAAAATGCCCTGTGCTAGGATTGGCTCTCCATGGCCCACGTGATCCCAGGGGACGCTTCGAACTAACTGCGCCCCTGGGATACGCAAGCACTGCGCGCCATCAGCTGGAAGAGGCCCAGGACCCGAAGTCCTCGTGGGCCCAAAGCACAACTGCAGGCGCGGTGGGCAAGTACGCGCGCGATCCTTGCACCCGCAGGAAGCCGGAAAGCCGAATTTCTGGCCCATATTTGCTCCCTTAAGTCCCTCTTGCTCCCTTGAGTCCATTTGTATGCAACTCAATGTAGGAAAGATTTAAATTACATTTTGTCGCAGAATATTTATTAGGTTAAGTCAGTACTTATAGGATCAGACAATTATTTTAACAGTAATTTTACAACAGTAATGATCTTTAGTAAACGCATAGGTAGAGTTTCTGCCAGTTTATCCTTGTTTTATCAGTGCAATCTGGGTGAAACCGGCCGAACCCACGCAAAAGATCGCGGAAACCCAAGTGTAAAGTTATGTAAAGCGTAAATCGAGTTTCCGTGATCTTTAACACTGGTTTAAAAATAATTTTGCCCAAAGCTGGCCCCGCCCACAAAACTATCTCCGCCCCCCAGATCGAAACAATGAGGATGGCCCAATTTCCCGATTGCGCCAAAGTAGAAACTCTATGGGACTCTCCTGTATATAGGAGAGAGGTAACTACACTAGCATTGGTTTTCAGCACCTGCACTTGCCTCATGCCAAAACAATATACAGAATGCCTTTAACCTACTCAAACCTTCTTGTCTAATGGTACTTTTGCATGAAAAAGATGGTTAAACTCCAACAAGCTGTTTGGTGTGAAATTCCTTTTTAATTAATTATGGAAAGAAATGGATTTTAAAAGAAACCTCCAAAGTCACAGGAATTTGAGGATTTAAAACAGGCGATGCAAGAATGCGATTACATTAGTGAAGTGTTAATTACAAAAAGAACACAGGTATTCCAAGGAATCTCACCCACCCCCTTTATATCTCAATGGGCTGTATTTTCCGATCGGAGGCTCCCGCGTGCGGAAGCCTGCGATCTGGAAAAAATCTACGCACTTACCCGAGGGCTCCCGAGGTGCGTATAGTTCCGATGCTGGGCGCCTCGAACTCCAAGTGCGCAGGGCCTACGTATCCCAGGGGCGCATGTGGTTCGCAAGCATCCCTGGGATCACGTGAGCCATGGGGAGCCAATCAAAGAAGGGAATCTCCCTTCATACACTTGACAGATAGACCTGTTAAATATATGAATGGAGATCAATTAAAAAACATAGTAAAACTTTAAATAGATTTTTTTTTTTTAAATCACCTTTTTAAAATTAGTTGAAATTATAATAAATTAAATATTTTAAACAAATGTAATTTTTAAAAAAATAATTAAAGTTTTTTACGGGGCTAAAAATAAACACTTTTTTTAAAAAAAAGTATTTTTAAATGATAAATGACTGAAATTTTTTTTTTTCCAACTCTTATCCTGGTAAAAGCAGGCCTTATGCCTGCTTTTACCAGGCGTAAGAATTGTAAGGGTTTTCTGCGGGCAGAGTGTCTCCAGAAAGCGGAACTCTCTGCCCGTAGAGGCCCTTCTCCAGGGCAGGCGTCCGATCTCTCAAGAGCATTCTTGACAGATTGGAAATGGCACTTTTCAGCGCATGCGCTGGGCATGCCTGAAACCGGCATTTCCGATGTCCCTACAGCGCGTACTCACCCGTAGGGATCGGAATATCTGGGCCAATGTCTTAGACTTGTAATGGTCAGAATACAAGCTGCAGAATGCTGGTTAACTGCGTTATCTTTCGATGCCATCAATTGGGGAATGATGCTGAATTTCCACAATAGCTTTTGTTCACCATTTTTAACACAGAATCATACAGCACAGGAGGCGGCCATTCGGGCCATCTTGTCTGTGCCAGCTCTTTGAAAGAGCTATCCAATTAGTCCTACTCCCCTGCTTTTTCCCCACAACCCAGCAAATTTCTCCTTTTAAAGTATTTATCCATTTCCCTTTTGAAAGTTACTACTGAATCTGCTTCCACCACCCTTTCAGGCAGTGCATTCCAGATCATTACAACTTGCTGCATAAAAAAATTCTCATTTCCCCCCTGGATTTTTTGCCAATTATCTTAAATCTATGTCATCTGGTTTCTGAGCATCCTGCCACTGGAAACAGTTTCTCCCATCTACTGCATCAAAACCCCATACAATTTTGAATCAAATCCCCCTTAACCTTCTCTGCTCTCCACACCCTGGTACCATTCTGGTAAATCTACTCTGCACCCTCTCCAAGGCCTTGACACCCTTCCTAAATATACAAAACAAATTATGGAAATATTTCACACTGAACAATGTCAGTTCAAGAAATGCATGGAATTTCATTACATATCCATTTGCTGTAATGAGTATAGAATTTTATTTATAGCCTTAATGCAATAACTACTCAATCAAGGCTATATGCAGTCAATTAATATCTGCATCAAGGTTAGAGCTCTGTGTAGAAGAATTTGATTTAACTAATGTACTTTTGACATGTTTAGTGCTGGTGTGGGAAGAACAGGAACCTTTATAGCTCTTGACCGCCTTATGCAGCACATCCACGAGCACGAGTACATAGATATCCTGGGTCTGGTGGCTGAAATGCGTACTTACAGGACATCAATGGTTCAGACAGAGGTAGGTCCCAAATGTGTATGGATCGAGTTTTACGGGGAAAGCAGACTGCAGCAATATTCTACTCCAGCAGTGTAACTATTTGTCTAGTCAGGCAAATTAGCTCAGAGTTTGATTGGCACAAGTGTAATTACAAGATTAAAAAAAGCTAGCATTTCCTTTGAATCTCACCTTCAGTGTCCATAAAAATAGAAAAATCTGCAGCCTTGTTCATGGGTTTTCCTCTTACGATCTTGTGTGATAACTGTCTTTTTGTACTTCATTTGACGTGTATTTTTAAATGCACTGTTACTGATTGACGATATTTCCAAGTCAGTTACACAACAATGACTTGCAAGTTTTATTTATTTATATATATATATATATATATATAAATAAAACCAAATTTATGTTTCTCAGTTACGGAGCAGACTGTGACAGAATAATAGGATGTAGCAAAGACAACTGTAATAAGCACAGAGGAAGCATGAAATTATCCTGGTAGTTCCTAAAAATCACAGAAAAGATAAAAGAATTTGCACTGGTGTATATAAATAAGCTTCAAGTAAATAATAGTTAACTCAAAGCTTTCCTCCGAACGGAATCTACTCGTTCACCTTTTAACTATTTATAAATCCCGAAATGGAGTAGGGCCTGTACTATTACGCCCATCTGTCCTAGCTCTGCAATTAGCTGTGGTGATCTTACTCTGTGCTGTGTTTCATCCAGGAGCAATACATTTTCATCCACCGGTGTGTGCAACTGATGTGGAAACAGAGAAAGCAACAGTACAGTAGCAGTGATGTGATATACGAGAATTCTAGACCATCCCAGTTATGAGGCCTGCAGGGTAAGAGATGCTTGTTATATAACATTATAGTGGTTGCTTGGTAAATTGACAGTACACTATAGACGTCCAACCTGAGACCCCCACCCCGCCCCCAACTCCTCCCCAAACCCCATTAACTCAATGCCATTATCCTCTACAGTTTTGGTCTCTGTACCTAAGGAAGAATATGCTTGCCTTAGATGGGGTGTAATGAAGGTTCACTAGATTGATTCCTGGGATGAGAGGGTTGTCCTTTGAGGAGAGATTGAGTAGAATGGGCCTATACTCTCTGGAGTTTAGAAGAATGAGAGTTGATCTCATTGAAACATACAAGATTCTGAAGGGGCTTGACAGGGTAGATCCTGAGAGGCTGTTCCCCTGGCAGGAGTCTAGAACTAGGGAGCATAGACAGGATAATGCAGTCAGCCATTTAGGACTGAGATAAGGAGAAATTTCTTCACTCAGAGGGTTGTGAATCTTTGGAATTCTCTACCCCAGAGGGCTGTGGATGCTGAGTCGTTGAGTATATTCAAGGACGAGATCAATAGATTTTTAGATTCTATGGGAATCGGGTGGGAAAGTGGAGTTGCGGTCGAAGATCAGTCATGATCTTATTGAATGGCGGAGCAGGTGAGAGTTGCCATATGGCCTACTCCTGCTCCTATTTCTTATGCTCTATTTTCTGGATCATCCTGTTTGAATTTTGTGGGCTTGAGTGTTTGGAACTAGTGCTGTTGCCTGACTAGAGGATAAATCCTAAATTACATCAGCATTTGTTCATATAAGCAACCTAAAATCTATGTAAATTGATGGAACCATGGATTTAATCTTTATACATGGCTCCCAGGACTCCATGCTGTGCACTGTGAAAGACAAAGCTCAACACCTACAGTATGTGACCAAGAGCAGATCCCAGTAAGCTCCTTCCATATTGCATTTGAAATCAGGTAGTTCACTGCTAGTCAACAAGAAATTTTTGATGCAATTCTAGATATTACTGCTGAAATAAAAGTTTGCTGCATAAGGTTAAAGTTTACACAACTTACTGTTGCCTCATTTTCTGCCTCCTCTATTGTGTAATTTCCACTGTCTTTCAGATTCCAAACCTTACAGCACACTTCTTTTCCCAAGCTTCAGGTATCCTGTGCTTGGCTCTGACCACAGAGGATGAGCACTAGCAACGGAAAGATAAAAGAAAATGCGAAAAACAAATGCTCTGGGACAATGCCTTAAAGTACCTGTAGTGTCTTTGGACTGTTTCCACCAGTGAAAATTCAGTGAGGGACCAAATTCATTTGGAAAGTTTTAAAGTAGGTACAAGCGACAACTGCATAAGGAAGAAAGAATGAAGTGTATTGCATTCCATTGCTCGTGTCCAGTTAACACACCATTTTACAAGGATAATCCTTCACTAAAAGTTTGTTTTCCTGGAATCTTCTAGCCTTTTTTTATACAAGCCAAAAAAAAACACACTTTAAACTAAATGGTAAAAACTGTGAACTGACTGAGAAATTCATTGAGGTAACGTTTAAAAAATTATTGTATTTATGCAATAATAAGGAACATTTGCATTGGAGGTAGAGGTGAATAAGAGGATTTGTCTGGCACTGCAGATCGGAGAAGTATTCCTCAATAATGCACATGCTGTTGTTTATTATTGATGTTGTGTAATGCATTGATGTGTCTGACAGTTTCTGTTGTGTTGCAGATGAGGTAAAATTCACTTTCATATTGCAGTTATAATTGCAACAAAAAATTATTAGTTGTAACATTTACACACTTTGCCCTTTTGATTGCCGAATTTTCCTGGCGCTAAAAGGAATAAAAACCATCACATGACTGCACATAAAATTGGGGCTCTGAATATTATAAAAGGGACGAGAACAAAAAAAAACGCTCATGAATAATTGAATAGATTTCAAACATGCAGAATATTTTATATTGTTCCAAAAGGTGCAAAAATGCTCCGAGTTTAGCTTGTGATTCATCACAGGAAATGTATCCCCTAAATCACACACAACATTTGAGTGCAAGATTCAGCTGACTGCTGTTAAACTACATTCCTGCAGCAGAGAGCAAACCTGCTATCTCAAACCGGACCTGTTAAGATAGCAGCAAGTTAAGGGCTGGGATCAGCTGTAGAGCACCAGTAATTATAGGGAATTAAAAAAATATTTTATTTCAGATTTCCAGCATCTGCAGTATTTTGCTTTTGTAGTAATTATAGGGACATCAGCTGAACCCTAGATTCTGGTTTGCATCATTTTAAAAGGCATAGTTGAACAGTAACATTTTTTAAAATGATTTTTTTGGGGAGGCGGGGGGGGTGGGGGGGTAAATTTCCTGTGACAAATCACTGGTTAAACTCTCAGCATTTCTTTCACCTTTTGGAAAAATATAAAATATTTTGCATGTTTAAAAAATCACACTCGTCATAGTACATTACAAAAATCATAAGATTTACACCATAGCAAATCACTAGTCTTAAAACATGAGGGGTTAAGGAGCAAGAAGATATCTAAAAATACATCTTAGAAATAGCTTACAAAGAAAGTGAGGCAAGTGCCTAAACGCCAAATTAACCCTGAAGTGTAATAACCAGATATTGCACAAGTTTTGGTTGAATTATTATATAATGCCTTGCCAACACAAACTTTAATTTTTGTAGTTTTAAGTTTTCAGTAAGATAGAAGAGAATAATTCATCACATCCACATACCTGTGACCCATTGTTGTTGGAGGACCTCATCACCACGGTAACAAGTGTCCATTAAAATTCTTCAGGCTAAAAACTAGAAATGCGCCATCACACAAACAGACCAAAAGCAACATGCCACGTCTGATGTGCTGGGTTTAAATGCAGATTCAGAAAAAGGTGCAGCACTTGTTCGGCTGTTAGTCACTTTTGTACCATTCGTAAGAAGTCATATTTATACATGAAATCTTTGTATTATACAGTTTCTCTAATTTATTTTTTTTGGTGGCTTGCTGTAGTGTAGATTTTTCAGCTTTGAATTGTACCAGTATTTGGAATGCACCAATATGATAAGAAAACATCTCAGTGACAATAAATCATTAATTTGCACTGTCTTACGGTCTTTTTTGGGTTTTTTTTTATCTGACCAATTCAGGTTATTAGGAGATAATAAAATATTTGCGCCTTTGGCAGCAAAAATAGCTCTGCATTTTAATTTGTCTTTGTATTGGTGTATTAGGCTTAATCACATTTTATCCATGCAATACAACATCTCATAACTGAATGATAAAAGACATGTCAGTAAATCCAAATTTTCAAACGTCTAATTCTGAATTTGGAGCTATAGCATCATAGAACTTCCCAGCACAAGAGGAGATTACGGCCCGTATTTTCCGATGCCTATGGGTGTGTACGCGCTGTGTACACACCCGTAGGGACATCAGAAATGCCGGTTTCAGGCATGCAAAGCACATGCGCTGAAAACCAGCATTTCCAATCTGTCAAGAATCCTCGACAGATCGGACGCCTGCCCTGAAGAAGGGCCTCTGCGGGGGGAGAGTTCCACCTTCTGCAGAACCTCCGCCTGCTGAAAACCCTTAGAAATCTCACGCCTGGTAAAAGCAGGTATAAGGCCTGCTTTTACCAGCATAAGGGCTAAAAATTGATTAGCGCCCACTTTGGGGCGGTAACGTCGCCAGGGCACTACTTTTAACGTCCCGGAAAAATTAGCGCCCCTGCGATTGAAATTGAGTGGTAGCGCCCCAAGAGCGAAGCGGGGAGCTACTGGAAGCCCCCGCCTCCCTCTTGGGGCGCTGCGAGGGCACATCGCGCCGCTGTATTGCAGGCCTTCCTCCCCTTCTTAAAGGGGAGGGGCCTTGCGCAGCACAACCCGGGGCCCAGCTGGGCCCCTGGGGATCAGGAGTGCCGGCAAAAGAGCCCAGCACTCAAGAGAAGTGCCGGGCTCATGGAGCGCAGCCGGCACTCCGTGGAGGGGGGGGGGGAGAAGAAGGAGGCCGGGGATGGGAGTGGAGGCAGGTGCTGGCAGGCGGCCAGCTACAGAAATGGCCGCCCCGCACCTCGCCTTTAAATAGCGCCTCCCAGGCCGCAGATAGGACCCCCGACCCCGTCGGACATAGCGTCCGGCGGTAAGTCAGCGGGCGCTCCCAAAGATCGCGGCCGAGGCGCTGCGCACGGCGATGATGTCATCGCCGGCGGCGCAGTGCCGCGGGGCGCTACCCGTTACCGCTGCAGCTAACCTCCCGCTGAATTTCGCGGGAGGTGTTGGCGGCGCCCGGGCGTTAGTTTCTTTGCACCCCCTGTTAGCGCCCTCTTAGGGCACTAACGGGAGGCGCAAAGCAACCGAATTCCCTCCCCCGTTTAAATAAAAAATAAAAATTTCCACTCGTTTATAATTTTAAAATACTTTTTAAAAATAGTTTATTTTTAGCCCCGTAAAAAACGAATTATTTTTTCAAAAAATTAAGGGGTAAAAATTCACTTGGTTGCGCCTCCCGTTAGCGCCTTAAGAGGGCGCTAATGGGGCGCAAAGCCGCTAACGCCCGGGCGCAGCGATGTTTGCGCCGCTCGAGAACTTAACTTGAGATTGTGCGGTGGCGCTAAAACTTACCGCTGCGACCACCTGCGCGCGCAGATTGTGACGTCATTCCATGGTGCAACGCCCTTGTGGCGCCCCGTAGCGGAAATTGAGTGGCGCCCCCTGCCTTACCGCCTGCCGCTTCCAACGACCAGAAGACTGGAACGCTATCAATCGCTGTGGGGCTGGGGGGGGGCGCTATTTAAAGGGGGCCTCTTCCTGTCTTTTATTGTTGGTGGCATTTTTGAACTACGCATTCTGAGAGAGAGAGGGAGAGACTTCTGGAGAGATTCAACGTTGTGTGAAGGAGTTTTGGGTACTGAGCAGCACTTTGCAGGTTCATTTTGATTTGCCATTCTTTGTATCGATTTAGCAGAGACTGTGGGAGCTGCACTCTGAGCTCTTTGCCTGGTACTCTCCATTGTTCTTTCCAGCACATTTGATGTGCAAGTCTCTCCAGGCCGAGATTCAAGGCAGCAATGAACAGGATGTGGATGGAAAGCAAGATTAACCATCCCCTTTAAGAACTGGCCCGTGCCATTGTGTGTGTGTTCCATTGCTGACTGACATTACATGAGCTTCGCCAGCGCTCCGAGTTAGCGCCTCACTGCTCGGCCTTTGCGCCTTAAGAGAGGTGTGCAGCGCCTGCTTTAGCGCTCCACTCACCTCCCGGGGCGGTAAAAGTGAAGTTTCCTGTCAGTGCCGATAATTAGCGCCAGGCGCTAATATTTGCGTCCGGACGATATTTGCGCCCCAAATGGGGCGCGACCTAATTTCTACCCCTAAATGTTTAAAATATTTAATTTAATGTAATTTTAACTCTTTAAAAACGTGATGGTTTTTAAAAAATTTATTTAATGTTTTAGTGTCTTTTTGGAAGTGATCTCCATTCATACTTTTGATAGGTCTATCTGTCAAAAGTGTGACGGGAGATTCCCTTCTTTCATTGGCTGGCCTGGCCCATGTGTTCCCAGGGATGCTTGCGAACTGCCTGCGCCCCTGGGATACGTGGGCCCTGCGCATTTCGACTGTGGAGAGGCCCAGGAGCGGAAGTGTCCGGACCTCGGGAACCCTCAGGTAAGTGTATAGATTTGTTTCCCAATAGGAGGCATCCGCACGCAGGAAGCCCCCGATTGGAAATTATGGGCCTACGTCTATGTCACGCATTGCTGGAGCAGTCTAAAACTAAGCCCCCCCGCTCCCTTCTCCCCACCTATGTACGTCCATTGCTTCAAATATTTTTCCTTAAGTGATGCCATGGTCTCTAACTACGCTCAGTGGCAGAGCATTCAATGCTCCAACAACCCTGTGTAAAGAAATTTCTCCTAACTTCTCTTCTCGCCGAGAACTTTAAATTGAAGACCCCCCTCATCACTAACTCCTCAACCAGAGGAAATAGTCTTTCCTTATTCACTCCGTCAAAACTCTTCATAATTTAAAAAATCTCCATTAAATCTTTTCTGTCCCAGTATCTTGTATTTCCTCCTAACTATCCTTTCCCATCCCTGGCATTATCTATGTGCATCTACCTTTCTGTGTTCAGTGTTTAATGCCCTTTCTATAATGGGGCATGCAAAACTGTGCACAGTATTCTGTGGTCTAACCAATCTTTAGTACAAATTTATTACTACTTTACTCTTGTACCCTATACCCCTATTTATAAACCCAAAATGCCTTTAGTCTTTGTTATGACTTCAGCTGCCTACATTCACACTTTCAGGGAATTATTTATTTGACCTCGTAGGTCTTTCTGTTCATTCACACCCCAGTGTCTTTCCATTGAGTGTATATTCCCTTTCCACACCTTTCCTCTCAAAAATGTATTGCCTCATACTTAATTCACATTAAATTGCTTCTGCTACCTCTCTGCCCATTCTGCTAAACTGTCTATATCTTACTGAAGTATTTTACAGTCCTCTTTGTGTTGCAGTAAATTAAATGTGTTCTTTATATTCAAGTCCAAATCATCTATATATGACAAGAAAAAAAACCACCCCCGGGCTACACCACTTTCAAACCTTCTCCAGTATAAGCAACACCCATTTCCTGTAACACTGTTTGCGCTCTCAGCCAACTTTCTATTCATGCTGCTACATACACCTGAATTTAAAGCCTCTAATGAGAGATGTATCTGATGACTTCTGAAAATCCATGTACATTACATCTACTGTTAAATGCTCACTAATTTTATCTCCAATTATGAATTCTAAAAATTTGCCCCAGACTAACTGGTCTATAGTTACTCAGTTTATCTTTCCAACCCTTCTTGAACAAAGGTCTGAAGTCTGTTGTGGACAAATTTTTATAATCATTGGCTTTCCATGGCAAAATTTGCATATTTTAGGCTTGAAAAATGATGGCCAGAGGCCCTGCTATCTTCTCCCTTGCTAGGGTGCATGCCATCAGGGTCTGGTGACTTATTCACCCTGAGTTATGCAGCTGATGTAATACAAGTGTCAGCTTGTCTCAGTGGTAGTACTCTTGCCTCTGAATCAGGAGGTTGTGGATTCAAGCCCCACTCCAGAACTTGAGCACATAATCTAGACTTATGGAAAATGGAAGTGCATGGAATTGAAGGCAACCTTTTGACATGGGTAGGGAATTGGTTAGGAGGAGATCAGAGACAGTAGGGATAATGGATATGTACTCTAATTAGCAGGAGGTGATTAGTGGTGACCCCAGGGATCTGTATTGGGGCTCAGCTTTTCACTATATTTATAAATGACTTAGATGAATAGAGAGAGCCACATATCCAGGTACAGTAGCATAGTGGTTATGTTACTAGACTAGTAATCCAGAGGCCTGGACTAATGATCCGGATATATGAGTTCGAATCCCATTACGGCAGCTGGGGAATTTAAATTTAATTAAATAAATCTGGAATAAAAAAAACTAGCATCAGTAATGGTGACCATGAAACTACCGGATTGTCGTTAAAAACCCATGTTTCATTAATGTCCAGGAAACCTGCCGTCCTTACTGACTCCAGACCCACAGCAATGTAGTTGACTCTTAACTGCCCTCTGAAATGGCCTAGCAAGCCACACAGTTGTATTCAAGAAGGCGGCTCACCACCACCTTCTCAAGGGCAATTAGGGATGAGCAATAAATGCTGGCCTTGCCAGCGATGCCCACATTCCGTGAATGTATAAAAAAAAAATCCAAGTTTGCTGCCGACACAAAGTCAGATGACACAATAAGTCGTGTAGATGGGAGCAGAAAGCAAAGGGACATTGATAGATTAAGTGAATGGGCAAACCTGTGGCAGATGGAGTTCAATGTGGGGAAATGCGAGGTCATCCACTTTGGACCCAAGAAAGAGCGATCAGAATATGTTCTAAACGGTGAGAAGCTAGGAACTGTGGAGGAGTAGAGAGATTTAGGGGTCCATGTACAGAAATCATTAACAACTGGTGGACAGGTACAAAAAAAATTAAAAAGGCTGATGGAATGTTAGCCTTCATCGCAAGGGGGCTGGAATACAAAGAGATGAAAGTTATGCTACAATTGTATAAAGCTCTGGAATAGATTAGACCGAATCTGGAATACTGCATTCAATCAGGGTACTGCACCTAAGGCAGGATATATTAGCCTTTGTAAGGGTTTTGACACGTGTGTGGCTCTGTGCCTAGCCTGGGTGCTAGTGCGGGGTTAGGCCTTGTTGCCTGTTCTGGTCTCCAGCCAGTCTGGGAGCACTAGACACCTGTGAGTGGTTCGACCCACTCGCCCTTACGGTTCTGACACTGGACTTAGGTGCGAGAGCAATAATGGAGAGAAAACTCAGGTAGACCCGGTTGAATGGTACGAAATGGAAAATCTTTATTGCATATTATTCAAGATTACGAAATACATGTCATAAGCACAGATTAATGACAGTACAATCTTACACGCAGTTATGTAACTGATTTTAGGGAAACGAGGAACGAACGACACATCGTAAATGGGGGCACACATTACAGTTATCCTTAAAAACTTAAACCCTCCCCTATCAATACCTGCTCTAAACTAGATTTGTAGGATCGAGACTCATGCTCACCAATCGTGATAACTCGGAGAATTCCGAAAACTCTGCTCGGATGTTTTTACCGCAGCACCTGATCACCCACGTGTTGATCAGGGGTCTCTGTACCCCACTTGTTTACTCGTTTCTGCTCCGGCTAGCAGGCTGGACCGTCTGCTGTCATGAAGATCTGTGTTGTCCTCGGAGTTCCGACACTACTCAAAAAAGAGTCTTCCTGTGCCCTCGCCCTGATGCGATAAAATTCGAAGAATAGTCTTCCGATGCCAGTTTGTAAAATTCAAAGAATAGTCTTCCTGGGCAAGGAAAAGTGTTTATTCGACCTACAGGCGTGGTCGGGGCTTACTGACCGTGGTGATACGTATGGTCGTCTTCTTCTCTTCTCATCATCTCATCTCGGGCCTTCGGTTCCAACACCATTTACCGACTTCTCGGGATGGTGTGCCCGTTTCAAGGCTTCACAGCCCAGTTCCACACAGATCTTCGCAGCAAGCCACGAGGTTGATCCTGGCGGATCAGAAAGTTCAGAAGTCTTCTAGCAAGTCGAGCGGCAAGGAGTCAAGAGACAGCAGTCAAGAGTCAAGATCAAGATGGACGGTTGTACCTTACAGTTATAGTGCTGTGATTCCTCTTTTCCCGCCCAATCTTAATGTCTTTTCTTTTGTTAGGGTTTTGGCGCTCAAATTTCTTGTATAGGGTGATCTCCGTTTTAATGGGTTTCGGTGATACTTGTAACTGTCTGAGTACCTGTTAATACTTTTCCCAATGTGTAACCGGTCAGTATTCTCCCTGGAGGGGTTTTGGGGCTTCCAAATGTTTTCTGTAACTACCCGCAAACGGCTCTCTCATCGTAGAGTCGTGGGGATTTTGCATATTAATGTCTTTGGATGGGTTCTTGATCGCGCGGTACAATAGCCCTTATTCGCACCTGGGAGACCGATTTCAGTATTTATGTGTATACTGCAAACCCATAATGTCTTGTGTATTATCTCAAATGTGCTGAGTCTTGATCGATCTCGCACAAATGTTTATTGGAACGCCATCTTGTCTGCTTATCGAAAAGTCTAGAATGTTCTGCCACGAGGCGTGGCGGCCATTTTACAGGCTGCTTGTGTCCACTTTGAAAACCTGACAGTATTTTGCTGAAATAAAGCTGTTTGAACGAAACTGTGTGTTTTCTCCTTATTTATAAAATCGCGATTATATTGCGAATTCTACACCTTGGAGGGGGTGCACTTTCACCAGAATGATACTGGGGCTAAAACTGTTAAATTATGAGGTCAGGTTGCATAACATTGTATTCCTTCAAGTATAGAAGGTTAAGGGGTGATATAATAGACGTGTTTAAGATGAGTAAAGGATTTGATAGGATTAACTATTTCCTCTGGTGAAGAGTCCAGAATAAGGTGGCATAACCAAAATTAGAGCTAGGCTGTTCAGGGGTAATGATGGGAAGCACCTCTTCACACATCACACAAAGGGTAGTGGAAATCTGGAACTCTCTCTCCCAAAAAGGTGTCAACTGAAAATTTAAAAACTGAAATTGATAGATTTTTGTTAGGCAAGGGTATTAAGGGATATGGAACCAAGGCAGATAAATGGAGTTAAGATACAGATCAGCCATGATCTAATTGAATGGCGGAACAGGATTGAGGGGCTGGATGGCCTACTCCTGTTACAATGTTCCTTTGCAGTATTGAGGGAGTGTGCATTGGAGGATGAGATGTTAAAACCTGTAAAAGATCCTATGACAAGAGCAGGGAGTTTTCCCAGTATCCTGACAAACAGTCACCCCATAACCACCAAAACATATTTACTGATCATTTACCTCATTTTGTTGTTCGTGGGACCTGGTGGTGTTTTAGGGATGAGCAATAAATGCTGGCCTTGCCAGCGACACCCACATCCCGCGAATGTATAAGAAAAATAACCAAGTTTGCTGCTGACACGAAGTCAGATGACACAGTAAGTAGTGTAGATGGGAGCAGAAAGCAAAGGGACATTGATAGATTAAGTGAATGGGCAAACTTGTAGCAGATGGAGTTCAATGTGAGGAATTGCGAGGTCATCCACTTTGGACCCAAGAAAGAGCGTTCAGAATATTTTCTAAACGGTGAGAAGCTAGGAACTGTGGAGGAGCTAATTCCAGCTCACAAACCATGAGTGACTATGTCCAAAGCACTGCGGGACATCCTAAGGATGTGTAAGACGCAAGTTAGTTTGTTCTGTTTGTTCAGGCCATATTGAAAAAAGATCAAAAGCAACATGTCTAGTCTCGTGTGCATGGCTCTCCAATACAAGTGTCTCCAAATTATGGTTGAATGCCAAGTGTTCATTCTTTTTAACTAAGGAATTGCATTAAGAATATATACTGGGCACACAATATTTTCTCAACAAACCAGTCATAATTAGATTATTTCAGTTTACTAAAGTGGATACAGGAATGGTTCCTTCACTTCATTTAAAAGTATCATACATCATTTTACAAGCTGACTTTCATTCTAGCATTGACCAGTTGGAGATTTAGGAAATAAATGCAAGTAGTATCAATATTATTTCCATCATTATTATTCTTAATCATTTTATACCATTCACTATAGCTATTCTTGTATCAAAATACAGCAACTAAGGAATATGTACATTTGCGATTTGCCCCAGACCATCTCTTCATCTACATATAAAGTTAAACAAGGTTAAAAAAGGAACAGTGGAATAAGGTTAAAAAAAGGGAACAGTGAAATACTAACTCTGTAAACCTTCTTTTGAGGATTTGAAACAAAGTCAGAAGAGAGTTCTAAGCATCTAAGAAAGGCAACTGAAAAATATTACAACAATAACAGTGGAACATTCCAAATTCTAGTACACAAGCAAGTTCATATAAATAAAACATCTTCTGGAGCAACTTCATAGCTAAACACATACCTATTTTGATCACAGTTAGGGTTCGCTCAGTTTCAAATAGGCATAGTCACATCTTGTGGAAGAGGCAGTATCTCACTAAGTCAAATTTCTAACCTTCACTTGCACCTAAAGTACGATACTGACTTTTGGAAGGTTGATGCATTAATCAGGAACATGATAACACAGGGAACACAACTTGAATCAAATTGACTATTAAGCCCACAATGTAATGAACAGCTCATTTTAACAGTTCAGCCATTTCACGCTTGCCCAAATACACAACTGTCTTTGGAGAAAATTACAATTTAACACTGCAAAACCACCAGAAATGGATTTTCAAACTTCAGATTAAGAATGCAATAAGGTTGTTCACTTGTTAAGACCTATATACCCATTTCATAGTAATATCGTTGAATAAAATGGATTTGAGACCGAGTAAACAGAGCAGTACGTCCTCCTGAATCACCCCGTCATTTCTATCTTTAAAATTCCACAACAGCGCCGTCATGCAAGGGGAAAACAGGTTACTGGCAGGAAACCTTTCATATCACTGGAAAAGAACAGCAGTTAAAAACAATTCTAAATCAGTGCAGAGGAAAGAAAGCACAGTGAGAGAATGAACCCTATAATTTGCAATCATTGATGCTGAAACTAGTCACACGATCGGTTATATAGTTTACAGTCGACATTCAAAATTCAGAGAAAAAAAATCATTTTTGTGTTCTGAGCAATTTCAGCAACGTTTGAAACCTGAATGCATTACTGCCATTCCCCAAATCATAACTCGCCCATATACATTCCCCACCGCTTATAGCAGGCGTATCGGTGCTAACGTGATCCACCCGCTATAAACGGTAGATGATAAAACTGAGAAGTGCAGAATAAAGACAGCATCAGTCGCGCTCTACTACCTGGCCCAAAAATTGCATCATGGCATCATTTTCCAGCAACATCAACAGTCATCAACATCCTAAAGAGGACAATAAAACTTGAGCCCCGACAATGAGTAGATCCTGTCGCTCAGCCACTTTTTCACCACGCTCCCGGAAAAAAAACTGTCTGACTACACAGCAGTACTGCAGCACTCAGCTCCTACAGGTCAGCTGAAGCTGAAAGACATTTAATAAACACCAATACAAAAGCAAATTACTGCAGATGCTGGAAATCTGAAATAAAAACAGAATGCTGGAAATACTCAGATCAGGCAGCATCTGTAGAGAGAGAAACAGAGTTAATATTTCAGGTCCATGGTCATCGACCTGAAACGTTAACTCTGTTTCTCTCTCTGCAGATGCTGCCTGACCTGCTGAGTATTTCCAGCATTTTCTGTTTTTATTATTAATAAACACCAATGTTGCCTGAAATCAGCAGCGCTTTTAAAACGGTAAGTAGAGAGAATTAAGTAATTAAGGTAATTGCATTTCAATATTTCAATGAGGTGCGAAAAGTTTATTGAATTGCCAGAAATAGTCAACACACTCAATACGTTGCAAGCCGCACCTCTGTAATTGATTCTTATGGTGACGTGAATTTGCTCCGGACAGATTTGCTAATTAATTGTAGGTTTTTCATCTCCACTACTCAATCTGGAACTGCATTAAAGTGATATTCTGAATTTACCTTTCCATTTCCTTAACTATCTTGTATACCTCCAAGATCATCTCTCAGATGCCTTCTTTCAGGCTGAAGAGTCCAAGTCTATCCAGATATTCCTCATAACTCAGGTCCCTGACACTGGGCATCAATCTCATGTCTCTTCTATGCCTTCTTCCAACACCTGAATGTCTTGTTAGCCACCAGAAAAGTCCATAGTACTCATCGTGAGGTCTAAGAGTACTGCACAGTTTGATCGTGATTTCCTCTGATTTATATTCTACTATTTTGGCCATACAGTTAAACGTTCTGATGAAAGGTCATCGACCTGAAACGTTAACTCTGTTTCTCTCTTCACAGATGCTGCCTGACCTGCTGAGTGTCTCCAGCATTTTCTGTTTTTAGTCCTAATGACTTTGTTGATTACTGATCTGCAATAGTTGGACCTGTTGAGAATCCAACCCAAGATTCCTTGATCTCTTCCAACTTCATCCTTATCTTTTCATGGAGTATGCGCATCATCTGTTTTTCCTTCCACTGTGCATGGCTTGTCTGCATTAAATTTCATCTGCCATTGTTTTGCCCAGATGCATAATTTGTATAGACCATTCTTAATTTATGAGCTGCATCTCCTAGTTTGGAATCATCTGCAATTTTGACCAATTTACACAGAGTTTCTGAATTCTGGGAGGATTTTATTCCCCTAAAATGGGCAGCTTTGGGTCAGGTGGGATGTAAAAATGTTAAAAATCTGAAATCCGATCCCAACCTGCCCACTTCCGGTTTTAACGGAGGTGGGATTGGTTGGGGGGGGGGGGGGGGGGGGGGGGAGGGGGGTAAACGAATCCACTCGCAGGAGGCTGCGTGAATCAAAATTATCCATTTTAAATTTAACCCTGGCTGCAACAGCTAAAGGGAGGCAAGGACTCCTGGATCCAGGAGGTAAGTGCCTTTCCACTTATCTGCTGGATCCAGTTACCTGCTTCACTATCCCCCCCCACACCCCTCTTCCGATCTCTCCACCGACCCCTCCGATCCCGGACCCCGATCTTCCTATCTCCCCTCTGGTCTCCAATCCCTCCCTCATCTCCACTCCCCAACTGCGGTCTAGTGCCGAACGCTTACCTGCCCGACAGCCAGCCAGCCTCTTAATCTGGCTGGCTGTGGCCGGGAAACAGACGAAAAATGGCAGAATCTGAGGGGAACCTCAGATTCTTCTTTGCTCCCCCCCCCGCCCCCCAACTCACTCCCTGTCTCAGAGATAAGATCGGGGACCTCGTCACTGATGTAAATTAGAAACAGTAGTGGCCCTAATACTGAGGCTTGGGGCACTCCACTCAGTGCTTCAATCCCAATAAGTCAGTTAATTCAAATATGAAAGGCTTAAAGAAAGAGCTAACAGATGGAACAAGACTTATATGAACAGGGAGAAATAAAGCAGCACAACAGTCAGACAAACCAAGAGACAGACAATAAAATGTGAGCCAGACAGAGAGAGAGTGGAAGACAAGCAAAGACAGAGAGAGGCAGAAAGAATTAGATTGGGACACATGCAGAAAAGCATTAAAAAATGTTGCCCAAGTGTCACTGTGGGAGATCAACGAGTCTGATTATAAATGAACAGTGAGAAGTGTAGCAGTAAATACTATTTATTTCAGAATTATAGCTGAATTGTGTGGAAAAAGGCACCATGAAACTATACAAATACAATATCAAATCCTTCTAAATGGATTTAAGTTCTCAAATGTACAACATTCTTTTCAGTTCAGCATGTTTTCATAAAATTACAGCAAGATAACAAAATTTTAAGTTCAAACAGTGAAATAAACTATTTGCATGTGAAATCTTTTGGTGTCTGTATGTAACATAGATATGACATTACATGGGGGAAATGGGGTGTCAGTGGTACACTTCAAAACTACAGGTTCCATACCAAGGGCTGTAGGGTCGTAGCTAAGTTTTTTTTTTTAAATACAACTTTCTGGTCAAGCTTTAAGACCAAAATTGTGTATTTAATAAGATAAAGAAATTGCTCCATTAGGTCAATGACATCTTCTACATTGACATTTCTACATTAAATGCCATTCACAGAAAGTACCCCCACCTATTTTAGTGCCTCATTAGCAAAATTAATAATCTTACAGATTTTCTGAATTTAAATCTAATAGACAATACTAACTCAAACATTCAATCCTATTCCCTTTTATCATTCCACTACAGAACGTTACATACTTAGTTTACTGCATTAAGTCTCATTACAATAAACCGAGCAGAATATTAAATTATATTCACCAAAGAGGAATGCAATCAGCATTATGATTGCAAAAGATATGCTGAATTTTACTGGAATCACAATGATATTTTTTACATAATCCTGTCCTACACCACAATAGCAAAAACTCAGCAAAACGTGCTCGTTAAAGCTTGTCCTTTTCGGAGATGCACTTCACTGGTCCATCAATTTGTGCCTTCTGCGCATAATTTCTAAAAAGTCAGATGATCCCTCAGTGGCTTCCTAAAAATCAAAAAAAAGTTTCACGGTAATGACGCTTCACTAATGACTGTTTCCTTCATCGAAAGATTCCACTCCAGAGTCACAGCCAGCAGCATTGAGTTTCTCTTGCCTCCGTTTCATGATCTCTTCCAATTCTGAGGTCCCACGTTTATCCTGAAATTAAACAATATACAAGTTTTAGAATTATGTATATGTTGTGTGGGAGGAGGGGCGGGGGTGGGGGGAGAAAGAGAAGAAAGAAGAGAAAGAAGAGGAGGAGAACCTCAAGATGTTCAGCTCTCAAATGAACTGAATTTAGTAACTCTCATAGTACTTATGTTTAAAATGTCCTCTTATGCATGCTTCAGTCTTTTCACATTACATTAAATTGAACATTTATTCGCATTTTCTTCAATTTTAAAACAGTTCTTCAATTTAAGACTGCCAAATCACATTTCTCAGCAGTTCCCAATTTAACCCAGTAAAAACTGAACAACCTGGTTCTCCAGACAGATTTACTACATCAAGTTTTTTTTATACCATAAACCTGTGCCAGCTCTATGGTGACTGCACAATTAGCAATTTCACCAAGTCCTTCTGCTGGCTGACTTCACATCACATAATATTTTGTACTTATGTGCATTAAACACTGTACATAGCAATGCAAGCTTGGTATTTTTGCTAATTGGATAGCTGTTCAAAGAGCCGGCACAGGCACGATGGGCCGAATGGCCGCCTCCTGTGCCATAAGATTCTATGATTCTTATTTAAATTGATGTATGCTTGTACACATCGAAAGAGCTAACTTACTATAACCTGGCCTTTTAAGGACGTTAGCTCCCACTTGTAATGAGCACATTTATGGAGTAGGTGATCAGAGTGCCATCTACTGGTTATATATTTGATGACCTAATTTTATACATCACTTATTGTAAAGATTTAACTTGTCATTGATTTTATATGACAGAAAAGTTAAAAGATATCCACCAATACTATAAACTAAAAGAGGCTAGACACTGAAGCCATTTAACCAGACAGTGTGGCATTCCAATGTCGACATTTAAGACATGCAGACAACTGTACGTTCAATGCAAATTAGTTCAAGATATTTCAATCTGATCTAATCAGTAAGGCTAGTAATTTGTTGCAAGAATTTTTCCCACAGATCCAATGGAGTTGCAAGGAAAAAATTGGCAAAACACAGGGTTTGGTTAAAGGCGCATTATTCTATATTAAATGCAAGTTTGATTGCAAATTACAACCTCTACATCCAAAGAGGTGAGTGCTAATTCTCAGCAACACTCCCCTCCGTTGTTTCAGCTGGTACAGCAACAAATGAGCCACTGGCTCACAGCACCTTCCACTGCCACACTGACAAGTCACTAGGCTTCCAATCAAAGGATCAGACTTTTTTTCCCCCTCTGCTCCCACCCAGCCCCACCACCTTTGCCCACTGAAGAAGCTGACTCGTGCTTGGGATCTGGTTTCATAAGTGCCAGCTATCCTCCATTGGCTTGCCTAGCCATTGTTTGTGTTGCAGGCTTGATGACACCAGACAGGCTATTCATTTTTGGAAAGCATCATGGTCAATCGCAATGCCGTACACTGTATGGCTTTATAAAATACTGTAGAAAAATTGAAGCTTAAAAGGAACGTCGTAGTCTGGAGTTACAACTAAATTCAAGACCTGCATGATAACTTAATGCACAAATACAGCAGTGCCGAAACAGGAAAATAGGTGACTATGTTTAACTAACGTGATAGCATGCTATAGTCTAAACACCTACAAAGCATTTGGGAATAAACATCCTTAATACAAAAGTATCAGTCGGATTTTTTTTTTTTTAAATAGTGAGTAATCTCTCGTTAAACTACAATAAATTCTACACAAACCATCTCATTGTGCCATCTACAAGAAGCTATCTCCATTGTTAATATATTATAATTTTCCATTCATTAAACTGGGAATTTTTTTTGCCACGAGTTAGTGTAGATGATGGCTGTACTGGTACTAATATTTCCATATCCACTTCCAAAATGAAGAGTACGAGAGAGTTAGGAAGTTAGTTAGGAAATGGTTGCTTTTTAAAAAAAATATAAATAAAAGCTCGTTTCCCTTCCCCTGCCACCAATTTCCCTCCAACAAAGTAAGATTTAGAATTGCTTTTTCAAAAGTGGCAGGGAAAGTAATATATTTTGGGTGAGCATCTTATTTACTGTCCAATTTTATACGGATGGCCTCCAGGAGGGCTGCTGAAATACAGCGATGTGTCAGTTCAGTTTTTGAGTGAGACTGACTAAACCGCCTATGGTGGAAAGAAGAGGACAAAGGTGCAATTTTTTGTTCCCAATGAAACTAAAATGCAACTTGGACCGTAGGCAAAAAATCCTGCCCCAATTACTTTCACTGAATAGGTAACCATTTAAGGAAGTTTTCTTTGGGGGGGCGGGGGGAAGAAATATGGAGCACAAACACTTAAATACATTGCTGTGGCAGTCATTAACCCTTTGAGTACTAACACCTTTTTGTTTTCAAACATTTTTGTCCGGAAAATGTTCAGAATCCACAAGTTATTTGCCAAGTTTTGCTAGTCACTCATTGAAAGACAGATTTGGGAAATGTATAACACCACAAATCATTTCTTTCATAGTATCCTTAGAATTAACTTCAAAAAAGTAATTTTCAATTATGATACAGAAATACAACCGCAGTGCTCAAAGGGTTTTAGGTTTTCTTTTTGATGATCTAACAAGGCTGCATTTCAAAACAGTCAAATATACAAACTATACAACTATCAAAAAAACCACCAGATTACATTTAAAACTGGATTTAAACTTCAAAAGTAGTCAATGCAACATCTTAAAATTATGATTTATTCCCTCATTTAAAACACAAATGTTGAAGTTTACTACAAGGACCAGATAACTACTATACTATAAATTTGTAATATTACTCCAGCCAATTTAGACCTGAAAGATGACTCCTGTAAACTGCCAATTTAAGCGAGAAAGTGGAGCATAATCTTACTGTTACTTAAACTTGAATAGGAAGAGATAGTCAGGACCCATGGAGTCAGCAGAGCACCTGGAAGTAGGAAGACAGCAAGAAACCACAAAACAAGCCAACAAAAACCAAGCCAAAGAAAATGAAGAAAGCAGTTCACCACATGCACAATTAAACAGATTTAATTCTTGAAAAGTCAACATTGTAAAACACATTATTTAACAGAAATAACAGTCCAGGTTGATAAAAGTTTACTTAAATGATTTGAGGGGTGGGTTTTTAGGGCAGAGGGGGAAAATAGCACTTCTTTTTTTAAGCCAATTTGTTTCCTTTTCCTAACAATTTTCTTCCATGATGCACCATTCACAGCAGAGGAGTTAAGCTGACCTGCTCCCAGGCATCAGCAAACTGTGCTGTGAAAGCATCCACTAGAAGCTGGATGACAGCAACTCAGGGATGGCTGTCCCTGCCTCTGCCTCAACAGGGAGAAGCAGCTTGTATCCTCTTGTGCTTCTCCATAATGGCAAGGCTGAGATCAGGCACTCTGCACTGTAGGCGATTAACACACATCCCATCACTCTGGGGTACCACACCGTGGCCCGATGCAAAAAGCACGCTTCCAATATTGCAGCATATAAATCGTTTAACTTTGCTTTGGGCCTCAGCTTCACATTTGCAGTCAAATATCACCAACATCACAAGATCACAAAGATAATTACTGACAAGGAAAGCCATTTAGCCCATTTGACTCATTCACACAGTGAGATCCCAACATCCCTCTCCCCACCACCACCCTATTTTAGCAGCCAATTATTTCTTAAATGATTCCATGGTTTTTCTTCCAATACTCTTGTCTAGAAGTTTATTCCACATGTTGATCACTGTTCATGTGAAGAATAATTTCCTGATATCTGTCCTGAAAGTACACATCTTGAGTTTGAACCTGTATCCCCTAATGCTACCTCCATAGTTTAATTTGAAGTAATTTGCCAGGTTATGTTCTCCTATACCCTCTACAAGATCACCTCTCAGATAGCTCCTTTCCTGGCTGGAAAGGCAAAGTTTTGCCAGTCTTTGCTCATAACTCATACTTCCAAAACTGGGGATTGTCCTTGTGGCACTTCTGTGCAATGCCTCCAGTGCTTGAATTTCTCTCTTTTCTTGTGACCAGACCTGGACACAGTAATCAAGGTGCAGTCTGACCAGCACACTATAAAGTTTGATCATTATTTCCTCCTACTGTTTTGGCTATGTAGTTCAGCATCATATTGGCTTTGTTAACTGCTGCTCTGTATTGGTTGCATATGTTTAGCATCAAGTCTACTAAGACTCCCAAGTCTCTTTCAGCTTCACCCTTGGCTATTCCAACACCATTCATGGAGTATGAGTCATCTATTTTTGGTTCCTATGTGTAGCACTTTACATTAGTCTGCATTAAATGTCATCTGCCATTATTCAGTCTGCTTACATATTTTGTCCAACTCATTCTGTAGTTTGAGCTGCCTCTTCTGATTCCACAGCCCCTCCTAGTTTGGTATCATTTGCAGGTTTTACCATTTCGCATTGAATTTCTGAATCAGTCATTTATTTAAATTAGAAACAGTAGCAGACTCAATACTAAGCCCTGAGGCACCCCACTCAGTACTGCCCCCTGGTTCGCTGACATAACACCTTTAAACCAGTACTCATTGTTTCCTACCCTTCAACCAGTTTCTATTCCTTCCCAAGGTTTACCCTGAATCTCTATAGCCTGGAAATTAATTAATAGCTTTTAGTATGGAACTTTGTCAAAAACATTTTGGAAGCCAAGGTACACCACTGGGTTGTCACTTCCTCAAACAAGTCAAGGACGCTGGTCAGGCAGGATCTTCTCCGTCTGAATGCAAGTTGATTGCTGTTTACCAGATTGTCATTGTACAGATAGTTTCAAGTTTAGTCCTGATAACCAATTCCATTATTTTATATGGAATGGAGTTAGACTAATAGGCCTGTAATTGTCTCTCTGTTTTGTCACCCTTTTGAAAACAATTTCATGTTAACCAGTTTCCAATCATCTGATACCTCCCCAGTGTCCATTCACTCCCTCAATGATTGCCAGTGCTTCACAAACCTCTTCCCTAGTCTCTTTCAGCAATCTGAGATAAATCCCATCAATCCCTGGGGATTGAATTATGTTAAGCCTAATTAAGATTGTTGAGGACTTCGATCTCATTTATAATAAAGTTATTGATTTACCTTGGAATATCTTCATTTATCTTGTTTTTTTCTTTGGAGGGGAGCATGTTGCTCATGTATTCCCTTGTGAATACTTGGGAGGAATCGTTTACTATTTTGTGCTGAGTTTCAAGCCCATCTTCATCCTTTATATCTCTTCTACGACTATCCTCTTGCTCTTTTGGTACTGATAGATTTATTTTACTGCTACACTGAGCCTCAGCTGCTATGCTTTTTCCCAGATCTCTTTGCCCTTTGGATCACCTTTTTCACGTTTCTGCAATTTGTTGCATTCATCCCAGTGGGACCGCCCACTCCTTTCTTCCTGGGGGATGTCTATATGCCATTTCTCCTCTCTATCCTCACTTTTAATTTGCATGCTCATCCATTTAAGGTCACCTTTGTTTAATCGGAGTTCAACATAGTCAGAACAGGCCAAGAAGGTTTATGGTTAGATGAAGACTCAAACTACAGATTTAAAAAAAAATTTTTTTTTTAATAAGAAGTCAAATTGCAAGCCTTTTTACTCTAATCCATTATTGGCTTATTAAGCAAACAGTTTAACATCAAAAAACTGAACAAAAACAGAAGTGGTTTAACGTCAAAATGTCTGAAAAGGAATCTGGTGCATTAGCCAGACTTGGCACATAGAGCACAAAAATTTAAAACAGGGATTTAATTATTGACTTTGGATCAAGAACTCTATGATGGGACAGGGCTTGGTATATTTGAATTCAGTGCTCGCATTACTTGCATGTTCATTTGGCGATTGCTGTAAGAGCACAAAACTCTTGTCAACTGGGAAGTAAAACACTTTGACCTACTCTTGCTGCCACGTGATGCTCTCTCACTGTGCATCAATTTCAATAGCAAAACATATTTTAAGGGATAACAGATGATATGAAAATGTGCATCAAAATTTGTCAATACTGGTAAACAATAACCCATTCTACTTTTCAACTGAACAGCAATAGATAGACCCAATCCTCACTGCTCTTTTCTTTTCCCCCTCCCAAAATCAGCCTGGTGTAGCCCTTTTAAAAATCAGGTCATATACTGTATTTAGTTTCATTTGTTATGGTTCTTCTATTTCTTTTATCTGTTGCACTTTTCCTTATTTGGATGCATTTTCCTCTTCTCAATCACTCATAACTGCTTCTTCCTAAATGCTATAAGTCAGTATTGAAGAGTAGAGACAATTGGATATGACCAGCCCATTTCAATGGCATTGTATTGTGGGGGAGGGGAAAAGAGGGAAATGGTAGTCCTAATTGGGGGGGGCAGGGCGAAAGAGAAAAGAGTGCGAGTGGAATGGGGGAATGAGAGGAGCACAGTTGGAAGGGCAGAGCAAAATGAGTGCGAGATTTCTACTGGTGTTTTGCAGGATTAAATTCTGCTACTGTCCATTTTTCCTTGCAAATCAGTTGCCTTGATTAACATACATTCTTCTATCTATATACCCAATTTTTTAAAAAGGCCTAGATACACATGTTGGAGATATGTACCTGACATTCAGCAACACTGGGAAGAGAATGTGTCGTGGAGATTAGCAGGACTTGGGTGGGGGGTTGTGGAAAGAGAAGAGGAGGGATAAGAGATCCTGTGCTCTGGAAGGAAGGAGGTTTGTTCCATCACTGAGACAAATAGGTAGATCATATTGAAAAAATAACCATTTCTTCTTTAAATCTGCATTTAGTGTCGAAGTGACACGTGAACATCATGCAGCATTCTGTAGTTTATCACTACAACATGAGCAGTCCTGTGCAGAATTGGAGGTGAACACCTAGAGATATCTGCAGATCACAGTGCCAAAACCAGAAGGCTTCGAATATCAACCAAAATCAATAGTAACAAAAATTTAAATCAAATAATTTTAAATGTATATATGTACAGTCATAGTTATGATACACAAGTGCAGTCATGTTAAAAGTTTAATAAAATATTTGAGAAAAGTATTACCTCCAATGCAGCCTTCTGTACTGTAACCTGACTATAAACCCGAACACCATCTTCAGGACAAACGGTCTTCAGCTCATCCTTGTTTAGAGAGAACAGTTGCGCTCCTGAGAGTACCCCCAAACTGTTCACAGTACTTCAACACAAAACAAAAAGTTAAACCAGAGTGATATGTTGATTCCTAAGCTGACACTTCAGTGCAGTAGTGGGAAGTGCTGCATGGTCAGAGGCATTGGCCCGAAAATTAGACCTAATACGCGAGAGTACGCACTGTGTACTCTCGCGTTTTAGGTCTCCAATTGCCGGTTTCCTGCATGCACTGCGCATGCGCGGGAAACCGGCACTTCGTGAATTCAAAAGGGGGCGGTTCCTAAGTGAACCACGTGCGCGCTACAGGCTGCGCGCACGCAGTGCACTTAGTTATTTTTGCAGCTTTGAACGCGCAGGTAAGCATGGAAGATTTTACACATGAAGAAAGGAGGCGTAAGACCCTCTTAACAAGGTAAGTAGTTAATTAAGTATTATTTTAATTTTTTTTCAACAGGTTTATCTTTTTTAGAGACTTTAAAGAAAGGTAAGTTTATTTTTTATAACTTTTAAAAAGATTTTAAAATTTTTCAAAAATTAAATTTTTTGTTTAAAGTGGTTAATTTATTTAACTATACTTATTTTATTAATGTGATGGCTTTTTTAAATTTAATTGAGGTTTAGCTGTTCTTTTGGGGGTGTGTAGGATTCATAGCTTTGACAGCTCTTGCTGTGAAAACTATGAATGAAAGATGGTGTGCTGCCATTGGCTCTAACTGAATCACGTGATCCCAGAGCTCGCACGAACTAATTGCGTCTCTGGGTCACGCAAGCACTGCACAGCTGCATGTGGGACTGGCCTTGAAACTAAAGTCCGTGTGGGCCCGGAGGAAAAAGGTAGGCGCGGAGTGAGATATCGCGGGGAAGCCTTACCCCCGCGGGAACACTCACTGTTTAATTTCTGGGCCATTGTCTTTTGAACGAGACTAAACCAAGGCCTCATCTGTCTGCTCACGTGGATGTAAAAGACCCAATAACACTATTTTAAAAACAGCTGGGAGTCTTCCTGGTATCCTGGCCAACACTCTGCCCTTCACCAAAAGCAGATTAACTAGTCAGTCATCTTATTTGCTGTTTACGCAACCTTGCTGTGCACAACACTAGTTACTACATTTTCCTGCGAAACACGTGACTGCACGTCAAAAATAATTCATTGGTCGTGACGTGTTTTGTAACATTCAAACTATGCGATTAGGAACTGCAGAATAGCACGTTCTTTTTTGAAACTACACAAAGATGAAATATTAATTGTGGTAATCTTCTGTTCATGTTTAAAGATCATTTTGATTATATACAAAGATTGTATTAAAATCAATACAAATTCTTGTGCTCACAGATTTACTGCTCAAAAAGGAACTAAGTAAGTTTTTAAAAAGCTCACAACCCATAATTGTAATGGATTAGAAATGACATTGTACTCTGTCGTAAAGCTATTACTGAAAGCAAAAGTTCATACAGTAGAATGGGTCAAATGGAGGTGGTCACAGTGGGGGAGCATCTCGGAAATAGTAATCATACTATCAGAAGGTTTAGATTAGTTATGGAGAAGGACAAGGAGCAATCTAGAATAAAAATACTAAACTGGAGGAGGGCTAATTTCAGCAAATTGAGGAGGGATCTGGCCTGGGTAAACTGGAGTCAAAGACTGGCAGGCAGAAATGTAATGGAGCAATGGGTGGCCTTTAAAAAGGAGATGGTTCGGGTACAGTTTAGGTACATTCCCACAAGGGGGAAAGGGAGAGCAACCAAAGCCAGAGCTCCCTGGATGAAGAAGGAGTTAGATAGTAGGATGAAGCAGAAAAAAGGTATGTACGACAGATGTCAGCTAGATAATGCAAAGGAGAATCAGGCTGAATATAAAAAGTACAGAGGGGAAGTGCAGAGGAGAAGTGAAAAAGGAAGCAAGAGGGGCAAAGAGACATTACGAGAATAGATTGGCAGTTAACATAAAAGGGAATGCAAAGGTATTTATGAATGGAGAAATGTGTCAACTGAGACAAACAGAATGGGGCGTGTAGTCCTACTTGGTAAAGTATCCCAACAAGCTGTGGCAGTTTATTGCAACGGCTAACATAAAAGCAAATCCAAAAGTCTTCTATAGGTATATTAACAGTAATAGGGTTGTCAGAGGAGCGGTGGAACTGATTAGGGACCAAAAGTGAGATCTATTGGTGGAAGCAGAAGGCATGGCTGAGGTACTAAATGAGTACTTTGCATCGGTGTTTACCAAGGAAGAGGACTTCACCAAAGCTATGATAAACGAGGAGGTTGCTGGAATCCTGG
The DNA here is from genome assembly GCA_030390025.1 of Squalus acanthias. Classification (NCBI taxonomy): domain Eukaryota; kingdom Metazoa; phylum Chordata; class Chondrichthyes; order Squaliformes; family Squalidae; genus Squalus; species Squalus acanthias. The sequence goes on along the minus strand of CM059434.1, from coordinate 86,766,403 downwards.
ATGAAATAAAAATAAAGATGAGATCCCAGACAGGCTGGTGATAAGTCACCTGGTCCGGATGGGATGCATCCTAGGTTGCTGAGGAAAGCAAGGGTAGAAATTGTGGAGGTGGTGGCCACAATCTTCCAATCCTCCTTAGACACAGGAGTGGTGCCTTGGGATTGTAGTAGAGCAAACATGCTGCAGCGATGTAGTTCAAGTAACACCTGACAGCAAGTCAATCAAATGTTGTCTGTTTGATCGCTTTTTTTGCCTTTTGGTCTCAATCACAGTAAGTATGTGGAGACCTAATTTGCTGACATAATCTCAGCGATCCCCTTGACCTCGGCATATCTAACACACATGCTGTAGTTCTGAAACAGAGGCTTGTAATTGGGAATGAGTAAACTTTCTTCAATTACTTGGGATTCATTTTGTTAAGTATTAACCGTTTACAGTACATAACTAAAGTTTTCTTTGTGAGGTGTACCCACAAACTGAGCATGTGGCTGATCTGCATAGGAGACAACAATGTTTTTCCAGCTTCTATGGAATTAATGCATTAAAATCATAGAATAGCACAACACAGAAGGAGGACATTCAGCCCGTCGTGTCTGCGCCTGCTCTTTCGAAGAGCAATACAGTTAGGCCCCACTCCCCCGCTCTGTCTCCATATCCCTGCAATTTTTTCTCCAAGTATTTATCCAATTCCCTTTCGAAAGCTACTATTGAATTGGTTTCCACCCCATCAACCAGTGCATTCCAAATCCTAACCACTCGTTGCACAAAAAAGTTTTTCCTCATGTCGCCTCTAGTTCTTTTGCCAATCACCTGAAAACTGTGCCCTCTGGTTATCAACCCTACAGTTTCACTTCATCTGCTCTATCTAAACCCTTCAAGATTTTAAACACCTATCAAATCTCCTCTTAGCCTTCTGTTTTCTATATCTTAGATAAGTTTGCTGCTACTGCCCCCTTTATCCCATGGGCTTCAATTTTGCTAACAAGCATAATATATGGTACTTTGAAAGTCCATATACACATCAACTGCACTGCCGTCATTCACCCTCTGTTACCTCGTCAAAAAACTCAATCAAGTTAGTCAAACACGATTTGTCCTTAACAAATCTGCGCTGGCTCTCCTTTAATTAGTCCAAACTCAGCCATGGCTCAGTGGGCAGCACTCTCGCCTCTGAGTCAGAAGGCTGTGGGTTCAAGTCCCACTCCAGAGACTTGAGCACAAAAATCTAGGCTGACACTCCAGGGCAGTGCAGAGGGAGTGCTGCACTGTCGGAGGTGCTGTCTTTCGGATGAGACTTTAAACCGAGGCCCCTCAGCTCTCTCAGGTTAATGTAAAAGATCTCATGGCACTATTCCGAAGAGGAGCTGGGGAATTATCCTGTGTCCCTGGCCAATATTCATCCCTTAATCAACATTTAAAAAATTATCTGGTCATTATCACATTGCTGTTTGTGGGAGCTTGCTGTGCACAGATTGGCTGCCACGTTTCCTACATTACAACAGTGACTACACGTCAAAAAAGTGCTTTGGGACGTCCAGAGGTCTTGAAAGGCGTTATATAAATGCAACTCTTTCTTTCTTTTCATACTTGTCTAAGTGGCTGTTAATTTTCTCCCAGATTATTGTTTCTAAAAACTTCCCCACCACCAACGTTAAACTGACTGGCCTACAATTGCCAGGTTTATTCTTATCCCCTTTTTTGAACAAAAAGGTGTAACATTTGCAATCCTCCAGTCCTCTGGCACCACCCCTATATCTAAGGAGGATTGAAAGATTGTGGCCAGCACCTCCACAATTTCTCCCCTTACTTGCCTCAGCAACCTAGGATGCATCCCGTCCAGACCAGGTGACTTATGCACTTTAAGTACTGCCAACCTTTCTAGTACTTCCTCTATCTATTTTTATCTCATTCAGTATCCCGATAACTGCCTCGTTTACCATAGCTTTGGCAAAATCCTCTTCCTTGGTAAGCAGTGATGCAAAGTACTCATTCAGAATCTCAGCCATGCCTTCTGCCTCCACCAATAGATCTCCATTTTGGTCCCTAATTGGCCACACCGCACCTCTGACAAACCTTTTACTGTTAATATACCTACAGAAGACTTTTGGATTCATTTTTATATTAGCCATTGCAATAAAATACCACAGCTTGTTGGGATACTTTACCAAGACTATACGACTCATTCTATTTGTCTCAATAGGCAAATTTCTCCGTTCATAAATATAAATCTGGATTGACAAACAGCAGTACTTACTATACCTACAAGTGAACTAGTTCACTAATTTTGTTTCATGGAGTTGGATCATTTTTGTACTTGATGTTTGATTCTGATGTGTACTTACACAGCATTAAATCCCTTAGACCGTAACCATTCTGCTACTTCCTCTGGGGATGAATCATAGGAAATGCCAACTGTAGAACTGTTGCTCCGCAACACTTGGAATTTTTTCTGAGCTTGACTACGTCCAATTGTAAGTCTATGTGCTAGCTCATCCTGCACTTCTTCCATATGGGATTTCCGGCCTATCGTCAAAGAGTTTTACAGAAAACATCTTAGATAAGATTCTGTAACCTTCCAGAAGCAATATACCTTTGAAAGTGCGAACTTTAAAAAAAATTGCAATACAATTATTTCAGTGATAATTTAAAATAATTGCTCTCAAGTCGGATTTTACCTCAGCCGGTCTGCCTTGCACAATGAAATTTCACTGAGCAGCGGATACAGATTTGAACATTGAAGAGATTTTGAACACACTCCTGAAAGTGTAACTCAGTTATTGGCCTTACACGTTAGCAAAAAAAAAGCCCATCATTGCTGCTTTCAGCACCAAAAGACCCAAAAAACACCAGGGAAATGACATGGTGATGCAAATACTACAAAGAGGCAGCTGCCATCTTCATATCTGTTGTCAGTAGGGAGGAGTAGTCTTGTTACACATCACAGCACTACACAGAAACTGCAGCACAGAAACAGGACATTTGGCCCAACTGGTCCATGCTGGTGTTTATGCTTCACACGAACCTCCTCCCATCCGAATTCATTTAACCCCATCAACATGTTCCTTTCTCCTTTGTGTATTTATCTAGCTTTCCCTTAAATGCATTTATGCTATTCATCTTAACTACGCATTGTGGCAGCAAATTCCACATTCTAACCACTCTCTGGGTAAAGAAGTTTCTCCTTAATTCCTTATTGGATTTATTCTTCTTTTTATGGCCCTTAGTTTTGGACTCCATACAAGTGGAAACATAATCTTGAAATTTACCCATTGAACCCCTTCATAATTTTAAACATCAGCAAGAACTGGAAGTAGCAATTTCTTGACAACAATAATTGCCATACCAAATCCACTGAATATGAACTGCTGTAAAGGCTTCATCACAGATGCTGAGAATTTAATGTTGGAGATGAGGCTTCAGCCCATATTTTCTAACTGCACAAAAAAGCTAAAAGGTCCTTGGCACTCAATTTCAAAGCACAGTCACAAGAACATCATGGGACTGATTTAACAATAATTGCACGGACCCTTGACTCTGAATACCTAAAACGCCAGGCACGTTCTTTTAACTTTAAATTCTAAATACCAAAGTAATAACCATTTTGTCTTGAAGCCAACCAAAAGGGTGGAAGTTACACTGCAACCACAAAGTCCTCTTAACAAAATAATCTAATTAAACTCTAATATGGGAAGGTTATTGAACATTAAATAGCCACAAACAAAATGATTGCTCTGTGGTGATTTTAACTTGGCCTAGTTTGAGAGATTGATCTGGAAGTGGTATTTGATGTTTCAATAAATGGCAATGCCTTTCAAATGCAATATTTAATCATATGGGTTGATCTAAAGCAAACTCGAGGACTTGTGACCAACTGCTTCATGGAGCAGTACATCAATGCACTAGCAGATAGTATCAGATTTTTTGGTTGATCAATGGTTTACAAACTGCATTTTTAAAAAAAAATTGCATATTCAGACCTTCTGAATGGATAAGATCATAATTATTTGTTCGACTAAATAATGAAGATGGAACTGAACTTTACTCTGCTTCTCCAACTTACGGTTCAGTAGTGCGTGCCCATCCCTCTGAACATCCTTTTGTGCACCAGTGCTCTCAATAGAACTGCTACTGTTCTGACGACTGACATTCCTAGAAGATCCTTTAAATATACCACCTGCAAATGAGGATGTAGGGGAGGCAGAGATATGTGCTGGTGGGGGTGAAGGAGCAGGTGGTATTGGAACAGGAGATCTTGCGATGTAATCCAACTTCTGTTTCTGTAGATGAGAACGACCTTTATAATTATTTTCCCCCAAACTGAAAAGATTTAGCAAATACCTACAATCTAAAAAAACTTTAATGGGAAACTTCTTAGATTATAGGGCTACAAATAATCCATTAACCGTTATCATAAGGAACAGTGGTAGCTAGGATGTGAGATCCAAAGGTAAGATTTGGTAAAACTGAAAATGGTAAAAAAAAAAAAATGAAGGCCAGTGTTAGCATTTCTAGCCAGCTACACTGATCTGGAAAACAATGAGGGGAGAGAGAGGGTTGGTGGGGACAGCAGGGAGTAGCCCTGTTGTTTTGAGTTGGTGCCACTCATGGTTGGTGGACAAGTTGCTACACTGAAGGGACAGTTTGTGTTGTGAGCTCCCTCTTTAAAAGATATCCTATCCGCTCTTGACTTCTTGGGGTGGGGGTTCGTATGCCACATGCCAACATTCCAAGATATTTCTGAAATACCAAGATGCCCAAACCCAGTTACTTTGGTCTGAGTGCATCAGGCTGGAACAGCAACCCAGTGTCCCCAACACCACAAAAGACCTAAAAATACAGAACCCAGTTCAGATTGCTGCCTAAAACCAGACTCCAAATAATGTGTTTTACAGGCCATTTTAAAGTTAACAGACTGATAAAAGAACAAAAGAGTTAATCAACATGTGAATTAGCCGTGTGCCAAAGATATAAACACATCTGTAGTCAGGATTAAAAGAAGTTAATCACTGGCAGAAAGGATTAGCATACATACTTAACTATTAAAATTCAAATGAAACTATATTTGCTAACATTTTCACAAATATTGAAACAGGGTTTACCCTTCAGAACACAATCCCATTCTTGAATGCCATGAGCACAAGCAGAACATACAAATTACCTCAGATAGTTCTCCAAGTAATTGCTGTCAGCAAGTGTTTGAAGCCAAATGAGAACCAAAACAAAACAAAGGCATGAAGTGAAGATGAATGCATAAACTTAAGTAATGATAAACTACTCTAGTTCACATGACAGCAGTGATGGAGGGGAAATTTCAAACAGAAATGTTTCATCATGTTTGCTCATAAATTATCCAACATCAGAACATGCGCAGCAAATATTTAGATATGGAAATGTAGGTAACACAGCAAGCTGCAGTTCTAGGTTTGAAAGCAGGTAGCTAAGGTACATGGAGACTCATATGTGCTGAGTGAAGAGATGTTTAGTGTAGTCTGGACTAAAAGTGTATTCTGGGCTTACATCATAGTACCATTAGAATGTTTATCTTGAACCAAACTGCACATGTCTGCTCAGCATTACACAGCTGCATTCAGTCATTGCAGACTACTTGCAAAGTATGCAATAGTAGCACCGATAGCAGTAGTGCCACATGTTGCTAAACTATTCCACCAATCTGGAAGAATTTGAACCAAAGCTGTAGTTGGAGAATTTTTTTTCATGAGTTAATTATTAGAAATAAGCAAGAGGTGGGAACAGGGCAACATTACTGTATTTGAGAGAAGAAAATACATAACACAGTATTTACAAAACATGACTTGTGTGAACGCTAAATCAGCCCTTCATGGGAAGCTATAGAGAAGACATTACTAATTAACTCCATGCTGCCCCATTTTAAGCCCTGCTGCTAACCAAAGCTGTATTTTACAGGCCCAGGCCTCACACCAGTGCCACCTGACTGGGGCTCAATAGGTTACAGAAATGTCTGCTAGCCATTAATAAATGGTACGGACAATGCCTGGGCCCATAATAGGTGGAATAGTTATCCTTTGTCTAGACCAGTAGACGCACACACTGTCAAAGATTTGAGATTTACACTGTGGATTGAAGTGCCTAAATTGCTTTGACCTTATATTTATAATTTAAGATCCATTATCCATCTAAACTGCATTATACATATTAAATCAATTACTGGCGTCATGCATGGCCCATGGCCGTAAGGGCTGGAGCAACATTTTGCACCCAAGTAACTTTCTTTTAGCAATTTTAATTAAAAACCTTCTAAATGAAGAAATGGTCAGTGGTTCTTCTAATTCAGTTGCGCACTTGAGCTTGTATTTTGGAAGTTAATGAGTGGAAATCCAGTATGCCATGTTATGCCTGACTGCACTTCTTCAAAGGAGCTTTGCGAATGGTTGCGCTGAGAATGTTTCAAAACTTAGTTAAATTGAAATTTAAAATCAGGGCCAAACACATTAGGTAGTGTGGATCATGCACATGGGACTTCCTCTTTCACAAAAAGAACTTTAAAAATTCACTGTTCAACCAGGGATATCACTCCAAATGCAAATTTAATACTCAACACCTGTACTGTTTGTTGAGTAGTCATTCAATACATCTTCAGTGCAGCACTACTGAAACTGCATCAATGACACCAGCACACGACAGACTCAAAGGAAAAAGTAGCCTAAAATTAAGCGTAGCTTATTTTAATTAGACTTCGAACACCCTTGGCCTGGCTTCCTACAGCAGTGAAGTTATTTTTCCTCCCCACTTATCAATTTACATTTTTTGTCTTTTTAGATCCACTTACACCATATGCCATTTCCCCAGTCAAACAGGTAATCTGTTCTCGGTTAAAGTCTCTGCCACTCGACAAGGTCACAAAACGATCTGTGGTGACTTACCTACAAAATCTTTCCTCCTTCTCCAATGGGATCCCATGACCAGGAATCCACTATTAGAGTACCTAAACCAAAAATATTATCCCACCATTCTGTGGCATAGCACACTGGAGTATTAACATGTTGTACCACCTATAATTACCCTTTATTCCATTCAAATTAAGTAAAAAAGGTAGTTGAGGCAAACTGCAATCATATTATTAGCTAAAGAAATCAGGCCAAAGGTTACAGCTAAGAATGTAACTTGGGAAGCTTCTACAGAATTCTTTTAGCTAGGAGGACCAGTAAGGACCCGATAAAAGATACTGGAGTTTGGGAAAATTCACTCATCCAGGGCAAACCATGGCCCTACCTTGAACAATTCAAATTCCTTCTTTGGCATCAACAGCTGCCGAAACAGTAGATAAAAATGTAGTTAACTGGAGTATTTAAACAGCTGGGGAAGAAAAAAAAATTCAGATACATAATACAGCATTTACCTGAATAGTCTGACTGTAAAGTCCTTCAGGCACTCCTTCACCAGACTCATGAGGGTCTCTCATTAGATCCAGAATGTTGTTTGGCACATAGCCCAACATTCCACTATGGTTTTTCACTTTCCACCATTGTTTCCTGTCATCAATGATCTGTAGCAATGGAACATAATCATATCAATATATTCCACAAAACTTGCACCAGGATAACACCATAATTCAAGCATGCCCAGTTTAATATTTAAAAAACATAAGAAATAGGAGCAGGAGTAGGCCATTCGGCCCCTCGAGCCTGCTCCAGCTAACAATATCATGGCTAATCTTCTACCTCATCTCCACCTTCCTGCCCGATCCCCATATCCCTCGATTCCCTTAATATCCAAAAATCTATCGATGTCTGTCTTGAATATACTCAACGACTGAGCCTCCACAGCCCTCTGGGCTAGAGAATTCCAAAGATTCACCACCCTCAGTGAAGAAATTTCTCCTCATCTCAGTCCTAAATGGCTGACCCCTTATTCTGAGACTGTGACCCCTGGTTCTAGACTCCCCAGCCAGGGGAAACATCCTCCCTGCATCTACCCTGTCAAACCCTGTAAGAATTTTGTATGTTTCAATGAGATCACCTCTCATTCTTCTAAACTCTAGAGAATATAGGCCTAGTCTACTCAATCTCTCCTCATAGGACAATCCCCCCATCCCAGGAATCAGTCTGGTGAACCTTTGTTGCACTCTCTCTATGGCAAGTATATCCTTCCTTAGGTAAGGAGACCAAAACTGTACACAATACTCCAGGTGTGGTCTCACCAAGGCCCTATATAATTGCAGTAAGATGTCTTTACTCTTACACTCAAATGCTCTTGTAATAAAGGCCAACATACCATTTTGCTTTCTTAATTGTTTTCTGCACCTCCATGTTAACTTTCAGTGATTCGTGTACAAGGACGCACAGGTCCCTCTGAACACCAACATTTCCCAATCTCTCACCATTTTAAAAAATACTCTGCTTTTCTATTTTTCCTGCCAAAGTGGATAACTTCACATTTCTCCACATTATATTCCATTTGCCATGTTCTTGCCCACTCACTTAGCCTGTCTATATCCCCTTGAAGCCTCTTTGCATCCTCCTCACAAATTACATTCCCACCTAACTTTGTATCATCAGCAAACTTGGATATATTACATTTGGTCCCCTCATCCAACTCATTGATATAGATTGTGAATAGCTGAGGCCCAAGCACTGATCCTTGCGGCATGCCACTAGTTATAGCCTGCCAACCCAAAAATGACCCACTTATTCCCACTCTGTTTTCTGTCTGCCAACCAATCCTCAATCCATGCTAGTATATTACCCCCAATCCCATGAACTCTAATTTTGTTTAATAACCTCGTGTGGCACCTTATTAAATGCCTTCCGACAATCCAAATACACCACATCCACTGGTTCCCCCTTATCTATTCTGCTAGTTACAACCTCAAAACACTCAACAGATTCGTCGAACATGATTTCCCTTTCATAAATCCGTGTTGACTCTGCCCAATCCTATTATTTTTTTTTATTTTTTTTTTAAGTGCCCTGTTACCACGTCCTTAATAATAGATTCTAGCATTTTCCCTACCACTGATGTCAGGCTAACTGGTCTGTAGTTCCCCGATTTCTCTCTCCCTCCTTTCTTAAATAGTGGGGTTACATTTGCTACCTTCCAATGCACGGGAACTGTTCTAGAATCTATGGAATTTTGGATGACCAATGCACCCACTATCTCTATAGCCACCTCTTTCAAAACCCTAGGATGTAGGCCATCAGGTCCAGGGGATTTATCGGCTTTCAGTTCCATTAATTTCTCCAGTACTTTTTTTTACTAATATTAATTTCTTTCAGTTCCTCATTCTCGCTGGACTCTTGGTTCTCCACTATTTCCAGGAGGTTTTTTTGCGTTTTCTTCCGTGAAGACAGACAAAGTATGTTTAATTTCTCTGCCATTTCCTTATTCCCCATTATAATTTCTCCTGTCTCAGCCTGTAAAGGACCCACATTGACTTTTCGCTAATCTTTTCATTTTTACATACCTATAGAAGCTTTTACAGTCTGTTTTTATGTCTCTCGCTAGTTTACTTTCATATTCTATTTTCCCTTCCTTTAATCAATTTCTTGGTCCTCTTTGCTGAATTCTAAAATCCTCCCAATCCTCAGGCTTACTACTCTTTTTGGCAACATTATAAGCCTCTTGCTTTGATCTAATGCTATCTTTAACTTCTCGTTAGCATAGAAACATAGAAACTAGGAGCAGGAGTAGGCCATTCGGCCCGTCGAGCCTGCTCCACCATTCAATACGATCATGGCTGATCATCCAAATCCAGTACCCTGTCCCTGCTTTCTCACACAGAATCCCCATCGAGCCTGCACCGACACATATCCCACCCTATCCCCGTAACCCCACGTATTTAATTCCCCCTAACATATCCCTTCCTATCCTATCCCCGTAACCCCACATATTTAATCCCCCCCTAGCACTAAGGGTCAATTTATCATAGCCAAATCAACCTAACCCGCACATTTTTGGACTGTGGGAGGAAACCGGAGCACCCGGAGGAAACCCACGCAGACACGGGGAGAATGTGCAAACTCCACACAGACAGTCACCCGAGGTCAGATTCGAACCCGGGTCCCTGGCGCTGTGAGGCACCAGTGCTAACCACTATGCCACCGTGTTGCCGTTAGCCACGGTTGGACCACTTTTCCTGGAGTTTTTGTGCCTTAAAGGAATGTGTATTTGTTGTAAATTATGTATTAATTCTTTAAATGCTAGCCATTGCTTGTCTACCATCATACCTTTAAATGTAGTTTCCCAAATCTACCTTAACCAACTCGCCCCTCATACCTACGTAGTTTGCTTTGTTTAGATTTAAGAACCTAGTTTCAGATTTAACGAAATCACTTTCGAACTTAATATAAAATTCTATCATATTATGGTCACTCTTCCCTAAATGCCCCTTTACTGCAAGGTTATGAACTAGCCCTTTCTCATTGCACAATACTAGATCTAAAATAGCCTGTTTCCTAGTTGGTTCCTCAACATACTGATCTAGAAAACTATCTTGGATACATTCCATGAATTCGTCCTCCACACTATTACTGCAAATTTGGTTTGGCCAGTCTATATGTAGATTAAAGTTCCCCATGATAACTGTATTACCCTTGTTACATGCGCCTCTAATTTCCTGATTTATACACTGCCCTACATTACAACTACTGTTTGGGGGCCTATAAACAACTCCCACCAATGTTTTCTGCCCCTTGTTATTTCTTAGCTCCACCCAAACGGTGATTCTACTTCTTGATTTTCAGAGCCAAGATCCTTTCTCTCTACAGTCTTTATCCCATCCTTTATCAGGGCTACCCTTCCTCCTTTTCCATTTTGCTTTTCTCTTCTAAAAGTTAAGTTTCCTGGAATATTTAGTTCCCAACCACGTCTCCATAATGGCTATTAGATCAAACCAATTACTTTCTCTCTGCGCTATTAATTCATCTATTTTGTTGGGAATGCTTCGCGCAGATATAGCGCTCTTAGCTTTGACTTTTTCTATTTTTCCCTGATGTCACCTTAGTCACTGATGCCCTATTACCTTTGTTACTCTCGCTCTCCCTTCCTGACCCACTCTGCTTATTTTTACCCAAAACTCTACTCTGCTCTAGAGCCTTGTCATTTCACTTGCTGCTTTTAAACTTACTCTTTCCTGAATCCTCCCACCCTCTCATTAGTTTAAAGTCCTGTCTACTGCCCTAGTTATTCGATTCACCAAGACACTGGTTCCAGCCCGGTTCAAGTGGAGCCCGTCCGAACGGAACAGCTCCTTTTTCCCCCCCAGAACTGGTGCCAGTGCCCAATGAAGCAAAACCCCTGCTTCCCACACCACTCTCTGAGCCAGGCATTTAACCTTCTAATCTGCTTATCCCTATGCCAATTGGCACGTGGCTCAGGTAACAATCCAGAGATTATTACCTTTGAGGTTCTACGTTTTAATTTCGACCGTAGCTCCTCAAACTCTCAGCAGAACCTCATTCCTAGTTCTACTTATGTCGTTGGTTCCTACGTGGACCACGACAACTGGATCCTCCCCTTATCACTCCAAGTTCTTCTCCAGCCGCGAGATGTTTTCAACCCTGGCAGGCAACACAACCTTCGGAACTCCCGGTCGCGGCTGCAGAGAACAGTATCTATCTCTCTGACTATACTATCCCTTACCACAACTGCATTCCCTTTCACTCCCCCCACTTGAATGTCCTCCTGCACCATGGTGCCATGGTCAGCTTGCTCATTCATCCTGCAGGCTTTTCCCTCATCCACACAGGCAGCAAGAACCTCATACCTGTTGGATAAGGACAAATTCCAAGGCTCCTCCAGCACTGCACCTGGGGTCCCCTTACCTGCCCGAGTTGCAGTCCCACCCTCCTGTCCCTGACCACTAACCAGAACTGTACCACTACCTAACCTCAGGGGTGTGACTGCCTCCTGGATCAAAGTGTCCAGGTAACTCTCCCCCTGCCTGATGCCCCGCAATGTCTGCAGCTCACACTCCAGCTCAAAAACTCTGAGCTGAAGTTCAAGATGCAGGCACTTACTGCAAATGTGGTTGTCCGGGATCACAATGCTCTCCACAAACTCACACATGCTGTAGTTGCGGCACACCACCTGCACTGCCATCCCTATAGGACCTTGTACTATTTAATTAAATGTAATTAAATTTGTATTTAAATAACTTAGTTTACAGTTTAGTTTCTTGACTGCTTACCTGATCTAGATTAAGTTATGGGAACTGAAATTAAATATCTACCTGTAACACAAAGCACTACTAGTAGTGTCAACAAAAAACTCCTTCCCCCTCTTCACCGAATTCCCAAATAAAACACTCTTTACGTGCACTCCGTTTAATGCCACTCTGTGCAGACCGCAAACATGCCTTACCTTAAAAGTGTACACCCATGCCTACGTCTTTTCAGTTCTCTGTAGCAAACTAGAAGGTGGATTTCTTCCACTGGTAGCTCATGAGTTAAAATTACTGGGCACAATGCGAGTGAAATAGAGCCAAGGAGGATTTATCTCCACACTACTCATGCATATAGAACTCAGATTTTCCGTTGCATTGCTTTAAGCTGCAAAATATGCTGCAGTACCAAAGCACGAATGACACTACTTATGCATAACAAAGTTTGCACAGATATGGTTATGAAATACTATCTGCTTCAAGTCCAAAGCTAAACAAAATGCTGAAAAACAGTGTACAGGATTGGTCTCACCTCCAGCAGGTCATCTTTCATAACAGACAGTTCATTGTTGTTTCTTGCTACAAAATCATACTTTGATTTGGCAAATTTCTTAGGCTCCACGTTAACATGAGCTTCATAATTTCTTTTAAAAATAAAATGAGAAATACCACATAAGTTGGAAAACATGGCTTTAAGTCATAATGATCGTACACTAACAAAAGTGCCATAAACAGTAGGACATTAAACAACTTTATTGACAGCCATTTCAAGTCGTCATAGTTCATGTGGCTGTAACTTGTGCAGAACTGATGGGATGAACATGCAGTCTAATCCAACCCAACTCGAATCATGTTTAATTTTGAAAAGTGGCAAGTGTAAAATATTCAAAATATTAACTGTCAATCTCCTGAAAAATAACTACTGAAATACAAATTATATGACACCGATGAACTAGTATATAAAGAAGGCACTTTAAAATTAGTTCACTCAGTACATATCACTACCTGTTTGTCCTTAGTTTAGTAAATTTGTGTCAAAGGGCTAATTGGGCAGACAACTTGCACGGTGTTCTCTCGATAGCACCTTCATGAAAATGAGACACTAGCTTTTAATTTGTGACCCAGATGGAATGAGAAAAGGCCAGTCGGTTTCTCAAGCCCACTCATTACACAGATTTTACAATCTATACTAGTCATGGACTCTACCCCATCCATATCATTTCCTGACTTCTGAATGGAATAACTCCTGATCTACAACAGTAATCATTTCATCTCCAGGACATTCATCCCAACAACCCTACTATTGAACATGGCCTCCAGCTGCACACACACCAACCACTGCATTCTATTCGGTATTTAACCATCAAGCTCTATATAACTATTAGTAATACAACTTACTTTACTAGGCATCAAAGCTATTTCACGATCAAAAAAACAAAATATGAATGCAGAATAGTTTAGGATTTTCTAAACTTAAGTGACTCGTATGAAATGGACGAAAAAAAGGCAAAATCATTGAAAAAATCTCAAGCTGCACCTCTGCAACAAACTACAATTAGAAAGTATATAGTTACATTTGAAGTGCTGATTATATTACCGGTGTACAATATGTAGATATTCAAAAATTAAGAATTTGAAGATCATGCAGCAACACCTGATCGAAGTAGAGAACAGTTCTACAGTGCTGGTACTAAACTAAAATTTGGAGCTAAACAGTTAACTTTTTAAATCCAATGGAAAACAAAAGAAACTGATCGTCAAAACCAAGTGTGATCTGTACAACAGAAGTTCAACGCCAATGCTCCAATGTTTAGTACGCCAGAGAGGTTATTTGTAAGCATTCAGTCCACTGCAAAAATGAAAATATTCAAGTTAAATTGCAGCCCTTTTTGCCAAATGTGCATCAACTAAATTACAAAGTATTATGGAAAGCAGTTTTGACTTTGTCTGAAACACAGAATCAGCATAAATTAGGAGACTCTGAAGCAGCCGCACAGAGAAAGTGTTCAGGTTAGAAAATGGAGCAGATAAAAATGAAAGTTAAATACATATGCTGAAGAAACAAAGCAAGCTGTTATTTAAAACAAGTGAGCCAAATAGTCTGAAAATGTAAATTACTATTCCGAATTCTATCACAAGGAAACAAAAGCAGTTGATCTGTGGTGCTCGCCAAGCAGTTAGTAAGATATTACATGCCTCAAGTTTACCGTGCATTTGAATGGCAATTCAATTGAAGACTTCATCAATGAAACACAAAAATACCTTTTATGCATTGTTGTTGAAACTAATCATTTCTTTTATCTTATGCATTGATTTAACTTCCATCTGAGGGATGTGTGTATTAAGAAGATTTTTTTTTAATTTCAAAGTGGTTTGCTTAGTGTTGAATAGAAAACATACTGAAACATACATTAGCAGCTTTGCTGAGAAAATATTCCCTCCTTACCTTGGTGACAAAAATCCAATATGTTCCATGAACTTGCTAAGACTACTGAAATATCTGAAGCAACATATTTTAAATACAAGAAATTTCAGTGATTTTTCATTGTACAAGACATGGATCATTTTTCCAAATTATTCTATTGCATCAACAGATTCTCCACCACCCCCCCACCCACCCCACCCGTGACCACTTTTTAATTTTCTTCCCTTCTCACTTGAAGGGGATGCATCAAGCTGGGTGTTCCCCAGACAGCAGTGGCCTTCTGATATCTCATATCAGTGGCTAGTCTTGCATGAGCCTACACAGTGACCGTCAATGGGCTCTTTGATCTTCAAAACATCATACAAGCAGACTTTCCATCAAGGTTGCAAGACAGAATCAGAAGTCGGAACCTGAGCTTGTTTTTTTTCCCTTCTAGACGGAGGGACTGATTTTGTTAGCTCCACCACGATCCAAACAGCAGTGCTTCATGCAAACCATCAACATTCCCAGGGCTGTGTCCACTGACAACAATCAGCATGGGATTTAAACCTCGCACACTGCTCCGAAGCCACAGAATCTATGGCACAGAAGCAGGCCATTCAGCTAATCGTGTCTGTGCAGGTGCTGGCTTTTCAACTGGAGCCTCTACTCTAATCCTATTTCCCTGTATTTTGTTTTATATTCTTCCTTTTCAAATTCTCCTTTAAATATTGTTACAGTCTGTGTCTCTATTGAGTAAAATATTTCAACAGGTTTGAAACTTTGGAAATCCCCAAGATATGGAGTACCTATATTTTCCAAAAGGCATTGGACATGAAAGACCATTAGTTGAACTCTAAGCAGTGGGGATTCAGGGTAAAACCTGACAATGGATGGGAAATTGTTTGCAGGGTAAAGAATAAAAAGTTCTCGTTAGCGGTCTTATACCAGGGTGGTGGAGGGTGAAGAAAACATCGAGTGGGGTGCCTCAGGGCTCATTGCTGGGACCACGACTGGTTCTAATTTACATAATGCCTTGGACTAAGATAGGTTTACAGTGTATGCCCGTGAATGCACAAAGCATAGTAAACAAGGTTGGTGAGCTGCAGGCACAAATAGCCACATGGGAATATTATGTCATGGCAATAACAGAGACCTGGCTCATAAAAGGGTAGGATTGGGTATTAAACATTCCTGGATACAAGGTGTTCATGAAAGATAGGAGGTGGTGTGGCAGGATTGGTTAAGAAGAATGTTACATTGCTGGAGAGAGAGGATGTCCTGGAGGGGTCAAGGACAGAATCTATATGGCTAGAGTTAAGAAATAATATAGGTGTCATTACACGAGTAGGTGTATTCTGTAGGCCACCAACGTGAGAAAAATATGGAGGAGCAAATTTGCAGAGAAATTACAGAGAGATGCAAGAACTATAGAGTAGTAATAATGGGGGGACTTCAACTATCTTAATATAGACTGGGATAGTAATAGTGTAAAGGGCAGAGGGGGTGAAGAATTTCTGAAGTGTGTTCAGGAGAACTTTCTTGATCAGCATGTTTCTGGCACAAGAAGGAAGGAGGCATTGCTGGACCTGGTTCTGGGGAATGAGGTGGGTCAAGTGGAGCAAGTGTCAGTAAGTTAACATTTTGATTAACACAGATTGATTGCTGTGATTACACTGAATATATTTAAAGGAGGAGACAGATAGATTTCTAGACACAAAAGGCATGAAGGGGTATGGGGAGAGAGCAGGAATATGGTACTGAGATAGAGGATCAGCCATGATCATATTGAATGGCGGAGCAGGCTCGAGGGGCCGAATGGCCTACTCCTGCTCCTATTTTTCTATGTTTCTATGTTTCTCTTTAGGGAACAGTGATCATAGTATCAGAAGGTTTAGATTAGCTATGGAAAAGGACAGGGCACAATCTAGAGTAAAAATACTTAATTGGAGGAAGGCCAATTTCAGTGGGATGAGAATGGAACTTGCCCAGGTAAATTGGAATCAAAGATTGGCAGGCAAAACTGCAATGGAACAATGGGCTGCCTTTAAAGAGGAAATAGTTCGGGTACAGTCGAGGTACATTCCCACTAGGGGCAAAGGTAGCGCAACTAAAGTCAGAGCTCCCTGGATGCCGAAAGAGATAGAGAGCAAGATGTAGCAGAAAAAGAGCGCATATGACAGATATCAGGTCGAGAATACATCTGAGAATAAGGCTAAATATAGAAAGTTCAGAGGAGACGTGAAAAAGAAAATAAGACGGGCAAAGATAGGGTATGAGAATAGAATGGCAGCTAACATAAAAGGGAATCCAAAAGTCTTCTATAGGCATATAAATAGTAAACGGGTAGTAAGAGGAGGGGTGGGGCCAATTAGGGACCAAAAAGGAGACCTACGCATGGAGGAAAAGGGTATGGCTGAGGTATTAAAAGAGTACTTTGCGTCTGTCTTCACCAAGGAACAAGATGCTACCATAGACATAGTGAAGGAGGAGGTAGAGGAGATACTGGATGGGATAAAAATTGATAGAGGAGATACTAGAAAGGCTGGCTGTACTTAAAGTAGATGAGTCACCAAGACCAGATGGGCTGCATCCTAGAACGCTCAGGGAAGTGAAGGAAGAAATCGCAGAGGTACTGGCCATAATCTTCCAATCTCCTTCGAAACAGGGGTGGTGCCAGAGGACTGGAGAATTGCAAATGCTACACCTTTGTCCAAAAAAGGGTGTAAAAACAAACCCAGCAACTACAGGCCAGTCAGTTTAACCTCGGTAGTGGGGGAGCTTTTAGAAATTGCTCAACCATTGGTGGCCGTGCCTTCTGTTGCCTCGGTCCTAAGTTCTGGAATTCCCTGCCTAAACCTCTCTGCCTCTCTTTCCTCTTTTAAGACACTCCTTAAAACCTACCTCTTTGACCAAGCTTTTGGTCACCTGCCCTAATTTCTCCTTATGTGGCTCAGTGTCAATTTTTTGTCTTATAATACTCCTGTGAAGCGCCTTGGGAAGTTTTACTACGTTAAATACAAGCTGTTGTTGTAGAAATAATAATCAGGGATAAAATTAATCGTCATTTGGACAAGTGTGGATTAATTAAAGAAAGCCAGCATGGATTTGTTAAAGGCAAATCGTGTTTAAGCAACTTGATCGAGTCTTTCTGATGAGTTAACAGATAGGGTTGATGAGGGCAATGCGGTTGACGTGGATATCCAAAGGGCGTTCGACATAATAGGCTTGCCAGCAAAATTGAAGCCCACGGAATAAAAGGGGCAGTGGCAGCATGGATACGAAATTGGCTAAGTGACAGAAAACAGAGAGTAGTGGTGAACGGTTGTTTTTCGGACTGGAGGAAGGTATACAGTGGTGTTCCCCAGGGGTCAGTTCTCGAACCACTGCTTTTCTTGATATATATTAATGACTTGGATGTGGGTGTACAGTGGATTACAACTGTGACTCCACTTCAAAAGTACTTCATCGACTGTAAAGCGCTTTGAGACGTCCGGTGGCCGTGAAAGGCGCTATATAAATGCAAATTTCTCTCTTTCTTAAATGGCACAATTTCAAAATTTGCAGATGACACAAAACTTGAAAGTATAATGAACAGTGAGGAGGATAGCGATAGACTTCAAAAGGACATAGACAGGCTGGTGGAATGGGCGGACATGTGGCAGATGAAATTTAATGCAGAAAAGTGCGAAGTGATACATTTTGGTTAGAAAGAATGAAGAGAGGAAATATAAACTAAAGGGTACAATCCTAAAGGGGGTGCAAGAACAGAGAGATCTAGGGGTATATGTGCACAAATCGTTGAAGGTGGCAGGGCAGGTTGAGAACGTAGTTAAAAAAGCATACAGGATCCTGGGCTTCATGAATAGAAGCATAAGAGTACAAAACTGTGGAAATTATGATGAACCTGTATAAAACACTGGTTCGGCCTCTACTGGAGTACTGTGTCCAATTCTGAGCACTGCACTTTAGGAAGGATGTGAAGGCCTTAGAGAGGGTGCAGAAAAGATTTACACAATTCAAGGGATGAGGGACTTCAGTTACATGGATATACTGGAGAAGCTGGGGTTGTTCTCCTTAGAGCAGAGACGGTCGAGAGGAGATTTGATAAAGGTGTGCAAAAATCATGAGGGGTCTGGACAGAGTAGATAGAGAGAAACTGTTCCCATTGGCAGAATGAACGAGAACCAGAGGACACAGATTTAAGGTGACTGGCAGAATAACCAAAGGCGACATGAGGAAAAACTTTACTCAGCGAGTGGTTAGGATCTGGAATACAATGCCTGAAAGGGTGGTGGAGGCAGACTCAATCACGGCTTTCAAAAGGGGAGTTGGATAAGTAACTGAAGGAAAAAAATTTGCAGGGCTCCGGGGAAAGGGTGGGGGAGTGGGACTAGCTGAAGTGCTCTTGCAGAGAGCCGGCACGGGCTCGACAGGCCCAAGGGCCTTCTTCCGTGCTGTAACCATTCTATGATTCAGATACTGAAAGTAAAAAAGTCGCATCTGCAGACAATACCAAACTGGGAGGGCCAGAGAAATTGGAGCAGGCAGCTCAGAAATTACAAATGGAGTTGGATAAAATATGTAAGTGGACAGAGCAGCAGCAGCAGCTGAAATTTAATGCAGACAAACGTAAAGCACCAAAATGGCTAAAGATGAAGCAAAAGAGACTCGAGAGTCTTATTAGACTCAATATTCAACATGTCCAACCAAATGTAGAGCAACAATCACAAAGCCAATAGAACACTGAACTGCATACCCAAAACAAGTCAGAGGCAGTTTTGACCAAAGAGCATAATGTTCTGATCAGACCATACCTTTGGTACTGCATCTAGATCTCGTCACAGACAAAAGTGATGATTGCAGAGAGAGATAAACCAGGCAACTACAGGCCAGTCAACCCAACATCAGTGGTGGGGAAACTTTGAGACAATAATACGGGACAATATTAATTGGCATTTGGAAAAGTATGGGCTAATAAATGAAAGCAGCACAGGTTTGTTAAAGGCAAATCGTGTTTGACTAACTTGATCGAGTTCTTTCAAGTAATGGAGAGGGTTGATGAGGGTAGTGCAATTGATTTTGTGCATATGGACTTTCAAAAGGCACTTGATAAAGTACCACATAATAGACTTGCGGGAAAAATTGAAGCCCATGGGATTAAAGGGACAGTGGCAGCATGGATACAAAATTGGCTAAGTGACAGAAAGCAGAGAGTAGTGGTGAATGGTTGTTTTTCAGACTGGAGTGAAGTCTCCAGTGATGTTCCCCAGGAGTTGGCATTAAGATCACTGCTCTTTTTGATGTATTGGATGATGACCTAGACCTGGATTTGGATTTGGGTATACATGGCGCAATTTCAAAAGTTTGCAGATGATACAAAACTCGGAAATATAGTAAACAATGAGGAGGATAGTAACAGACTACAGGAGGACATAGATAGACTGGTAAAATAGACAGATACATGCAAATGAAATTTAATACAGAGAAGTGTGAAGTATTACATTTTGGTAGGAAGAATGGAGAGGGGCAATATGAACTAAATGGCACAATTTTAAAGGAGATGCAGGAACAGAGAAACCTGGGGCGTATGTACACAAATATTTGAGCATGCAGGACAAGTTGAGAAGGTTGTTAAAAAGCATATGGGATCGTTGGCTTTATTAAGAGAGCTAGCATACAAAAGTAAGGAAGTTATGCTAAACTTTTATAAAACACTGGTTAGGCCTGAGCTGGAGTATTTTGTGTTCAATTCTAGGCACCCCACTTTAGGAAGGATGTCAAGGCCTTGGAGAAGGTGCAGAGGAGATTTATTAGAATGGTACCAGGGGTGAAGGAATTCAGTTATGTGGAGAGACTAGAGAAGCTGGGGTTGTTCTCCTTAGAGCAGAGAAGGTTAAGAGGAGATTTGATACAAGTGTTCAAAATCATGAATGGTTTTGAGAGAATGAGTAAGGAGAAACTGTTTCCAGTGGCAGAAGGAACAGTAACCAAAGGACTGTTGATTTAAAGTGACTGGCAAAGGAATCAGAGGCGACATGAAGAAACATTTTTTTTTTGTTTTACACAGAGAGTTGTGATCTGGAATGCACTGCCTGAAAGGGTGGTGGAAGCAAATTCAAAAGTAACATTCAAAAGGCGAATAGGGGAAAGAGCAGGGAGTGGGATTAATTGGGTAGCTCTACCAAGGAGCTGGAACAGGCACGATAGGCCGAATGGCCTCCTTCTGTGCTGCATCATTTTATGATTTAAGCACTGGAAGCAGTGCAGAGAAAAGCCACAAGGTTGATCCCCAATGTCAAATGTCGAGGAAAGACTGGAGAAATGTGTTTTTTTTAGTCTGAAAAGAGGTGCCCAAGAGGTGGTCTTGTACAGATATACAAGACAGTTAAGGGAATGGCAAATGATAAATCCGAAATATTACTTTAAGTTAAATTGCAAGAGTAGGGCAAGAGGACATAGATTCAAACTAGTGAAAGGTAAATTGAAGATTGATGTCAGGAAATTCTTCTTTATACAAAGTGGTCAAGATACAGAATAATAGTGGAGGCAAAAACTCTGGAATTTAAAAAAATGTTTTTTTTTTTTTTAAATTGGATGATGTAATGGGGAACTTTATTATCTTTATCCATCCAGAAAGATAAGCTTAATGGCCTTCACTCATCTAGGATAGCAAATGTAACCCCGCTATTTAAGAAAGGAGGGAAGAGAGAAAACAGGGAACTACAGACCTGTTAGCCTCACATCAGTAGTTGGGAAAATGCTGGAATCTATTATAAAGGATGCAATAACTGGGCACTTAGAAACTAAGAAGAAGACTGGGCAGTCAACATGAATTTATGAAAGGGAAATCCTGTTTGACAAAACTATTGGAGTTCTTTGAGGATGTAACTAGTGGAGTAGACAAAGGGGAACCGGTAGATGTGGTGTATTTGGATTTTCAGAAGGCCTTCGATAAGGTCCCACACAAGAGGTTGGTGAACAAAATTAGGGCACATGGAATTGGGGGTAATATACTAGCATGGATTGAAAATTGGTTAACAGACAGAAAACAAAGAGTAGGGATAAACGGGTCTTTTTCAGGATGGCAGGCTGTGACAAGTGGGGTAATGCAAGGATCGGTGCTTGGGCCCCAGCTATTCACAATCTACATCAATGATTTGGATGAGCAGACTAAATGTAACATTTCCAAATTTGCTGATGATACAAAGCTATGATGTGGAGATGCCGGTGTTGGACTGGGGTGGACAAATGTGAGAAGTCGCACAACACCAGGTTATAGTCCAACAGCTTTATTTGAAATCACAAGCTTTCGGAGCGCTGCTCCTTCGTCAGGTGAAGTGAAGAGATGCATATAGTCACAGCATATATAGTCAGAGAACACTGCCAGATGATTACAGTTAATCTTTCCAACTGCCCTTTATCACACCTCGGCAGAGAGACAATCACGGCAATCAAAGGTGTGGATGGTGTTCAAACAGGTCAGTCAGGAAAACATTACATCAAAGACAATGTGGCAGATGCTGGGGTCTGTATGGAAAACAAAAAACTTTTATTGCTGGAAATCACAGCAGGTCCTGCCGCATCTGTGTAGAGAGAACAAGCCAACGACGACTCGAGTCTGGATGACTCTACGTGGGGTAACATGTAGCGTGACATGAACCCAAGATCCTGGTTGAGGCCGTCCTCATGGGTGCAGAACTTGGCTATCAGTTTCTGCTCGACGATTTTGCATTGTCGTGTGTCTCGAAGGCCGCCTTGGAGAATGCTTACCCGAAGATCGGAAGCTGAATGTCCTTGACTGCTGAAGTGTTCCCCGACTGGGAGGGAACACTCCTGCCTGGCGATACAAAGCTAGGTGGCAGTGTCAGTTGCAAAGAGGCTTCAAGGGGATCTCGACAGGCTCAGTGAGTGGGCGAGAACGTGGCAGATGGAATATAATGTGGATAAATGTGAAGTTATCCACTTTGGTAGAAAAAACAGAAAGGCAGAGTAATTCCTAAATGGTGAAAAATTGGGGAATGCAGATGCTCAAAGGGACCTGGGTGTCCTTGTACATGAGTCACTGAAAGTGAATGTGCAGGTGCAGCAAGCCATTAGGAAAGCAAATGGTATGCTGGCCTTCATTACAAGAGGATTTGAGTACAGGAGTAAAGAAATCTTACTCCAATTACAATTTTGGTCTCCTTACTTGCCATAGTGGGAGTGCAATGAAGGTTCACGAGATTGATTTCTGGGATGGCGGGACTGTCGTATGAGAAGAGATCGAGTAAACTAGACCTGTATTCTCTTGAATTCAGAAGAATGAGAGGGGATCTCATTGAAGCATACAAAATTATTACAGGGCTTGATAGGATGGACGCTGGGAGAATGTTTCCCTTGGCTGAGGAGTCTAGAACCAGGGGCCACAGCCTCGGGATAAAGGGAAGGCCATTCAGGACTGAGATGAGAAGAAATTTCTTCACAGAGGGTGGTGAATCTTTGGAATTCTCTACTCCAGAGGGCTGTGGAGGCTCAGTCATTGGGTATATTCAAAACAGAAGTCGATAGATTTCTGACTAGTAAAGGCATCAAGGGATTATGGCGATAGGGCCGGTGAATGGAGTTGAGGCAGAAGATCAGCCATGATCTCATTTATCTCAGGCTCGAAGGGCCTACTCCTGCTCCTATTTATGTTCTAACTGTTTTGTGATATTGCTCCGATAACAGTAAAAGCAATCCGATTTAGCAAGACTACCAATAAGTATCCTGAATAATAAGTCCTCTGCAAGAAACGGCAGAAAATCTAAGACATTTTTGCCAGAGTCTTCAGCTATACAAGTGGAATGTGGGTATCCCTACAGCTTGAAGTATGACAAGCCCGTGCCCCACTCTGCTTTGAGAGCAACTACACATCAGAACTGTTTGAGTGGTCAGCTTTTTTGAAGCTGATGGGTCTGCTTTTGCTAGTTTTCCAGGTTGCCATGTATGCTGACTGAGCCTGAAATCCTTCTGGTACCAGCAAGTTAACGATCGCTTTGTAGCTCGAGTGGCCCAACACCACACAACACAGCACAGTGCATTTACTCATTGTGCCAACTGGAGAACGAACACTATTTGCAATCATATCTGACAGTCCACTGATTTTCAAAGGAAGATGGAGCGGAATTGTGGAATTTCATCCCTACAACACTAAAAAAAATTCAACAGTTGATCCCATTTAGTAACTTATTCAGTCACAAAAAATCAATTGCTCTGATCATATGCTAAACACACAGTTCAAAAAAGTGATTATATTGCATGACTTCAAATGTCAATACAAACATTAGTTAAAAAAAGTTAATTCTCAAAAATTGCATAATGCAAATGATCAAAATGAATTATGTAACATAATATGCCAATCATTTCTCAAACTTGCTCAGTGATGCAGCTGTTAAAAGCTTTCCTTTAATTCTCCAACTTACATCAAGACTTTCACTCCCTGCAAAATTGGGGACTTTAAAACAAAAATTAACCACTTCCTACAATTCTTGCCTTGCTCCAACACATTTGGTTGTCTCAGCCCTTCTCTTGTTCGTAACTTACATTTTTCTACTTGTGTACCTCACACAACCTTAAATACCAAATCCCCTTTGAAAACAACAGGCCAATCAGGACATGAGGTAGTAAAAATTGAACCAACTATATTACAGCTTGTCAGTTTGAATAAACTGAACTTCAGATACATTAAAGTAGCAGTGAATTAAGAGTGCATTTACATTAGTGTCAATGCAAAGTGATTTTAGCTTCATACCAAGGCTAACCAAGTGTCATGTAAATTACTAAGTGTCATGTAAATCAGATGTTAAGGCATAACGTGACGCCAAAATGAAGCAGAATGAGACTCCCTCCTTCTTGCTCCTCTTTGCTCTGATACCAGGTTGCATTCACACGATAATTTCAGCATCAGTACGAAGCAAAACCACTTTGCACTGACAGTACAGTTGTAATGTTAATGCACCTTAACTAAATCATGCAGAAGGGAGGGCAGAATTAGAGTTTGAAATTAGAACATAATAACCCTGTGTTGGTTAATGAGCGTTTTAGTCTTTGAGCAGAAACCCAGCATAAAGCATTTTTTTTTAATCGTGAAAAACATGCACTGCATTCAACCTGTATGTTTAACACTGAATGAAACATTTCTAGAAAGTGAGACACAGGATTAGGCGCAGAGATCTAACGTTCAGTGTAACAGAAAAAAAATATTAAATCTTAAGTGTTGCAGGCTTCGTACATCACACACAGTAGCATTATTGAAGTGTTTAGTGCTTTTCAAAAAAAATTCTGGGTAACATAGCAATATAACGGACAACAGCATCATCTAGAGTCCAAATATAATGCTATTGTACTACTCAATGTAGAACATCATTGCAAGCACCAGGTTTTAATAGTAGCAGTTTAAAGGATTCTTAAGAAAATGATCAGAAAGAAAAAGGAGGACAAGAAATCCTCATGCGTATAGGCTTTTTAAAACAAAGTCAAGACAACTCTCCACAGCACAATGCATTTATTCTATCAACTGTTACCTAGCTACATGTCGGCTACTACTTCTCTTAAAGGCAGCATCAGCTGTCCCTTGTTGCAGCAGAGATCGCCTCTTGTAATTTGAGTTGCGGAATGCATACCCGTCAGCTGGAAGATGGTCCTGTGAAATGGCTTGCTGAAAGACAGAAAGCAATGAAACACAAGGATCAGATATTGAAATTATTTAAGTCTAGTAACAGATAACCTTAATGTTTAAGGATCTACTAACAGTACGATGTACATCACCTTTGGTAATAAAGAATTTACAATGGAGGTCAGTGAAATCACAACTTCGAGTCAGAGGACCCGTAGTTGCAGACTGACTTGAGTCATTAAAGTCATTTCACTGCCTCTACAATTTAATGCATGTCTGGTCTCATGAAAAATTTTGTACGGAAGTATGTTTCAGTGAAGGCTGCTGCACGAACAGAAGATACTCTTGTATTTCCTGTTGGCACATGAGCTACAGCTGTAATTTAATTGTTACTTTTGCTAAAATGGGGTAATATGGTGAAACCTAAAATTGAAAGGTCCTCGTCGTGGTTAACAGAACTGAAAGTGGTTTCTTCACAGATAATTTACCAAGTGCCAATTCATGTTCAGTCACTAGCCAGAGCTCAGAAAATCATTTCTCAAAGATAAAATGAGGCAATGGGCCTTCAATAATTTAACTGCCTACCATATTGTTTAAATAATATGTACAGTTTTTAATCTTTTGGAGTTGCTGTTCACCAATCCTATTGGCCCAGATATTCCGATCCCTATGGATGTGTACGTGCTGTGTACCCACCCATAGGGACATTGGAAATGCCAGATTCAGGCATGCACAGCGCATGCACTGAAAACCGGCATTTCCAATCGGTCAAGAATGCTCTTGACAGATCCTCCGGCTGCCCGGGAGAAGGGCCTCTGCGGGCGGATAGTTCCGCTTTTTGGAGACCGTCTGCCCGCAGAAAACCCTTACAATTCTTATGCCTGGTAAAAGCAGGCATAAGGCCTGCTTTTACCAGGATAAGAGTTGAAAAAAAGTTTAAAAAAAATAAATTTCCCACTGATTTATCATTTAAAAATACTTTTTTTTTTATAAAAGGTGCTTATTTTTAGCCCCATAAAAAACTAATTATTTTTTTCAAAAAATTAATTTGTTTAAAATACTTAATTTATTGTAATTTCAAGTCATTTTAAAAATGTGATTTTTTATTTTTTTATTTATTTAAAATTTTACTATGTTTTTTCATTGATCTCCAGGTCTTCCTGTCAAATGTATGAAGGGAGATTTTCCCTTCTGTGATTGTCTCCCCATGGCCCACGTGATCCCAGGGACGCTGCGAACTTCATGCGCCTCTGGGATACGTGGGCCCTGCAGTTTGGAGACCCCCAGGAGCGGAAGCGTGCGTCCCGGGAGCCCTCAGGTAAGGGCGCAGATTTTTCCAGATCGCAGGCCTCTGCCCGCGGGAGGTCTGCAATCGGAAAATACGGACCAAAATGTTTGAGAGCTCCATGTCAGTTCACTAAGTGGACCTGAAGGTGATTTATCTAGATTTTCCAAAAAGAACAATCTTTAGTTTTGACACAATCCAGACTAAGAAGCAACAGCATCCCCTACTGGTAATAGTATTTTACCATTTTAGCAGTATGACAGTTACATATCATTTATATTTCCACAAATAGTTGGTACATTTTACAGATATATAACTTAATAAAACCAAATGACCTACCCAACCTCATTTCTAATCTATCTATAACTTATCTTATTCACCAGTATACCTTAAAACACGTGCCACAATTCTACTGTACTATTTTAGTTCATTATTGTAGTTAATTCTCACAGGGATACACCAAAAATCTGCAAAATTTCCTAATATACAAAAACACTGACGGCCTAGGCAGCTCTCCAATTACAAAGTTATTTTACAATACAATACTCAAGTCTCAGGCAAGACAAAAGGTCACAAGCAGATAGAACACAATCTTCAATTTTGAGGATTACAACAACATTTGTACAAATTCTTGCAAGAGTAACAGCATTTGAAAGATACAGTACAATTTCTAATTATACCAAAATATTTAGCTTTCAGAATAAATCCAACGGCCCACAAACCCCAATATAGTATTCAAAATTTTGAAAATGTGGCGAAGATAATCATCGTATTCACAGGTGGCTTTAAGAACCAGATAAGTGGTACAGGAATTGATTTTAGATTCTATATTTTAATCAAGAAAGAGCTTGTATTTATATAGTGCTTTTCACAACTGCAGGACATCCCAAAGTGCTTTACAGCCAATGAAGTACTTTTGAGGCGTAGATACTGTTGTAATCAGGAAACACAGCCATCAATTTGTGCCAAGGCAAGGACCCACAAACAGCAATAAGATAAATGGCCAGATAATCTGTTTAATTGATGAGAGTTGAGGGATAAATATTGGCCAGGACACAGAGAACTCCCCTGCTCTTCTTCTAATAGTGCTATGGGATCTTTTACATCCACCTGAGGGTAGACGGGGCCTCAGTTTAACATCTCATCCAAAAGACAGCACCTCTGACAGTGCAGCACTCCCTCAGTTAGCATACTCATCTCAATGTTGTAAAATTACAGTTTAACTTGCACTACGATCTTTCTCAGCTTCTGTATATTTGGCAATATGTATGCTTGTAATACAATTTTTAAGCAAATTACCCATAATATTGCATAATAGGATGGGGAAAACTGTGTGTGCGCGAGATGTTACAAGTATAACAGGATTCTGATACAGTGATTAGCACCAGCTGCCTCACCAAGATTTGGAGCACCTGAACGAGGAAATTGTATGACTGTGTTTAACTCAAACAATCCATCTTTTATTTCCTACAAAACACATCTTGATTATATACAGCTGAAAGAAATTACTTCATGTTGAAACTAAGCACGTCATAACAGCCCATTTTAAATGATATGCTAATCAGTCGTTGAGGTTCCCATTTTTAAAACAAAGGAATATATAACTGCACATACAAAAAATGTCCTTAACAATGCACAATTATCCTTTCAAGCCTATAGTTCCCAATAGTATTTTTCTTTAATCTTTATTTAGCTCTGGCTTCTCAAAGGCAAGGTGATTTCCAGATTACTGAAAAATACTATTTGCCATTACAGTGGTGGTAAAGTCATGGCTTGAAGATATAATTATGCCCAGATTAGGCCAGTGCAGGCACATACCTCTTCACTCAGCCTCCTCTGCTCTTCTTGCCTTCGCTGATGCTCTGCATTTGCCACCGATTCAGCTAAATTATTCAGTTCCTGTTCACACGGTGTGCCCAAAAATGACAATAGAGGAGGTTCCCATCCATTTCTAAAGTGAGGCACGTAAGGGGGAATAAACTGATCTTTAGGCCACTCGGATCTGCAACCGATAAAAGTAGGCTGTTAGCGAAAGGAACAATTCCTTCCATGTGAAAAACTCACACATTGGAACCATGTGTATATCACAACTGAGTTTATAACTCTTGTAGGATGCAATAGTAACTTTAAAGGGGTTTAAAATTCATGTAAATAAAACATTCATTGTCAGCATTTCCAAGTTTTGGTGCAAGGAGGATATATGATGCTGGATTAGACAAGCTACATAATCTACTTTGAAACTCATTTATCATTTAAGATTGAAAATTGAGAGGACTTCCTAATACAAGTTTATGTCGCTACAAAGTAGACTAGCTCAGAAACCAGTTTCACTGTTTACAAAAAAGGGCATGAGTCAGTGCTTTGTTTATATGAACAGACCCGAGTTATTCTATTTAAATTACAGCAATGGGACAACACGATATCGGAAGTTGTGCTACCTTATTTGTGAAATACGTTAAAAAGCAACAGCCACCTTGGATTCCTGCCGAACCCACTTTCTAAAGTTATTCACAGAACAATTAGACAAGCATAATGAATCTGATAATTTCTCAAACTATTGACGGAACACACAAATTCAATCTCCTATACAAGACTGAAAACACAAGTCCACTGGAGCAGAATTAAATATTTTGCCACAACTGACAGTTACTAGTCATGTTCTGTAGCCTTTTGAAATAAGCTTGAATTTGGAAAAGTCCCCAGTACAGCAAAGCCTATTAACATAAGTAAATTCAGCAAGATAATTAGTCAATATATCAATCAACTTTTTATAGGACAACTTACAAGACCACAGAGCATCTCATTGCATTATCTGTAAATACATGCACTGGGGGAAGAACAGATGTAGTGCATAGAACGGAAGCATCTTGTTGCTGAACTTTCCCCCCCGCTCCATCAGCAACTTTTCTCTACTCACCCCCTCCAGATTAAATTGGTCACGTTGAAGTCCATCACTTTGCATAGCACTAATCTTTATACCAGAGTTAAGTAAATAAGCATTCCAATTGACTTGCCTTGGTTTAGTCCATGTTTCACCTAAGGAAAACCAAATTTCTCTTTCTTCAGGTGTGACACATGCATTCAGAAAGTCTATAGCGTCCTTTGTCAAGAGAGGAGAGAGAACAGAACTACCCATTTCAGGTCCACCACTGGTTTGTATGACCTGCAATACAAGAGTTTAAAGCAAATGATGGAAATATGCACTGTGCACTATGACCGCGTTCTCCCTGGTGCTCTCGATACAAATCAATGAATTTATATTGCTTATTCCACTTCTTCCACCCTGTTTCAAAGAATACAATACAAATAATATCTGCATTCTAAACCAAGGGTTGTGCAACCACAAATTTGTAATAAAAAGAAACTGACAAACTGTCACAATCAGGTTCTTGAAAGAATGAAAATCGTGTTCAATGGTTCCAAATTATACTCCAGTTTCAATGTCAACTTAACTTGAAAAAAGCAAACCCTAAAGGCCTAGGGTGAGCTTTTCCATTTCCCACACAAGTAATCTTCATTATCACCAATGTCCACCAATTTACAAGCAGCATGATTCTGTACATTCATGTCAATTAAAGACTAAATTAGGACAGTCCAAATTCGTTTCACTCAAGACTATGACAGCTAGTAGAATTTAATTTTATCCCATCGGATTTAAATTCAAATTGCAGAAAGTGAACAAAGAGTGCGCTAACCCATCCAGTGCCCCAGAGGAGGCTTCTTTTAACATGGCCGTTAAAAAGAATCTAGTCTTTTTTTTTGTCATTGCAAACATCCATATAACTTGGAAAAGTAAAAGTTAATTATCTCATGTACTGCTGCATCAAGGCAGAGGGAAAAATAGTAAACTACATTTTGAAATTGTATTTCAAACTCAGGATACAATCCCCGTACTCAGCGAGTCTCATGTTCCAATGCAATCTGGCCCTTGTTGCACGCAGTATAATTGTTACTCTCACTGATCAATCACAACCCTTCAGACATTTTCAAAACAGCCACAAGATTTTCAAAAAGCGGTTGACCCTACCATACATCTTCAACTAAACTATCCTCGCGAAGGAAACTAGAGTACCGTTTGGGCATCCATATATGAGGAATGTAAAAGCAAAGGAAAAGTTGCAAACTAGATTCACTATCACCTTACCAAGGATGAGGGATTATAGTTATGAAGTTTTAAAGGAGTTGGGCTTTTTTTCTACTCGAGCGGAGGTTAAACCTAAATGAGGTTTTCAAGAAGGATGCCGATAAAATAAGTAGTGATAGATTGTTTCCACTGGGCACTGATATGCAACAAGAGGGCACAAATTTAATATAACAAAAAAGAATTAAATGGGAAGTTCGGAAAAATAATTACAATGAGAACCCAAACCCGTGGATCCAATTTAATTTCAAACACACCACTTAAACGTAACTCATTTTAAAATATTTTCTGCGGAAAACTAGTCAAAAAATGTCAAAATGTGACACAGGTATACCACTAATGCAATTACCTGGAAATATCATCGAATGTTACAGGACAGGAACAACCCATGTGGTTAGAAGGTGGAACTACGTCACAAACCATTGTTGAACCAGAACCCATAAGTTCATTTAAAAGGGAATTAATTGTTTAAAAAAGATGAATAATATGGGAAACAAGCAGGCAAGGGGGATTAGACAAGGTGATTCATGTGGAGAAAAGTAATAGTGCAGATTGATGTTCCTGTCCTGCAACATCCAGGTAAGTGTATTAGTGGTATACAACAACTTGCATTTATATAGTGTCTTTAATGTTGTAAAACGTCCCAAGGCGCTTCACAGGAGCATTAAACAAACTTGACACCAAGCCACATAAGGAGATATTCGGGCAGATGACCAAAAACTTGGTCAAAGTAGTAGATTTTAAGGAGCGTCTTAAAGGAGGAAAGAGAGGTCGAGAGATTTAGGGAGGGAATTCCAGAGCTTAGGGCCTTGGCAGCTGAAGGCATAGTCGCCAATGGTGGAGCAATTAAAATCGGGCAACAGGCCAGAATTGGAGGAGTGCAGATATCTCGGAGGGTTGTGGGGCTGGAGGAGATTACAGAGATAGGGTGAGGGCGAGGGTGAGGCGAGGCCATGGAGGGATTTGAAAACAAGGATGAGAATTTTAAAATTGAGGCATTGCTTTCCAAGGAGCCAATGTAGGTCAGCGAGCACACGAGTGATGCATGAACAGGACTTGGCGCGAGTTAGGACACAGGCAGCAGAGTTTTGGGTTTATGGAGGGTGGAAGATGGGAGGCCGGCCAGGAATGCATTGGAATAGTCAAGTCTAGAGGTCACAAAGGCATGGATGTGGGTATCAGCAGCAGATGAGCTGAGGCAGGTGAGAGTCAGGCAACGTTAGAGGTGGAAATAGGCAATCTTAGTGATGGCACGGATGTGTGGTCGGAAGCTCATCTCAAGGTCAAATATGACGCCGCGGTTGCAAACAGTCTTGTTCAGCCTCAGACAGTTGCCAGGGAAAGGGATGGAGTCGGCGGTTAGGGAACGGAGTTTGTGGCGGGGACCGATATTTAGATGGAGGAAATTTCTGCTCATCCAGTACTGGATGTCGGAGAAGCAGTCTGACAACTTAGAGACAGTGGAGGGGTCGGGAGAGATTGCCGAGAGCGGACCTGGTCAGAGATGGAGCGGAGCCAGAGGAGAGGAGGCTCTAACTCACCGAGAGCAGCGGCAAGAGTGAACCTGGTCGGGGACAGAGCAGAGCCAGGGGAATAAAGAGCGGAGCCAGGGGAATAAAGAGCGGAGGAGAGAGGGGAAAAAAATCAAGGGGTGACATCACAGGATAGCAGGTAGGTGATTGGTTGGTTGGTGAGTACAGTTTTTATTACTCTAAGAAACTGTAAATAGCTATAACTTTACTTTATTAAATTAGTAACTAAAACTAGATAAACCAATTAAGTAATAAAACTAAAATAATTGAGAGAAAAAAATAAACTAATCAAATAAATAAAGAAGGTTAGATAGACTTGGCAGGGCAGGTGGTGTGCCGTAACTGCAGCATGTGGGAGTCTGTGGAGACCAGCGAGACCCCGAGCAACCACATCTGCAGTAAGTGTCTGCAGCAAGTGTCTGCAGCTCAAGGAACTTCGGCTCAAAGTTGTTGAGCTGGAGTACGAGGTACAGACATTGCAGGGCATCAGGGAGGGGGGGGAGTTACCTGGACACTTTGTTCCAGGAGGCCGTCACACCCCTTAGTTTAAGTAGTACTTTAGAGTTCGTCAATGGTCAGGGACAGGAGGGTGTGACTGCGAGTCAGGAAGGTATGGGGACCCAGGATGTAGTGATGGAGGAGCCTCAGCCCTTGACTTTGACCAACATGTATGAGATACTTGCTACCTGTGGGGATGAGAACAAGGACTGCAGGGTGGATGAGCAAACTGACCATGGCACCGTGGTACAGTAGGCCATTCAAGTGGGGGGGAGTGAAAAGGAATGTAGTCGTGGTAGGGGACAGTATAATCAGAGATATATACTGTTCTCTGCAGCCGCGATCGGGAGTTCCGAAGGTTGTGTTGGAAAGGATAATCTCCTCGTTGCTGGAGAAGAACTTGGATTGGAAGGGGGAGGATCCAGTTGTCATGGTCCATATAGGAACCAACAACATAGGTAGAACTAGGAATGAAGTTCTGCTGAGAGAGTCTGAGGAGCTTGGGTTGAAATTAAACCACAGAACCTCAAAGGTAATATTCTCTGATTGTTACCTGAACCACGTGCAAATTGGCATAGGGACAAACAGATTAGAAGGTTAAATGCGTGGCTCCAAGAGTGGTGTGGGAGGCAGGGGTTTCAATTCATGGGGCACTAGCACCAGTACCAGGGAACGAGAGAGCTGTTCCATGGGGACGGGCTCTACTTAAACCGGATTGGGACCAGTGTCCTGGCGAATCGAATAACTAGGGTGGTAAATAGGGCTTTAAAGTAATGAAGGGGGGATGGGAGGATTCAGGCAAGGGTAAATTCAAAAGCAGTAAGAGAAATGTCAAGGCTGTAGAGCAGAGTAGTCATCTGGGTAAAGATAACCAGAGCGGGTCAGGAAGGGACAGAAAGATTAATAAAGGCAATAGGGCATTAGTGACTAAAATGACATCAGGGAAAAATAGAAAAAAGTTAAAGTTAAAGGTACTTTATCTGAATGCACGAAGCAGTCGCAACAAAATAGATTAATTAATAGCGCAGATAGAAATAAATGGATTTGATTTAATAGCCATTACAGAGACATGGTTGCAGAGTGACCAAGGTTGGGAACTAAATATTCCAGGATATTTGACTTTTAGAAGAGACAGGCAGAATGGGAAAGGAGGAGGGGTAGCCCTGATAACAAAGGAGGGAATAAAAACAGTAGAGAGAAAGGATCTTGGCTCAGAAAAATTAAATGTCGAATCAGTTTGGGTGGAGCTAAGAAACAACAAGGGGCAGAAAACACTACTGGGAGTAGTCTATAGGCCCCCTAACAGTGGTTGTAGTGTCAGGCAGAGTATAAATCAGGTAATTAGAATGCATGTAACAAGGGTAATACAGTAATCATTTAACTTCCATATAGACTAGGCAAACCAAATTTGCAAAAATAGCACAGAGGAAGAGTTCATGGCATGCATTCAAGAGAGTTTTCTAGATCAGTATGTCAAGGAACCTACGAGGGAATTGGCTATTTTAGATCTAGTACTGTGCAATGCGACAGGGTTAATTAATAACCTTGTAATAAAGGAGCCTCTGGGGAGCAGTGATCATAATATGACAGCATTTTATGTTGAGTTTGAGAGTGATTTAGTTAAGAAACTTGGGTCCTAAACCTGAACAAAGCAAACTACGTAGGTATGAGGCAAATTGGCTAAGGAAGGTTGGGAAACTAGATTAAAAGATATGATAGTAGAAAAGCAATGGCGAACATTTAAAGAAATAATTCATAATTCGCAACGAATATACATTCCCTTAAGGAATAAAAACACCACAGGAAAAATAGTCAGACCGTGGCTAACAAGAGAAATTAAAGATAGTATTAGATTAAAGAAAGAGGCTTATAATGTTGCCAAAAAGAGTTGTAAGCCTGAGGATTGGGAGGATTTTAGAATTCAGCAAAGGAGGACCAAGAAACTGATAAAGGAAGGGAAAATAGAATGAGAGCGTAAACTAGCGAGACATATAAAAACAGACTGTAAAAGCTTTTATAGGTATGTAAAAAGGAAAGGATTAGCGATAGTAAATGTGGGTCCCTTACAGGCGGAGACAGGAGAAATTATAATGGGGAATAAGGATAGGGCAGGGAAATTAAGCAAATACTTTGTGTCTGTCTTCATAGAAGACGACGCAAAAAACCTCCAGGAAATAGTGGAGAACCAAGGATCTATCTAGCGAGAATAAGGAACTGAAAGAAATTAGTATTCGTAAAAAAATAGTACTAGAAAAATTAATGGGACTGAAAGCCGATAAATTCCCTGGACCTGATGGCCTACATCCTAGGGTTTTAAAAGAGGTGGCTATAGAGATAGTGGATGCATTGGTTGTCATCTTCCAAAATTCTATAGATTCTAGAACGGTTTCCATGGATTGGAAGGTAACAAATGTAACCCCACTATTTAAGAAAGGAGGGAAAGAGAAAATGGGGAACTACAGACCAGTTAGCCTGACATCAGTAATAGGGAAAATGCTAGAATCTATTATTAAGGACGGGGAACTACAGACCAATTAGCCTGACATTAGTAGGGAAAATGCTAGAATCTATTATTAAGGTCGTGGTAACATGGCACTTTAGAAAATAATAAGAAGATTGGGCAGAGTCAACACGGACTTATGAAAGGGAAATCATGTTTGACAAATCTGTTGAGTGTTTTTTTGAGGTTGTAACTGGGGGAACCAGTTGATGTGGTGTATTTGGATTTTCAGAAGGCATTTGATAAGGTGCCACAAAAAAGTTATTAAACAAAATTAGAGCTCATGAGATTGGGGGCAATATACTAGCGAGGATTGGTTAACGGACAGAAAACAGAGTAGGAATAAACGGGTCATTTTCGGATTGGCAGGCTGTAACTAGTGGGGTACCGCCAGGATCAGTGCTTGGGTCTCAGCTATTCACAATCTACATCAATGATTTGGTTGAGGGGACCAAATGTAACACATCCAAGTTTGCTGATGATACAAAGCTAGGTGGGAATGTAAGTTGTAAGGAGAATGCAAAAAGGCTTCAAGGGGATATAGACAGGCTAAGTGAGTGGGCAAGAACATGGCAAATGGAATATAATGTGGAGAAATGTGAAGTTATCCACTTTGGTCGGAAAAATAGAAAAGCAGAGTATTTTTTTAAATGGAGAGAGATTGGGAAATGTTGGTGTTCAGAGGACCTGTGCTTCCTTGTACACGAATCACTGAAAGTTAACATGGAGGTGCGGAAAACAATTAAGAAAGCAGTAAGATGTCTTTACTCTTCTACTCAAATCCTCTTATAATAAAAGGCCAACATACCATTTTGCTTTCTTCATTGTTTTCTGCACTTCCATGTTAACTTTCAGTGATTTAAACCGAGAGAGATTGGGGAATCTGGGTGTCCTTGTACACGAATCCCTCTGAACACGAATCACTGAAGCAAATGGTATGTTGCTCTTTATTACAAGAGGATTTGAGTATAAAAGTAAAGACGTCTTACTGCAATTATATAGGGCCCTGGTGAGACCACACCTGGAGTTTTGTGTACAGTTTTGATCTCCTTCCCTAAGGAAGAATATACTTGCCATAGAGGGAGTGCAACAAAGGTTCACCAGACTGATTCCTGGGATGGGGGATTGTCCTATGAGGAGGGATTGAGTAGACTAGGCCTATATTCTCTGGAATTTAGAAGAATGACAGGTGATTTCATTGAAACATACAAAATTCGTACAGGACTTGACAGGGTAGATGCGGGGAGGATTTTTCCCCTGGCTTGGGAGTCGAGAACCAGGAGTCACAGTCTCAGAATAAGATGTCAGCCATTTAAGACTGAGATGAGGAGAAATTTCTTCACTCAGAGGATGGTGAATCTTTTGGAATTCTCTACCCCAGAGGGCTGTGGAGGCTCAGTTGTTGAGCATATTCAAGACAGAGATCGATAGATTTTTAGATATTAAGGGAATCAAGGGATATGAGGATAGTGCAGGAAAGTG
Organism: Squalus acanthias; assembly: GCA_030390025.1. Classification (NCBI taxonomy): domain Eukaryota; kingdom Metazoa; phylum Chordata; class Chondrichthyes; order Squaliformes; family Squalidae; genus Squalus; species Squalus acanthias. The sequence continues at coordinate 86,729,786 of CM059434.1, read as the reverse complement.
GAGTTGAGGTAGTAGTTCAGCCATGATCTAACTGAATGGTGGAGCAGGCTCAAGGGGCCGAATGGCCTACTCCTGCTCCATGTTCTTAGATGGTGGCGAAGTAGAGCTGTGTGTCGTCAGCGTACATGTGGAAACTGACGCTGTGTTTTCGGATGATGTTGCCGAGGGGCAGCATGTAGATAAGAAATAGGAGGGGGCCCAAGGACAGATCCTTGGGAGACTCGAGGTAACTGTGTAGTAGTGAGAGCAGGAAGAGAAGCCATGACAGGCGATTCTCTGTCTAAAACTGGATAGATAAGAATGGAACCAGGCGTGTTCCGTCCCACCCAGCTGGACGATGGTGGTGAGGCATTGGAGGAGGATGGTGTGGTTAACCGTGTCAAAGGCTGCAGACAGGTTGAGAAGGACAAGGAGGGATAGTTTACTACTGTCAGTCACGAAGGATGTCACTTGTGACTTTGATAAGAGCCGTTTTGGAACTGTGGCAGGGGCAGAAACCTGATTGGAGTGTTTCAAACATGGAGATCCAGGAAAGATGGGCACGGATTTGGAAGGCAACAGCACATTCAAGAATTTTCGAGAGGAAAGGGAGGTTGGAGAGGGGGTGGTTGTTTGTAAGGACGGAGGGTTCAAGGCTTGTTTTTTTTTGAGGAGAGGGATGATGACAGCAGATTTGAAGGAGAGGGGAACAGTGCCTGAGGAGAGAGAACAGTTAACAATATCAGCTAGCATGGGAGCCAGGAAGGGAAGTTGACAAGTTTTGACTACTTTTCCACAGAAAATATTTGGAAATGATTTACATTTAAGTAGTGTGTTTTAAATTGAAATGGATAACACAGGTTTGGATTATCCATATGCTGCAGCCACTGAGACAGTGCAGTTTGTGTGTTAATGAGCCAGTCACTGAAAATATCGTTACACAACAACCAGGGACTAAAGTTATCTGGGATGCTCAAGAGACCAGAATTGGAGGAAGGCAGATCTGAGGGTTGTAAGGTTGGAGGAGATTACAGAGATAGGGAGGGGCATTGCCATGAAGGGATTTAAAAACGATGATTTCAGCAGAACGTAGATTTCGCTGAATCTTCAAGTTTATAAAAAGTGTTTAATCCTGTGAATTTGTATTCTGACGAAAGGTCATCGAGCTGAAACGTTAACTGTTTCTTTCTCCACAGATGCTGCCTGACCTGCTGAGTATTTCCAACATTTTCTGTTTTTATTACTAAAGTTAACTGGTTAGATCATCGCAGGCTCCCTACAAACACCCACATATATTATCACTGGGATGACCCATTTGTTTGGGCCTAGCAGGGGGAGTCTGCTGAGAATCCACTATATGGGGTGGAAGCAGCCAGTTTTATTGACAGGCTTACTGGCGAATCACTGAACGCGAGGAATAGCGCACTCACTTCCTGTGGTTAAAAATAACCCATGTTTAAGTCAGTCTGTTTCGTTAAATCTGGGAAGAGAGTCCAACACAGCATGGGGAAACTCGCTCCTCTTAAAGCTCAGAGCCAGTCAGAAGCAGGATAAATTAATTTAGCACTCTCAAATGGGATAGTGTGGCCTGGTTGATTACTTTTTTTTGTGTTAACGACGAAGACTTTGAAGTTAGGTGAAGTAAGCGAGGTTTGATTTTACTGGTCACTCCTCCATACGTTCACTTCCTGTCTGTAAAATAAAGCAGCTTGAGGATTTGTATCTAGCCCCATTACACTAAAGTGTTTTCTATTCACCTACTAAAAAGGACTAGAGAAGCACATACGAGGGCACATGTGAAATATCCAGTTCAGGTTACAAGGGCATGCTATTGTTACACTCCCGTGTCATGCTATCCTATTTCTTATTATCGTATGATTAGTTATTGGGTCATATAAGAAATTGAGCAGCACTGCTGAACCTGAAACACTGAAGGCAGATCTGAAATTTGTAACAACTTGTTACCTAAAACCTAGATCTGCAGGATACAATGCAAAAATCCTATACTGAGCCAATCTGTAATTGTTCAAATCGTGAAAATAAAATAATTCTGTTAATTCCCAATGAAAGGGTGCTATTGGGGACTCAAAACCTTTTGCTACATCTCCAATATCTGAATTAGAGATAACTTGCTTCATAATTGAATTTGTTAGGTGAAAACATTGTGTTCTTGTAGCAGAGCCTATTAGCTAGTCAGAGGACAACAACTACAAGTATTTATATAGCAGCTTCATAGGAGCGTTATCAAACAAAATTGAGCCGCATAAGCAGATATCAGGGCACATGACCAAAAGCTTGGTCAAAGAGGTAGGTTTTAAGGAGCAAAGAGAGGCATGGTCGCCAATGGTTAAGCAATTAAAATCGGGGATGCTCAAGAGGCCAGAATTGGAGGAGCGCAGATATTGGAGGGTTGTCGAGCTGGAGGTGATTACAGAGATAGGGAGGGGGTGACCATGGAGGGATTTAAAAACAAAGGTTGAGAATTTTAAAATCAAAAACAAAAACAATTTCATTGGCAAAGTATCAGTTAATCATGATTTCAGCAGAATGTCGATTTCTCTGAATTTTCAACTTTATAAAAAGTGTTTAACCCTGTGAATTTGTGTGCGCATGAAATAGCTGTGTAGTAGCACTTCTGTTCTCAATGTAGTGGCTGCATTGTACAGCATTTGTTGTCTTACAATTGTAGGAAGAGTACCCCATGAAATTGCCAAAGGGTTGCCTTCTAGATTGATAAGGGAAATACTCTGTAAACTTCCAGAGGATGTCCATACAGTATGGGAAGTAAATACATGTAGTCCATATAAGCTTTTCAGCAATTAAGTCCGAAGGTCATTACCCCTGGCTTAGGTCCTGGGAAGAAGCACTTAGTGAGTCATAGACAGGTCACGGCCACTCACATTTGTGTGGTTCCCTTTGTTAAAAGTAAGCGGATGTTGTAAAAGTGGAGCCGACCTGTCTGTAATTCCATGCCCGTACTGACTTCATGGAGATGACTGACACAAAAAGGGGAGAGCTTTTCTGACACATGGGTCACTTAGAAGCAGAGTTTGTCCTCGTCTTTGGTCTGTGTGTTAATCAGGAAAATAGTTTTATGTCCTCTATTCTTCTGTAAAAAAAAAATTACGTAGCAGATCTAAAGAGGTATCCTTACAAGTACAAGGTACCTTTAAGGACAGAGTGTCAGAGATTAAAAGCTAAATTGTGGGTACACTAGACCGTTACAGGCAGAGCTAAGAGTGTCACTTAATTGCGAGTAGTCGAATGTCAAGAGGAGAGAAAGCCAGCTCAGATATCCTCACTCATGTGTAAGGTGGGATCAGTCAGAACCGAAGATCCAAGTCAGACAGATAACCCGCTGCAAAAGGGTTTGTCAACTCAACACCCAGAAAGTACCGCATATTAGGCTTGTTAGCAAAACTGAACCCATGGGATAAAAGGAGCAGTAGCAGCATGGTTAAAAATTGGCCAAGAGATAGAAAACAGAGAGTTGTGGTGAATGGATGTTTTTTTTAAAGACGGGAGAGAGGTATACAGTGGTGTTCCCTCGGGTTCAGTAGCTTGTTTTTGATATACATTTATGACTTGGGGGTACAGGGCACTATTTCAAAATTTGCAGATGACATGAAACTTGGAAATGTAGTAAACAGCGAGGAAGATAGTAATAGACTTCAAGAGGACATAGACAAGCTGGTAGAATTGGCGGAAACATAGCAGATGAAATTCAACACAGAAAAGAGAGGGGGGATATATTTTGATAAGCAGAATGAGCAGAAACAATACAAGCTAAATGGTACAATTTTAAAGGGGGTGCAAGAGCAGAGACCTGGGGGTGTTTGTGCACAAATCTGTGAAGGTGGCAGGACGGGTTAACAAAGCAATTAATAAAGCATATGGGATCCTGGGCTTTATAAATAGAGGCAATGAGTACAAAAGCCAGGAAGTTATGCGAAACCTACATTAAACAATAATCCGGCCCCAGCTGGAGTATTAAGTCCAATTCTAGGCACCACACTTTAGGAAGGATGTGAAGGCTTTGGAGAGGTTACAGAAAAGATTTACTAGAATGTTTCCAGGGATGAGGGATTACAGTTACGTGGATAGACTGGAGAAGCTGGGGTTGTTCTCCTGCGAGCAGAGAAGGCTAAGAGGACATTTCAGAGGTGTTTAAAATCTTGAAAGGTTCAGATAGAGTAAGTCATGAGAAACTGTCTCCAATGGCTGAAGGGTCGATAGCCAGAGGGCAGTTTTAAGGTGATTGGCAAAAGAACTGGAAGCAACATGAGGAAAAACTTTTTTTTTTAACTCAACAAGTTAGGATTTGGAATGCACTGCCTGATAGGGTGGTGGATACTGATTCAATAGGAAATTGGATAAATACTTCAAGGAGAAAAATTTGCAGGGATATGGGGAAAGAGTGGGATTAACTGGATTGCTCTTCGAAAGATCTGACGCAGACTTGATGGGCCAAATGGCCTCCTACTGTGCTGTACTATCCTATGATTCTATAAACTAATGCCTGCATCCCAGGGAATGAAGGAGATTAACCCAACATGCCGCTTGTGAGGATGAGGTCATGTCGGCTCTGAACGTTGTTAATCACACGTGTAGACTTGAGCTATTTGACAGCTGTTAACTTGTCAGCTACCTAAGGAAATACTCTTAAAGTAATCTCACATTTAAATATGCTTTATATGAATAACCACACATCTTGTAAACTTACCATATTTAAAGGTGTAAACAAGAAGTGCACCAGATCAACTGCACTAGGGTTCTGAATGTGGGTTCTTAGTTTGGCCTACAATGAAAAAAGAGAAACAAAAAGTGTGCAGCTAATGAACAATAAATCCAAACACGTCATAACTTGTGCATCAACTGTTTTAAGGTTTTAGATACTGAAAAGAATGTTGACACTTCCCACGACAGCTTGATTTTTAAATGCAATATTTGTACTATAGTAAGCATATGTAGAAGGTTGCTCCTTACGACTTCAATGGTGGGGTTTCATAACTGCCTGAACCAGGTCACAATTTGCATCACAGTGCAGATATCACAGTTTGTGGCCAGGGATATTCATTACAAAGATCAATCAAAAATAACAGCGACAACACAGGAACTGCCCACTGAGTACGACTTAAAATAATGTACAAGCCACATTTCTTTATATTTAATTTTAAATTGTTAAAGAACCTTAATCAAGCTTATTTTCTTCTAAAATAGTGACTTACCAGGAGGTTAAACGCATGCTTGAATTTCTGAAAACAATCCATGAACTCATCCTGTGGAGGTGGCTTTGCACGGAGGGTCAGAACACCCTCTAATGACCAGGGGGACAAAATAGAACATGAATACTTAAACTGTTAGCTTGATGTATGAATTAAACAAATTACCAATTTCTCAGCAGTAAAGAAAGTGGGTATTCGTATCAGTACATTATAAAATCAGAAGTAACTTTCATTTAGTTTTGAGTCCATTTAAAATCCACTTTTCAACATCCCTTACAAATGCCAAAATTAATAGATATTGCTCGAGAACAGTTCTTAATTTTTTCAATAGACGTAGACACAAATGCATAGATTAAAAATAACCTTTAACACAACCAAAGCAGAATCACCCTCGAGTGAAACATAGCGTACTTTGTTTTCTGCAGCATAGAATTTAAAAGTACTTCTGGCAAAGTACCAGACTTGGGCAACTTTTCCTTTTGGTAAAGTTCACACGTATATCATTTAAAAAGAAACTACTAGTTACGCACTACCACACTCCCTCAAATGCCCACTCACTTTGCAGCAGAAATAAGAAATAGGGTTCACTATTTTCTACATTATGCAGACAAGCCTCAAAACACGACTTACCTCCTGGACCTTTCTTCTTGTTTTTCTTTGATTTTTTCCGTTGTGAAAGCTGAGAAAATGCTTCAGCGGCCTTCTGAAGTTTAATAACAAACGCTTCTACATCATCCAAAACGTGGTTCAAAATTTGCTGGTACAGAAAAATTGAATACGCAGTTACAGAAAAAACAATGTACAGTTATAATGCAAGCACAATGTTCTGTATTTCTGCCATAGATTGATAAATTAGTAACTGTATGAAGCTTTACATTGAAGTTTCACAAGTCCACCCAAAAATAATGTATAATTTCTTTTATGTGACCATCGGTTAATAAAATTGCCTGAAGAATGCCAATAAATGGAAAAATGCATCGCATCAGATTTTGCCTCAATAGATATGTACATAAACATGTCAAAACTGTGACTGGCTTGTTCCAAATTTAAAAAAATCATATTGGATGCAGTTAAATTTAGCAATACAGTAGAAGCGCTACAGTGTGTTGACTCATTTGCAACACGTTTTATCTTGAATAAAGGTTTAGTGTGTCTATCTCCCTGTGTGAATTAGTTGCTGCAAATTCGCTCCATTTACATTTACAATGTATTCTCGTCTTTTACCGGTGGTTATTCACCTGCCTTAGGAGATTAAACAAATTCGACAGAGTGCACAACAGTGCAAGTGATCTGTCGGATTAAAGCAATTCAATGGGCAATTAATCAATCCCATTTTAACAAAATCAGCAAAGAAAATTGCATTGGGTGAAAGTGCACTACAAATAACACGACAACCCAGCTTGTAATTGGGAATCAGTTACTATTGGATACTGATTGGCAAGTTGCCATGTGTCCTTCTTTGGGAAACAAAGTTTGAGATATTTGAAAGAAGGGGTAAGAGACACTGAAGAATGAGAAATCTGGTTTGGATTTAGAAAGAGGACTCAAGACCAATATTTCAAAGGTTGTTAAAGGATGCTTTATCTCTAACATGTAATATTTCAGATGGACTTTAAGATAGTTACAATTCTTGCATAAAGAAAACTGTAAAAATATTAATGGGAGTTTTCCCATTCTGGACATGAAAAATATCAATACAGACAGGAAGAACACACTATAAAAATGCCAAGGGCCAAGCTGTAAAAACTTTTCAGAGAAAGGCAGAAGGCATCAAAAGCTAAGTGGAGAATTCAGAACGGACTGCTGCACAATCCTTTGAAATTCAGAACAATTATTAAAATTTTATTTCCAGAGCTGGTAAGAATTCCAATTTTTTTTTTAAATTGGACCAAAAGTTAAAACTAACCACGCAGCAAAAATAAAACCCAGTCAACTAAAACAACTGGAGTGCTATTTTAGTTTCTTGATGTATCAATTAACGCTACGTGAAAGAAAAAGTGATCTTTGTGGAATTGTGGCCGAAAACAAAACATTCAGCAGCTGCCCAGTGCAAGATGTAGACTAGATCACTGACAAGACTATATAGCAAAATGTTTGTCGACGGTAATAGTGCTCTGTGCTACTTAGAAATGTGTGGTTGGATGTACAGGAAACTTTCGTTTATCCGGCACCCAAATATCCGGAATTCTCGCTTAACCGGCAAAAATCAGGTAAGTTTTATTGTACAGACAAGACCCCGATTCTGACCTTTCGCCCCCACGAAAGGGGGGTCAACATTCTTCCGACTCGGACCTGTCACGGCCACGGAGGAAAAAGCCGGAGTCTCGTTTACTTTCCCTCTCCGGGTCCCAATTGTTAAGCCTGTGGCTGTGTACGGGGCTCTCGTACCTTGGTAAGTATAGCTCTCTGTAATCCGGCACTTTCGATCAACCGGCACCACGCCGGTCCCGTCGGTGCCGGATAAACGAAAGTTTCCTGTATATTGGTCGAACCCAAAACAAAATCTGTCTCCAAAACCTCGCCAATAAAAAAAGAGTCAAATGAGTAGTGGTAAAATGTAGTGACGAGTCAGATTTTATGCATCAACAATGGAAGTTACCTAGAGAAGACTGAGTGTTAGTGTCCTGAGTGAGGTAGGTCTGGCTGACAGATCACACAGTTGGCTCTGCATTGCACTTTGATTCTGCCAGTTAAATTTTAATGTTCAAGATCAGTTGGCTCTCTGGTATCATCAAAAAAAAAGTAGTCTGAAAAGGCTAACAGGACTGTCTGGGAACTTTTTAAAACTTTTGCTTTGCATCAATTTACACTTTAGTGCCCAGGAAGACAGTGGAGACAAAGAGTATGGAACAATTTAGGAGAGCATTCTAGCTATTTAAAGAAGTGGCCAACTGAAGGTTATTAGTTTTTCAGACCAGCCAGCAACACTTTTCTAATCCTGTACTTTTCTATGCTCCATAATACACTTTAAAAAAAAACATCTATTCATGGTTTTCAAAACTTGAACTTTGCTTTGGGGTACAAAATGGCTACTCCGTTAGAGTTGATCACATCAAGTACCTTGCACGGTGCAAAGTTAAACCATTTTACTAGATCATGATATACACAAGCACAATGCTGAAGTAAAAAAAAATTAAGCCTTCAAGTTAGTATTTTTCCTCATAAAATGCTCATTCATCTTTTAATTTTTAGTATTTTGTATTTAACAAATCCAAACGAAAAGATTTTTTGGAAAATGAAACAATTCTAATATGAATTCATACCACATCTCTGTCAATCCTGACTGCCGCCATATCTAGGGTTTCTTCAGGTTCATGAATAACCTTCTGTTTCTCATCTGTAAAGAACACAGTGTTTTAATAGAAACGTTTTGTGTACATTTTTCTGTACCACTTTAGGAAATGTGGCATTTTTCTATGATGACAGTCTCTTTGTAGCTCAGTATATAGTTGATGCATTATGACTATATAGCATGGTAATAATTTCCATAACAAATACAGATGGTATAATTCACTACGGAGCAAGTGGTGACTCTGAATGATGAAAGTAAAAAATATTGCTGCTGGCGAATGAAATGCATTCCATCCCAGGCACCCAATTTCAGTATTAAATATTTCCAGTCAGGTGTAACACAAATAGCTACAGAGTAAAGCTTCCTTTACTTTAGCCCAGCAATATACCTTGGAACAGCTTTGTTTCAGGTTTTCTTGGAACTACGTAGAATTTTTAAGGACAGAGGAGACGGTCATCACAGCAATGTGGCCTGGATTTGAACCTCGGTCCCTGAAGTTAAAAGCCAGTCTCTAGCTCACAGCATTACCTCGTCACCATTGAAAAGAATTATTTTTACCGTGTGCATGATTGGATTTTGTAACCAAGAAAATTAAAAGCTAGTTTAGGAGGTCACGCAACATTGATAAGATTACATTTTTAGGGTGTATATTAGGGAAGATCACATCATTTTGGAGGATCTGCACAATTTGTTTGTAAAACATCAAAATAAATTTGTTCTCGAAGGCACTGCCTCGCTATGCTAATCGCCAAGCAGTACCAAGTGAAAACTTTGTGATTGTTTACTATGGTGTGTTTGACAATATAGGTTTCCTCCATGTCATTCAAATTATTTAATAAAAGTGGAATATTGACAATCTACTAACTCTTAAGTAGGAATTGCTTAATTTGAATTATCTGTTAATTCAAACTGAAATTGTGCAAAATAAAACCTCTTTTATTAAAGTTGCTTAATTCATTTTTTAAAGCAAATGTTTGCTTTGAATTAACAGGTATATGCTGTACCAGTTCTCAACACAAGGATACATATGCATCCTGTGTATTGATACAGAAAAATAAGAAAGACTTGCATTTATATAGCGCCTTTCACGACCACTGGATATCTCAAAACGCTTTACAACCAATGAAGTACTTTTGAAGCGTAGTCACTGTTGTAATGTGGGAAGCGCGACAGCCAATTTGCACACAGCAAGGTCCCACAAACAGCAATGTGATAATGATCAGCTCATCTGTTTTTGATAAGTATTGGCCAGGACACCAGGGATAACTCCCCCTGCTCTTCTTCAAAATAGTGCCATGGGATCTTTTACGTCCACCTGAGAGAACAGACGGGGCCTCGGTTTAACATCTCATCCAAAAGACGGCATCTCCGACAGTGCAGCACTCCCTCAGCACTGCACTGGAGTGTCAGCATAGCTTTATGCGCTCTGGAGTGAGACTTGAACCCACAACCTTCTGACTCAGGCGAGTGTGCTACCAACTGAGTCACAGCGGACACTGTGATGAGTCACTGTGATGTACAGCACAGAGTGATGGCTCTGAAACACCATTGGCAGTGCAGCGTGTCTGTGGAAAGGCTACATAAGGCTACTGAAGATTGGCTGCACTTGACTGTCAATTTTTGCTCAAGATGAGAGATCAACGTGCTAGATTCTTCATTGTATCAGTATTAATCCTCAAGTTCGGTGCATCACGAGTTGAAAATTCAGCATTTCCTCTGCATTGCACCTCTCACAGCATCCCAGTCCATTAGCCTGTCCATGCTCACTATCCTGGCGCACACAAGTTTAGGCTAATCAGGTCAAATAGGTGGGTATTGCCAGCGCATTGAACTGCTGGAGAAAAACAAAGTGCTGATAGTAGCAGGGAAAGTGGATTTAAGGCATCACTGAACCTACCAATACAATATTATTAAATGGAGTTTAGAAAAATAAATCAAACGTTGATTATGTTCTTCCTGTTCCAGCACATAGCATTTTTGTAATTTTGTCTTTTTGAATTCTTTTAACCTTACAATGTGTCAAATATGGCCAAGGAAGCGACTCGCTCCTTTGATTTTATATCAAAATATGATTGTTCCCGGAAGATACCAAAATGTGCATGTGAAAACCTGATTACCTTGTTCAACAGGTAAAGCCCAAGCTGACCAGGCTGCTACTCGGCTCCTAACATCCACCTGTGTAACAGTTCCTGGAGGAACAGGAGCCGGGGCACTTGGAGGTGGAGGAATGGAGGAATTATCTGCATTTGTAATCATTCTATAATTTAAAAAAAAAGCGAAGACTTGGTATTCCTTAGGTTAAAATAAATTGCACTATGGAGGTCCATCAGTACATTATACCTTACAATAATATAATGACAGTTTAAGTTCAAGTGCGTACAAAGGAAGGACAATGTCAACACTCTTATTGAAACAGAGATTATCTGGCATCATGAAAATATTATCTGCAAGCATTACTTAAAAAAAAACAAATGAGTTATACTCAAACTCTTACCACATGTGCTTTTGTTGCATTACTTACAATATCTGGTGTTCAATTTTAAATGCAATTGATCCTTAATCTTTTGGAATGGCAGGATTCAAACACATAAGATTCCCTGTCATCTCAACACAGCTCATCAATCCTACTACCTGTAGTATATGGATTGACTATATAGGCACAAATTGGCAGACAAAAGAAAACAGTGTCAAGCACTCACCTGGAATTTTGAACAGGTTACATGATATTCTGCTCATTGAGGTACACTTTGTGTATCTCTTGAACATTTAATCAGACCACAGTTTTACATTACAGGTTAGCTGGACAAATTTTTTAAACCAGAAAAATGAGAGATAGCTTACTGTTAAAAGGAAGTCCAAATAGATGACCAAGGATACTACTTAATGATTAATATCCATGTGTCTTTGTACCTCAGAGTATCAGGCCTTTTCTTCTGTTTGCTACCTTTACTGTCACTGATTGCACTTTCAATATCTGCATGGATCAGATCAGCCTGCAAAAGAAGACCTTGAAATAAATCACAGCAACAGTGCCACTTAAAGCCTCTAATTGCAACACGTCCTCACACTGCAGCCTTGGTTTAGCAGCTACTTTTAAAGTAAATGTATTGTTTTTTAGTTAACTTGTTAATTTGTATCGCAAGAACACCTGGCATAATTATGGTTTATTCTTTGAGACGCAAAAAAGCAATGTCTGAATTATCAAGATAGATACAAAATCCTTTTTCCAAGATATTATCCAAAACATTTACAGGGGTTATCCAGTTTACCTCAACAAAAAGCACATTTAATAAAATTTCTGGTGGCACTGAGGAATCTACTGAACTCCACAGGTCAAAATAAGTACATTCGACAGCATAACTATTACATCTGACGCTATTCTAAACGATTGCAGAATTTGTCCTGAAGGAAAATCAGCTGCAAAGTAAATTGCCAGTTAACCACAACAGCATAATATGCAGTTTCAGAGGAACAAATAATTAGAAGATTTCACAGAAAAGAGACTCAGTTAAACCAAGTACACAAACAATTAGAGACAGCACGTTCTTCAAGAGCCAAAAAATATTCTACACGTTGGTACACTAACCTTTTGGGCTTAACAATTTCCCCACTAGAACATTCTGTAAAAGTTTGATCTATTTTGTGAAAAGTATGGAGTGCTGTTTTCTTCAGGAAATTGCTACTTTTTAAATATGTGGTCTCTTACCCAAGTGATATTCTATCGCACAGAAGATTTTGTTCGCCAGTTAAATTGTGAAAACAAAGCGGAGAAAGAGTTAAACCCTTCACCAATACCAAGTTATATTATAGGATTAAGTAAATGCTCTCAACCAGAGCTTTAAATACGCACAGGGTTTAAAATATTAGAACAAAGTACCTAGTACAGGAAACTTTCGTTTATCCGGCATCGACGGGACCGGCGTGGTGCCGGTTTATCGAAAGTACCGGATAACAGAGAGTTATATCTACCGAGGCTATTTTTAACAAAGAGACTCCAAGTAGTACGGGAGAATCTATTCAAGCTACTGCAATGTTTCGGACTTGCGACAGCGCCAGGAGGCCGAGTAGTGGCACTTTTGAAAAGTACCCCTACTGACTAAATCGGCGTTCGCGGACTCGGGATCGGCAACATTGCCGGTTATTTGAGAGGATTTTTCGGAGCACTCGGCGTTCGCGGAGACTCGACTGCGACTCGGCAACATTGCCGGTTATTTGAGAGGAGTTTTCGGAGGATGATTTTTGCCGGTTAAGCGAAAATTCCGGATATTTGGGTGCCGGATAAACGAAAGTTTCCTGTAGTAACTTATTTGACCAGCAGGTTAGTTAAACACAGCATTATTTTTATTTCAGGCAATCCGCCTGAAAGAGGTGCCAAGTATTAGTCAAACCTGGAATTCATATCCACTCTCACCTTCCTCTCCTCTAGCCATTTCAGAGCACTCTTAGCATTGGCCTGGAAAGAAGTCACTCCCAGCACCATGGGCAAGTGATGGTGAACACCACCAGTCTGTTTTGGGAAGTTGTGGGGCGGGGTAAGAACCACCCATTGAGGCAGCTCCAAAATAATTTATAAAATGGGGTGTTAAAAGTATTAAAAACTAAAAGACATTTAAGTACCTCATTACTATTCTAATGCCAGTATAAAGAAATTTGCTATAAATGTGGAAAATTGTTTTAAATGTGTCTTGAAAAGTTCATGTCTTACGCAGATTGGTAACATGAATCAAGCTAATACTGTAGAAAGTAAAACATTTACCAACCTTAACTTCATCACATTGGAAAAGGTGAATGTCTGGTTTGCCTTGGCCAGGTTCCTTGCAAACGAGTGCCAGAATGGAGTCATAGTTACAGGCATTCATCACAGACTGGCAATGCTGGATTGTGTTAAAGGCAAAGTGCTCCAACTCGTTCTACAAAGAAAGCACATGGAACATTTTTGTATTCTTGGATGTTATGACCCGTTTTCAGTCACTCCTTGCATTTTGTGCTCATTTTTTCCGCCACTTGTTCTTTTCATACCATCACTAGCTACAGCCAAGTAGGCAGGAGGAAGACAGCCATTCCCAGGCCTCAGCCACTGCCACTCTGAACTAACTGCTCAAAGTTGCTTGAAAGCAACCCAGTTATAACTGTATGAAGTAAATCTAAAAAGGTTAATCTTTTCGCTTCTCACCAAGTTTGCGCTTCCTTGTTGTAGAAAAAAAAGTTATGGCTTTGTCTTTTCCTTAAGATTTCACCCCGCTCCCCAAGCCCAAATCTTCTCTTTTCAAGTGCAAACATTCCCAATTTCCATAGCTTCTCTTAGTTTATCTGTCTGATCTCGGGCATCACTTGAGTTACCCTTTGCTATGCCCTCTCTGAAGCCAAACTGTCCCGACAGTCATGCAACAACCTGAATTCACGTATTCTAAATGGGACCAAACCAATGGTCTGTGCAAACTCATCATTACTTCCTGGCACTTATGCTGTATCCCTGTATACGGCAAGGTGTTAGTGTCCTTTGCTGCTGTACATTCTATGCTGATGACTTCAGATTTCTCCCACCATCGCTCCCAGATTCCTCGTCTGGCTTATATCCAGTAAGCTATCATATCCCAACTTCTTATATATTCTCCTTCCCCAGTGTCATCATTCCACATATATTCATTAAAAGACATTTAGCACTTGTCAGCATAGATTCTGAATCCAACAAAATCTCTATTTGTTCCTTCAAACGCCACCAATTTAGTTTGATGTTATCAGAAAACTTGCTTCCGTCCCCACATCCAAATAATTGATTTACATTATAAACAGCAATAGCCCCAATACTGATCTCACCTCCCTCCATATCAATGCAGCTTTATTACAACAACCTTTGCTTTCTCCAATTCAGAACCATTTCCAGTCCATTTCAGAAATCCCTCCCCCACCATTTCATCCCATCCAACCTTATGAATGAAATCTCCTGTGTGGCAATGTGTCAAAAGCTTTGTTAAAATATAAATGTGCAGCATTCACCTTATCAGTTATCCCTTCAATGAACATGACCTCATCACCCCATAGATTTCCACTCATTATTCCATATTTCAATGGGTACTCCATTATATACTCCTTTAAGAGGCCTTCCAGTATTTTACTGCAGATGCCAGGGTTCCCAGGGTAATTCATATGCCTTTTATAAATTGAACACAAGAACATAAGAAATAGGTGCAGGAGTTGGCCATTCACCCCTTCAAGCCTGCACCGCCATTCAATAAGATCACGGCTAATCTTCTAACTCATCTCCACTTTCCAGCACTATCCCCCTATCCCTCGATTCCCTTAGCATCCAAAAATCTATTGCTCTCTGTCTGGAATATACTCAATGACTGAGCATCCTGGGGGTAGAGAATTCCAAAGATTCACAACCCTCTGAGTGAAGAAATTGCTCCTCATCTCAGTCCTAAATGGCCGACCCCTTATTCTGGGACTGTGACCCCCTACTTCCAGACTCCCCAGTCAGGGGAAACATCCTCCCTGCATCTACCCTGTCAAGCCCTTTAAGAATGTTATATGTTTCAATGAGATCACCGCTCATTCTTCTAAACTCTAGGGAATATAGCCCGAATCTACTCAATCTCCCTCATAAGACAATCCCCTCATCGTAGGAATCAGTCTAGTGAACCTTTGTTGCACTCCCTCTGCAGCAAGTATATTTTTCCTTATTAGGTCTTCAGCTCTAGAGTTGCTGCACTTTAATAAAATCATTTCGTTCAAAGTCATACCTCTTTGGAAATGTTTTCAGTTACAATGCAGTCATGCATTTACAAATTATTGGCACAGTACACAGAGACTGGTTTTGGTGTACATAATACAGTGCATAGCTTAATAGTGAATAAAGCTCATAGGCATCTAGGGACAGGTTTTTGGGCAGTGTCATTTAAAAAAAAAAATTTCAGGTATATTGCTGTAGCTGTCAGTTTCAGTTATCAATAACCATTGGTTCTCTTAGCTGCACTGTTACAGCTTTGTAAACGTTTAAGAGAAGAGTTAGCACATGCCCTTTTTTCCCTTTTGAAAGGCACTTCAGCTATATGAGTGTTACTGTTAATGTGTCAGGCAGCGGGGTGAGAAATGGGGTCCGTTTTCTCAAGAATATATCCTGGTTCAGCCTCGGTCAGTAGATTGTTGTTTCCAAACTGGACAATTTTCTGCGGCTTAATAACTCATGCTGACTGGGTTTTTGAGAACAACTGCCACAACTTCAGTGGGATGTACTGTTGTGCTGCAATTAGGATGAAAGCCAGGAGTTTGACCATTTCTGAGTTCAGGGTGACCACTGTGACAAAAATGAAGTATGTTTAAGATTCAGCTTAACAATAGCTTTTATAAAATGTTGTCACGATGCCTTACAATTTTCACACTCTCCTTGGGCTCAGTGTTACGAACCACTTGTCTAAACAGATCATGTGTCGTTCCTGAACCAGACTGTGCCTTTTCCTCCCCAAAATGTAGGTATACATAGGAAAAGCCAGGGGCAAAACAAAGAACCCTCAGCACTGCACTTGGCCTTACTGGAATGCATTATGTGATTCTCACCCCTTCCACCTTCAGTAGCCTGAGTAACACCAGATTGTGGCTCAGGCTAGAAACTGACAGAAATGTATTTAACATTAAACAGGTAAATGAACAATAGTTGGTGCAAACAGTAGATCTACAGAATTACGAATTTACTGTTTTACTGAAATCTAAAGAATAACGAAGAATCTTCTCCTGCAATAACATTCAACGTAAAGTTGATGCTTGAAACATGGTCGCTAGTTAAGTGGCTATATGCTACCATGGAGCTCTCTGATTATCTCCATAACCCTGATGGCCTCAAGTGAGCTGAGACAGCCATATATAAGCCCATAATCAGGAGCTCCTGGCTATAGAGCTGTGCGTCAAATGGATTACGAAGAATCATGGCCCTGCGTCTCTCAGATCCTCACATCTTCACCCAAGATATAGCAGTTAATCAAACCTATCACTTCAAAAATAAATCCACATGATGCCAATCATATTGAATGTTTGAAATGAATGGCCTGATCCTTTGAGAAATCCATTGATCTGTTCCAATCACATTGATCAGCATGGGACTGCAGCAAATTAACACTTTCCCAGATGTAAGATATGCTGTTTAGGACAAGATAGATCTGAGGCTCCGTACGTAACACACCAACATATTTTACAACCGCCTAACCTAATGGAACCAGGTACAGACACAATAATGCCTTTGGCATACCAGACCATAATGTGCATAGTCTGCAGCTTGATAAGACAGCTAGCAGCACAATTTTAACTGTGTACTGTGACTCCAAGAAAATGGAATAAAATAATACATTGTAGACAAAATGCTTAATTTTTGACACAGTACAAATGTTAAAAACTAGCTTCACTATCCAAAATATTCCACCTTAACCGGATATAATTATTGCAGTTTGTCAGAGACAAGTTGTCCAGGAGACCCAGCCATTCAATTCAAATATAAACATCTTGAGATTTTTTTCAAATATATATTTCATTGTCTGTCCTCTTTCTAACTTTTATAGAATTATTCACATCTGCTGGATGCCAGTCACTTTTTGAATATATTTACCATACTGTATTTTTAAAAATCTGACAGTATACTTGAAGTCATCAATGACAGCAAGTGAGGCCAGACTGCTTCCGCTGAAAGCGAAAAAAGGAAAAGACTCGCTGTGTAAAAATATTACCCATCACTTAGCACAGCAGTTGCAAACTGTTTTCCACTACAGGAGGAACTTACCAAGTTTAACTTCTGTAAAAATATATATGTTGTGTTACTGTTACTCTATTTGTTTCCTGGGCACACCATGAACTCACGTAGATATTCGGGCAAATGAAAACGCACTCTAGGATATTGGGAGCTAGGGCTCACCTATGAAATGAGTCAAACAGAGAAGCCAAAAATACCTGAACCAGAGAAACTCCAAGTGCAACAACCACTGTCAGAAGTTCAGAAAGCAATTTGCTCAATTGTGTGTTCGCTAGAGTTTGGAAAAATGGAGTTTAGAAGAATGAGAGGGGATCTCATTGAAACTTATAAAATTCTAACAGGACTAGACAGACTAGATGCAGGAAGGATGTTCCCGATGGCGGGGGAGTCCAGAACCAGGGGTCACAGTAAGCCATTTATGACTGAGATAAGGAGGAATTTCTTCACCCAGAGAGTGGTGAACCTGTGGAATTCTCTACCACAGAAGACAGTTGAGTCCAATTCATTAAATATATTCAAGAAGGAGTTAGATATATTTCTTAAGGCTAAGGGGATCAAGGGATATGGAGAGAAAGCAAGGACAGGGTACTGAATTTGGATAATCAGCCATGATCGCATTGAATGGCAGAGCAGGCTCGAGAGGCCGAATGGCCTACTCCTGCTCCTATCTTCTATGTTTCTATGTTTGATGATCATTTGGGTTCCACAGAGCATCAAGCTGGATCTCTGGCTATTATTAACCATTCTAGCACCATAGATAAGTTAGTGTGTCTGGGCGCTGCTGGCGAACAGTCAACAGAGTAAATGTGCCAATTTGCTTTATGATGCGACCATGTCAATGTTCAACATTTGGCCTTTCAATTGATAAAGACGAAGAAAGAAATACTTGCATTTATATAGCACCTTTCACGACCACCGGATGTTGCAAAGCGCTTTACAGCCAATGAAGTACTTTTTGAAGCGTAAACTTGCAATTTATATAGTGCCTTGAACATAGTAAACCGTCCCAAGGAGCGTTATTAAAACAAAACAATTGACACTGAGCCAAAGAAGGAGACATTAGGACATGTGATCAAAAGCTTAGTCGAAGAGATAGGTGTTAAGGAGGGTCTTAAAGGAGGAGGGGTGGAGAAGTTTAGGAAGGGGATTCCAGAGCTTAGGACATAGACAATCAAAGGCATGGCCGTTGATGGTGGGATGAAGGAAGTTAGGGTTATATACAGGCCAGAATTGGAAGAATGCAGATTTCTGGGAGGGTTGTAAGGCTGGAGGACATTACAGGAATAGGGATGGATGACATTTGAAAACAAGGATGAGAATTTTTTTGTTATAAATCGAGGTGTTCAGGGACAGGGAGCCAATGTTGGTCAGTGAGCACAGGGGTGAACAGAGCTTGGTGCGAGTTAGGATACAGACAGCTGAGCTTTGGATGAGCTCAAGTTCATGGAGGACATAAGATGGGAGTCTGGCCAGCAGAGCATGGGAATAGTCGAGTCTGGAGATAACAAATGCATGGATGAGATTTGTAGCAGCAGATGGGCTGAGGCAGGGGTGTAGACAGGGTGACATTACAGAGGTGGAAGTAGGTGGTCTTAGTGATGGAGAGAATATGGAATCAGAAAGCCAGCTCAGAGTCAAATAGAATGCCGAGGTTGTGAACAATTTGGTTCAGCCCAAGACAGTGGCCAGGGAGGGGGAATTGAATCTGTGGCGAGGGAATCCAGTTTGTGGCGGAGACTGAAGACAATGGCTTCAATCTTCCCAATGTTTAATTGGAGGAAATTTCTGCAGCCTGAGAATAGATGATGTAGTGGAGGGGTCACGAGAGGTGGTCGTGAGATAGAGCTGGGTGTCATCAGCGTACATGTGGAACCAGCCATTGTATTTTTGGATGATGTTGCCGAGGAGCAGCATATAGATGAAAAATGGAGGACAAAGGATAGCTCCTTGGGGGAACTTCAAAAGTAACGTTGCAGGGGTAGGAAGTGAAACCATTGCAGGAGATTCTCTGGCTACGACTGGATAGATAAGAATGGAGGGCGACGAGGGCAGTCTTACTCAACTGGACAACAGAGGAGAGGTGTTGGAGACCTGCATTTACAGCAAGTTTCCAGCCAATTTAAAAATGTTACTGTCCTCCCACCTCCAAAATGGTTTGGGAGCCAAGAAAAAGAAACAAGGCAAGCAAAAGATTTTTTTAATTAATTCTTTAAGATAAGTAAGTTAGGAAGTACATGATAGGCCATAATTTGCTGTAGCAGGGCACCTACCATTAGTGAGACTTGCCCTGGCTCGTTTAGGTTTTTTTAATTTTTTGCGTGCCAAGTTGCTGAAACTGCGAGCCAGTAACGTGAGTGAGAGAAACGGAGCTTCTGAGACCTGAGTGAACAGGACAAGCAACGGTGTATCTCCTTAACCAATCAGATTGAAGGATTGTGAAATTAACAGCACAAGGACCGAGAAGAAGTGTAAATTAGAGTGGGTGAATTCAATGCCAAATCAGGTACCGAAAGAGAATTAAAGCGAGAAAGAAATATTGGATTGAGAGAGAGAAAAAGGAGACAGAAATTAAAAGTTTTAAAAAATGTAAATTTAAAACTTTACATTTTAAAAATCTCCAACAAAATTAAAACCTCAAGGAATGAACCTCCATACTTGCAATAATTAATTTTCAGTGCCAGAGAGGTTGACTGGCAGTAATTAACACGGTTAGAAATTAGGGTATCCAAAATATATGGGGTTATGCGAATGAAATTGTGACACAAATGTGACTGTGTTTACATGACTGTATTAGAACGAGAGACAAAAAGTCACTTCAGACAAGTATCAGAATAACTGGATAAACGCTTAGAATTTGCTTATGTTTTAATTCCCTGCAGATGTTATAACATTCTGCAGCGTGACGGTCATTTATGACATTGTTTCCAGAGATAATCTAATCTCAACAACACTTATCACATCGTTAAATGGGTACTTAGACTGGAATGGACAAGACTTAACTTTCTGGGGCGAGTGTAGTTTATATCTACCGCGCAAATACAGCAACTTCATGCCATTCAATGCATTTCAATGGTGAGGTAGACACAGAAGCGGCGGAGCGGCACAACTCGGACAGCAACATTTGGATTTTTGAGTTTCATGGCACATCTGCCCCTTGCCTGAAGTTGCTGTACCATTTGCGCATAAATAACAGCAAGCACCATTATTCTGACAGCAAATTATGGCCAAATATGCTAAATTAGTTAAAAATCAGAAGGAAATGAGAAAACAAGACGAGCAAAATTTAAGTGATTACATTTTTTTAATATAATTATAATAAGTGACTTCCAGATGACATTGGGGCATATTTATTACCATAATCAGTACTTATTTCAAAATCTGTGTGTGAGCTGTAATACTGCCCACACACATTTCCTGCTAAGTGATGTTGTCTGAAGGTTAAATACATACATAAGCAAAGTAGAGGTTAAAAAAAATCTTTGGATTGACCGACTGAAGTGTATGCACACTCACATTTCTTTAACTTTTTCACATTGAAAACAAAGTATCAAGATCCCCTTCCACAAGATAAATTAATGCAAAAAAAGGTACACTGTAAAATGCATTGTTAAATAGTTGAACTGTAGGGTCTTGGACACATCACAGGATGATGTGGAGATGCCGGTGTCGGACTGGGGTGGACAAATGTGAGAAGTCGCACAACACCAGGTTATAGTCCAACAGCTTTATTTGAAATCACAAGCTTTCGGAGCGCTGTTCCTTCGTCAGGTGAAGTCACCTGACGAAGGAGCAGCGCTCCGAAAGCTTGTGATTTCAAATAAAGCTGTTGGACTATAACCTGGTGTTGTGCGACTTCTCTCATACATCACAGGATGACAGCAGCCAGTTAAAAATATTCAACCAAAGAACCCCACTGCTTACAAAGCAATGCATTCCTCTTGATGGACCTCATGAATATTTCATCACTGAATCAAGTGACAGCAAGATGCTAATTATACATCTACTTGCAAAACTATGTTATTTATAAATACCTAAATTCTTGAGTATGCCAAACTTAAATTTTCATTTACCTGAAATGATTTATCTGCATTTTGTAGCCAACCGAAAAACACAATTACACTTGTTCTTTTAAACAAGCATCGACATTTTATTGCCAGAGCACACAAGATTTATTCCTTGTGCAAATACAGCCTTCAAGTTGATTTGGTGAGATTTTATTGTGCAGGTAAAAAAGTGATTTCAGCAAATGCGTAATGCATGCATGCAGACACTCAAATGCCCTATAGATGGTGATATATACTGTGGTATGCACAGCATAAATGTACTTATATAGAAACCAAGCTTCTGTCAACCAACATGCTCAAGAAAGTCAAATTATTTTGATAGGCAGCAAATTTGCATTAATTTAAATTAACAGTAATGCATGCTATTGACAACTTAATCAACTGTTATAAAATTAAATGACATTTGCATCACAATTTGCTGGGACCATTTAATACTATATGAACAAAAGCAAACAAATGTCATTCAGCTAAAGGGCAATCTGTAATGTATTCCAAATAAATTTTGTAACTGGGAGTTTTAGACAAGGAATCTACACCTGTGCAATGTCAACTACATATCCTTTAACTGCTTTGATGGCTCAGTTGGCAAATGCACCACATTCTAGTACTGAGTCACACATGTTGTGATCCCTGATCTGTGCTCAGTTAACTGGTCTCCTCTGACCAATTAAAGTGGCACAATCAAAACTAACCAAACGCACCACAGATATAACATAACTTGTTACATTAGTTTCCATACACTGTGCATATTTAGCATCATGCTAGTGCCACTCAAATGGGTAAAACACCATTTTGCTGCATCTAAAATCAGTTGATACACAATTTGCTATGAAACTATTCAAAGATTTTAGACTTACTTTGCTCCCCAGATCAATCAAGCTGACAGCTTTCTCATCCACCTGCAGTAACATGTCCTGGGTCCAGACCTTGCCTTTTGCATCAAGCAGTTTTAGTTTTCTTATACCATCATCTACTGTTATCATAGCATCCTTCCGATCCACAACAAAAGTTGCGAGGTGCTGTTTTCAAGACAGAAATTACAGCTTAGAAATTTATCACATCATTTTGTCATATTTCAGTTCTAAAATGTAACCATACCACACATCATTGCCTTATTTCACAGAGATGCCATCACAATTGAATCCTTCATTGGTACTTTTTAAACAGAATCTGCATTTGAATCTTGGTACCAAATGCAAATTTACCTTGAAGGGAGTCACTATTGCTAGTACACAGTGAATCAAAGGCAGTAATGTTTTTCATTTTTTTTTTTAAATTGATCTTTGAGCTTCAAGTCTTATTTTTGGTAATGTTAAACCAGATTAAATCACAAGCATCAAAAACATGTATATATTAAAATGTACATAATCCATGTGAAAAGATCAGTCTTGAGGTCTATTTTAATTAAATACCGCACACATTAACAAGCAGATCACCGATACTGCTTCCAGCATTTTTTTTTTGAATTGGTTTAAAATTGATCCATCATACATGAAATTACTAAACCTGACAGAATCTAATTACCTCAACATGATACTGCGAGGTCTCTGACATTACAACAGTTGATTTTGCATAATTCTTTCTTTGTTCTGTAGAATTAAAAAAAAGTTACATTTTTTGAATATTTCATTCCATTCAACTTTTTCATCATGCATGTTTTACAGCAATGCTTCATTTTATTATAATAGTTCACATTTAATACAGTGCTACCACTTTTGATTTACACAAATCTACAGAAGCAAACATTTAAAAACTTTATTGTTAAGACATAAAGTTTCTATCATCAAAAGATTTAGATGAATATACGGAACAATTTAACATATTTTAACATTGCAGTACAGCATTCTCTGATCAGAGAAATATAGGTACAGAATACCACACCATTTCATAAAGGGTACAGCACAAAAATCAAAAGGTAATCCAGTGCCTGAAAACCTTCACCAATACAGATCAGATTGAATAAGTGTGTAATTCTATCAAAATTAAATACTTTGGGGGTGAAATTGGATTTGGGCGGGGAAGCAAAACAGGCAGAATCATATTTGCCCACTGTTACACGACATGCCCGATACTCATTCTATTGAAGTCAATGGAACTGAATATCCAGCGGAGTGTATAACAGGCGACCGATGTCCAATTTTACACCCTATAAATTTTCCTGAAAATGTACACCTCCATGAAATCAGTTAGCAATACTGAGCAAGAACAGTACAAATCTACATCATCTTTGCATTGTAATTTCAGGCTGCATATTGAAGCTAGTTTTTTTTTTCTCCAAAGAACATAAAACAAAATACCAGTTTTGCATCATTGTCATTATCAACAGTTTGATTAAGTGCAAATTAAACATCGACAGCTTCTCCATTTTCAGTAGGATTTTGTAAAGGATTCCGGTTTACAAGGTAACAAGCAAGTCTACAAGCAAGTCTTTACACAGTTACATTATTCCACATCATTAGAGCAGGAGGGGAATGCCAAAACAGCTCAAGTGTTTGATGTACAAGTGCATTATCATTGGTTCATAAGTGGGAAGAAACAAGTTAAAACACTTGGATTCTTAAAAGCATTTTTCAGATTTTCACAAAGCATTGTTTTGCTGCCTTCAGGTATGGTGGTGCTACATACTATTCCGTAGACTGAGCAGGAAGGCAACTTGCCCCAGGCCTCTGCCACTTTTGCACTAACTGTAAGCAGATGCTCAAAAATGCTCTCCAACTTGCTTAATGATGTTCCCTCAGTCCTGTGAAGTACTGGACCACTCGTCTCCTTCCCCCAACATAATTGATGAAATTGAGAACTCGTCATATGCCAATCAATGCCCTGTTGCATACTACTCAAAAAGTTCAATGGTCTCTTACTGAGGATTAGATCTGAAATTTTATTTTGAATGTCAATTTGATCAGAACAAAAACACAATTTATATGAACGATCATTCACTTCTCTCCAGGAGTGACTGGTGTATATTTTAAGAATTCTTCAAATTAGGAAAAAAGTAATAGATGCAACCACCTATATTTCCAGGAACAAGTCTGCACAACATTGAATATGTTTCTATTTTTAAACTTGAGTCATATCTTAAACAACTTAAAATTTACCATCACAAGAACAAACAAGAAGAAACAGCATTAATTTATACAGCATCTTTAACGCAAAGGATGTCCGGAGGCACCCGAGAGATAGGCATAAGGAAAACTAACACAGAGACAAGAAGGGAACGATTAGGAGATGGTGATTAAAATGGATTTTACAAAGATTTTTTAAAGGAGGGGGATGTGCAGAGGAGAGGGAGGTGGAGAAGCAGAGAGGTTCAAGGGAAGAATTTCACAGCAGGAACCAGGCAATCTAAGACTCTGGCATCAATGGTGGATCAAACGGCTGGGGTGGGAGAAATGCACAGACCAAAGTCAAGGAAACAGAATGTTTGAGAGCAGGGGAAGAGAAAATATAGGGCAGGAGACTGCAGAGATCCCAAGGAAGGATTTAAAAACAAACATTTTAAATTTGATGCTTTGGGGGAAACAGGGAGCCAATGTTGATCAACAAGGATAGGAAGAGCAGGAATTAATGCAGGACGGGATATATGCAGCCCAGGTTTGGACAAAATAGAATTTATGGATGATGGGAAGTCGCCAAGAAAAGCATGGAAGTCATTTAGCTTGGAGGTGACAAATGCACAGATAAAGGTTTCAGCAGCAGAAACCCTAAGGTCTGAAACCTACCTCGGGGTCAAACAGGAAGCCAAAGTTGCAAACGGATTGCTCTGCCAGAGAGGGTAGCCGGGGAGAGGGGAGATGGAATTGGAAGCAAGGGACTAGAGAATGCGGCAATCGCTTCATTCTTCTCAAAGCCGAGCTGGAGAAAGTTGTGCTTCATACAAGACGGGATGTCAGACAAGCAGTCCGACAGCACCAAGGCAATTTACGGCGGTGGCAGAGAAGTGGGGCTAGCTGTCATCAGTGTGCAACTGGAAGCATGTCTTCATGTTTGCTGATGTCATTACTGAGGGGCACATGTAGATGTGGGAGAGGAGGGGGACAGAGGATAGATGTCTGGGGCATTTCCAGAGGTGGTGAAGCACGAGGGGAAAGAAGCCAGTAGCAGAGATGCGCTGGCTATGTTCGGATTTGGAGGAATGGAAGCATGTAAAGGCACTCGCAAGACAATGGATGACAGGGTAGAGGCATTGGAAGAGGAAAGCATGCACTACCATGCTGCACAAAGATCAAGATGAGAAGGGCAAAGCACCATGGACACTGTCACAGAGAATGCCATTCGTGACTTTAGTTAGGCAATTTCAGTACTGCGAGTAGAGTGGATACTGGACGGGCGGGATTTGAAGTGGGCTGCGTGGAACTGAAATGCCTGCTTCATCATTTCACATGCTTATGTTGGGCAATAAATTCATCAACAGTCCCTGCATATGATGGGATGATGTTGGCAGTGTTGAATTTGGAACATAACGATACACTTCAGACTTCATGCAAGCATTTTAAGAAGCTTTTCAATAAAGCGTCATTGAAGGAAAAGACAGTTTTCAACTTATTATGCTCATCGAGAACAGACCATCCTTCACGGCATTTGATCATAGTGCTAAGATTCTATGGAACATTAGCCACAGTTTCTAACCACTTCCGCTGGGCAATAACTGCTACTGAAGAAATTTAAATGTATCTTTTAATATAGCCTGCTGATAGATCACATACATCAGTAAATTCCTGATGACCCACAGAGAAGAACAAAAGTTTCTTTTTCCTTGCCTCCTGAAAGCAGTGACTCATGCTGCAGTACATTTCCAACACTACCAGCAATTCTCTGCTACCTTGCCCAAATAGAAATTCATGTGCAAAAGGAGACAGCACGCATCAGAAAGCTATTGAACTATATTGGCATCACAGTAGAGCCTTTATTTGTGTACATAGAATTAGAAATGTCATCTGGCCCATCTTACTTGTGCTGGTGCCAAGTGCATGTTAAAGCTATCTACTCTAATCTCATCCCCCTGCACCCTTCAACGTTTTTGTTCTTCACCAAATTATATGTCCCATATGCATTTTCCAGCAGGTGTTACAGAACAGCGCCCAGGATCAGGAACTGTGGACGATTTTTCACTTCCGTAGCCCAGGGACACAGAGACCAATTTAACCAGTACTACCATTCCCCTGGCTAAGATCACAACACAAAACTCAACACAGACCTATAATATAATATGGAGAAGGGTCATCAGGTTCCCCTGATCAATCATTTAGTAAATAGCCCCAACGTAAAATCTGGCAAACCTGCACTGGAGTGGGAATGCTGGCGTATGAAAGTCATTCAAATCTCGTTACTTTTTGTGTCTAAAACTAGAGTTAAACTGTCTTTTTCATTTCAATCCAACAGCCGTGTCTGTAACTGAATCAGCAGTAAACAATGAACAGCCATAGTCTGCTTCAAAATACAATGGTTAACTTGGCTTTGTATTTAAAATCATACACAAGGTGAAACATTGCAAGCCTGGCTAACCAAAATCCTTAAAGGTGCAATAATCACATCCAATTAGTGATGCATTTCTAAGTGACTGAAAATAGAAGAGATAGAAAGGGCTATGGAACATCTAGAGTTAAGCAGGCTCAAAGCAGGCAAGTAGGGACTTGTCAAACAGCTAACATAAAGGAGATTACTTTATAAATATGCCTTGTAAAAACCAAAAATACAATGAAAACTTTAGCAACTCAAAAGTTCCATACCAGACTAAAATGATGATGCATTTGGATAAATAGCATAGAAACAGCTATTAAAAATGTACAGTATGCCAAAGGGCTTGTTCATATCCCAATCTCAAAAAATCTGCCGTACTTATATCAAACAATATCAGTGTTCTTTCCCTAGACTCTTGAAATACAAGTGAAATACACTACTTTCACCTTACCTTCTGCCTGCAGCACCATGCTGGCAGTCAAAGGCACTGACTATAAATCTTGACATAGGTAATTCAGTTGAAGTCAGCTGTCGCTTGTCTACCCTTACCTTCTGCAACATGTATGCCGGGTCAGCTGCAGCATGCTATCCTCCTGCATGATCAGGCTAATTTAGCAGTTACATGGGGCTTAACATTTGAGCACAATTCAGGTAACATTTGGTAGCTTTCCAGTGCTTTTGTACCATCCCCATTTTTTCCATACAAGAGGCTCAAATGTATGTCATGGGTCAATGGCTTAGACAAGCAGAGTCATTTAAAGAAAGAACTGGCATTTATATACAACGCCTTTCATATCCTCAGGACATCCCAAAGTTCTTTACAGGCAGCTTAAGGTAGGAGTGTGTTTCTGAAGTAAAATAAGTAACAGACTCACAGAAAGTGGTTTCCACAGAATAAATGTCTTCACTTGGGAACTGTACACACACACACACACACACACACACACACTCCATTATATTAATTTGATTTTTTTATTCATCTTAAATTCTAAATATTAGTTTGTTCCAGATTGATGCAAGAAGATAAAAATAAAGATTTCATGAATAAAAGGGGCAATTCAGCAATTTCAATAATGCTAGATTTGAAGTGGGGCAGTCAAATAACTGCTATTCTTAGCAATGCTCTTTTGCCTTATATGGCAGAGAATACTTTCATATAAAGCAGCATTAGAATAAAACTGTTGCCAGTAAAGAATGGAGGTTGTAAAATATCATCCAAATAACTATTTTTAGGAACATGAGAAAATGTTCAGCAGTTTGTAGGAATCTGCCAGATAGCTTCCTTTTTTGACTGTAATATCCTAGTGGGACTTTTTGTAACAGCTGACTTGTAAATCACAAAGTATTTAGAAACAAGTTGCAGAGATTTTAATGGTCACTCACAGAATGATGCATTTTTTTTGGAAAAAATGCAAAATCAAAATAGATTATGCACTTTTACCAATATATGTAAGGGGAGTTCCCAGTAAGAGCCATCCAGTAGAGTGCTTTAACTGTGACTATGACATTTTTGTAGTCTAACACATGTTTGCACACTTTAGTTAAGTACCACTGATTTCATTTAAACAATGTATCAGAATCAACCTCATTATTTAATACATGGACAAAAAGCTTAGTCATTTTAGACATTTTTTTTAACCTTATCTACTTATTTCACAACACAAAACAAGCCTGGAACATTAATTGGGGAATATTTAGAAATAACTATTCTGTGTCCCCATGTGGGTCATCAAATTTATCCAAGCAGCAGCGGAGTTATAGAGCCCAAGGAAGTGCTGAAGTTTGAGTCCCATCTGATCTAGAGTGCAAAAGGGGAACAGTGTTTACTATCTGAAAATAGGGATGAAAAATATGGTAGTGTGAATGTGCCTGTAAGTTCTTCCCTCATCCAATATCTGAATTCTTCACAACCGCCCTCCTCCCAAATCAGACTTGAGATACATTTCTGAAGTGGCAGCATCATTAACACACAGCAGAGGCCACTGGACAACTGCAAACCTTGAAATTATACTGAGGGTTTCATTAATACCACTAACATAACAGTATATTTAGTGCAAAAAATCTACCCCGCCATAAATCTGATGGAGTCGAAGTATAACTTGTACGTCACAAAATCATGTCACAAAACTGTACTCGTTCTATAGGCGGTGACGCCAATACTATTTAACAATGGCACTCTCAACTAATTTCAGAGTGATGCATTTCAACTTGCAGACTTTCATTTGAAAGCCAGTGCCCAGAGTCTTAATCACAGTTGTTGCTGAACAAGCCCTTTAAACATACTGTAGTAAGTTACCTTCCCAGTGAAAAATCACCTTCATGTACAATTGAATATTTTTGGTTTTTGCACACTGTGGTGCAGAAGAAAAAAAAAAAAATCACACAAAAGGACAAAACACAAACCATCTTGTGTTTGTTTCTACCTTTCTTTTTATGTTTTGAAGAATGTAAGAAGTACAGTCCATCGGCTCCTAAGACAAACAAGGGAAGCAAAGTACTGAACTCAACAGAAGACCATGCTTAAATTAATTAAGGCACATCAATAACAATCATTACAATTAAAAAAAAAATCAACTGTCCTTTAAAATGTACAGGCACGACATTTTTATATAAACATGGGAGAAACAAAAGAAAATATATTTCTTTTTGCAAATACCTTTTATAAAAATGCTGAATTAGGATCACAGCACACTGCAACTCATATCATACTGCCATTACCTTTTTCCCGTGTGGCGAGTCATTTTTAAGCACAATGTCATTGATTTTAAAACGATTGTTAACATGCCAACAGAAGTTAAATTTTGTGGAAATATATAGATTTTGGTCTGCTGTGATCAAACCTATAAACAATATCAAAAATATAACTGTCTCAAAACTACTTTAATAACTCAGCTATTGGGTCACTGTTTTACATAGAAACATAGAAGATAGGAGCAGGAGTAGGCCATTCGGCCCCTCGAGCCTGCTCCGCCATTTAATGAGATCATGGCTGATCATCCAAATTCAGTACCCTGTCCCTGCTTTCTCCCCATATCCCTTTAGCCTTAAGAAATATATCTAACTCCTTCTTGAATATATTTAATGAATTGGCCTCAACTGCCTTGTGTAGTAGAGAATTCCACAGGTTCACCACTCTCTGGGTGAAGAAATTCCTCCTCACCTCAGTCCTAAATGACTTACCCCTTATCCTTAGACCCCTGGTTCTGGACTCCCCCGCCATCGGGAACATCCTTCCTGCATCTAGTCTGTCTAGTCCTGTTAGAATTTTATAAGTTTCAATGAGATCCCCTCTCATTCTTCTAAACTCTAGCGAATACAAGCCCAATCATCCCAATCTCATGGTTTTCATGGTGATGGGGCATTCAATTCAATTGGCAACGCCTGCAATTTTACTTACCATGGCAGATAAGAGAAAGCGGCATAGTTACTTATAAAGCCACACTGTATATGTGACAATGAACAGAGTTCCAGTCACTATTCGGGACATTGGCAGTTCATATTTGCTGTATACTGTAAAATGCTATTTGAGACTTAACCAGGTTTCATTACAAGAAAATATTACATTTGTCAGAAATAATTTAGAAAATATTTAATTGTGTTTATTCTAAGATAATATGCAGGGTGTGTTGACTGTTCATTTTATTTGTTGCCAGTTTTGTGATTACTGTTTGTTATACCATTCTATATTTAATATACTCTTGTAACAAAAACACAATCTCCACTCCTGCCTCACCCACCTCCCTCCACCGAATAACAGCCACACTGGCTATCATACAAAAAAGTTTAAGTCAATTTATTGTATCAAAGGAGAACAGTTACATTAACTAGATATTTCAGAATGTGACTAATGAATTTTACCTATAATACACATTACTGCAAAATTAGCTTCTCAACAGGCAGCTTACAGGTGCATTCTGCTCGTGTCCGATGGGTTCATACCTCAGCCTTCCAGGTCAACAGATTTTCAATACAGCATGTTTCCAAATTCAGCAACCCAAAAACAATGGGGGTTTTGTAATTCCTCACAAGCGAAGAACAAGACTGGTAAATATGAATTAAATTCAAATTCATTCTTGTGCAAACAGATATACATGTGACGAACTGAGAACTGTTCTAGTATAAGAGCTCAAAACACAAAAAAACACTTGAAATGACTATTCTTGTCCAACAACTGCAATTTATTGAAGTAAGCTAGTCAAGGGCTCTGGCGAGATAATTTCACGTGGTAATTCTTTTAAATTTGTGCGAGACGGAAGCATTTATTTCTCTGCAATAGAATACCAACCAAAGTCTATACATAGCAATGACAACCCTCTCTTTTTATTACTGAAAAGCATAGACTTCCTTCGACAACCTTAAAATTGCTTACGTATGGAGCAGTCATTTAGTAGCATGTTGTCAGAGTTAACACAATGGTACATTTTTGACCGCTTTCAACTAACAGCAGGAATTCAACCAAGGGATGGGACCTTTTCTCAGGCCGTGGGCTGGTCACTACTGCAAACATGGCAGGGCCCTGACTGAAGGCCCATAAGGTTCTGCGAGATGTTGAGCCACATCTGCTACTAGAACTCCTCCCCCTCAATGCTACTGCAGCCAAGCTCCCCTCCCAGCACTGCCAGATCCCACAACATTACTCAGACTGCACCCAAGACCTAACCAACCCTCCCCCCCCCACCACCAAACCTTTGCAGTGCTCCCATTACTCATAACTTCCTCCCCAATACTCATAGAAGGGCAACTGACAGAAACTGAGTCAACACATCTTAATCAAGACCAGCTATTGTCAATTTTCATGGAAAAGCAACTGTAGAATTCAATCCTAAGAACATTGGTAAAAATTCCAGAAGACCATTTAATTAAAAAAATAATTTCAAACATATTAAATCGGTGACTCATGATTTAACATTACAAGACACAACACTTCACCTCCCTCCTCACCATACCCCGTAAAAAACAGAATATCCCTCTGAGAAACACCACAGGATATACTAAGAAATATTTTTATATATCCTGGCTCCACCAACATCCCAGAGCTGGCTGGCTGTAGATGGAGGCCCAGAGAGACTTGGAGCAGCACATCTGCAGAGGGCAGAGGTGAAGGGAATATGGGCCTCGTTGAGTACCACTAATGGACAACAGTGAAGTTTGGTCTCAAAACATTCAAGTAAAACTTATCATTTAATGAAGCTTACTCACATACTTACTGAATTGTTCCATCTCAAAACAATCACTTTGCTCAACAAATCCTTTACTCGCACTTCAAATAGCCAATACTGTTTTTGTCTTCAACTTCAAGTATTTTTTTTTCTGTCTTTTAAGTAAACTAGTTAATATTGGGGAACATTTTTTTTAAATTATAGCACAGTATAGATTTCAGGAGGGAATTCACCTCATTAAGTAGCACAATTCTATTCTTATTATCTGAAAAAACACATTTGGTACTGAAAGAATGTAACTACAATATTTTGCAATTTATTTTAATAGATGGACTTGCTTCTATTTTTCCACCACTTGTGTTCTTTGCCCCCAACTACCCAAAGGTGTTGACTCCTTGGTGGAATACAATTGACTGGCATCTCTCCATTATTCACATGTGAGCCTTATGGGGATCATAGCTGAGCCCAATGATGATGTAACTTAAAACTGCACACAGCCGCACTTCCAGCAGTGGTCTCTAGATCACCAAGCATGGAAACCCTGGCTGATTTATCCCTTCCTAGACCAGAGGTGTTGGCACTAATTGTAGCCCTACAATTGGCTAACTCAACATCTTCTGAGAATTGATCTGGGTCCTTCTCGTCCTGTATGGAATTGGCTTCTCACTGGCTAAACGCAACCTTCAGAGAAAGTTTAGCGTGCTCAGCTGCAACCTCCAGTATCGATAAGGAATTACAGGACCCCAGTTAGTCAACATCAGTACCTAAAACAATTAGTTTAATGAATAACTATCTCCCCCAACACCAGAACATTTATACAACTTCCTGAATATTCACAGCAAACATAAAAACAAGGTTGAGTCAATATTTTATTTGGTATTTCTTATACAGCCAGTCTGATCACAAAATTAAATAAGAAATAGGAGCAGGAGTAGGCCATTTGGCCCCTCAAGCCTGCTCCGCCAAGTGACTGTGTAAATGTATAGTTTACATGTATCGAGAGGCTTTCTTAAAAATGTCACTTCATAGCAGGGCTGATTTTCAGAAACAAAAAATACCTTGTGATATTTTCTATAATAGTAAAAATGGCATAACATTTTAACATTTGTTGAATCTATTACTTGGTTTAACTAAGCCGAGCATCACCAGACTTCTATGCTGCTTCGAGTTCAGCTTGGACCACGATGTCTGGTTTGTTGCCATTAAGAGAGTCTCTTGCGGCTTCAGGTTCTGAGCGGCTTCTCCTCTTTCCCTGCAGATCAGTGGCCTTCATGACCTTAACTGAGATTAGACTTACAGTACCCACCGCTTATAGCAGGCAAACGCAATTTGCTCGCTATACGCAGTGGTTGGTATAACAAACAAATGATCATGTGAAGTAGTGGAGGCATAAAGAATACAGGATGATTCTGTTCAGCACACAGAGGGTGATTCAGAAGCCTGCACTGACAACCAATGAATCTGTCAACTTTACTGAGATTAAAACCCTGGAACAAGTCAGGTATCTGTAGGAGAGCGAGTTAAACGGGCTGGATAAACCCTCCCATCTTAAAATAGAGCTGTAATATGTCACCTCAATTCTTTATTATTTTTAAGTTGGATCATACTTCACCCCAATGAGGGAAAAGCTTTTTCAAAAGTTTGAAACGTTGCCTGAATATGTCCAGCTCAGCAAGCTGGCAAGAAGAGCTTACAGCAGTGGCAGGAGTTGTAAAGGCCTTTGGGCAGGGGGGGGAAACGTTAGGACTTCAAGACAAGTAATCACGAGGTGCAAACAGCTGCTTGAACTGGCCAAAATAACCGGCCCGCTTGATACGATTTAAGTGAACACCTTTATAATTGACGCCTACAGTCAATGGCAAATGATCAGCACCAGGCGGCTATCCGGGATAAACAGGGATGGTGTAAATGGTGAGGACTGTACTCTGACAGAATTTACCACTGTGAAAGCTACTTTTGCTGCAGAACATTAGAGACCAATGATGACTGTTTTGACACCACAGAATCCTCCACCCAACACATTAATTGTTTTGCTGTAAAAAGAGCAAGTGTCAAAATCAATGATCTGGGTAATCAGACTTGTCTCAATAATTCACGCTTAGAAACATAGAAAAATAGGAGCAGGAGTAGGCCATTCGGCCCTTCGAGCCTGCTCCACATGATCATGGCTGATCCTCTATCTCAATACCATATTCCCGCTCTCTCCCCATACCCCTTGATGCTTGTTGGAACCCCAGAGGGTACTCGGAGAACTATGATGACCCCGATTATTCATGCAGTCCTACAAGACCTTTTTAATCTGAGATATTAAAAAAAAACTATTGATCGCAGTGTTCCCCAACCCTAAGGATTTAAGTTACCTTTTGGAGGGGTGGGGGCTGGAGGAGGGGGAGAAGAGAGGGCAATTGTGTTAAAATTTACCCACCTACAAAAGAGATGATATTCTCAAGTAAGTCTGTTTAAAGTCACCACTCCCATTTTTCCTCGATGGACTCCAACGCATTTCTTAGATGAGAAAGGCCCCCTCCTTCCTCTGGTCTCAATCTTAGCTATACTTGCTTTTGATATTTCTACCTGAAAATGACATCCGCATGATTTTCTGGCTCGCTGTCTTGGATTGCAAAAAGCTGCTCTAGATTCTCACAAGGGAGGCTCCAAAGAAAAGAGAAGCAAGCATGCTGTTCTGATGAGGACAAAGCTGAGCTAACCGAGTCTCTGGGTTTAGGATGTTCAGCTCCTCCCAAGCTTTGCCAGCTGTCAAG
The DNA here is from genome assembly GCA_030390025.1 of Squalus acanthias. Classification (NCBI taxonomy): domain Eukaryota; kingdom Metazoa; phylum Chordata; class Chondrichthyes; order Squaliformes; family Squalidae; genus Squalus; species Squalus acanthias. Next base: position 86,695,111 of record CM059434.1, on the reverse strand, counting down.
ATAGTTACGGTTTAATGCTCTTTGAGCTAGCCTTCATGCTAAAGCGGGTTCTGTGCTGCATATAGTTGTCTAATGTAATGGTTTTAATATTTTTGGATGAATTGTTTTTAGTTTACTGGTTCAATTTATGGGATATTTCTTTGAGAGCACAAGCATCATGGTTCAACTGGTATACTGGTTTATTTAGAACACTTAATATGTTTGGAGTTAGGAAACTTACCTGCAAACCTTTGTTCTCCTAGAATATTAGCAGATTGTATACGAGTAATTTAAGACATGATGGGTCATATATTCCGATCCCTACAGGTGTGTACGCGCTGTGTACACACCCGTAGGGACGTCGGAAATTCCGGTTTCAGGCATGCCAAGCGCATGCACTGAAAACTGGCATTTCCGATCTGTCAAGAATGCTCGATAGAGCGGACGCCTGCCTCTGCGGGCGGATAGTTCCACTTTCTGGAGAACCTCCGCCCGCAGAAAACCCTTAGAAATCTTACGCCTGGTAAAAGCGGGAGTAAGGCCCGCTTTTACCAGCATAAGATTTGAAAAAAAGTTAAATTAAAAAAAAAATTCCACTCATTTATCATTTAAAAATACTTTTAAAAAAGGTAAGTTTATTTTTAGCCCCGTAAAAAACTTTATTTTTTCAAACAATTTAATTTTTGTTTAAAATATTTAATTTATTGTAATTTCAACTCATTTTAAAAATGTGATTTTTTTTTTTTTAATTTATTTAATGTTTGTGTTTTTGGGGTGATCTCCATTCATATATTTGACAGATTTATCTGTCAAAAGTATGAAGGGAGATTCCCTTCTCCTATTGGCTCCCCAAGGCCCACGTGATCCCAGGGACACTTGCAAACCACATGCGCATCTGGGATATGTGGGCCCTGCACATTCGAGTTGGAGAGGCCCAGGAACAGAAGTATACGCACCTCGGGAGCCCTCAGGTAAGTCGTAGATTTTTTCCAGATCGGAGGCCTCCGCACGCAGGAAGCCTCCGATCGGAAAATACAGCCCCATATGTGGTAAGTGCAGCATGCTTGGTGACTTTGGACCTATGGTTCCCAAATTTCTCCACCAAAGTTTTTTGCCTGTTAGGTCTGGGTCTGTTGTAGACTAATTGACAGAGATTGATTTCTATGATTAGTCAACAACTCCATTATTGTTGTATCATGCGATTACCAGGATGGTAGAAGGCAAATTGGATGGACCTTGGCCTCTTTTCATCTAGCAATTCCTACATAATTTATGTAGCATGGCCTAGCCACATGCTTTGTAAGATTCTATTTAGAGTATGCTGCTGCTTGGCTACTCTTGAAATGGAGGTTGAAGCATGGAGAAGGAAAATAATTTACTTCAGGGGTTTTAATCTGGACAATAACAATTATTTAAGAACATAACTTGGCTAAGGAGAGAAGGTAGGAAGAAGAGGGAGAGGAAGAGACAGGTGTGCATATATACATGAGCACATAATATTTTTCTATTTCTCTTCAGCATTTAATAGAGCTGGTAGTGAAACCTTCAATAGTTGGGGGGCGATGGAAATTAAATCGGAGCATGAAACCTGTTGTTAGAATACATTTTAGCAATCTGCCATTTATTTAGTCAACCCTCACGTATGATTTACAAATGGCTAAGCTCATTCCTACAGTCCCCACTGATAAAATATTTACATAGGTTTTTAAAAAGTGCAAATTTCACCCCGCAAATATATATTTACACAATTAGTAAGCGACTGACCATTTGAGAAAGGAAATGTGTCGTAAAAAAAATTCCTCAATTAAAATCATTTTTTTGCACCTTCAGCACAAAGACCAGAATAATAAAAAATGTTGGCCCAGATTTTGCTGTCAAAATAACAATGAGGCTAATGGCGTTCGCTGTTATTTATGTGCAAATGGTACAGTCACTTCAGGCGAGGGTCAGATTCATGGTTAAACACGGAAATCCAAAAGTCCTAGTTGCGGTGCTCTGCCGTTAGCTTCGCAAAAACAGCATCTCACCTTTGAAATGCATTGAATGACGTGAATTTGTTGTATTTGCGTAGCAGATACAAACTAAAACAGAAAGTTAAGTCAAGTAATTTCAAATCTAAGTAACCCTTTTAATGACATGATAAGAGTTAATTACTGCCAATCAACCTCTCTGGCACTGAAAATTAACTATTACAAGTGTGGAGTTTCATTCCTTCCAGTTTTAATTGAAGTTTTTTTTTAAAAAAGTAAAATTTGATTTTTTTTTAAACTTCTCCTTTCAGTCTTTTATTTCCACTCACTCTTAATCCAATCTTTCTTTCCCTCTCTTTACATACCTGATTTGGTATTGAATTCACCCACTCTAATTCACACTTCGTTCTCAGTCCTTGCGCTGTTATTTTCAATCTGATTGTCTAAGGAGATACACAGTTGCTTGTCCTGCTCACTCGGGTCCCAAATGCTCGGTTTCCCTCGCTGCGACTGCATCAGCTGGCACTTTCAGCAACTCTTCACGCAAAAATTTTTAAATCCTAAACGTGCAAAGGGCGAGCCTAACTAACGGCAGACGCTGTAAGATGCCCTGTTACAGCAAAATCTGGCCCGTTATTTTGTCAAATGAAGTGAACAAATCAAAAACAAACTATCTATTTGAATCAAGCTACTGTAGAAGGGGAGGGGGAAGGGCAGACGCAATGACTATCAATCATAAATCGAAAATAAAAATCCACTTACAGAACAATTATATACAAAGTGGCATTTGCAAAAAGATTTCATACTTAACTCACCATACAAGGCTTTCCCACTTGTCTTTGATGAAGTGTTGTCCATCGCTGGTTGGGTCACTGTTTGAGAAGCATAACCACTACAAAAATAAGAACCAGAATGTTGAATCTGACAGATTGTGCTCTTTTCCACCTCCCTCAAAAATTTAAGAAAATTATACATAGTTTCTAATTTGTATGGCAGGCATGTTGGAATTCCTTTATTCTGCATCAACTCTTCATCATCTTATCATCCCAAAGCACTTAAGAAACCAAAAGTGGCATCAGTGCTTTTGCTACATTTTAATACAATGGAAATGCATTTAACATAGTCAATACATCTAAAATGATGACTGATTCTTAATCTCAAAAGCACTTCTAACACAGGAAGAGCAATGAATTTTTGACCACTGTCTTGCATAATTCTAATTTATACACTTGGAATATCATCCCATGGACAAGTTCCATAACAATCTATTACACCCAAGCTGAATTTAGTAGAGAAATTAAATAAAGATTAACTACCTTCAACATAGTTAGTCTTGTTTGTTGAACATGGGTTTATCCTTCACATACATTCTTGATATGCAGAGTGCATTTGGGGGAAATTATCGAGAATGTTTATAACCTAGTCACGAGAATCATGACATCTTGTCCAATTTCATACTTCATAGAAGAATCTTTGTCAAACAATCTTTGTTTGTTTGACAAACAGCCTGCAGTATAGGCGATGATCAGAAGGAACAACACAGTTGAAGCTACAGTTATAAACACTGGGAGGGAGAGTGGGAGAGTGTTGTATTGGAAGAGCAATAAACTACTTTAAGAGATTGAGAAGGCCCATATGTAAAACAGGGAATCTAATTTTCTTCCTGAATGATTTGTTCCCCACACACCTTGTGTACACCAAACTAATGCCAGAAAATGTGTAGGTTAACTATGACATTAAGACCTTCCTTGAAGACCAATGCCTCAAAGAGCAGCCCTTTAGGAGAAGAGTCTGAACAATGAATGACTACCAACGAAGGTAGAAGATTATTTCATGTGGCCATGGCACATAGCATCAAGAACTCAACACAGGTCCCAGAACTGCAGCTCAAGTGAAATGAGCTGATATTTCAACTGATAATGGGATGCAGCAGGTTTGACCAGCTAGTATTGTTACTTCATCAGATTTCCTCAATTTTTACTCCAATGGAAAAGATCTATTTAAGTCTCGAGTCCAGTTATACATCGTCAAATCTTTAAAGATATATATACAGCGCAACCTTCTTTCAAACTCACAGGAGAGCTCTGAAGTCTCTTAAATTGGAAATCAAAGCAACTTAAAAGGTTAAAAAGCAGATTAGGTCTAACAGTTGAATCAGATAAAATATGGTGGATCTATTGGGAAAATATGAAAATCATAAACCATGTACTGAAATGTAAAAAGTTGTGACAGTCTTAAGTGCTAGAAGTTGAAGGTCACAAGATAGTATAGACTCAATTACAAACATAACATTATTGAGAGCAAAACTAAGATGCTACTGTGGGATTGAGGGGCCAGGGACCCTCCATGCACCTTCCTGGAACTTTGATACTGACATTCTCCTACTAACTTTGTAATGATTAGTTTGAATAGCTCTGCCACAAACTCAAACTACATTTTATATTACAAATAGAAGAAAAGCTGTCAATACCGCAAATCTCTTCCACTTACATTACACACACACACACTCCTCTTAAAATTGAATATTTTCTGTCTCCTTCAATCATGCCCAGCAAGGAAAGTCAGTTTAAAAATAAAGTCTTTGGGTAACAACTGAATCACCTGCGGAACATCCAGAGACTTTGTCTACCCTTACACCCTCCTAAAGCAAAGCTACAAGCAGACTGTGGAAAAGAGGATGGGAAGGGGCAGGAATATTGACTGACATGGGCAACTTAAAACAGGTCCAACCCTGACTAATGACAAAGACTGTGGCTATATTGCACCCATCAATTTCACGTCCAGACTGGAGAGTTAGTTGTGTAGCCAGGCAGTAACAACAAGGCACTGCAGGCAATGAATTGAAAGAAAAGAACGTGCTTGCATTTATATAGAGCTTTTCACAACCTCAGGTTGTCCCAAAGTGCTTTACAACCAATTAAGTACTTCTGAAATATAGTCACTGTTGTAATGTAGGAAACACAGCAGCCAATTTGCGCACAGCAAGCTCCCACAAACAGCAATGCGATAATGACCAGATAATCTGTTTTAGTGCTGTTGACAGGTCAAAAGTATGAAGGGGGCTAAAAATAAACTTATCTTTTTGAAGAGTATTTTTAATTTATAAATGAGTTATCAAATTTAATTTTTAATTTTTCAACACGCAAGCTGGTAAAAGCAGGCCTTACGCCTGCTTTTACCAGGCGTAAGAATTCTATGGTCTTTCAGCGGGCGGAAGTTGTGCAAAAGGCGCAACTCTCCACCCGCAGAGGCACTTTTTCCGGGCATACGGATGATCGGTCAAGAGAATTTTTGACAGATCGCAAGTGCCGGTTTTCAGCCAATGTGCTTGTGAGGCCCCTACGGGTGCGTACACACCCGTAGGGGTCGGAAAATCCAGCCCAATCTGTTTTAAGTGACGTGCTGTGGAAGAACCTTCATCAACAAATTAATTTTACGCTCGAAGAGTCACCTGAAGTGTCTGTACTGCTTTTAAAGTGCAGACCCAATTCTTAAGACTAACTTGATGACTGAAAGTATTATACCAAAGTAATGAAGTTGCCACAGATCAATCAAATTCCAGAAAGTGGGGCTTCTGTAATGTACAGATGGATTCATTTTTTTTTTAAGTAACTGCTTGTGAAAAAGTAATTGTCTGTAGATACTGCTTTTAATGTTTTCTAACAAATTTTCATTCAAGTTAGGTTGAGAAAATGACTAACGCACACTGCAGTTAAATTGCTTTTGAAGTACTGAGCAAATGGTTCTTTTCCACTGAACACTTTTTACAGAGTGGCCTTCTTTGAAATGGCGAGTTACAGAAGGCATTTTCACATCTTCAGCAACGCACATCAATTCCAAATATTTCACACTTCAATGGTGTATATGATTTCTGCACAAAACCAGCTCTGCCTCATCTATGATCAGCGTGTGTTTATACACCATTTGGATGTTCCAAATTGCGATCAATCATTTATCTAAACATTCCTGTATAACTAAACTAGGAACATTTTTGGACTATAAAAAAATCCTAAACTCAGCCTCAGCCTAAAAAAATGTTAACAGTGCACTGACGTTATTTTGCGAGGTATTTGACATTCAACGGCATTACCATCACCGAATCCCCCACCATCAACATCCTGGAGGGTCACCATTGACCAGAAACTTAACTGGACCAGCCACATAAATACTGTGGCAACAAGAGCAGGTCAGAGGCTAGGTATTCTGCGGCGAGTGTCTCCCCTCCTGACTCCCCAAAGCCTTTCCATCATCTACAAGGCACAAGTCAGGAGTGTGATGGAATACTCTCCACTTGCCTGGATTAGTGCAGCTCCATCAGCACTCAAGAAGCTTGACACCATCCAGGACAAAGCAGCCCGCTTGATTGGCAACCCATCCACCACCTTAAACATTCACTCCCTCCACCACCGGTGTACCGTGGCTGCAGTGTGTACTATCTACAAGATGCACTGCAGTAACTCGCCAAGACTTCTTCAACAGCACCTCCCAAACCCGCGACCTCTACCACCTAGAAGGACAAGGGCAGCAGGCGCATGGGATCACCACCTGCAAGTTCCCCCAAGTTACACACCATCCTGACTTGGAAATATATCGCCGTTCCTTCATCGTCGCTGGGTCAAAATCTTGAAACTCCCTCCCTAACAGCACTGGGAAGAAGGAAAAATAAACAAGAGAACTTGCTTCCTTCGGAATCTCTAATCCTCTCCAGGTACTCTGTAGGTGTCCAAACATTTTTAATGCGACTGAACAAGAAAAATTAAAGCAAGTTGGTGTGCATGAACTGCTAATTTAGATAGTTAGTTTCTTCATCTTTCTCAAGTTTTAAAAAAAAACAGAAAAGCAAAATGGCTCAAAGCCAAGGTGTGGTTATGTTTGAGAGATATAAACACTAACTTGAAAATTTGGCAAACATACTTCACTGGAGAAGAGTAGGATCCAAATCCTTCCTGGTAGTAGCTCGAGAGATGTCCATTCATTTTTGGCTCGTCTCAAAACTGTAATTTGAAAGAAGCAGCAATAATGTCTTTGTGAACTGAATGTGAAGTATTATGTTTGCATAACATATGAAGCATCATTAGTTGTAATATACAAAGTTCCCCAAAAAAATTACTCCACAGTTTATATTCATATTTGGGGTATCGCAATCTTGTACTTCGTTTTCATTGAAGGTTTAAAAATTGATGCTACCCAAAGGCATTCTGCATGCCTTGCAAAACAAAAATCAATGCTGTTTCATAACACTTAATCTACAGGGATTGGATTTTGATGACTATAGACCAACAAGGTGCTAATTGTTTACTCAAACACTATTTGTTTGCATATCACACGCACCTGAGCTCTGAACTCATTTTCTAATGTAAAATAGAACTCACGGTATGTGGAAATAACCACTCTCAAATTGATAAACTATGTACCCTAGTGCCATGCCAATTTACAAAATAAAAAAATGCATGCTCTTGGTGAAAAAAAAAATCACGATTAAACATGATTTCATGCATGTCAAACCAGGCAAGGTAGCCAAATAACCTGCCTCAACGATTCACCTGTTGTGCATTTCACACTGAAACTGGACAACATACACACAACCCAAGTTAGGCTAATAGTTCAGATTTTTAATTTACAATCTAAAGTAACAGATCGTAGTCCCAGATGCCCAATCAGCTACGACATGGCCTTGAAAAAGCAACAGAGCTATCATATGGGTAAAGTATACAGGACCTATGCAACTACTGCAAATATATCTTCAATGATTTGTTTCCTAATTACTTTAATAACTCTCAAGATTGCTTTGCACATGAAAATAATACTCCCAAGTTTCCATTGCAGTTTTTCTTTAATTCTCTTCAACTTTGAACCATCTATTCATTTTTCCATTAGCTTTCCAGCATGTGAAAAAGTTCAAAGTTCAAATAAGTAACAGAATAATGAAAATCAAGAGTGACATCTTTTCCCTTTCGGGATTCTCCTTTTAGACCATGGCCCCATTCGCACACCATAGCATTCCCATGTGACCTTTCGTTCTTTTGACTGAAGGAAGCCAAGTATCATAAGGTTATTAGCAGAAGTTCCAATAAAGAATTACATTCTATTGAAGAACTCATCTCAAATGAGAAATAAAACTGGAACAATGAAACAATTATTATATTTCATTATACCCATGTTGTGTAAGAAAGCTAAACTCTCAGGTCCAAAGAATGATAAAGTCATGAAAAAAAGGTAACCCCTACAGTTATGTAATCCATGTTTCATAGGATATGCAGCACAGAAACAGGCCATTCGGCCCAACCAGTCCATGCTGGCGTTTATATTCCACTCGAGCCTCCTCATCTAACTATCAGCATAACCCTCTATTCCCTTCTCCCTCGTATGCTTATCTAGCTTCCCCTTAAATGCATCTATACTATTCGCTTCAACCACTCCCTGTGGTAGCGAGTTCCACATTCTCACCATTCTTTGGGTAAAGAAGTTCCTTCTGAATTCCCTATTGGATTTCTTGGTGACTTATCTTATATTGATGGCCTCTAGTTTTGCTCTTCCCCACAAGTGGAAACACTCTCTGCGTCTATTCGATGAAAACCTCTCATGATTTTGAAGACCTCTATTAGGTCACCCCTCAGCCGCCTTCTTTCAAGAGAATAGAGACCCAGCCTGTTCATCCTTTCCCGATAGGTACACCCTCGTATTTCTGGTATCAGCCTTGTAAATCTTCTCTGCACCCTCTCCAGTGCCTCTATATCCTTTTTATAATATGGCGACCAGAATTTACCATCGTCCTTCTAACACCTGCCTCCCCCACCCCGAGATTGGGATTGAGGGTAAAGAAGAAATATAGGGAACTGTTGGAAATTTGAGATAACAGAATCTGATGGGAGGAGGTGGGTTAACATCTCAGAATTTGCCAATAAAGAGGCTGCATCTGAAATGTCTGTCACTTGTAGGCGATGGCCAATCTACTGTCTATTCCCAAACTTTACCAGTTATTGGATTACTTGACTTGCATGGACCATCATTCCAAATATAAAAACAGAAGGATTTATGTTCCAACGTGGCATTTAATGTGTTCGGTTGTTATTCTATTGTAAAGGTTTTATAGCATAAAAATTTGAAAGGAATGAGGTGAGATGTAGACCAAAAGGCAGTGAAGCCTTCCCGTACTCCCAGGGGTTGGAGTATTGCCTTAAACCCATTATCACGGCTTGTTGTGCATGAGAGATTCAGGAACACAAACGACATCACAAGCCTCCCAACTCCCCTGGATATGTCAACTGGTTGATCCCAACGGGAAACCGGGAACAATCCAGGGCTTGATCCGCGGTCTATGCCCAGTGAGCCCACCTCAGACTGGATGGCAGTCGAGCTTGCCACGACTGTATTCAACACCGCTAGATTAGGGAAGGCAAAAGCCAGCCAGCCAGGCTTCCCCCCACCCCCCATTCCCCCACTCCTTGAAGCTCGTTGGCCGCATCGTCTCCCTACAGTCAAACCGCCTGCCCACACCCATATCAGCACTGGCCACTTGGCCGAGTTACTGGAGGGAAACTAGCCCACTGGAATCTTATCCACGGCAAGACCTGGGGAGAGGACGGAATCTCAAAGCAAAAGAACGATTTCTGAATAACTTCATACCCATTGTGCACAAGTGTTGCTGTGATCATTCAATTTGTTACTGTTTGGTACAGATAGTCGATCAGGAATGGATAGGGCGTTGAAGTGGAATACAGACCCTGGAGGGTGGGGAGAGGATGAGAGGGGTTGACTTAATCCTACAGCAAAGAAGAAACAATTAGCAGCTCCTGAAGGTTCAGCTGGTTAATGGGTAACCAAGCCCTATAGACCAGGACAGCCCTAAATTTAGTCCTTAATCTCTGCTAAATTTTGCTGATCTGTTATTCTTCTAAACTCCAGAGAATATCGAGAGGTGATCTCATTAAAATGTATAAAATTGTTGAGGGGATTTACAGGGTAGATGCGGAGAGGTTGTTTCCCCTGGCTGGAGAGTCTAGAACCAGGGGGCACAGTCTCAGGATAAGGGGTCGGCCATTTAGGACAGAGATGAGGAGGAATTTCTTCACTCAGAGGGTTGTGAATCTTTGGAATTCTCTACCTCCGAGGGCTGTGGATGCTCTGTCGTTGAGTATATTCAAGACAGAAATCGATAGAAACCAAGGGATATGGGAAGGTGGAGTTGGGTTGGAAGATCAGCTATGCTCTTATTAAATGTCCGAGCAGGCTTGAAGGGCTGAATGGCCTACTCCTGCTCCGATTTCCTATGGCAGTAGGGGCGCAAGTGATCTTAGTGCCCTTGCATGGAGTTGGTGGGCTGGGAGTCGCCGGCAAGGCCAGCATTTATTGTCCATCCCTAATTGCCCTTAAAGTGGTGGTGAGCCACAACTGAGTGACTTGCTAGGCCATTTCAGAGGGCAGTTCAGAGTCACAAAGGTTAGGACAGCAGATTTCCTTCCCTGAAAGACATTCGTGAACCAGATGGGTTTTTACAACAATCCGGTAGTTTCAGTCACCATTACTGACACTAGCTTTAAATTCCAGATTTATTTAATTAACTGCCGTGGTGGGATTTGAACTCATGTCCCCAGATCATTAGTTCAGGCCTCTGGATTACAAGTCCAGTAACATAACCACTATGCTACTGCACCTATGCTGGAAAGTGCAAGTACATCTGGATGGATCAGTGAGGTCAGGCTCAGTTGCAATCTCGCACCTGCTACCATGTTCAACTAGCTTGCCAAGTCTCTTTCACTTGGACGAATGGACACTTGGGAAAGACATCGGAGAGTAGCGGACAGGCTTTTAGAACAGATTATTCAAAAAAAAGAGAGTTCTCGAACAAGAGATGAAGATTCTTTTCTTTTCAATGGTTAATCCCACGTACCATTTAACAATTCTTACAAAGTAGTTTACGAAGCAAGGTGATTTTTAAAACGAAAACCAAAACATGTCTGCCAAAACACACATTTTTTGTACTAGTTGGAGACTTCCATCTCCATTCAACACAGCGAGAATGTCTACTTCCAGATCTCTACTGATGATACTCTACCTATCTACTGGAAGATGGATTATAACAACTTTGAGCAGACAGTTCCAATGTTCCAATGTCCTGCACCACTGTGCATCCCCATTCACAAAGTTCAAGTAATATTTAATCAACATGACTGTCATTATTCCACAAGACCATACACTGTGCAAAATGTGCACAAATTTAAAATACATAAAACTATTAATCTTTCAAAGCAAGTTGCCACCATACAATGAGCTATCAGAGATAATACTCAGCAGCTTTCTGCGCTGGCAGCAACACTACTGACTCATGAGCAGCCTTGGACAACAACTTCTCCCCACTTCTCCAGAAACACTGGCACCGTCGCATCTACATTCTAACATTATAGCTGAAGTTGGGGTTAACAGTCAACAAGAGCACTAAAAGGGACACTGCTTGCCATTTGGGCCCCACTTACATTGCAGATAGTTTTGAACACAGCCTGTCAGTAGATATTTTGAGAAGAATTTTCTATGCAGCAATGATGTAACTAGGAATGGCACTTTGCCATGCACATTGGGGGAGGTGGGATTTCTATCCGAAAAGGTCTGTTCTGAGGCTTCCCCTACCTAGCAGTTTAGTTTAAGTATTGATTGATGTTAAACTGGTCCCTGTGTGACAGCCCATTTAAAATGGCAAATGGATCTGGTCACAAACAAAATGAAGGAATTTGGAGTACTGGCTCAGTCAGCTCCAAATGTTTATAGTTGATTTCATGATTGGGACCAGGTGGTGGTCCAGTTATAAAACTAAAATATCCAAATTACTGTAAATATATTGAATTTTATCAAGGAAAATGTTTAGTAACCTGGATTTTAATCAGAGGAATATTGTAGTTCTGTGGTGATAATGTAGTTTATATGGATTTGTGACCTTATGATTTAAAAGTAATGAGATTGAATGCAAGTTAAAAAAAAATTTTAAATGGTCATCTATTTGTGTCAATATTAACGTACTTGTGTACTTGTCTACTTTGTGAAATTCAAAAATTATAAGCAACAGCAATGAGATATCTAGTCACATGATGGTATTTGCCATGGCTGATCGTGGTCGATTTTTAAATCACACTAATGCTGAAGCTGCACTTACTGCTTAAAACAGTAACATACAGCAATTAAGGCACACGAGCAAGTGTGCAATTACAGTTTTTCATTACAATAATTCAACAGATTATACTTTCCCCCTTTAAGAAAAAAATCCACTCCAGATGTTCTAGACTATTAAGCCTACTTTAATCCATTATCCCCAAAATACCACAAACAATAATTCTGCCTTTCAGCAAAATATATTCCAGAATCTGAGAACACAGGGCCTGCTAGATTGCCACGACTATTTTACACGAATGAATAGAATACTTGTACGCAATCTGACCATTATCTTTTGAAGCTGGCCAAAATGGCTCTGAGTTCATCCAATGAGTAGCTGAGCCTTACAGACCAGGAAGGTTGAAGGTGTGATTCCTGGCCTGTGCCGAATTAGCTGATGGCACCTTGGATGCAAGCAGGATTCCTATAATTGGCCTCAGTGCCCTGGGTTGGGTTGGGGAGGAGTCAGCCAGAACTCATCACTTTCCAAGAGCACCTGCTGGAGCTACGAATGTATGGATGGTGGGTCAGGACAAGTGTGGTTTCAGCTCCCACCCCCCATGTCAAATAGCATGCGGATACTCATCGTCAAGACTCATGCATGAATAAGGGCTGCTTGGTCGAGGTACTGCATCCCAACAAATCAAAGACTTTGAGGAGGCAAGAAAATTTGATTTCATGAATGAAGCTTACTAAAGCAATGCATGAGTCTGCAAATTAGATGAGATATATTAGATGTTTTTTCATTTGTCACAAGCTATTCACGTACATGGTACTCCAATGGTACAATTTGGGTGATTTGAGGGAAACAAAATATCTGCATCTGTTTGAAAATGGAAGCCAATTATGATTTGGGAATTTGAAATGCTGCTGCCTTCCCATTCCTGTGTGGCTGTTGAGGGAGATTAAGTAAATCCATCAGTTTGGCCATAGGTAACTAGAACATGTTGTGAATTTAAATTGATAAAGATTAGATTTATACTTGACAATTGACTGTTAATCATGATTTGCTGGAAGGGATTAATATTGCTGAAAACATGATCACTGGAAAAAAATTTATCTAGTCATTATCTCATTGCTGTGTGACCTTGCTGTACACAAATTGGCTGCTGTGGTTCCCTACATTACAACAGTAACTGCATTTCACAAGTACTTCAAGGGCTGTAAAACACTTTGGGACACTGAGGTCGTGAAAGGTGCTATACAAATGCAAGTTAGTTCTTTTTCTTTCATTTGTGCATCCTGTCAAAGTTCTGAAAAAAGTGAGTTTGATGCAGTTTTCTTTCAGTACTCTTTTGTGGATGCTCACTTCACTGGCTTCTAAAAATAAGATTTCTTCCATGACCAAACTTCAATCAGAAAAAAGGACATGAAAACACTAAACTTATCAACACATGCAAGAAAATTCGAAATTCCCTTGTATCCAAAAATAAATGCTTCTATTTGAGCTTCAAAAAGGTCCTTTATTGATCAATTCCAACAAGTTTAAAATTCTCTTCTCTGGACAAGCCAGTCCACATGACACACTTGAATGTAACAAATAGCTGAAACTGCTGTTGGCTTCTAGCATTCCAGCCGACAGTCTACAATTACATCAAAAAGCTGGATGGATACAATAAAACATTTGGCCCAGAAATTGATCTCGCTCTGTTCCCGCGTGGGTAAGCCTTCCCCGCGATGTCTCACCTCGCTTATGCTTTTTCTGATCCAGCTCGCACGAAATTGATGTTCCAGACATCAGCTGTGCTGGGCTTGCGTATCCCAGCGGCGTAGTTAATTCGTGCGAGCTGTGGGATCACGTGACTCAGTTAGAGCCAATGGCAGCACACCATCTTCCATTCATAAGTCTCACAGCATAGCTGTGAGACTTATGAATCTTACACCCCCCCAAAATAACAGCTAAACCTCAATTAAATTTTAAAAAAAAACCATCACATTAATAAAATAAGTATAGTTAATTAAATTAACCATTTTAAATAAAAAATTAAATTTTTGAAAAAATTTAAAATCTTTTAAAAAGTTATAAAAATAAACTTACCTGTCTTTAAAGTCTATAAAAAAGATATACCTGTAAAAAAGAATTCAAAAAAATACTTAATTCACTACTTACCTTCTTAAAAGCGGGTCTTACTCCTCCTTTTTACATTTCCAAAATCTTCCCTACTTACCTGCGCGTCCAAAGCATGAAGTGCACAGCGTGCGCGCAGCCTGTAGCGCGCACGCGATGCACTCAAGCCCCGCCCCCTTTTCGGAAGAGCAATTGCCGGTTTTCAGCGCATGCGCAGGGCATGCAGAAAACCGGCAATTGGAGTGGGAATACGCGAGAGTATGCAGTGCGTACTCTCGCATCCCGGGATCAATTTTCGGCCCAATATCTTACCCAACAGAAGAAAAACCACAAGGAAAGTTATCAGAAGAACCCTGACCAGGATCTGAAATTATGAAAACAAGGATGGAAAATGTGAAAATTTTGATTTTGCCAAATCTTTTAACCAATTTATTTAAATAATCTGACAATGCAATGTCACATTGCTGATGGTTTATTTTTTTTAGAAAATTACTTCTATAATTGAAATTTACAAGAATATCGAGCAATGCTTTTATTTGTCTGCACAGTTAATAGAGCTAAATGTGCGCATCAGTCTTTGCACTCATTCCCCCAGCACATATACCAGCTTATGGCACGGTTCTCCTGTCAGTCCATTGGTTTTGGACTGGAGCCATGCAACATAGATACATCTAAGCATCGCAGTGGCAGTGTGCAGTTAATTAAATGCGAAATGAGTTTATGATTAAGGCACCATGGACTATTTCAGCAAAGACTTTATTTCATACTAACTCTTCAATTTGCCATCAAAGCCCAAGCAACATATAGTTAAGATATTCAACTGTTCATACACACACACACACATCTAGTATGTACCACGACTGAAATGACAACCAACATATTCGTCAGGTCAAGCACTTAAAAAAAAAAGGAACCTTAAATATGAAAAGGTTGTCACACAACCAAGCTTCCTACTTTGTTGTCATTTCAAGTTTCTGGATGGTTTTTAAAAAAAATTAGCTATACAGTTCAACTAATTAGCACCACAGTAACAGAAATAATTACCTTAGTCACAAAATCTAAAATTTAGAAGAGTCAAGTATCTTGTACCAGTGCAAATGTCTGCACATGATTTAAAGTCAGTTTCAGGAAGTGAAACAGACTTGCCCAGTAAGGATGATTGATGGCTGGTGATAGGATGCAAACAGAATTTCAAATCAGTTTGTGCCCACCAAACCACAGCAGATAAAACAGCCAGCAGTTTATGAACTAAGCTCCAAATGTAATAATCACTGACTTCAACTCAAATGTTCCATTTTTAAAAATGAAGGCTTCAGTTCATTCTAAAAGTGAAGTTAATTTTTGTTTTACCACAGTGTAAGCAGACAGGTAAAGGCAACAAGAGGAGCCAGAAATAGTTACACAGATGACAGTAATGGAGCTGGAGATATACATCACAACTGGAACTTTTTCCTCATTTCAGCAAAAGGGAAGAAAATGTATTAGCATTTAATCACAGCTCGTTAATAGTTACAGCAAATTCTCTCAGGCTTAAAATTTAGTCAAAGTCCCCCTCAGGGATATGCACTGGGAGGCAACCAAAATGAGCTGCTTTCTATGTGGGATGCATATGGTTGTCCCTGCAAGATTTTATCGTATGAGAAGACATTTTGACCCACGAGATAATACTGATCTCAGAGGTGCTGCCTACCACATCTTATATGGTTTCAACCAAAAAACTCACAATATGTCATCAACTCTGCAATGAGTATTCCAAGCTCAAATGGTCACACTGACCCAGTCAGAATATACCAATCGGGGAAAAAAAAAATCAACGGCCCGTATTTTCCGATGCCTATGGGTGTACGAGCTGTGTACACAGCCGTAGGGACATTGGAAATGCCGGTTTCAGGCATGCGAAGCGCATGGGCTGAAAACCAGCATTTCCGATCTGTCAAGCATGCTCGACAGATCGGACGCCTGCACAAGAGAAGGGCCTCTGCGGGTGGAGAGTTCTGCTTTCTGCAGAACCTCCGCCCGCTGAAATCATTTAAAAATCTTACGCCTAGTAAAAGCAGGCATAAGGCCTGCTTTGATCAGCATAAGAGTTCAAAAAAGTTTTTTTTTTTAAATGTTCCACTCATTTATAATTTAAAAATACTTTAAAAAAAAGTTTATTTTTAGCCCCGTAAAAAACCTTAATTATTCTTTTCAAAAACTTTAATTTGTTTAAAATATTTAATTGTATGTAATTTTAACTTTAAAAACATGATTTAAAAAAAAAATGTATTTAATATGTTTGTGTCTTTTTTCAGTGATCTCCATTCATATTTTTGGCAGGTCGATCTGTCAAAAGTATGAAGGGGGGATGCCCTTCTTTCATTGGCTCACCTGGCCCACGTGATCCCAGGGACGCTTGTGAACCGCATGCGCCCCGGGATATGTGGGCCCTGCGCATTTTGACTGTGGAGAGGCCCAGCATCGGAAGTGTCCGGAGCTCGGGAGCCCTCAGATAAGTGCGTAGATTTTTTTCCTGGTAGGAGGCATCCGCACGTAGGAAGCTTATCGGAAATTACGGGCCAACCTGTTTTCATCTCCCATTATAATTCCTGTTCCCACTCAGTCAATCTTTCACCCTGACATTTTTGCTAACTCCACCCAGTATCTTGTCCCCCCCCGCACCTCCACCACCCGGTTCTCCTCTTCCTGCTGAGGCCTGCCCAGAGTGTGGGAGCCCCTCTCTCTGCTCAATTCCCTGTAATATGACCTCTAGCCTGAAAACTCTTGCATCCCCTGCCCCCTTCCCCCCCCAACCAAATTGCAACCGACAGCCACTAACCTGGAAACTTTCCCTTCCCCCACCCAGATACTGAAACACAAGGCACATTTCAAGATCCCCAGTTACATAGAAAACACTCACTTTTGTGTTTAATAAATCATGAAACAAGGTACACGTTTCTGGCTTGTCTTGGTATATGGATCAATTGCATACTACAAGGCAGCACACCTCTAGGATGAATATGTTCACTATTATTGTTAACCCTGCATAATCAAAGATGACGTTGTGATAGACTCAAAGCTCTAACCTGTTTATTAAAAAACGTCAGCATTACAGTTCTTCCCATGAATTTTTAGCGAGGCCAAATATAACAGATTTAAACTGGGTTTCTGTTAGCAGCGCTCTGAAAAGATTGTGTCTGTGTAGGGGAATACACGAACAGTGTATGGAGAGTAGCTGCTTGCAGCAACGAAACACTAAATCAGGCTTAAGTGGTTCAGGATTGTCACCACTAAAATGATGTTGGGGATGGTCAAGGCAGATAGAAATTCCAAAAAGCTTAGTTTTAGGCTTGATCTGCTGAACATCACGACAGACAGCAATGTTACCACTATCTACATCCAAATCCAATAGGGTTAGTGAAATAATTATAAATTATCAGCAGGTGAGGAGAACCAGGTGTCTCTTCAAAAAGGGCATGCTGAGCAAAGGTTTTCTTTGATCTGCAGTATTAAAAGCCTGCTTGGACAATACAAGTGCAGTACAAGTGGCTGGAATCTAGGGCTTCTGGCGCCCCAGCTCCTTAGTCAGACACTCGTCTTCTTTCACAATTTTCTCTGCTCTGGAGTTTACTTGCTTACTCAGTTTACTTCTACATCACAATGGAGAGAATGAACTCTGGGAGCAGAGGCATGTACCACACAAGAATTCAAAAAACTCAGTGGAAAGATTCCGTAATAACACCCAAAACTTTGGAACACCACCGCAAGGTAGGATAACAATTTAAATTTAGCAGATCTGGTTCTGCTGTATTAATTTTGCCTGCACGTAAAATTAATTCTTCGTAAATAAATATCACTCGTATTTTAGCCCGAACAATCCACCTGACTGGGTCATGTTCTCTGCCCTTCAGAAAGGATAAGAGTGTGCAATAAGTACATCAAGTGGAACGCTACAAAACCCAACTGTAGAAGGGTAACAGTTAATTCTGCAGCAAGCGATCTCACTCACTCCACACGAGGACAAAGCTTCAAATCATAGGAACTGTACATCAACTTTCTGAGGTGCCTTTTGTTGCAAGCACAAATAAAGTGTGTTGGGAGGAATCCGAAAGTGAAACAGACCCTTGTTGGAAAGAGTCAGTCCAGTATGCTGATGACTATTAAGGCCAATTTGAAAAAGACAAGCTCTCGTACATTTCACAGACTAAATAGTCCATCTGCTGTTGACATTTTGCCATTGCTCCTTGAGATCAACTACGCATTGGTATCCGTAGCAGGTAACCCCACCCAACAACATGCATGATCAGCTGTCAAATCTTCTCAACTTTCAACATATTACAAAGCTTGAACATGTCATTACTTCTCTTTGTCCTGTTCCAACTCGCATTCAGGACTCCTGCAAATTAATGATCAATGCAGCTGTGCTCTCATCAGCATGGTGTCAATAACCATGCTCTTGTCAAACTCAAGCATCCTGAAGTTGGTGATTCTTCTTCTTGCAGCTTGATTTACACAAAGGACACCAAAGATGCTGGTGGTGAAATGTCAAGCTGCTGAAAGTGATAGTAACACATTGGGGAGTCTCATTCATACAGAAGTGTTGTCATGAGCGCAACAAGCTTGTACGCTCTCAGCTTTGTTGTGAGCTTGATCCAGACATACTTTTTCAGTGTTCTGAATGCATAACGGGCTCTTCTGATACAATAGAGTACTTCATCTATTGGTGCATTATTTGACAAAATGTTACCCAGGTAAGTGAAATGGTTGACATTTAGTTCAATATTACAAATGGTGATCATTGTTCTGGCATAGCATTTTCCTATAATTGATTGATATATGGCTAGTTTTCTTGAAGTTTATGGTAAGGCTGCAATTTACTACTGTGGCAAACTAGTTGATGATTAACTGCAGACCGTGGTAGATATGCACTACAGGTGCACAGCCATCTGCGAATAAAAGCTTATGCAGAACCTCCTCTATGAACTTAGTCAAAGCTTAGTCCACCTGGGTTTAATAGCTTCCTAAATGTGCAAAACCAAATGGCTTGGCCTCTTGTTAAGTGATCAAGCATAGCTTCAAGGAGTCCAAGGAAGCAAGGTGCGAACAACACAGCCATGACGGAGTCCACTGGCGACGGTAAAAGACTTAGAAAGCACTCCAGACATGTTCCATCAAGCAATCCATCATGGAGCAGATGTACAATCTGGACAAATTTCTTTGAGCACCAAAACTTGAATAGCAGTTTTCACAGACTCAATTGATTAATGACCAAAGCTTTTGATTTGATCAAAGATTGTGCGATGGTTCTTTTCTGCTCCATGTATTTCTCCTTTTGAGGAGCACTGAGTCAATGAGATTTTTCAAGCCGGTAAAGGCAAAATGCTCTCATGTGTTTTCCTGGATACTCAAAGAAGCTAAACTTGCACTTCTCTCCTTTCTACTTGCAGCTAGCAACACCCATCACATCCTTCAGGTCTTGTACATAAGAAAAACATAACATAAGAATTTGGAGTAGGAGAAGGCCATATGGTCCCACTAGCCATCTCCGCCATTCAGTAAGATCATGGTTGATCTTCGACCTCAACTCCACTTTCTCGCCCACTCCCCATATTTGTAACTATGCCATCTCGCCTGATGGTTTTGTAGCATTTATGTAGCCAGGAAAGCTCCACACCACACTTTTAAAGATCAAGTCCTGGAGCTTGATTGATCTTCATAATTTTGATACATTTACTAACTCACAATTACATCCACGTTATTGTGTTATGGTTGCTGCATGAAAAGACCAGCTGGTCCATCAAGCCTGCCCCACATAGTCCTGACACCTTTAGAGTCATGATTCCCAACACTGTCCCCCACCCCATCCACCACCAGCCATGTAATTTGTTGGGAGAGGCAACAAAATAAATTAAAAACCCAAAGTCAATTTGTGGAGAAAAAAAATATGGGAATTTCCTTTCTGATCCTCTAAGGGGATCAAAACTAGTCCACACTGACCATGATTTATATTACTTAGTATCTCATGTATAAAAGGTAGGTGAGATACTAATACCTGAAAAATGTGACAGCTGTTACCGCTACCAGTGGAAAGGAGAAGGGCGAGTTTTGCTTCTTTCAGTGCTGGGAAAATACTAGTGTGTTTCTCCTTTACCAGCTTGAAAAATGAGAAGTCGCACAACACCAGGTTATAGTCCAACAGTTTTATTTGAAATCACAAGCTTTCGGAGCTGCTGCTCCTTCGTCAGGTGAAGCGAAGGAATACAGATCGACAAAGCATATATCGACAGAGATGTATATATATATATATGCTTTGCCGATCTGTATTCCTTCACTTCACCTGACGAAGGAGCAGCAGCTCCGAAAGCTTGTGATTTCAAATAAAACTGTTGGACTATAACCTGGTGTTGTGCGACTTCTCACTTTTGTCCACCCCAGTCCAACACCGGCATCTCCGCAGCTTGAAAAATGTCATTGCCTCATTCTTGCAGCAGAGTTGCAATCAGAGAGTAGTCAGCCAAATGCCCTTTGTTTCTCTTCTTTTGGTGTTCTGATTAATTGGTCATTCTCATCAAAACTATCCTGCTGCAGACACTTGGCAAAGGCAATGTGTTTCTGCATCAGCCTTGCACAAAATATCTTCTAATCACTCCCGGAATGATCCGTTAATGTTACACTGGTTCACCGGAGATAGTACAATATATCACAGCTCATGGCTGTTTTGATCCTTCAGCTGTTTTACTGAACTTGTTCATAGTTCTGCAATAATGTGGTTACACTGCAATCCCCCGAAAGCTTGGAGTGCATCAGTGAGAAAAAGCTACACCAGGCAACCCCTCCCTGACATATAGATATGTATACGGAGCAATGTCACATCTCCAGGACCTTCTCACTTCTGAGTCAATAGAAGCAAACTACAGTACTGAAGCAGTTTGTTTATTTTTGCCTTCAAAAAGTCAGGACAAGTTACCAATTGTCTTCCAAGTTTTCTTCTATTTCAGCTATCGTAACACACCAGACAAGATTGCATTTCAAAACTAACCCGAGGATCAGTGCTGGAGCTCCTACTCTTTCTAGTCTATATAACTAGATAGATTCAGATACACCATGGAAGTTTGGGGGAGGGGAGCAGTTATGTCTGATGAAAAAGCCATGGAAATACACAACATTTTCAACATAAGAACATAAGAAACAGGAGCAGAAGCACGCCAATCGGCCCCTCGAGCCTGCTCCGCCATTCAATAAGATCAAGGCTGATCCAATCTTGTCCTCAACACCACTTCCCCGCTCTCCCCATACCCCTTGACTCCCTTGTAGTTCAAGTGTCTGTCAATCACCGCCTTGAATATATTCAATGACTCCGCCTCCACAGCTCTCCAGGGTAGAGAATTCCAAAGTTTCACGACCCTCAGAAAAAATTCCTCCTCATCTCCGTCTTAAATGGGCGACCTCTTATTCTGAAACTATGCATCCTAGTTCTAGATACCCCCACCAAGGGAAACATTCTCTCAGCATCCACCCTGTCAATCCCCCTCAGAATCTTATATGTTTCAATAAGATCACCTCTCATTCTTCTAAACTCCAATGAGTATAGGCACAACCTGCTCAACCTTTCATCATACGTCAACCCCTTCATCCCAGGAATCAACCTAGTGAACCTTCTCTGCACTGCCTCCAATGCAAGTATATCCTTCCTTAAATAGAGACCAAAACTGTACGCAGTACTCCAGGTGCGGTCTCCCCAGGGCCCTGTAAAGTTGCATCAAAACTTCCCTACTTTTAGATTCCATACCCCTTGCAATAAAGGCCAACATTCCATTAGCCTTCCTAATTACTTGCTGTACCTGCATTCTAACTTTGTGTTTCACGTACCACAGCATTTTGTAGTCTCACTCCATTTAAATAATAATTTGCTTTTTCATTCTTCCTTCCAAAGTGGATAACCTCACATTTTCCCACATTGTACTCCATCTGCCAAATTTTTGCCCACTCACTTAACCTATCTATATCCCTTTGCAGATTCTGTGTGTCCTCCTCACAACTTGCTAACCCACCTATCTTTGTATCAGCAGCAAATTTGGCTGCAGTACACTCAGTCCCTTCATCCAAGTCATTAATATAGATTGTAAATAGTTGAGGCCCCAGCACTGATCCCTGTGGCACCCCACTAGTTACTGATTGCCAACCGGAAAATGACCCATTTATCCCAACTCTCTTTTCTGTTGGTTAGCCAATCCCCTATCCATGCCAATATATGACCCCCAACCCCGTGCGCTCTTATCTTGTGCAGTAACCTTTTATGTGGCACCTTATCAAATGCCTTCTGGAAATCCAAATACACTACATCTACTGGTTCCCCTTTATCCACCCTGTTTGTTACATCCTCAAAGAACTCTAGCAAAATTTGTCAAACACAATTTCCCTTTCATAAAACCATGTTGACTCTGCTTGATCGTTTTATGATTTTCTAAATGTCCTGCTATTACCTCCTCAATAATGGATTCTAGCATTTTCCCAATGACAGATGTTAGGCACTACAGTTTCCTACTTTCTGTCTCCCTCCTTTCTTGAATTAGTGGCGTTACATTTGCGGTTTTCCAGTCCGCTGGGACGATGACGGCATCGCTGCAACAGCCTCAGTACTCAACATCAACAACAGCCAATCTCCAGACGCCATCCTACAACTCATCCGCTTCATCCTTGACCACAATGTCTTCACCTTCGACAACCATTTTTTTACCCAAACACACGGAACAGCCATGGGGACCAAATTCGCACCCCAATACGCCAACATCTTCATGCACAAGTTCGAGCAAGACTTCTTCGCTGCACAGGACCTCCAGCCAACGCTGTACACCAGATACATCGACGACATTTTCTTCCTTTGGACCCATGGCGAAGGATCACTGAAAAGACTACACGATAACATAAACAAGTTCCATCCCACCATCAAACTCACCATGGACTACTCCTCAGAATCGGTCTCATTCCTGGACACACGAATCTCCATCAAAGACGGACACCTCAGCACTTCACTCTACCGCAAGCCCACGGACAACCTCACGATGCTCCACTTCTCCAGCTTCCACCCTAACCATGTTAAAGAAGCCATCCCCGATGGACAAGCCCTGCGAATACACAGGATCTGCTCAGACGAGGAGGAACGCGATGGACACCTACGGACGCTGAAAAACGCCCTCGTAAGAACGGGATATGACGCTCGACTCATCGATCGACAGTTCCGACGGGCCACAGCGAAAAATCGCATAGACCTCCTCAGAAGGCAAACACGGGACACAACCAACAGGGTACCCTACGTCGTCCAGTACTTCCCCGGAGCGGAGAAACTACGACATGTTCTTCGCAGCCTTCAACATGTCATCGATGACGACAAACACCTCGCTAAGGCCATCCCCACGCCTCCACTACTTGCCTTCAAACAGCCGCCTAACCTCAGAAGTACCATCGTTCGCAGCAAATTACCCAGCTTTCAGGATAACAGCGACCACGACACCACACAACCCTGCCATGGCAAACTCTGCAAGACATGCCAGATCATCAACACAGATACCACCATCACACGTGAGGACACTACCCACCAGGTACATGGTACATACTCATGTGACTCGGCCAACGTTGTCTACCTCATACGTTGCAGGAAAGAATGCACCGCGGCATGGTACATCGGCGAGACCATGCAGACACTGAGACAACGTATGAACGAGCACCGCGCAACAATCGCCAGGCAGGATTGTTACCTCCCAGTCGGGGAACACTTCAGCAGTCAAGGACATTCAGCCTCGGATCTGCGGGTAAGCGTTCTCCAAGGCAACCTTAGAAACACACGACAACGCAAAATCATCGAGCAGAAACTGATAGCCAAGTTCCGAACTCATGAAGACGGTCTCAATCGGGATCTTGGGTTTATGTCACGATACATGACGTGATCCGGACTCGAGTCGTCGTTAGCTTGTTCACAGATGTGATTCCCAGTAAAAAAGTAAAAATTTTCCCAGTAAAAAAGTAAATTTTTTTTAAAGCTTTTCGTTTTACATACAGACGGCAGCTTTTGACACGTTGGAACCCCTGCGACTACACCTCATTGTCTCAGTTGTATCTTGCTATGTCTTTTGATGTGGTACCTTCCTGGCTGACTTAATTAACTTTATCACACCTCGGCAGATAGTCAGGATGATTTAATTTATTGGTCTGCAATTGTAAAGTACACATGCTTTTTTTTCCATCTATATATGCTCTGGCGATTCTGTATCCAATTTACTTCACCTGAGGAAGGAGTGATAGCTCCGAAAGCTTGTGATTTCAAATAAAACTGTTGGACTATAACCTGGTGTTGTGCGACCTCTCAATTTTGACCTCTCCAGAATCCAGGGAATTTTGGTAGATTTCAACCAACGCATCCAATATCGCTGCAGCCACTTCTTTTAAGACCCAAGTGGGTAGAACTACAGCTGATTAAATTCACTATATGCAAGTGCAACGCTTTTCACATTGGAAGAATATAACAGGGGCCATGCTTAATGAATGATGTTGAACTAGCTATTGGAGAAGGAAAGATAGATTTGGGAGTGACAGTAAACTAAACACTTACCAGTCATCGTGGAGCAGCAAACAAAATAATAAGACATTACCAAATCAGTAATTATTCTGGGGTCATCACACTGAAGTCATGCAAACACTCTGTTCAAGCCATACCTTGAATACGGTGTTCAATTGTGACCAAAGTATGTGGGGAAACATCCAAGCTCTGGAAGTAGTGCAAAGGGAAACGAGGCTGTTCTCTACTGTTGGAGAACTGAGTTATATAAAAAAAGTTAGAAAAACTCAAGACTTTACAGCTTCTAAAGGAAGTAACATAGGGTATTTTATGGAGGTATAATTTAAACGGCATTCTAGAACTATTTCAAGTTAAACCAAGACTGTAGGACAAGGAGACAATAGGCACAAACCGACAAATATCAGAAAGCAGAAAGCCATACCAAGATTGATACCTGGAAAAGAGTTCCTGTTCGGGAACTGGAAGCAACCACTAGAATTATTCAGGAGGCAGTTGTGTGCTGTGATGGAGATACGTGCTCTGTACTATAATAGCAGAGGTTAAAGTGACCCTGGATGTTGTTGACGACTCACTGGGGACATATCTATGTTGGTTCTTGATTTTCTCTCGAGATTTTCAAAGTTGGCCTTTTCATTGGCCGCTGGATTTCATGAGATAAGAGACTTTTGCACCTTGATCGATTCCTGGTTCTTTTGACAGTGCCACATGCTCAGATAAACAATATCCCATTACTAGTGCAGGTAAATCTGTCCCAATCATCATGGCTGCCAAACCCACCACATTTGCTGAGTCAATAAATAAAACTGCCCCTAGAATAAAATATTTCTGATTAGGGTTGGACCAAGGGTTAGAAGTAATTTATCTCGGAGGACAACTTTCACGGAGAGTTGGATGGAGAAAACTCTACTATTTGGGTTTGCTGGGGGGAGGGGAAAAGAAAAAGAAAATCTGTTACAAGAGCCAATATGTTAAGTGAAACAGGCCTTGATGCCATACCATTGGTCTTGATGTTGCTGCTGGTTCCCAGGAACAAAAGCTGCAGTGCTAAGGGAAAAGAGGGGCGCACAAGTACCCCTCAATAAATTTCCCTTCAACTACTGTCTGAGAGAGGAGCCAAATAGATCTGTACTTGTCCAAGTTTAATTCCTTTTTTGGGAAGAAATAATTATATACAGATATATACTACGCAAAAAAAAGTGCTAAACAAGGTTTATGGAAGAAAAGTCAATAGTTCAGCAAGAAAGCTTCCTCTGATTGCTCACCACTAACTCATGAATTAAGCTTCTGATCTCAAGAGCAATACTAAAACCTGTAGACTCAAGCCAGTTAAGGACAGACTGAGGATAACCTAAATTCATGAATGACCATCTGCCATCTTTTTTAAAAATTCGTTCATGAGATCTGGGCATCGCTGGCAAGGCCAGCATTTATTGCCCATCCCGAATTGCCCTTGAGAAAGTGGCTGTGAGCCACCGCCTTGAACCGCTGCAGTCCGTGTGGTGAAGGTACTCCCACAGTGCTGTTAGGCAGGGAGATCCAGGATTTTGACCCAGCGATGATGAAGGAACGGCGATATACTTCCAAGTCAGGATGGTGTGTGACTTGGAGGTGGTGGCGTTCCCATGCGCCTGCTGCCCTTATCCTTCTAGGTGGTAGAGGTTGCGGGTTTGGGAGGAGCTGCCGAAGGAGCCTTGTCGAGTTGCTGCAGTGCATCTTGTAGATGGTACACACTGCAGCCACGGTACGCCGCTGGTGGAGGGAGTGAATGTTTAAGGTGGTAGATGGGGTGCCAATCAAGTGGGCTGCTTTGTCCTGGATGGTGTCGAGCTTCTTGAGTCTTGTTGGAGCTGCACTCATCCAGGCAAGTGGAGAGTATTCCATCACACTCCTGACTTGTGCCTTGTAGATGGTGGAAAGGCTTTGGGGAGTCAGGAGGTGAGACACTCGCCGCAGAATACCTAGCCTCTGACCTGCTCTTGTTGCCACAGTATTTATGTGGCTGGTCCAGTTAAGTTTCTGGTCAATGGTGACCCCCAGGATGTTGATGGTGGGGGATTTGGTGATGGTAATGCCATTGAATGTCATGGGGCAGTGGTTGGACTCTCGCTTGTTGGAGATAGTCATTGCCTGGCACTTGTGTGGCGTGAATGTTACCTGCCACTTATCAGACCAAGCCTGAATGTCGTCCAGGTCTTGCTGCATTCGGGCATGGACTGCTTCATTATCTGAGGAATTGCGAATGGCACTGAATACTGCTGTCATCAGCGAACATCCCCATTTTTGACCTGAAATTGGAGGGAAGGTTATTGATGAAGCAGCTGAAGATGGTTGGGCCTAGGACACTGCCTTGAGGAACTCCTGCAGCGATGTCCTGGGGCTGTGATAATTGACCACCACAACCATCTTCCTTTGTGCTAGGTATGACTCGAGCCAGTTGAGAGTCCCCCCCCCCCGCCACCCACCCCCCCCCCCCCACCCACCCCCCCCCCCCCACCCCCACCCGATTTCCATTGACTTCAGTTTTACCAGGGCCCCTTGATGCCACACTCGGTCAAATGTTGGCTTGATGTCAAGGGCAGTCACTCTCACCTCTGGAATTCAGCTCCTTTGGCCATGTTTGGACCAAGGCTGTAATGAGGTCTGGAGCCGAGTGGTAAACCAAGTGCCACAGGAGCACCTTTCAGAAAACATTGGCCCAAAAATTAGTGAGTGAGCCTTCGTGCGAGGGTAAGGCCTTCCCGCGATCTCTCACTGCATGCTGGCTTTTTCAGTCCAAGCTCGCACGAACTTGATGTTCTGGACAGCAGCTGTGCAGGGCTTTCGTATCCCACAGGCGCAGTTAATTCGTGCGAGCTGTGGGATCACGTGACTCAGTTAGAGCCAATGGCAGCACACCATCTTTTTTTAAATTTTTTAAAAAACCATCACATTAATAAAATAAGTATAGTTAAATAAATTAACCATTTTAAACAAAAAATTAAATTTGAAAAAATTTAAAATCTTTTAAAAAGTTATAAAAATAAACTTACCTGTCTTTAAAGTCTCTAAAAAAGATATACCTGTTAAAAAAAATTCAAAATAATACTTAATTAAGTACTTACCTTGTTAAAAGAGGGTCTTACACCTCCTTTCTTTATGTCTAAAATCTTCCATGCTTACCTGCGCGTCCAAAGCACTAAGTGCACTGTGTGAGCGCAGCCTGTAGCGCGCACGCGGTTCACCTAGGAACTGCCCCCTTTTGAATTCACCAAGTGCCGGTTTTCAGCACATGCGCAGTGCATGCAGAAAACCAGCAATTGGAGACAGAATACGCGAGAGTACACAGTGCGTACTCTCGCGTAGCGGCACTAATTTTTGGGCCATTAAGTGTTGATATCCTCCAGCAACAACCCTTCAATTGACAGTCACCAGCTAAACTGTCCAATATATTGGTCGAATGCAATCTGCCAAATAGCTATCCATCAAAACCTCTACATTCATGTGCATCTGAGGCCTTGCCTGCTTTCCTACCCTTCTAGCCCCTTACCACCCCCCCACCTCGGTACCCAAATATTACTACCAACAAATTAAAAATTGCCATACGAGCTGTTTATCCGCAAGTCCTTTGATATAATCTCAATCTTGAGGATGGCTAATTTGTACATGATGTTTAATTTGAACAGATTTTCTCCCTCCCCCACACAGCCCTTAAATTCATTGATAATGTATTTGCTGCAAAAAAGGACATCTGATTAGACAGAATTTGAAAATAAATCAGACAGCTGTGTCCATTTGTCTCAAAAACAGCAATGCTGTTTAAGGCCTGCAGATAAAGGATAAATGTTTTTGTCCCTGCCATCATGTAGCTGTCTTCACATCTGCAGAGCAGTTTATTCCCCTCATCATCAGCAAAAAACAGGTGCCAAGATTTAAAAAAGACAAGTGTTATCAGCTTAGATTGTCAAATTCAGACTCCATCTTTTAAGATTATTCACCTGCACCTCTACAGCCTAGATAGTTAATATGTTGGATAAGACTTTAATTTTGTACATAACATGCTGGTTGAAAAGATGTATGGGTGCTGTATTTTGGTTTTGTACTTTAATATAGCTCAATATATTGGTAATGCATATCCCTCCATCATAAGGTCAGAAGTGGGGATATTCACTGCTGACTGCACAGTGTTCAGTTTCAGTCACAACTCCTCAGATAATGAAGCAGTTTGTGCCCACATCCAGCAAGACCTGGACAACATTCAGGCTTGGGCTGATAAGTGGCAAGTAACATTTGCACTACACAAATGCCAGGCAATGACCATCCCCAACAAGAGAGAGTCTAACCACCTCCCCTTGACATTCAACGTCATTACCATCACCAAATCCCCCACCATCAACATCCTAGGGGTCACCATTAACCAGAAACTTAACTGAATCAGCCACATAAATACTGTGGCTACAAGAGCAGGTCAGAGGCTGGGTATTCTGCAGCGAATTTCTCACCGCCTGACTCCCCAAAATCTTTCCACCATCTACAAGGCACAACTCTCCACTTGCCTGGATGAGTGCAGCTCCAACAACACTGAAGAAGCTCGACACCATCCAGGACAAAGCAGCCCACTTGACTGGCACCCCATCCACCACCTTAAATATTCACTCTCTCCACCACCAGTGCACCACGCTGTTCCTTCATCGTCACTGGGTCAAAATCCTGGAACTCCCTCCCCAATAGCACTGTGGGAGTACCTTCACCTCACGGACTGCAGCAGTTCAAGGCGGCGGCTCACTACCACCTTGTCAAGGGCAATAAATGCTGGCCTTGCCAGCAACACCCACATCCCATGAACAAATAAAAAAAACTTTTCTGGGCTGCACTGTAGAAAATCTTCTGCTGAAACTTAGCACTGATTAATGGGGTAGGATGGGTGTTCATGCTGTAGTGAGGAAGATGGTGGCAATAAACTCACATATCGCGAGTTCCACGACTCATTAGACACTCGTGAGTTCTGGTATCTGCTGTCCACCTGTGCTGGTTAGTTCTTCAATAACCAACTAGTGATCTTCCTCCTTGGCAAGGGGGAGGGGAGGGGGGAGGAGAGAAAGAGGAAAAAGGAGACAGGAATGAGAAGCAGGTTAAGTAGAGTCTCGGTGGTTGAGTTGGCTCCAAGATGAAATTCATCATTATGAAAGATTGGAACAAACCTACATTACAGACTTAGTAATCCAACAGGCGAGGCATCTACACCTTGATGACTGACCAACCTAGCTCATTAATGGGCCCCAGAGATGTATACCAGTTACTAGAGACTGGTATTCTTTCCAAATAACCCTGCAAACCAAAGTCCTAGCGGGTAGGGTAGCCCTGCCTGGACAAGCAGTGGGAAGCTATCCAGTACCCCATGCTCACAAACTGAATGGTTTTAGCTTGTTAAGCTTCAGCAGTACCTCTTTAAACACTTCAGGGCTCCCTTGCTACCTGCACATAAGCTCTTTAGAATTAAGTGCGATGCGCCCCATCATGGAGAGTGTATCCACTTCAGAATGGGCAAACAGAAACACCACCGATATGGATTTCATGGTAGTTTGGTTTAGAGATTCTTCAACACCAGGCTAACAAAAAAAAAAGTCTTAATTTAAGCCGTATTATACAGCCGTACTATCACAGAGACGTCCTTTTAAAAAGTAATGAACAGGGAAGTTTACATTCAGTATGTGCAGTAAAGCAATTCCTCATAAAAGGTTAATTTTAACAAGCTGAAGTAAATCGCAACATACGTTACACAGGAACACTCATTAAGAGACTACATCCTTATGGAAACATCTGTTTGCCAACTCACTGACTTGCAGTAATAAAATCACTCCACTTATTGCATTGTTTTATTGTTAAATGGGGTCCCCATAACATTCCTACCACATTTAGAACAGATTTGTTAATTTAATTTAAACTCAAATGAAAAAGTGTTCGCTTTAGAGTCTTGAAAACCAACAGTCCTGGGCAAATCTGTTCCATATTGTATGGGATTAATTATATTCTAACCTTATGGTTCAAATTTCCTCTGAGGTCTGACAGTCAAGTATTACTCCATAATACAAGTAGTAAAACCACACCCTATACAATATGAGCAGAGTGAACACCGCTTTGAAATAGACTGTGCAAAAACTCGGCAGAGAATTTTATTTTTTATTTTTACATCCCCTAAATTTGGGGGAACAGAAACATTACCGAATCAATTCAATGTCTTTCATGGGTACAAATTCCAACAAACTGCTGCCACTACTCAGGCTCTACCGTATATCTTGCTCTTTCCTTTGTTTAGCTACCACTGGCCTGTGTCGACATGTTAGATAATTGCACAACTACGAATTTCACTGCATCTCCTTACCCTGTGAATCGGTAAAACGACCAACTTTCTTTGGACTCTGCACACAACACATTTGACAATTGCAGTTTCACATGATAAAGCATATTTCAAACAGAGCACAAGCTGCATACATGTGCAGTCCTATATTACATCTGTTTCTGCAATCTACTGCAAGGTGAACCCTTCATGCGTTTCACAATATTAAAAGTTAATGACTAAGCCAATATGTCTCTTATCACAGGATGACTGCCAAGACCAGACTGTGGTTTTGCAGGGTGGTAAACAAGTTTCTTCAAAATACCCAAAAGAAAACAGTATATACATTGTTCTGCCATGAAGATTAAAAAAATCTAATATTGTCAACACTTCAAACACATTCTACATCATAAAGCTACAGGAAACATTAGAAAAGGAAACTTGTTAGCCTCTCATGACCTTACTGCCACTTAATGCAAGTTAATTCCAAATAAAACCTCCCAAACTGCTGAGATTTAAAGCCTATAAATATTTCAGGATTAGTTTACTATTTTCTCTGGAGGTTTTCTTTTGTTTCCCCTCCTTACCTGAAGGAGCTAGTTCATGCTGGGGTACAGATCCGTGTGAATTGGCCACCCTCCAGTGCCTCATCCAACTGGCCATTAACACTGAGCCTGGAAGAGTGTTTGCAGACCATTCAACTATGGTGTGGGGCACCGTATTAAAGGCAGTTTCTGTCCACATTCAAACTCCAGTGGGACTCATTGGCTAACGATCAGCAACAGTAATCCTGGCCAATCTTTCAGCTCCCAAGCTCAGGGGTCCAGAGACGAGTAGCAGCATCTTTACAGCCACCTTGGCAGAGATCAGCTAACCGAGTGCCAATAGGGGATTAAACCCAAGTCTTCCTTGTTTGGTAAAATTCCACAAAGCCATACAAAGTTAAAAACTCAAGCACCACCTACGGAATCAATGCAACATTTTATATTTAATTCTTTCAAGCGCTACAATCACTTCTTCCTGTCTTTCAGTCTCTTTGTTCCACTGTTCTTTTGTTTCATCTTTTTATTGCACTTCATTATTTCACTTTTTTCTCCAACATATTTCCACGCTTGGTATTTTTCTTTCTTTTTGTTTTCTCTTGCTTCTCTATTTTTATTTTTGGATTGTGAATTTTTAATTGCAATAAAATGACATTCATTAGTAGCGAGCAAAATGATAGACAATACAACAGCTATACCAAAACAAGGCGGCACAATGAATGCTGCGAGTGAAGAATTGGGAGGAGTTCTGTGTCTTGGGGGTGGGAAAGGAGGAGGGAAGGTAAAACTAAGAAATAAGTAGTAATACTATAAGGCAGGAAATAACTGTGGCAGAGGGATCCACTGGGCCTAACAACAATGTCTAAACTTCTGTGTTACTTGTCCCCTTCCAATGTTCTCCCTTCCTCGGCTGAAGATACTCGACGGAGTCAGTCTGCATGGGGCTTTTTGGACCAGGTGTAATTCAGTCCCCATTTTGAAGTCATACATTACTACATAAAATTAAATCCCAACTGGCTAGCATTCATGGTTTTGAATGAGTTACCTTCATTATCCACTATTACTATGTTTAGTTGGAAGGTGGGTCAAAAATGTAAGTTAGAAAGTTGTCCAGCTACACATTAAACATTTAGTTAATTTCATGGTAAAATCTGGGTTTATCCAACTATCTTCAGCAAGTACGACAGTGTAGAAAAAAAACCCAATATTGAGCTCATCAGGCATAAAGTTTAATTACTCAAAAAATTCCTCAACTGTCAAGACATCACAATGCCTTTTGTCTAGCATACTGAGGCACCCAGAAGAAATTAAATATAACTGATTGGGTTTTCGGAAATAAGTTAGAACATTCAATACTGGCATCCCGCCAAAACTGATGGGTTTTGCTGCACCTTATGGCATTCTCCTGTACCTAAAAAATTTTAAGCTCAATTTATTAAAAAGTAATACGCGAGATGCCAAAGCTTTATATAATAGAGGCTGATTAAACTCGACTACAGGTATCTTGGTATTACAGGTTATCTACTGTAGGTCAGAAATGTAGCACAATATTTGTTAAGTATGCTATACTTCTGAATGACCTAATAAATAAATCCCAATATCACTCATCTTAAACACAATCTACAAACAGAAACCAACCATCCAGGATCCATAACATGACAACTCACGAGCAAAAAAACCCAATGCTGACAAGCTTAAATACAAATGGTTAGATGAACACTGGTACAAAATTTGCTGGATTTGATTTGCACTATATATTCTGTAACAAAAGAAGTTTCCAGGACAGAATATGGACTTGTTCTTGCTTTATACATAATCTTTGCATCACTCAACTGTACCAACTGAACAAGCTAGGGTAAAGTACAGAATTCCTTCACTCGTACAAAGCAATAATTTAACTTTGCTTCTGCAATTTTTAAAAACTTTTTACTGACACTATCATGTCAGTCCTATTAGCTATGTCTATTCCATTTGAATTCACTATGCACCAGACCTTAAATTAGCTATGTTAATTTGTGCAGACAGATGACTTTACAACCGCAAAAATGTAATTGGAGAAACTTTGAAGGGGAAAACCACCACCAAAGGGAAAACACCGACTGCCACCTCTCCACCCTCCCTTGGCAGCCAATGTTTACCGACAGAAAAAAATTACCAATACATTCTTTTTTTTAAAGATCAGACCATTTTCTACATGCAGAAACCAGTCATCGTACTCTCAATACAAGCTGCGCAATCTACATCCATCTGCAAGGTGTCTTGTTTGCCAAGTATCCAGTGTGTACACTCTTCCCTGTAAGGACACATCCCACTTCCACAGTACAAAGTTTAGGCATAGGTTGACAGAACCAGAGATTAGTGACCCTCCCATTTCCCCCCTCACCAGCCAGGAGCACTGCTGAAATTTAATCAGCTAAACTCATGCAGTTTACTAAAGCAAATCACTGGTAAGCTTGCTATTGCTTGTGGCACTACCTTATCCATTACAAGTTTGGCCTGCAGGATTATAGCTAAGAAAGAAAAACTTGCATTTATGTAGTGCCTTTCATGACCTCAGGATGTCCCAAAGCACTTTACAGCCAATGAGGTACTTTTACTGTTGTAGTGTGGGAAACACAGCAGCCAATTTACGCACAGCAAGCTCCCACAAACAGCAATGTGATAATGACCAGATAACCTCTTTTTGTGATGTTGATTGAGGGATAAATATTGGCCAGGACACCGGGGATAACTCCCCTGCTCCTCTTTGAAATAGTGCTATGGGATCTTCTACGTCCACCTGAGGGGGCAGACAGGGCCTCGGTTTAACGTCTCATCCAAAAGACGGCTCCTCCGACAATGTAGCACTCCCTCAGTACCGCAATGGAGTGTCAACTACATTTTTGTGTTTAAGTCTCTGGAGTGGTACTTGAACCCACAACCTTCTGACTCAGAGGCGAGTGTTACCAACTGAGCCACGGCAGACACATGGGTAGCATGGGAAGAACTGCAGCTCACATTGACAGATTTACCCCTCTAGGTAATATCATTGAGTCAGACCAGCTGGTGCAGACCTGCCATGCTCAGGTATCTGATTATCAAGTCTGCCATGAAGGACTGACTTGGTTCCAAACTTCCATTAATCAGATGTGTCATTTTGGGGGCACCTTCATCCCAAAGAAACTGGCCTGCCTGCCTCTCCCTCCCCACAAGGATAGTCATCACTAGTTGTTCATTAGCTAATCAACAAGTCATGTATGAGGTCTCACTTGGGGGGGCAACAGGTACCTCAAGGGCTGCTCGTGAGTGGCATGGTGAAAAACACAATTTACCATAAAAAGCACGAGAACAGAATTTACAACATGAAAACAGGCCGTTCGGCCCAACCAGTTCATGTTGCAAGTTTATCTTCCACCTGAGCAGTCATCCTAATCCTATGTACCCAGTCTGTTCATTTATCCCTTTAAACCCCTTTCCTTAACCTATTCTTAAATGGTGATATGATCTTCGCTTCAAATCAGCCATCTGTGCAGAAAAGTTTCTCCTGCTCTCCACTCTAAATCTCTTACATTTAATCTTATAATCAATATCCCCTCGTTCCAGGCCCCTCAGCTACTGGAAACAGTCTATCTGCCTTATCCACCCTTTAGAATTTCAAACATCTTTACCAAATCATCCGATAATCTCCTCTGTTCCAAGGAAAACAGTATTTCCTTATACCCGGAAGTATCCTCGTGAATCTGCACTGTATCCTCGCTATCGTCTTAACATCCTTCCTGTAGGGTGGAGCCCAAAACTGCACACACAATACTTCAACTGTGGTCGAACTAAGATTTAATATAAATTCACCATTGCAATATCATCCCCTTGACGACAGCACGGTCACACACCACAACCCGAATGAATGGTGGTTCCGCCAGTTCAAGGTATGATGCTTCAGCAGCAGCAGCTCATCTCTTTGAAATCCAGTCCTGGTCGGTGCCAAGCTCAGCATACATGTTGATACCCAACTTCAGGTAACGCCTTGCAGAAGTGTAATGTCATGTTTCAGAGTTTCCGCATTACTGTGCTGAAATGACCCAGACAGGATGGCATGCATCATGCTAGCCAGGTCCAATGCCACACATGAGGCTTACTCATCACCAATTGCTTAATCCAGGTCCTTTTGCGAGAGACTTTGCCATCAGAGACATGCCCACTGTGAGGCTGATGCTCCTTCCATGCTTGTTTTAATAAGGACAAACATCTATGTTGATTTTTATCTCCTGCAGGTTTGTTCATTGGTTACAATTAGCACCGCAGTGTCATAAATTTCTCAAGAAACCTGAAAAACTGCTGACTAGCTTGCTGTGAGAACAGAATATATTCACACTTAAGTTATCTACTCCCATAGAAAGACTGATGACTTGTCCCAATTTTATTGACGTAAATTGTTATAAGCAGTCAATATAAACTGGAGCTGGGAAAAACAAACCAGCGCAAGGGAAAGGGATCCGAGGCTTTATTCAATATAGGAGTAGGAGACCAACCTAACAGCCCCCATCTGCAATTTCACACAACCTTTTCACATGCATTAAAAGTACAATGCTGCCTCAGATACTGAGCTAAGCTTTACTAGATGGTTAGGTTAAGGGCTCTTTCCATCCAACCAATACTTGCTCTAAACAAACGGTTTACCTTCTTTTATACAATTCATACTACAGTAGTTGATATCGGTTATTACAAAGTAGCTGCAGCAATTTATTGCCCCCGATAAACATTCTCTCTCTTTCCAGTCATCTGAAAGAGAGAGAGGAAGATAGAAAGCAAGCAGAGTGAGCAAGAGTTAGCACAAGAGAGAATGATTACACCATCTGCGCTTCTTCTTTTACTTATACAACAACATGCATTTTTAGTGCCTTTAACGTAGAAGAACGGCCCAAAGCACTTCACGGAAGCATAATCAGATCATCTAGTATTTAAAAAAAAGACAAACCTCAATCAAATGCACATCTTCATTAGCAAATTTAAAATTTTGTTGTGAATGTAGTTTTGACAGACAGGTTTTTTTTGGGGGTGGGGGAGTAGAGAAAAAAGGCAGAATTAAGATACACGTGACCAACATTTCGGTCTCAGACGAGCCATATACAAAACAGACTCAGTATTCAAGTCAAAGAATAATTTTCTTTAAAATCTCTCATACCTCAATTTGATAATATGCATCACAGGATATCCAAAGTAATTAATGCACCAGGGATTTCGTAATGGAGAAGAGAAGTAGCGAGGCAGAGATTGAGGCAGGGAATTCCAGAGCTTAGGGCCGAGGCTACAGAAGGCATGGCCTTACACAAGTTTATTACCATCAGGTGAATAGTCCTACTCAACTAACCTTCTTACTCCTTAAGTTCTCAAATTTTAAAACTTGTGCCCTGGTATTTGGATCCTTCATCATAGTGAAGGACTACTTTAGTCAATTCACTCAATTTCAGTTGGAGCAACCCAAGTATCCTAGTTTCCAAAAAAAGACAAGCCCAGTTACCTCAAACATTCCTCAAGTTGTACTCCTCTGCTAAATACGACTGATTTTACAATTTACATACAAACATTATGCAATACAATGCACCTTACTTGCCTTTTACTACAGCTGAGTTAATAGTTCAATAGATTTATCCGTTATAAGTCCGAGATCTCTTTGCTGTGCTATAACTTAATATAATAGAATACAAGTCATTCAATACAATCAACTGCTGCTGATTTATTGAATCATAAGATTTCATGGCCACGAGCCAACAAGAATGCTCCATTTGGTTGCAGCATGGCAACATCCTCAGTGAAAGACTTTGAGTGATCCAATTCAGATATACTTGTAATAATCCCTCACAGCAGATTATGAGCAGCACTTGGAGTTTACTTTCATATTTTGGTTGGACCAGGACAGAGGAGATTGCCCCCTCTAACAGGAGTAAACCATTCATCACAATGTGGAAAAGAATAGTGACGTAGACCTGTTTCTGTGCTGTAACATGTTATGATTCGATAAACCAACTGCACATGATTGTGTTGAATGACTTATTTCTGTTACTGGGTGAAATTCTCCTATTGGAGACCCCTATATTAGAAATGGATTCCACAAATGGCTACCATTTCTCCGAATAAAGCTCTCTTGTATTCTTAGCTGAAAATACTAAATCCAAACCAGTCTGAACCCTTTTACTTGGATCTCTAATACTAGACTCAGTGCAGGGAAATACATTACTATACATGAACAGTCCATCAAGCCCATTCTTTCTACAGACTTTGTGCAAATCTCCTCAGCATGGACACTTACCAACCCATTCAATCTCCTGAGGGTGACAACAACAGGATAAAACCCCGACAAGGTGGTGTGAATTTTCTCCCTAATCCCTCAAACTAATTTCGAGGATGCTAATCCAACTTTAAACCCACTTTTATAAATTGACTGGTGGCATTTCACAGGCGTCTTATCCACATACTAGGGCAGCTTGAGCCATGATCTGTAGAGGATTTGTTCATTTCCATCTGTCCTTACAAACTTAAAATCCATTCTTGGATAGATACTTTCACTTTTAATGAAATCAATTAATAAAGCATTTACTGCTTTGTTGCATTCTATTCCACATATCCATTAATCTGCAGGGGAAAAAAATTCTCACTTCCAGTCTCATTGGAGCTTGCTAATTTTATACTTGCATCCCCTAGCTTTGCACTCAGTCCAAGTTTAAATCTACATTATAACTTTCGTACTTTTAAACACCAGAATCGCATCCCCTCTTTCTTAAATGAGATGACTGGCAAATTCCTCCACTTATATAGAGCAGAGGTCAACAGATAATAAACATTGGCTTTTTCCACCATGTGTTTCAGTACCAGGGTGGTGGTAAGTAGAATCAATAGTAACTTTCAAAAGGGAACTGGATATATACTTGAAAAGGAAAAAAAATGCAGGGCTTTGGGGAAAGAGCAGGGGAGTGGGTCGAATTGCATAGCTCTTACAAAGAGCTGGCACAGGTATGATGGGCCCAATGGCCTCCTTCCGTGCTCTATAATTCTAGACCAAATAATTTCCAACTCATTGGAGGTGGATCAGACCATCCCACCTCCCTTGGCTCTCAAATTTTCAATTATTTGCTCAGATATGGACGACACATTATCTTGCTCATCAGAGATAAACAGAATAGCAACAGTTACTGAGAAAATACTTCAACATTTGGTTAGTAAAATAAATTGTCTAAATCAACACAGTTTTAATGTACTCGTTTTGCTGTACTTTTAAAGGCAAAAGTCGTTTTCTCATATGACAGCATCAGGTTCTCAATGGTTTGTAAATGCATGTGGCAGTGTTTCCTTAACATGTTTAAGATAGTGAAACTAATTTGAATTTTGATTAATGAATGGTGAGAAAAATCAACCTTTCACCCAAGACAGAAAGTATACGGCCTAAACAGACTTTGTTACTATGTATCTTAATAGGAAAGAGAGCTGAAAAAAACTATTAGCACCCCTCATCTTAAAATCACTATGGAAACTGCTCTTCATTAGGTACAAGGATCAACATTGAAGACGCATCAGCAACATAGAGGAAACTTGGAACTGTGAAGGGGAGATTTAATACTTAATCTCAAAATACTTTTCAGTGAACAACTTTATAATATAGGTATTAGATATGAAAGTTGTATTATTACACTTTCTACAGCTAAAACTTGTTGACTTTAGGCATAGTCAAAA
The DNA here is from genome assembly GCA_030390025.1 of Squalus acanthias. NCBI lineage: Eukaryota > Metazoa > Chordata > Chondrichthyes > Squaliformes > Squalidae > Squalus > Squalus acanthias. Next base: position 86,655,843 of record CM059434.1, on the reverse strand, counting down.
CCTGCTTTGCAAACACCAATGCATTGGGCCTCGCAGCTGCTGGTTAGTATGTTGCCTGATTTCAGGTATGAGTAAAACCTGAGCTTTTAAACAGTGATATTGCAGCATAGATCAGCCTTTTTTATAACTACGTCTTGAATAATCAAAGCTGTTGCTGTTCAGAAACCCCGAAAAAGATGAAGGCAAGCGAGAAAAGATAGTATGAGAGAAAGGAAGAAAGAAAATAAACGATGAAGGACATGAAAAAGCAAATGCACCAACTACTTTTGGAAAAAAGTGTCACTTTTCATGGACCCATTCGCAAAGGATGAGTCAGTGAGAGAGTCCTTCCCTTCTTGATCAAGATTATCTATATCTGCAGGGGATGGGTAGAAGTAAACTTGCTTGCATCGTTCATTTCAAGGTCCGGATAACCATTTACTCTGCACTCGGGTCCCCTCTTCCCATCCAATTTTTTTTTTTTTTTTTTAAAAACAAGTCAACACTTTGCAAGCATCATTACAATTAGATATCGGAACAGAAAAGTAAAAAACACCAGCAGTGAGCAAAACCACAGGTGGTTAGTTAAATTGTGCAAAAGTGTGAGGCAATGTCATGAAGTTTACATGTACTCATGAAAGGTTTGGGGGCGGGGGAATCTATACAATTGATGAGATTAAAGAAAGACACTATTCACAACCTAAGCACTATATTTTGTGTCATGTGTGGTGGGTGGCAGAATGGAAAGCAGCAGGATGGGAGGCAGGCATCCTTCTGAGGAATTCCCAAACTCTTATGACTATATCAATACATTTGTTACATAAAAAATGCTAATCATCTTTAGTCACTGTATAGAAACCTCTAACTTCCTGTTTCTGGCTTATGAAATACACGTAGTTTATAACAACTATTCCACAATTGTAAAATAGGTTTAAGATAAACACTTCAGAATTTCAAATACATCCTAAATTCCCTTTCACACCAGGCTGCATCCCCAACTCAATGCCTGCCGCCCATGGGGAAAGAAACCCTTGGAAGTTGCATTTTTAAATATAAAAAAACGATTGCGAACTTAACCATGTGCTCCACAAAAACTACCTACAAAAAATAAAAATAAAAACTTGCATTTATATAGCGCCTTTCACAACCACCGGACGTCTCAAAGCGCTTTACAGCCAATTAAGTACTTTTGGAGTGTAGTCACTGTTGTAATGTGGGAAACGCGGCAGCCAATTTGCACACAGCAAGGTCCCACAAACAGCAATGTGATAATGACTAGATAATCTGTTCTTATGTTGATTGAGGGATAAATATTGGCCAGGACACCAAAACAGTGCCATGGGACATTTTACGTCCACCTGCGAGAGCAAACAGGGCCTCGGTTTAACGTCTCATCCAAAAAAATAAAATCGTACATTTGTGTAATTTTCGTTCACCCAGTGCAAATTTGAACAAAGCAAATTATGAACCAATTATAAGTCACTTAAAAGAAACAATACTGATACATATAGCTCAATCGCCTTCTGCCAGTGGCTGAAGAGCTCCTCCCAGTCGCAATGCGGATTCCGCCCACTAAGGGGCACAATGGACATGATCTTCACCGCGCGTCAACTACAAGAGAAATGCAGGGAACAGCACCAACCGCTGTACATGGCCGCCTTTGACCTCACAAAAGGCCTTAGACACCATGAACAGTGAGGGATTATGAAGTGTCCGCCTCAAATTCAGCTGCCCTCAAAAGTTTGTCACCATCCTCCGCCTGCTTCACGACGACATGCAAGCCGTGATCCTGACCAACGGATCCACTACAGACCCAATTAACGTACGGACCGGGGTCAAGCAAGGCTGTGTCATCGCACCAACGTTCTTCTCGATCTTGCTGGCTGCAATGCTCCATCTCACCCTCAGTAAGCTCCCCGCTGGAGTGGAGCTAATCTGCAGAACAAACAGGAAACTGTTCAACCTCCGTCGCCTCCAGTCCAGATCCAAGGTCGTCCCATCCTCTGTCATCGAATTACATTATGCAGACGACTCGGAGGTCGAACTCCAAACCATCGTCAACACCTTCACCGAAGCGTACGAGAGCATGGGCCTTACACTAAACATCTGTAAGACAAAGGTCCTCTACCAACCTGCCCCCGCCACACAGTACCGCTCCCCGATTATCAAAATCCATGTCGAGGCCTTGGACAACGTGGACCAGTTTCCATACCTCGGGAGCCTACTGTCAACAAGGGCAGACGTCGATGACTTAGTCCAACACCGCCTTCAGTGTGCCAGTGCAGCCTTCGGTCACCTGAGGAAGAGTTTGAAGACCAGGACTTCAAACCCAGCACCAAGCTCATGGTCTACAGAGCAGTAGTGATATCCGCCCTCCTGTATGCTTCAGAGACATGGACCGTGTACAGGCACCTCAAAGCACTGGAGAAGTACCACCAGCGTTGCCTCCGCAAGATCCTGCAAATCCATTGGCAGGATAGGTGCACCAACGTCAGTGTTCTCGCTCAGTCCAACATTCCCAGCATCAAAGTTTTGACCACGCTCAATCAGCTCCGATGGACAGGCCACATCGTCTGCATGCCCGATACGAGACTCCCAAAACAAGCGCTCTACTCGGAGCTCCGACATGGCAAGAGAGCCCCAGGTGGGCAGAGGAAACGCTTCAAGGACACCCTCAAAGCCTCCTTGAAAAAGTGCAACATCCCCACCGACACCTGGGAATCCCTGGCCCAAGACCGCACAAAGAGGAGGAGAAGCATCCGGGAAGGCGCCGAACACCGAGTTTCTTCGCCCAGAGCAAGCAGAAGCCAAGCACAAACAGCGGAAGGAGCGCACGTCAACCCAAGCACCCCACCCACCCGCCCCTTCAACCACCGTCTGCCCCACCTGTGACAGAGACTGTAGGTCCCGCAGAGGACTAAGTCACCTGAGAACTCATTTTTAGTGTGGAAGCAATTCATCCTCGGTTTCGAGGGACTGCCTAAGAAGACGACACAGATTGCCCAGTATTGAAGTGCCTTCTAATCAGAAAAGTGCAACAAACTGTACAATCCTGGCCTTATTCATCACTGTACTTGAGCTCAGGCATTAGTTCAGACATATCGGACTTTCATCCATGCTGTTGGAAATGCAGCGTTTTTAAGTTCCTCAATTTAGCTTATTGCTATGCATCCAGTATCCACTGCATCATCTCAAGCAATTCATATTTCCTCAAATGGCCTGTTTAGGATTGCCCATTAAAACATCCTGGAACAGTTTGTTTACAACTACATCCGTGAACAGTCAACCCATCTGATATTCTGGCCAAATTGGAATTGCATCACACTGACACAAGTTCCTTAAATGCGGACAATAAATGACGACAGAAAGAATCCATTATTAGTACAGCATGATAAGATAGCATGGCAGTTGGCCTTGGATTCCAGACTTCTTATCTAATCTTGCACTCAATCCTCCATCATTCAGTTTTTTCTCAGAACCACAAGTGTATGGCAGATGGAATTTCATCTTTGGTCGTGCCTGTCGTTTCAGGATCACAAATAGAGGTAGCTTCCTGCCATCTACCTTAGCTGTCAGCATTACTGTAAATAGTTGTTTTTCACTGCCTGTAGCACAATTGGGAATAATAGAGGCTCTTTGTTCACTGTGGTGTATCATAACACACAAGAGTTTCATTTGGCGGAAGGCATAATACCATTATGCAGCCATCTAAAGTAGCTAAGCATGCTCTGTCTTGCAATCATCGGCTGACTTTTGCCTGGCTCTGCAAGGTAAAATTGATGCTAATGAGATGGTGCACAATCCTTAGCTCACCTCGAGCTCATCATTGATATTTTTAGGCTGTTATCATGCTCTTGCCAGAACTGGAAAAAGCTGGAGATGTAACAGATTTTCAGGGTGACCCTGAGCTTCCAGTCGCCTGTCACTTTAATTCTCCACTTCACTCCCACTCTGATCTCTCTGTCCTCGGCCTCTTGCATTGTTCCAATGAAGCTCAACGTAAGCTCGAGGAACAGCACCTCATCTTTCGATTAGGCACTTTACAGCCTTCTGGACTCAACATGGAGTTCAACAATTTCAGACTATAACCCCTGCCCCCATTTTTCAGGCTGTATGATTCTGCCATCCCCATTTGCAACATTTTATCTTTCCTGCCTCCTACCTTAGCACAGAATGTTCTTCAGTTCCTTCCTCCTCCCGCCCCTGCACCTGCTTAAAATCTGTTACATCTCCAGCTTTTTCCAGTTCTGATGAAGGGTCCCAGACCTGAAACATTAACTCTGTTTCTCTCTCCACAGATGCTGCCTGGCCTGCTGAGTGTTTCCAGCATTTTCTGTTGTTATTTCAGATTTCCAGCATCCGCAGTATTTTGCTATGGTATAAATAATGTGTTTGTTAAAATTGAGAGCATTTTTGCATATCATTAAGTTATATTTCAGCCAATACTCTTCCAAGTCACAAAATCTCATTACTTATGGTACAGTGTGTGCCATTTTCAACTGCAAAGGCATACTTATGACATCAACCATTGAATGAAATGTGCACACAAGGATCAATAAGTTAAATCAATATTGCTCTCACATTTTCATGCAGATTTCTTTTAATTTTAATTATTCTTTCACAAAGCCAAGGAAAACTATATGCATTCTGCAATGCCCCAGTAAAAAGATCCTTGTAACAGGGAAAGCATTCACAGTATAGTATATCCATATGTTCCTAATTAAAACACTGGTGCCAGTCTGAGCTGACCTACCAACCATTATAGAAGACATGAAAGCTTTAAGAGATTGTACAGCAAAGATTCACCAGGATGATACCAGGGACGAGAAGCTGTATATGTGGAAAGATGAGAGATGGAGAGAATATTTCCACTGGAACATACAAGACTAAGGAGATTTGAGAGAGATTTTTTTTTTAAATACTGAAGGATTTGAATCAGGTGAAGAGGGAAAGTATTGCTTCTGCTTGGGTAATCAGAGACGCGAGGTCATCAATTTATAATTGGCATTAAGAGTGAGAAAAAGCGCAAGGAGAAACTTCTTCACACACAGTTGCTAAGTGATGGAATAGCTGAAGCAGAGAGCATTGCAGATTTAAAGGGAATGGTTCGCCGCTGCGCTGTCACCATCAATGGTTCCTTCTAGGGTCTGTTTTCCGTTAAACACTTTCTGCATTGGTTGAATGACATCTTTGAAAGGGATCCGTGTGGTTAAAATTGGTCACCTGGTCACTGAGGTATTTAACATCATACATTGCCCACTCAAATCTAAGATTTTAGATTTCAGGTGGTTTTCAGAAGAGTTAGGTTTTAGAAAGCTCTAGCAAGCTTTCAAAGTTTTCTGAAAGTTGAGAAAGTGTTTTTGGAAAGGTCGAAGGGTTAACTGTTTAGTCTAAACGGAAATAAAAGACTAAAATGTATAGCGACAGTTCATTTATTAGATTTGGTTCCTGAGCACAGAAAGTGCAGCATAAGAGCCACAGAGAATTGAAGTACATGCAAGGTTAGCAAAGCAAAGAAGAGAAGATGATCAAAGAAGAACAAACATGGACAACAAATTACTGCGGGCATCTTCAAGGTCAAGCCAGATTACCCCAAAGAAGGGAGAATGTCTCAACAGCACAGCAGACAACGTGAGAAAGGGAGAGGTTGCATGATCTTGTACTCGTGTCACAAAAGGGAGAGCCTTAACCTTGGAAACAAAGCAGAAATACGTTAATACAGAATGTAAATTTCAGCTGGTCAAATCTGTAATCTTAGGCATCAAGCTTAATTTTTGCTAAGTGTTGTGAAGCAAAGTCCAGCAATGGTTTAAATTACTGTTGTGATTATCTCGATTCTTTTGACAGACATCAAGGATCAGTCTATTTTTACTGTAATCATCAATACTCAACTTTGTGATGGGATTAATCATACTATCCAAAGATGTTGTTAAAAAAATAAAGTAGTATTAGTTAAGGCATCTGTGTCTAACTCAATCTTTGATGCCTCTGGCAAGTACGAGTTAAGTTACACTTCAGTATTGTACAGGAGTCGCCGGTGTTGATTGCTTAGCTTGGTTATCAATATCAGACTTGGGTCTGTAGGACAGCCCAAAGCAAGCAAGAAAGAAAAGATTAATCTGATACCAGTCAACATTTGAATTTCCAATACCATAATTATTGTATATTGTTAAGGATTTTGCTTTCATCTATGCTCCAATATGCCAAATCATATAGACTGTGTATCCATAGAATCATACACCACAGAAGGAGGCCATTCAACCCATCGTGCCTGTGTCAGCTCTCTGATCGAGCTATCCAATTAGTCCCACCACTCTTTCAGGCGGTGCATTCCAAATCATAACAACTCGCTGAGTAAAACAATTAATTGTTCTTCATCTCTCCCCTGGCTTTTTTGCCAATTATTTTAAATCTGTTATCTCTGGTTACAGACCATTCTGCCAGTGGAAACAGTTTCTCCCCATCTACTCTATCAAAACCTCTATTAAATCTCCTCTTAACCTTCTCTGCTCAAAAGGAGAACAATCCCAACTTCCCTAGTTTCTCTAGATAACCAAAACCCCCTAATCACTGGTACCATTCTGGTAAATCTTCTCTGCACACTCTCCAAGGCCTTGATGTCCTTTTTAAAGTGTGATGCCCAGAAGTGGACACAATACTCTAGCGGAGGTTTAACCAGTGATTTATAAAAGGTTTAGCATAACTTCCTTGCTTTGGTACTCGATGCCCGTTTCGAAAGCCATGGATCCAGTGTGCTTTTAACATACGAGATCTACTTTGATACTCTGCTCATCAGTTCAACCTCGTAATATTGTCAGTGTGCAACACATCATTTGCTGTACAAGATGGTTTCTCCTCAATCCTCTGTAATTTTAAAAAAGCAAAATTTTTAATTGAGCATGTTGGATTTTGAAATAACGGCAGAGTACAAGCATTTTCCACATCTCAAAACATCTATTACTGTAATGTGTGGAGTTTGTGGAAGTTGTGTGACACACTAGCAGTATTAGTTATGTAACACATGATTTTGTTTGAACATATTTGAAGTAGCTGAAAACAACGTCCATTTCAAACACAGAAACTAATGTCGAATATATGAGGATTAAGGTGAACCAAGTCACAGAGAGGATAAGTCATTCCGCTTGATCTGGAATCATAGAATGATACAGCACAGAAGGAGGCCATTCGGCTCATCGTGCCTGTGCCAGCTCTTTCGTAGAGCTATTCATTAATCCCATTCCCCTACTCTTTCCCCATAACACTATGGGCCAGAAATTCGGGTCTCCACGGGTGAGTACGCGCTGTGTACTCACCCGTAGACCCAACGAAAGTGCCAGTTTCGCGCATGCGCTGGAAACCGGAACTTCCGTTCCCTTGAAGGAAGGGGTTTGGAGGTCAAACGCGTGCGCCGGAGAGGCAGCGCGCACGCAGCGAACTTCCGTTTTTTTTGTTGTTTTTTTTTTTTAAATACAGGTTTTGAAGTGCGGGTAAGTCCCTGGCAGCTGCGCGGGGAAAAAGCAGGCGCAAGGCCTGCTTTTAACAAGCCATGATGCGGAGATGCCGGTGTTGGACTGGGGTGGACAAAAATGAGAAGTCGCACAACACCAGGTTATAGTCCAACAGTTTTATTTGAAATCACGAGCTTTCGGAGCGCTGCTCCTTCGTCATCGACTTCACCTGACGAAGGAGCAGCGCTCCGAAAGCTCGTGATTTCAAATAAAACTGTTGGACTATAACCTGGTGTTGTGCGACTTCTCATTTTTGCTTTTAACAAGGTAAGTGGTGAATTAAGTGAAATTTAAAAATTTTTCCACAGGTTTATCTTTTTTAAATACTTTAAAGAAAGGTAAGTTTATTTTTAGCCCTGTTAAAAACTAATTAATTTTTTCAAAAATTTTAATTTTTGTTTAAAATAGTTAATTTATGTAATTTATAGTTATTTTAAAAATATGATTTTTTTTTTAATTTATTTGAAGTTTTAGTTAGGTTTGGGAGGGGGGGGGTGATCTCTATTCATAGATTTGACAGGTCCATGGCCCACGTGATCCCAGGGGACGCTTCGAACTAACTGCGCCACTGGGATCCGCGAGCACTGCGCGCCGGCAGCTGCAGGAGGCCCAGGACCTGGAATCCCACGCGGGCCTACAGCACAACGGCAGGCGTGCTAGGTAAGTGAAGGTCAGGGGATTGCACCCGCGGGAAGCCTCCGACCTAAATTTCCGGCCCTATAAATCTTTTCCCTTCAAGTATTTATCCAATTCCCTTTTGAATGTTATTAAATCTGCTTCCACTACCCTCCCAGATCACAATAACTCGCTGTGTAAAAAAAAAAGTTTCCTCTTGCCGCCTCTGGTTCTTCTGCCAATTGGCTTAAAACTGTCCACTGGTTACTGACCCTCCTAACGTCAATGAATTTATAAAATTATGTTTCCTGAATGTAACAGATAAACTATTACCAAATTTACTGTAGGCAAGGCTGGCGATCACCCCACCAGTAGTGTTCCGATGGGGGTGGTGGGGCTTCAAAATACCTTCACATCCAATGGCTATACATCACTTAACTTTTCTCAGTTAAGTCAAGCCAAATCTCAAACATATCAACATCTTGGTAGGAAGGAGGGACAACCAGTGGAGCTCTTTCTTTCCCTCGCAAAAAACACAAAAGCAATTTATCGTGTACAGATGTCCTCGCCAGTTTACAGGCAACAGTCGTGGCTCAGTGGCAGCACTCTTTCCTCGGAGTCAAATTGGTCATGAGCACAAAAATCAAAGCTGACACTCTGGTGCAGTACTGAAAGTGCTGCACTGTCAGAGGTGCTGTCTTTCGGATGAGACTTTAAACCGAGGTCCCATCTGCCCTCTCGGGTGGATGTAAAAGATCCCATGGCACTAATTGGAAGAGCAGGAGAGTCCTGGCCACTATTTATCCCACAACTAGTATCACTAAAAACAGATTATTTGGTAATTATCTCATTGCTGTTTTGGAAGCTTGCTGTGTGCAAATTGGCTGCCACATTTCCTACATTACAAAAGTACTTCACTGGCTGCAAAACACGACATCCTGAGGTTGTTAAAGGCGCTATATAAATGCAAGTTCTTTCTTTTCTTATGGAGAAACCAGGAGCCTTTCCAGGAGGAAATAGGGGCTTTAAGGTTAAGTATTAAACTTTATTTTTAAAAAGATTGCTGCCCTTCGTATACTATGAGGCAGTTGCATGCAACTTTGATGTTCGCTTTTCATTTTGAGAAGAAGGAATGACTCACTTTAAGCAGCTATTTAGATACACTTGAGCATGTGTTTGTGAACCAAAAACTGTCCATTATAGTGCAGGGCAAATCATGAACAGGATTTTAATTAATAATTATTAGTTCTTCACTAAAGAATCCTAGGAAGTTGTACTCAGAAAATGTTTTCAAAAGTCATATCTTATTAGAGAATGTTATAATGAAGGATTCGCCATACTCGACCACCGCAAACTTCAAGCTAGGCATCATATTAAATTAACTGATTGAGAAATATTACAAAGGTATCAAAAGGTAAAGGTTAAATAGTTGCTCTAAATAAAATAATTTGAGATATCAGTTCATCCAATAATAGATTGATCTCAGGTTCCCTCAATCATAAATCAATAATTTTCAACTCCCAGGGAATTTCCAACAGTTTTTGGCAGACTGAATGTGCGCGCTTTGGTAACTGCTACTGAATGCAAATTACATTTTATAAGTATTCTCTCTTTTTGAATGCATTTCAACCTCAGCACACAAACGTATACTCTGCCATCCAACAGAGGAAACAAATCAAGGAATACCTTCCAAATCTTGGCACTGCAGAAGCCAATTTACACCCAATAAAAAAAAACTTGGATGTCAGGGGTCTTTCCTGTAAAGGCGATTTCTTATATTTACTATAGATGTAGAATGTTATGGGAAAGGGGAAACTAACATGATGGTAAAGGTTAGATAATTTTGTTGTGTTTGGCCTTGGTGAGACTTAAACACATTGATCTAAATTTTGCCCAACTATTCTTCAGGAGATCCACAAAGGTTGATGAAAACTCGGCAGTATATGATAGATAAAACCTCTACTGGCATTTGGGTATATAATGCTCCTAGTGGGAGACAATAAGGAAACTCTAGTGAAAAGTGAAGTTGCAATGCGGCAGTTTTTAAGATTAGAGATTATTTTTTTCCATTTATCACATTCTTCTCCTGTCCCCCACATCCAAATCTGTCATCCCTTTGTGGATTTCAACAGATCCCAGTAGCTTCAGCCATTTAGAAGACAGCCCACACGCAACGGGCTGAACTGGCAATGAACAGCAAAGACGACTTATCAAATCCTTCCATTAGCTTTGGCACCATTTTTCCTTGCCAAATCTCAAGCTACATTATCTAAACTAAACAGGAACGGAACCTTGATCAGTGCTCATCATCTTGCAACTTCATTTCAGCAAGGTGCCATCTACACCAAAGTCAATGCATCCAATGTACAAAAACTGCAATTACTTTCCAAGAGCGGCAGCCTTATATCTTAAGCTGAATTATCCAAAGGCCCCAGAAAACCCTGCCTCCTGAATCAATGCAGAACATGGTAGCTGTTGCTACCTTTTTGCATTGTTCCTTAGAATGATTCCTATCTGCATCACTTTCTATTTTGGAAAATGAACTGGAAAATGCTTCTTAGAACAACTGGGATTTGATATCTTCTTCCACCTTATGCACAACAGGAGTTGGGAAAAACTGGAGTAGGTAATAGCACCACATGGCATGAAGCTATTAATAAGACAGAGTATTTACTTGCATAGAGAAGTTGAATTAATGAGGAAGAATTCCTTCATAAACAATCTGAAGGAGTGAGCAGTTATACAACTGTATAGATACAAAGCAGTTCGTGTTAATGCAATAAATTCAAGATGGTCCTCAGAAAATCATCAAGAGGGAAATATTGGGACACACTGAAGTCAAACAGAATCCTGTTTTAATAACGCTACTGAAGAAAAGCTTTGCCATATGCATTAGTAAGGTTACTGAAACAAAGCTGTGCCATATGTACGAGTGGGGAAAAAATAGTCATTCGCCATCTATTAACTACCACATCATGCTGTGCACAGAGTGAAATTAAGTCTGGCTATAGATTTAACACTCTGGGTGCAGGGAGAAGTCGAAAAAGAGTGCCCCTCACACCAAGAGACACAAACAAGGAGAAACATTCCAATTGACTGGCTGGTTTCCTTGCACTGCCACCGTGATTTCTCCAGTCGGATATGAATCAGAGACACTGGAAATTCATACTCCATAGCAAGCACTGAAGCCAAAATGATTTTGCCAGCAATTATTACCATAGACATTACTGTAAAGGGTGAGTATAACTAAAATACTTTTTTTTTTTAAATGACCAACTTTGGAACAGATCAAACATAACAAAACATAACAGATTAATCATCCTTTGAAACAGTACATTTCAGAGAAATGATGATGAATACATGTGGTTTAGATTTATTTCAGAATATAAGCCCTTGATTTCACTTTATGCATCAGCTTGCCTCAGTGATGTCACTCTCACCCAAGTTAGAAGGTTAAGGGTTCAACTCCCCAGAGCTTTTCAAGACTTCAGCACTTAAACTAAGCAGAATAAGTAAAGGAGCACTGCATTATCAGAGGTCAGATGAGACGGAAAAGCTGAGACTCAATCTACCCATTTAGGCTACCTGAAGAGATCCCATGGCTTTTTTTTCCTGAAAATGAAAACATTTCTTCTAGTATCCTGGCCAGCATTCATCCCTCAAACTCAACACCAAAACAGATAAAGTGTTTGAGGCCTGGTGTGTGCAAATTGGCTGCTATGTTTGTCTACATAAAAACAACAAAGACTATACTTAATAGCAATTCATTAGCTGTGATGCACTATTGGATGTCCCAAGGAGGCAAAAACTGCAATATGAATACAAAATCTGTCTTGATTTTTATTTGTTTAAATTTCTTCTTTTCCATCCAGGTTGCAGAACTGCAAAGTGCTTTCACTGTGCAATACAGTTGCCTTGTTTCAGGTGCTCCAAAAATATTCACAGTGCATATAAAATTGGTCTGGAATAACCATAAAATGTTACAAAGGAAAGGGGAAAGCTTAAAAAAAAAAATCGAAGTTTTTTTCTTTTTGATCTCTCCAACGACAATATTTTCTATTGGCTCTTGGAGGATTTCAATCTATTTCTGTACCAAATTAATACTGTTGACTCCTTTCCACATCTATCATGTGGGGCAGCAAAATAAATATTTTTATCATCTCTAAACTTGCACTGGGGTGTGAATGTTATACTTGTCTCCTCCAACCTTAGGCTGAATGCACAAGTTGAACAACTTTGAACCATATCTTCTTGCTCAGTCTTCATTTCCCTCAATGAGGGGCTCGGACTCAGACTAAATTATTAAACTCAGGTAACAAGATTTGAAAACATCTGCGTACTCAAACTGCAATGAGTATTTTTTTTTAAATTGGGGGGGGGGGGGTGGGGGAGGAAGAGAAAGACGGAGGAGAAAGAAGAGAAAATAACAGATTCCTAAAGTAATTGCAACTAAAAAGTTGTAGCTTAATGAAAGAAGAAATCTCAAAAAGGGACATGGTCTTCTCCTGGGTGCTATGTGCATGGATCATAAGTTTACATTATATAAACACTTGTGCCTTCAAAGCACCAGTCTTTTTTTTTCTTTGGAGCACCTTGTAGCTTCTAACAATCCCAATTTATTAGCTGTCTGTAATTCTTCTTTATGGCCCGAGCTATTTTTGTCCAGTTTCAAAAGATGCTTAATTTCAAACATTGTCAACCTATGCTTCGAATACAGTTCCATTATGAGGTGTGGCACAGACAAGAGTGGAATTACATTCAAAGAATGGGTTGCACCATTGGATATCAAGCACCTTTGAAGTTTTTTGGACCAGAGCAGAGAGAAAGTTGCTTAATATCCCAACAATATAAGTTTACAGCGCAGAGGTCATTTCACCCCGTCAGTACCAGCTCTTTGCTACAGCAATCCAAAATGAAATCACTCTGCACAGATCTCCCCATAGCCCTGTAGCAAACCACAGATATCAGCCAGAAGAATGAGACCATCTGGGTTCAGGCCAAGTAAATCATCTTTCATGCCAAAGAGTACCATATCCCAGTAGTTAAACATTGGATTAACCAACCCCATTAATAGTACTGCAGCATTGGCCAAGAAACAAAAAAAAAACGCTTGGCAGTTTTCTAGTCGGGTGGGAGAGTGGAGAAGACAACCAAAATGTTCACATTGAGCTCGCAAGTGAAGTATCAACTAGAAGAGAAACAGACAAGACAGATAAAACTATAACTAAGCACGAGAGTGTAAGACCCCACATCACACTCTCTCTCCCCCAAAAGACTCAAACTTGAGGGCCTAGCTCTGGAAGGCTAATAAAAAGCGATGCTGGAAGTTTAAAGAATCTTCTTACAACTGGAGAAATCACACAGATCTTGATACAAGGTATGATCCCAACGTCGAAACAAATAAATTATGCAACTACCCCAAAGCAATTAAGTTCCAACAAATTCCTACAAAGTGTGAGGGATCTCTCAATGAAAAAGAATGTGTCTGTAAAGCAAACAGAGATTCGTCATGAAAGAGTTTCAATTAATGATTAAGGTAAAGAACAGAATAGATGGAAATTCTCACTTTTTATGCGTCTCATTTTATACAGTAACTTGGAAATGCTGTGTTCTGTATTCTAGAACTGTGCTGTATGCACTTACTTATTAGTTCAGTGATTATAATGAAATGTATGCATTTCCAACAGCGATCTCAAAGATGAACATTTTGAACTGAACAGCAAGAGTGCAACTAAGCAGGAAAACACATTCTTGGGGATACCAATATTTGGTGGTTAACCTAGCTAAGGGGTTTAGAAAAGAGATTGTTGTCTCACTATAGCACTTGGGGAATTTATGTTCTGGCTCCCCCATCATCCTGAGAGAGAGAGAGAGAGAGAGAGAGAGAGAGAGAGAGATCACTGAGCAGCTGCATCATTTACATATATCTGCAAAAGGAAGCCAAAAGCAGCAGTTGAAGGCGGCAGCCCACCACCTTCTCTAGGGCAACGAGGGATGGGCACTAAATGCTGGCCTTAGCGACGCCCATTTCCCAAGAATGAATAGAAAAAAATTGTTTACAAATATTAACATCTAATTGAAATACAGAAGCAAAAGGAGCACACTAGCCAATTTTACTATATTTTATTACAAATGTGGTATTCCAGTGTGGCTGGTCTATATTGGCTTTGTGTCAAAAGCCAGTTGGCAAATAAAATCATTGACTCATCAAGCCTTACACAGGTTACTGTCAGTGAATGTTCAACCGTTAAATGTTTTTCCTTTGACAGTGTATACCCATCCACGTTGCACATGTTCCACATTTTCTGTACCAATACATAGTTATCAACATCCTTCTACTTTTTCCAGTTCTGATGAAAGGTCATCGACCTGAAACGTTAACTCTGTTTCTCTCTCCACAGATGCTGCCTGACCTGCTGAGTATTTCCAGCATTTTCTGTTTTTATTCCTTCTGCTATTACTTGGCCCATATACTTAACTTGTGTTCAGATTTAAATCTCTATCCAGTTCTTGGGATAGTTCTGCGAGTTTACCCTACAAGTCACCAAGCCTTAGACTGGCAACAGATCAGGCTCAGTCTTCAGCTCAACGTTAGGAAGGGGAAAACAGACTGGGGCTCCTGCTCCTAACTGCTAACCAGCAATGTGCATTTGTAGATGTCTGGTAAAGACACGATGGGACTTCGTTGTCATGCCCCCACCTTTCAAAAACCTGCCAATACTCACTCACACTTGACTAAGAACTCGGGAGAAGTACCAGAATGTTACTGCCACCAATGCAACAAGCAAGGGCTCATGCCTTCAGAAAAGAATGAGGGGGAGAAAATGCAAATGTACCTTGCACTCGTGGCTTAAGGAACTTGGAATCCCTTGGAGCTGTTGTTGCTAGTCTAAGGGTTATAGTACTGGAAACACTGTCCCCATATAGGTTACATATGGGGGCAGAAATTAGGCTCGCCACGGGTGAGTACGCACTGTGTACTCACCCGTGGACGGAACGAAAGTGCCGGTTTCTTGCATGCACGGGAAACCGGCACTTCCGTTCCCCTGAAGGAAGGGGTTCAGAGGTCGAACGCGCACACTGGAGGGCCAGCGCGTTCGCCTCGCACTTCAGGTTTTTTTAATACAGGTTCCTCCGTGAGGGTAAACACGGAGAAGATGCACATTGGAAAAAAAGGAGGCGCAAGGCCTTCTTTTAACAAGGTAAGTGTTGATTTTATTAAAATTTAAACTTTTTTTCCCCCACAGATTTATCTTTAATTACTTTAAATTAAGGTAAGTTTAGTTTTAGCCCCGTTAAAAAGTGTAATTATTTTTTTCAAAAATTTAAATTTTTGTTTAAAATAGTTAGTGTAATTTAGTTATTTTAAAATTGTGATTTTCTTTTTAATTTATTTGCGGTTTTACAGATGTTTTGGGGCCGATCTGTATTCATAGATTTGACAGGTCTTCCTGTCAAATCTATGAATGAAAGATGGTCTGCTGCCATTGGCTCTCCATGGCCCACGTGATCCCAGGGGACGCATCGCACTAACTACGCCCCTGGGATACGCAAGCACTGCGCGCCGGCAGTTGGAGGAGGCCCAGGACCGGAATCCCCCGTGGGCCCAGGGGTCAACGGCAGGCGCGGTAGGTAGGTGCGCACGCGATCCTTGCACCCGCGGGAAGCCAGGGAGCCGAATTTCTGGCCCATGATGTAAACAGCAAAGCATGCAACATATCCTACAGAACTTTGCGCAAAAGACTCAGATTTCAAATACAAACATACGAACAATGATGGACAGGTAAGAACCATCTGGTCCATCGAGCCTGTCCCACACAATCGCGATACCTTGTGTATCGCAACATATACACT
This sequence comes from Squalus acanthias, assembly GCA_030390025.1. Lineage (NCBI taxonomy): Eukaryota > Metazoa > Chordata > Chondrichthyes > Squaliformes > Squalidae > Squalus > Squalus acanthias. Next base: position 86,639,887 of record CM059434.1, on the reverse strand, counting down.
CCACCGCACCCGAAACTATGCGATCTCCTGGGAGAGGCAAAAAGAGAGAAAAAAACCAGGCCAATTTGAGGGGGGGGTGGGAAAATGAGAAATTCCTCTACGACCGATCCAGACGATCAAAACTAGTCCAGGAACTCACTCTGGCCCTGAATTCCCTGCAGTACCTACCTTCTGTAAGAGGTCATCTCCGCCCCAGCCAGAAACAAATCCAGCTCTCGCTTGAAGTTACGTCCACCACACGCGACGGCAGCCTGTTCCAGAGGTCCACTATTCTCTGGGAAAAGAACCACCTCCTGACATCTAACCTAGATCTAGCCTTATACAACTTAAATTGTGACCCCCCTGGTCCTGCCTAACCTACCTAATTGATATAAACTGTCAGCACACAATCTATTCTCTTCATTGTCTTATAAAACTCAATCAGATCCCCCCGCCATAGTCTACACTTCTCTAAGTTGTACAGTCCCAACTCTTTTAGCTGATCTTGATAACCAAGATGCTTTGGACTGGGAATTAGTCCAATGACCCTCTCCAAAGCCTCAATATCGCCCACCATGTGAGACCACCAAAACTGGACACAGTATTCCAAGTGCAGCTTGAGTAAGGTCTTGAACAAGGACAAAACAGTATGCGCAGTCTTGTACTGAATTGTCCTATGCATACACCCCAACACTCTTTGCTCTAGCTATCGCTACACGGCATTGCTCATGTACCTTTAAGGATGTATGCACTAGAATGCCCAAATCTCTTTCTAACTCCACCATCTTTAATGCCTTACCCTGAAGGGTGTATGAATGTTGAGCATTTGTCCTGCCCAAATGCACAACACTGCACTTATCTAAGTTATACATAATTCTCCAGTCTTGAGCCCAATCTCCCAACACATTAAGATCTGCCTGAAGCAGACAAGCATCATCTGAAGCATTTTTTTCCAAAAATAAAAATGGAAACCTTTCTTGTTTGTGTCATCAATGGAGAGCAGGTAAAGCAAAGATTAGGGCTACCACTAACTTGAAAGCAGACAGACAGCTCCTACAGAAAAGAAAGGCTTGCATTTATATAGCACCTTGTACAACCTCAGGACATCCCAAAGCACTTTACAGCCAATAAAGTACTTTTGAAGTGGAGTCACTGTTCTAATTTAGGAAACGCAGCAGCCAATTTGCACAAAGCAAGGTCCCACAAACAACAATGTGATAATGACCAGTTAATCTGTTTCAGTGATACTGGTTGAGAGGGATAAATATTGGCCAGGGGACAACTCCCCTGCTCATCCTCAAATAGTGCCATGGGATCTTTCACAGCCTGAGAAGGCAGATGGGGCCATAGTTTAACATCTCATCCGAAGGACAGCACCTCTGACAGTGCAGCACTCCCTCAGTCTCTGGAGTGGGATTTGAACCCACAATCATCTGACACAAGAGGTGAGAGTGCTACCAACTGATTGGTGGGGAGAGAAAGGGACAAAAGGTAAAGTTTTTACTGGAGTGACTCAGGAGTTTTGATACAAGAGGTATTTTTTTCATCTAGCTTTAGTTTAGTGATTGTTCTTTAAATGTGGTCACAGTATATGGCAGTTTAAAAACCACAGTTCAGCTTCAAATATCAAGTCTACGGCAACATAATGGCCCGGATTTTGCAGTAGGAATAACAGTGATGCCATCAGCTTTCACTAGTACCTCGCCGAGAGATTTGGCATTCAAAGACATGAAGGGCATGAAGTTGCAGTACTTTCCCACTAAACATGCCAGAAAAAGTTAGGGCTTGTCCATTCAAGTATAAAGTGAATTTTTAACAGCATGAGAAGTATTAATTACTACCAAGCAATCTCTCTGGCACTGAAAATTAACTTTCAGAAGTATGGAGTCTCATTCCTTCAGATTTTAATTACTGTTGGAGATTTTAAAACATTTTTTTACTTTTTCTTTGTCTCTTATCTCGTTCTCTTAATCCCACCTTTCTTGCCCTCTTTATTTTGCTTTCTGTACATGATTTTACATTGAATTAAATATTCTAACTTGCACTTTCTGATTTAGACTCTGCGTGTCTCAGTAAGGATTCTTCAAGCTGATTGGTTGAAGAGACACGTTGTTGCTTGCCCTGTTCACACAGGCCCCAGATCCCCTATAGAGAACGCCGCACTGCATCAGATTCCCGATGACCGTATGTTGTTGCACAGAAGCCCGTGGGCAAGCTGTAAGTGTAATGAATGACGAGCACCATTCTTTCGCCACTGACCGCAAAATCCAGGTCAATTTTGCAAGTTTCAGTAGTTAAAGGCTAGAGAGGAACAACTTAAAGCAATGCTTTTTAATTGGTTTAGTTTGCAAATGACTGAAATTTCATTTTTAAAATTGAGTGGTGGAATATTCACAATTCAGAAAGCCCTAGTAATTCCTTTCCAATTATATATAAAAAAAGAAATTCTATTCAAAACAAGAGTCTGTTTGAAAATCTCAGAAGGAACCAGTCAATTTGAAAGTAAATAGAAATTTGGTTTGAATTTACAAGAAAGTTTAAATTAATCAATTCCACAGTATCAAGACATTTTACCAAAGAAATATTATCTAAAAAGGGTTAGCTTGGCAAAATTATTTTGGCCACTCCAGGAGTTAGACAGTATGATGCCCACTGGAAACAAAAACATCATGTCTGTCACTTATGCGCTTGTTGGCTTTTTCGCAAAATAAGTTTACTTAATATTTTGAACTTCAAACGAGGTTGGATATGATGCTCCAATGCTTTCGAAGATTGGAGTAAGATTTATGGAGGCACGGGTATGTCAAATTGCTAAAAGCAATTACCAGACAGGATTGTCGTTAGTTTACTTGGCAAGTTAGCAAAAGCTGACCTAGATTTCAAGACAAGGTTCTGTGCTCTCAAAGTAATGGGAGTTGGGATTAGCTCACGAGAGTGATTGAAGAAACTAGAGCTGAAATAATCCAGGATAAGGTTAGTATAGTCCAAAAAACATAATACAGGGCACGGAGAGCTAAGTCATAATATTATTTAGCGATTTTGGGTCGATGAGAAGCAGCACAGGTTTTACCGCAGTTACAATGTTTTCAGGCTCCTACTTCACAGAAGTGGTTGAAATGTTTGGTCCAGATATCTTGGCTGGCTGAACTGGGATTGCGCCCAGCTCATGGAGCTGTGGCTACCTTGGTGGCAATGCTCAACAAAAATATATCATCGGTCACAGTGCTCCTAGAATACAATATTTCCAGCAATAGGCTGAACATGGACATCATCAAATCTAGCTCAAATACCAACATTTCCAAGACAATCAACTTGAGTCTTAAATTAGGGTGGAGTCAATGGTAACAATTCACGATATTGGAGAAAATTTGCAATGTACCCCATATGAACTTGAGAACTGAAATGTGGTACCTATAAATACTTTGCAACTCTTTTGTATAAATCAGTGGCACAACGAGGTACAGCCACAGGCAACTACATCAAGTACAGTATTTGTTATTCATGAATTTGACTCTAGTGGTCGGTGGAAACACAAGATCCGTCAAAACTATACAGGGATATCAAAAGGACAAATTAGAGTTCCCATAGTCTAATACATGCTCCAACACCCTGGTTCAGGAAGAAATGGTTAATTCTGCAGTTTAAAACTAAAGGATTCCATGCAAAGACAGTTAGAGTTCCTTAACAGCAAAAGCTATGTGCAAAGGTTTAATACTTGTATTTTGTGTGGATATTTTGGATTGATAGATTGCGACGATTCAGCTGCAACATCTTGTATCCCTGGCAAAAACTCACACCTTCAGGGACTTGTATATTTGAACCCCCTAGGTCTCATTATTTGTCCACACCTTTCAAATGTCTTCCCACTGAATGAAAACACTCATTCCTGTTTTTGGTCCCAAAATGTATTACCTCACAGAACCCCAAGAAATTGCATCTGCCATCTGTCAGTCCATTCCACTAACCTGTCTTCTTGAAATCTTCCACAGTCCCCCTCCCCGTTTGTCAAACGCCTTACTTGTCTCATCAGCACATTTTGAGAATGAATGCTATAAGATATAGCCTAGAACACCTAAACATGCTTCAGGACAATGAGGCAGCTGAGAGACAAATCCTAACAAGTAGGAAAACACACACGGTGGGAGGCAAGGTATACTGCAGGCCAGCATCAATGTCCTGCTTGTTATCGGAATCTTTAATTGTTGCTCAGATTGTGGTACTGGGGATTTTGCTCATTTTAGTCTGTTGGCTTAGAGGTGTATAAAACACTTAACTTGCATTAATATAGTGCCTTTAACGTAGTAAAACATCCCAAGGTGCTTCACAGGAACATTATCATGACACTGAGCTACATAAGGAGATATTAGGGCAGATGACCAAAAGCTTGGTCAAAGAGGTAGGTTTTAAGGATCGTCTTAAAAGGAGGAGAGAGAGAGAGGCGGAGGGGTTTGGGGAGGGAATTCGAGCTTAGGGCTTCGGCAGCTGAAGGCACAGCCTCCAATGGTGGAGTGATTAAAATCGGCGATGCGCAAGAGGCCAGAATTGGTGGGGCGCAGATATCTTTGAGGCTTGTAGAGCTGGAGGAGATTACAGAGATAGGGAGGGGCGAGGCCATGGAGGATTTGAAAACAAGATTAAAATCGAGGTGTTCCTCAACCGGGAGCCAATGTAAGTCAGCAAGCACAGAGGTGATGGGTAAACTGGACTTGGTGCGAGTTTGGATTCAGGTAGCAGAGTTTTGGATGAGCTTAAGCTTATGGAGGGTGGAAGATGGGAGGCTGGCCAGGAATGCGCTGGAATAGTCAAGTCTAGAGGTAGCATGGCATGGATGAGGGCTTCAGAAACACAAAGTAGATAGACATGAAATGGTAGCTTTATTAAGGGAACGTTAAGTGATAAAAGTGATGCATCAGAAGATGTTCTTCTCCCTCAAATTGGGGAGTGTTGAAATATGATGAAGTAACAACAGTTTTAATACCATTGAAATTTAATGAATTAAACTTCATAACCTTGTTAACTTTTCGATAGCTGAAACCAGACAGAGAGGAGTGGAGCCACCCAATTAGGGTGTGTGTGATGCCTAGTTAACTGTTAGATGGCCTTAATTTCATCAACTACTTATTAATTGCATACTTTGACAATTGATTAGAAAGAAGTCACACCGAATTCCAGTAGTCTGTGTAAGAGAATGACTGGTTGAGACTAGACAGAATGGAGCCTATGAGTTTCGGCTCATAGTATGTTTGTGTGTGTGTGCGAGAGGCCGATGTAGCAGAGCCTGGTCTCCAATCATCTTGGATCCCCTTGCCATTGGACCAAGACCTTGCTCTGTCAAGCCCATGTGGTAGCTGGTGTGCAACGGCCACCCCACGTTAAAAGAATTCATGCACAGGCATCTTCCACCCTTTAAAATGAAGTTCGGGACCTGGAACATCAGGACCCTCGTGGACAACCCCAATAGCGACAGACCAGAATGCCGTACTGCTATCCTTGCCCGGGAGCTCAGACGTTTCGACAGACATCGCCGCCCTAAGCGAGACCCGGCGGGCAGGGAAAGGCCAGCTCAAGGAGCAAGGCTGTGGTTACATCTTATTCTGGAAAGGCAAACCTAAAGAACACCGCCTCCATGGGGTAGGCTTCGCCATAAAAAATGAGCTGGTTGAACGTCTCAGAGACTCCCCTTGTGGAATAAACAAATGCCTCATGACTCTACGGCTCACCCTAGCCCGGAACCAGTGCACTACAGTCATCAGTGCATACGCCCCAACACTGGAAGCCACAGACGAGACCAAAGAGGAATTCTACTCCAGCCTCAAGCTGATCCTCCTCGGCGACTTTAACGCCAGAGTTGGAAAGGACACAGACCTCTGGGGAGGTGTGATCAGCAGAGAGGAGGTAGGGAAAGCCAACTCCAACGGTACCCTCCTCCTGACGAAATGCGTAGAACATGACCTTGTCATAACCAACACCTTGTTCCATCAGAGAGACAAGTACAAGGCTTCATGGCCACACCCTCACTCCAAGCACTGGTATCTGCTGGACTACGTCATCGTCCGAGCGAGGGACCGCAAGGACGTCCGCATCACCCGCGCCATGACAGGAGCGGACGACTGCTGGACAGACCACCGCCCAATCCGCTCTGTCATCTCCATCAACGTAGCCCCAAAACAGCTGCGGCAACAGAAGCAATGCCGCAGGATAATCAACGCTGGAGCACTAAAGACCCTGCTAAGAAAGCCCTATTCAGCCTGCGCCTCACAACCAACCTGACGACTCCCAGTGATTCAGAGACACAGAGTGTCCACAGCGCCTGGTCTGCACTCAAGGCCCTCCATAATCAGCACCTGTGAAGAGACTCTCGGTCACTCGACCAGGAAACACAAAGACTGGTTCGACGAAAACGACCAGGAGATCCAGGAGCTAATAAGCCGCAAGCGCAAGGCATTCCTGATCTGGAAACAGCAAAAGAACGCGAGAGCAAGAAAGCAGTTCTACAGACGCCTGAAGGTCGAGGTCCAACAAAAAACACGCGACCTAAAAGAACAGATGGTGGGTGGAGAAAGCGCAGGAGATCCAGCAGCTAGCCGACAACCACGACGTGTGCGGATTCTTCAGCGCAGTCAAGATCACTACGGCCCAAGCACCCAAGGTCCGACCCCACTGCGGGCCAAGAATGAAGAGGTACTCTTCAAGGACAGGGAGGCAGTCAGTGCCCGCTGGAAGGAGCACTTCAAAGATCTCCTTAACAGAGACTCTGTCTTCGACGCGAGTGTCCTCAACTCCATCCCGCAGCATGCTACCCGCCACCACCTCAGCACAACCCCAGCCGGGCATGAGGTTGAAAAGACTATCCGACAACTGAAGAACAACAAGGCCTCAGGAGCAGCTGGAATCCCTGCTGAGGCACTGAAGCATGGTGGAGAAGCACTACTGGCACGAATTCATGAACTCATTTCTCTTATCTGGAAGGAGGAGAGCATGCCAGGGGATCTCAGACGACGTAATTGCGACCATCTTCAAGAAAGGTGACAAGACCGATTGCGGTAATTACAGAGGAGTTTCCCTGCTGTCTGCCACAGGGAAAGTCATCGCAAGAATCCTCCTCAATCGCCTTCTCCCAGTGGCTGAAGAGCTCCTCCCAGAGTCGCAATGTGGATTTCGCCCACTAAGGGGCACAATGGACATGATCGTCACCACGCGTCAACTACAAGAGAAATGCAGGGAACAGCACTAACCGCTGTACATGGCCTTCTTTGACCTCACAAAGGCCTTCGACACCATCAACCGTGAGGGATTATGGAGTGTCCTCCTCAAATTCAACTGCCCTCAAAGGTTTGTCACCATCCTCCGCCTGCTTCACGACGACATGCAAGCCGTGATCCTGATCAACGGATCCACTACAGACCCAATTAACGTACGGACCGGGGTCAAGCAAGGCTGTGCCATCGCACCAACGCTCTTCTCGATCTTCCTGGCTGCAATGCTCCATCTCACCCTCAGTAAGCTCCCCACTGCAGTGGAGCTAATCTACAGAACAAACGGGAAACTGTTCAACCTCCGTCGCCTCCAGTCCATATCAAAGCTCGTCCCATCCAGTCATCGAATTACAGTATGCAGACGACGCTTGCGTCTGCACACACTCTGAGGTCGAACTCCAAACCATCGTCAACACATTCACCGAAGCGTACGAGAGCATGGGCCTTACACTAAACATCCGTAAGACAAAGGCCCTCTACCAACCTGCCCCCGCCACACAGTACTGCTTCCCGATTATCAAAATCCATGACGAGGCCTTGGACAACATGGACCACTTTCCATACCTCGGGAGCCTACTGTCAACAAGGGCAGACGTCGATGACGAAGTCCAACACCGCCTTCAGTGTGCCAGTGCAGCCTTCGGTCGCCTGAGGAAGAGAGTGTTTGAAGACCAGGACCTCAAACCCAGCACCAAGCTCATGGTCTACAGAGCAGTAGTGATACCCGCCCTCCTGTATGCTTCAGAGACATGGACCATGTACAGCAGGCACCTCAAAGCACTGGAGAGGTACCACCAACGCTGCCTCCGCAAGATCCTGCAAATCCATTGGCAGGATAGGCGCACCAACGTCAGTGTTCTCGCTCAGGCCAACATCCCCAGCATCGAAGCTTTGACCACGCTCGATCAGCTCCGATGGACAGGCCACATCGTCTGCATGCCCGATACAAGACTCCCAAAACAAGCGCTCTACTCGGAGCTCCGACACGGCAAGAGAGCCCCAGGTGGGCAGAGGAAACGCTTCAAGGACACCCTCAAAGCCTCCTTGAAAAAGTGCAACATCCCCACCGACACCTGGGAATCCCTGGCCCAAGACCGCACAAAGTGGAGTAGAAGCATCCGGGAAGGCGCCGAACACCTTGAGTCTCTCTGCCGGGAGCAAGCGGAAGCCAAGTGCAAACAGCGGAAGGAGCGCACGTCAACCCAAGCACCCCACCCACCCTCCCCTTCAACCACCGTCTGCCCCACCTGTGACAGAGACTGTAGGTCCCGCATTGGACTCATCAGTCACCTGAGAACTCATTTTTCGTGTGGAAGCAAGTCATCCTCGGTCCCAAGGGACTGCCTAAGAAGAAGGAGCCTATGAGTTTCGGCTGATACAAGAATATGCATGCACCACAGAGCCATAAAGAGAGAGGTATAAATTAAAGAGCGCAATCAGAACAAAACACAGCAGATTTGAGCAAGACCGAGCATGCTGCACTGCTGTCCAGAGAATCGGACCCGGTAATACCGACCTTTATTCTGTTAATTGTTGCTTGAATACTGTGTGTGTGATTGATTCGGCTAATGTTACAATAAAGCCTTGTTATACCCAATTGGGAATGCCAAGCCAAATCACTGACAGGGTAACCTCGGGCCGAGCGCCCAACACGAGGAGACCAAAGTTTTCCCCCAACAATCGGGAGGTCCCGCGCAGGCCGCTCGTAAGCTGTTGCTACTGGATGATGCCGCGCAAATTGAAAGGGACTGCACAAAAAAAATTAGAAGGAACATTGGAGGGGACCCTATAACAGTGTCCTACGCCCAAATCATACATATATAGAGAACACAAGTGTCGCAGCACTGATCTCTGGAATACACCACTTCCAATCCTTCTCCAATCCAAAAGGCACCCATTTACCCTACCTCTAGGTTTCCTGTCAGTTAACCAACTTTTGATCTATGCTACTACGTTTCCTCTTGTACCATGCACCTGATTTTTTTTAATGTTCTACTCCATAATCAAAAATTACACACCTGGCTTAAATGAAGTTACTTGAATCAACAACGGTATATTTTTCTGAAACTGTAAATTGACCTTTCCAAACTTGGACAAAAAAGGATATTTGGTATTTAACAAGGGTTAAAACTTGAACATACAGGAAACTTTCGTTTATCCGGCACCCAAATAACCGGAATTCTCGCTTAACCGGCAAAAATCATCCTCCGAAAACTCCTCTCAAATAACCGGCAATGTTGCCGAGTCGCAGTCGAGTCTCCGCGAACGCCGAGTGCTCCGAAAACTCCTCTCAAATAACCAGCAATGTTGCCGATCCCGAGTCCGAGTCCGCGAACGCCGATTTAGTCAGTAGGGGTACTTTTCAAAAGTGCCACTACTCGGCCTCCTGGCGCTGTCGCAAGTCCGAAACATTGCAGTAGCATGAGTAGATTCTCCCGCGTTGCCTGGAGTCTCTTCGGATCGGCCATTTTGCTGTGTGTCTGCCACGCTGCTGGTAGTCTCTTCCTAGCCACCATTGTTCTGTGTGTCTTTCCATCTTCATCGGCAATTATCTCCTCCATCTTGCATTATGGAATTCCCAAAAGCTGGTCCAAGCAAAAGGAAGAGAGTGGTCTTAACTTTAAAACAGAAAATCGAGATATGCCAACGACTAGAAAGGGGAGAGAAGCGTATCAACATTATGAATGAATTCAAAATCGGTTCGTCAACAATCTACGACATCAAATCGCAGAAGGATAAGCTGCTCAAGTTTTATTCAAGCTCGGAGACATGCAAGAGTGTAGAGAAACGGCGTACGCTTCGTAAGCCTAAGCTTGAAGAGCTGGATACCGTGCTTTATGAATGGTTTTCTCTTAAGCGTTCAGAGGGTGTTCCAATTTCCGGACCCATGCTCATCGAGAAAGCGAAGGAATTCTACGATAGGATGGAGCTCACTGACAAGTGTGCTTTCTCCGATGGATGGCTAACGTGCTTCAAGTTACGGCACGGGATACGACGACTCGATATTTCCGGGGAGAAGAAATCAGCTGATCACGAAGCCGCAGAAGAATACTGCAATTATTTCAATCGGATTGTGCAGCAACATGATTTGTCGCCAGCACAGATCTACAATGCCGATGAAACTGGCTTGTTTTGGAGGTTTTTGCCAGAATCAACGCTTGCTGGGGCTAGTGAGGCTAATGCTTCAGGTTACAAGAAAAATAAAGATCGTGTAACCTTGCTAACATGTGCGAACGCTGCTGGATCACACCGGGTTAAACTTCTTGTTATCGGGAAGTATAAAAATCCCCGTGCATTTAAAAATGTGAGGCACTTACCTGTTGAGTACAAAGCTCAAAAAAATGCTTGGATGGATAAAGAAATCTTCTCCGATTGGTTCCATCATATTTTTGTTCCATCTGTGAAGGAACATTTCCGCAGAATAGGGAAACCTGAAGATAGCAAATGCATTTTATTGCTTGATAATTGCAGAGCCCATCCGCATGAATCCCAGTTGGTTTCGGGAAATATTTTCACCATTTATTTGCCACCAAATGTAACTTCTCTCATCCAACCCATGGACCAGGGCGTTATCCAAAATCTGAAGTGTCATTACAAGAAAGACTTCCTACGTAAACTGCTAAGCCAAGATGAGAATATTCAAGATTTGCAGAAGGAATACAATATTAAAGATGCCATCTATAATGTTGCATGTTCCTGGAAATTGGTGAAAGGTCACACTCTGAGGCAAGCCTGGCGCAAATTGTGGCCTTCTGTAATGTTTGCTGAAGGTTCTTCTTCAGAGGAGGAATTTCATGGGTTCAGTGTTCGTCCCAAGAAGAGTACAATAATGGAAATGGCTGGAATGGTGAAAAATGCAGGCCCAGCAAACCCTCTACGTCACCTCAGTGAAAGTGATATCGAGCAGTGGGTTGATGCAGATAGAGAAGTTGGTGTTGTGCATATGCTAAGTGATGATGAAATAATTCAGAATGTTTTGAATCCAAAGAAAGAAAAGGAAAGCGAGATGGAAAGTGAAGAGGATGAGATTTCTGAAGAGGAGAAGATTTCTTGGGCTAAAGCTGCAGAAGGATTTTCTACAATCCTCAAATTTGTTGAAAGGCAGAATTGCTACACTGCACAAGAAGTTATGCAACTCCATATTCTGCATTCCACCTTTCTACAGAAAAGGCAAGAGTCCACTAAGCAAACCGACATCCGCAACATGTTTAAGAAAGCTTCCAAAAGAGTCGCAGCAGCGGAAGTGCCTGAAGAATCGGTGGAACTGCGTGATCCTGATGACCCAGCTGGCACGGATATTTCTGATGAACCAGATGACTCGGAATAAGTGTACAGTCAACTACAGTACTGTAGACAGTCGTTTAATTACTTAACATACATTAAATTAGCTACCAAGTCACATTTTCAGCTGCAAGTACACAACAAAAATTCAGATCTGATGCACTGTATAAAAGTGACTGGGACAAGTGATTCTACAGATTAAACTTAATTTACCTTAAATGCAGTACATTGCAAACACAAAGTGAATATTACATACATATAACATGCACATCCAAATATAAAATTTAAACATCATTTCTGTGAGCATGCCCATCAACAAAGCCAGGGAACGAATAATAAATAGCAACTTAAAAATATTAAATCTCTTCATTTGAGCCAATAGAAAAATGCAACGTTTAAAACTACGCCAAAAATTCTGCCTTTTACACCACCTTTTACAAACCAATACATTACCTTAGATTCAAATTATGTCATTTGTAACTGTAGTTAAATCCTTATTAAACTATTATTTCTTCCACATTTGGTGCAAGCTCCTCTCCTTAGGCAAAGAAGCATAGATGCAAATGTTTTCAATTCGATGAGGCACACTCCCAGTCTAAAGACATCAGCAGGTAGCTTTGTAAGTGACAAGCTACTACGCTGGCTAATGTCAAAAAGAGGTTATCTGTGGATTAACATTAACACTATTAAAGAATGGGCAACTCTGTACAAGCAGTTGCTAAACCCTCTAATTAATCTCTCATATACAGAGAAAGGTCCAAGGAGCTGTAACCACCCCACAGCGTATTTAAGCCAGCAGCTACAACCACATGCCAGGCTGAATGGTTTGTCACCACGGCAACCAAGTGAAACAAAGATGGAGGTCAATTTAGAATTCGTCTCCAGCAGAAGATATAGCACCACTAAATACATGCAACATGATTAGCAACAATCAGTCTCACTCAGCAGCCAAAAACAGATCAGTAACTTTAGAAACATCACTGGGAGTTAGATCCACATTCTCTCCGCCAGCGTTTACCACTTTTGAAGGAAAGCGAAAGTCTGGAAATTTGAATGCAGTCTTTTTTTTTAATTCATTCACAGGATGTGGGCATCACTGCTAAGGCTAGCATTTATGGCCCATGCCTAATTGCCCTTAAGAAGGTGAAGCTTAATCTTCAATAATTTTCCCTGCAATTATTCATGAATAAATACTTGACTGTAAAAAGCTACCTTATTGTTCTAATTCAATGACAAAACAAACACCAATTACTTATGCTGTGACTGATGAATTGGTTCTGTCACTTTCAATCATGCTAAGTACCTCCCTTGACTGCTATCAATTATGACATTCATTATCAAGGCGATGCACCTTGCTCCTAAATATCTGTAGCTAGATAAATCTAACCACACACAAAAGAACTTGAGTCTTCAAGTCAAGATAAACGTGACAAATCTTAATGAACCAATCATTTCTTTTCTTTCAATTCAAAACCAAGTTTTCTACAGTACTATTTTAACAAAAATCCAGCTACAGTAGCTCAGTGAACCTTCTGGGATCCATTTCCTCATGTACTATGCCAAAGTTAATGGAATTTTTTACAGCCAAAATACACATTCTCTATGCAATTGCCAAACATACTGGGAATGTTTCAGTGATCACTTGTTCTGATATCAAATCTCATGACACTAATAACCTTTCAAGCTGACAACAGCAGTGTGTGGTTTTACCACACCCCCATCTTGGATCTTCAGTTTGTGCTAAGACACCCCATTTAGTAACCATATCTACACTAATTTTAGAATGATACATAAACAATCCATAAGCCATCAGCAGTTTCAATGACAGCAGTTAAGCAGCTTTTCACCATATAGATTAATGACATGGATGAAGGAACAGAGAGTTGTATATCCAAGTTTGCAGACAAAACAAAGTTAGGAGGCACAGTAAGTTGTGTGGATGGGAGCAGGTAATTGCAAAGGGACATAGACAGACTAAGTGAATGGGCAAAACTATGGCAGATGCAGTTCAATGTGGGAAAGTGTGAGGTTATCCACTTTGGATCAAAAAAAGACAAATGGGAATATTTTCTCAATGGTGAGATACGAGGAGCTGTGGAGGAACAAAAGGATTTAGGTGTAAAAGCTAGTGCACAAGTCCAAAAAGCCACCAAAAAGGCTAATGAAATGTTTCCCTTTATAAAGGGCAAGATGTTATGCTTCAGTTCAGAGGGGCTTGGTCAGACCCATCTGGAGTACTGTGTTCAGTTTTGGGCACCAAACCTCAGTGAAGAGATCTTGGCATTGGAAAGGATACAGTGCAGATTCACCAAAATTATACCGGGGCTGAAAGAGTTAAATTGAGGACAGGTTGCATAAACTTGGCTTGTATTACTTTTAAGGTCTATAGTTTCTCACAATTAGGCACGTCAGCCGAGTGTGGTTAAAAACAAAATCATTTCAGTGGTGAATAAAAGTTATCACCACAAGTAATTGAATAAACAGACTGGACTGGGTTTTTATGGTGAGGACTAAAAACTGGAAAATATCAAACTAACTTGCATCTTTACTTCACCAAACAACTCTACAGTCGTAATTATTGTTCCCTTTTGTTTAAGATTTTAAAAGAATACGGAGTACCTTTAAAGGGATAGAGATAGCCAGAGGTCTAAAGCCCAAAAAACAGAACAGATCCAAGATAATAGCAACTAAGTCTAAATATTGAAAGGTAAGCAGTGGAATTTTCAAACTCAAGCTTTGAAGAAAAAAAAAAAATCACAAAAAAGTTGCACGTGTTACTGAATTATGCTAACTGTTAAATGGCTTTATTTTCTTATAAGTGGATTATGATTACATTCACACTTTTGGGTCGGGGCAAGCTTTTCGACGAGTCTACTCTTAACTCGAATCATCTATTAATTTGAATTCAAATTGTGCAAAAAAAGGTCTCCAGTGCTGTTTTATTAAAGTTGCTTAATTTGTACTAATGGGTAACTTGAATATTTTGCCTCTGAATCAAGAGGAATTATCTAAAATGTTTCTTTCAAAAAGAATACTTGACCAGGTCCAGTTACATTTCTTGTCAAATTCTAGACACTGCTTCCTTACTGTTATAACTGTAGCACAAGCTTACTGAAATAAACTCGAGACAACAGAAAAAAATATTACATCAAGCCTGAAGAGGAATAAAATCTATTAGCTGCTCAAATAATGTGCAGTAAAACTGTTAAAACAGTCGAATAGCATCACTAAAATTGGAGAACAGTTAATAATTGGCTCCCTGTATCCTATCCCGCAGTGCCAGTAGTCAACTAGCCAAGCAACATTTACTGTGTCGAGTTTCACACAAAAGAACATCCACTTGGGTGAGATACAGATAGCAGCCAGCACTAGTAGAACTTTGTTACACAACTAAATATACACTTCATAAGGGGGAGGCAAGAGCAGGAGAAAATTAGGGGCAAAGCGTGATGAATATTCCAATATTTTACCTCAATAAAATAACCATTCCAATAGTTTTCTTATTGAGTTAAGAAGCCTGTGGAATGAAAGGGGATTTCCAATTCTTGTTCTGTACAAACTCTTTTGAACACTGAATGCTGCAAATAACAGCACAAGTTCACATCATTCAAAAGCATGGAACTTTGCAGTCCATTTATAAAAGTTTAAATGGATGCTAATGGTAACGCGCATACAACCACTTGCATTTATATAGTGCATTTTATGTAGAAAAAAATGTCCCAAGGCACTTCACAGAAGTGAAATCAGACATAAGTCAACATAAGGGATGACTAAAAGCTTGGTCAAAGAGGCAGGTTTTTATGGGGATGCTGAAAGGAGGGGGGAGGGAGGCGGACTTCCAGAGCTTCGGACCTCGAAGGCTGAAAGCACGGCCACCAATGGTGGTGCAAAGGGATTGTGGGGTGTACAAGAGGCAACAGCTGGAGGATTGCAAAGTTCTCAAAGTTATTGGGCTGTAGAAGGTTATAGAGGTAGGGAGGGGTGAGACCATGAACACGAGGATGAGAAGTTTACAACTGAGGTGTTGGAGGAGCAAGAGCCAATGTACATCAGCAAGGATGAGGTGATGGGTGGGTGGGGCTTGGTGCAGGATAAGGGCAGCAGAGCTTTGGACAAACTGAAGTTTATGGAGGGTGAAGAATGGCACACCGACCAGGAGAGCATTGCAATAGGTCGAGTCTGCAGGTGACAAAGGTGACAAGGGTTTCGGCAGCAGAAGGACTGAGGCAGGGGTGGCAACGGGCAATACAACACAGGTGGAAGTAGGCATTATTTGTGACGGAGAAGACTGGAGGGCAGAAACTCAGTTTGGGGTCAAATAAGATGCCGAGGTTGTGAATAGTCTGGTTCAACTTGAGACAGTGACGGGGTAAAGAGGGGGAAATGCAAAAAAGGCTATTGTGCACTCTTCAGTCTGCCAAGGTGAGATGCAAGGCTGAAGAAAGTTGCAGAAATAGGGTACTGCAAAGCCGTGGAGTGATTTGAACATGGGGGATGTTAAACTGAGTGCACTCAGGGAATGGAATGCAACATAAGCCAGTGAGGATGGCAAGCCTTAAATGTGGGAAAGGATACAGGTAGCCAATTTTGAACAAGTGGGAATTTATGAGGATGGATGGCCAACAAGGAGGACAGTGGATAAAGAGTCTAGAAGTGGCAAACAGCAGCAGTGGAGTGAGGTAGGGGCGATGACAGGAGAGATTGCAAAGCTGGAAGCAAACGGATATGATTGTGACTTTTAAGTTCATCTCTGGGTCGAACAGGACGCCATGTTCTGATTCTGCCCGAGCTGGTGCACAGGTTGGAGTCAATGGCAAAGGAAAAGAGTTGATAACAGAAGGCCAGAAATGATGGCTTTGGCCTTCCCCATGGTCAGTGGAGGACGTTTGACTGATCACTTGATGTGAGACAGACAATCTGACAGCACAGAGGTGGTCCTTGTGCCAAGGGAAGTGTGAGGAGACATAGAGCTAGAAGTCATCAGCATAAATATGGAAGCTGATCCCGTGCTTGCTGATGATGTTACTGCGGAACAGCATGTAAAAAGGAGGGAGGGGGAGGCAAGAATATATCTGTGTAAACGAAGAGCCAACAGTGCAAGGGTAGGAGGAGAAGCCATTTACAGGGTCAGCAAGCACGGGGGCCAGGAGGGATAGTGGAGTCAGGAGATGATCAAGAAAGCACGAGCTGGGTCTCATGAAAGCAATAGGCTTGCCAAGACAGGAAGGAATCAGTCAATAAGGTCACATGATGTGTAGAGCTTCTGTATGCTGCCAAACTCCAACTGGGGCAGTGTGATCCCACATTTATTTTTGCAGGAAAGGAAAAACAATTTTATCTATCTTTGTAAAAATCTATATTACAAATTTGCTGCTCAACTTTGAGGAAAAATTGAGATCATTGTTTATAATGCTTGCCGAGGGAAACATGAATAACGAGACAAAAAGAACTTGTGTCAACCCAAGACATCTGCTAACATTCCTGCAGAGAGGTTTTCAAGTGTTAGCTGGAACTCAAGGATTAGATGTAACTTGCCACTTGCTTGAGCAGGGCTTTACAAGGAAGATATTGCCAGGAGCAAGTAGTTAGTTCAGGATTCAGTGACTCACTGTTCCAGAAATAACAGCAGAACTGAAGGCCACGTGCTATGATGCCAACTCGTAAAGGTTCCAAAACCAATCATTTGACAGTATTGCAAATATTCCTACATTACAACCGTGACTACACTTCAAAAAGTATTTCATTGGCTGTAAAGCACTTTGGGACGTGAAAGGCACTATAGAACTAGAAGTCTTTCTTTTTTAATTAAGAAGAGGCTTGTGGAATAACTGCTTCTACCTCAAAGTTTTATGATACCGACTTAACTTTAAAAAAAATACACTATTGTATGGAACCAAATTAGGCAGCCATATAAACACAAAAGGTTGGAAAATGCATAAACCAAAATACACTCAGGGTCAGCAAGCACAGGGCCAGGAGGAGATCAAGAAAGCACGAGATGGGACAACGTATCTCTATCTGAAGCAGGACAACATATCTCTACCAACAAAAGTGACCAATTATGTTATTTATTAGCTACTCAACTTCATGTGTGGGAGTATCTGATGATATTCCTCGACTGCCATTAGTCATTATATTACTGATCTGAAAACTATGGGAGCTCAATTGTTCTTGGCAGTGTGCAAGGTTCTGGAACGCTTTCCCAAATACAGTATATAATGCACACACACACGAATAAGTCAGCTGTGGCTCAGAGGGTAGCATCCTCGCCTCTGAGTCAGAAGGCTGTGGGAGTGCTGCACTGTTGGAGGTGCCATCTGTCGGATGAGACATTAAACCGAGGCCTCGAATGCTCTCTCAGGTGGACGTAAGAGCCCATGGCACTATTTCAAAGAGGAGCAGGGGAGTTATCCCGTGTCCTGGCCACTATTTATCCCTCAATCAACATAACAAAAAAACAGATTATCTGGTCATTATCACGTTGCTGTTTGTGGGAGCTTGCTGTGCGTAAATTGGCTGCTGCGTTTCCCACACTACACCAGTGACTACACTTCAAAAGTACATCACTGGCTGTAAAGTGCTTTGGGACATCCTGAGGTCGTGAAAGGCACTATATAAATGCAAGTCTTTCTTCCTTTCTTTTCCATTAAGTGTATCTGCAGTTTCTGGAAGCCTTTGAACTTTCAGTTGTAGTCTGTTTTCAAAAACCATACAATGCCTGTCTAATTTTATCTTGTGCACAAGCAAAAAAAAACAAGACTTGCATCCATGCTGTTTCAGTAAATAGATTACCTCACAAAAGATTCAATTTTTCACTTGGGAGGACAATACTTCTAATCATTAGTGCTTCGGAGGATGATGCCACAGGCTTCTATTTAATATAATTTTTCCAAAACAGCACTTGTGCCTTTGAACATGAAATACAATGCCTCCTCTTTTGTGCAACACTTTAAGCACCAAAACAATTCGCTGGGCCTCCAAATGCATTAAACCTGCCACTTTAATGCTATTTACAATGGTGCTGCATCAGCTATAGTAGAAAGAATGTGTTTTAGAAATTGCAATTTGATGAAACTCCATAAAACTTGTGTTCTGCACCGAGAACCTATGCATATGGTCGGAGTGCAAAGACACAAATGTGAGGAACACAACAGTTGTGGTTCAATGCTCCATGCTGAAAATGTAGAAATATGGACTTAGGAATATCCTGTAAACATTAAAAACACTCACTCAAATACAAGCATTCACTATGCAGAGTTTCTATTCACTTAAAAATAAGAGCTATTAACTTGTAATTAATGGTTGATTAAACTTGCATGCTTCATTAATATCTGTATTTTTCCAATCGCGATGTGAATCAAACAAGAGTTACATCACAACTACAATCAAGTGAATCATTTGGCTTCAAGCATAGCAGTTCAATTTCTACCAACATACGAAAACGATGGACAGGAAAAGACCTCCTGGTCCATCCAGCCTGTTCCTGAATAGGTTCTCAATTACTCTGCATTAAGTCAAAAGTGAGAAGTCGCACAACACCAGGTTATAGTCCAACAGTTTTATTTGAAATCACAAGCTTTCGGAGCGCTGCTCCTTCGTCAGGTGAAGGTGCATTAAGTCAGTATTCACACAAGCACTAGAAACATTCACACTCAAGCATCAATTGTTTCTGCATCTTTCGCTCACATCACGTACGTACAACTCCCTGAACAGTATTTAATTGCATACTACAGTTACTGTGCTATACCCCACCACTCTGCTGCCTCCAGTAATACACAAAATGATACTGCTCATTACATAGTGATCTTGCATCAATTAATCATGGCAAGCTATCAAACTGAATTTGATTATTTGTAAGGTAGCACCAGAAAAAAAAAATTCAGGAACAATGCTGAATTGTTGTAAAAAAAAACCACAACTGGTTCACGATTATCAGTTGGGGAATGGAATCTGCCACCCCTACCCAATGGTTGATCTACAGATGACTCTAGTGTACATAAAATGGTTGACTCTTCACGCCCTTTCAAGTGGCCGAGCAAGTTCTTCAGTTGCAAAAACAAAGCACTCCACTACCGACTTTTCAGGGTAATTAAGGATGGGCAGTAAATGCGGTGTTGCCAGTGTCACTCTCATCCCAAGAATTTTAAACAAAGCACTCAATTTTAAATTCAGAAAATACTCGCATGAAACTTAATGCCTAAATGTAAATTCTGCAGACTAGAAAGCATCAACATAAATTATGGCTTTCACAATTCAAGATTTAGATGTACAAATTTTTGCTATTGTTCCTGTAAACTCTACTCGTACAACATTGCACAATTATTTAGCTGAAAGTATAAACATAATCCGCACAATTTTATTTTTGGTATCTGTATAAATTTGTTGGGAAAAAAATTCTAGTCTAGACTTCAGGACAGGTCACATAATTCAAGTGATCTAAGAGAGATATCATATTATACAAGCAATGAAAATATAACCGATTAGTGACTTAGGAAACCACAATTTGCATATATGCAACACAGCACTAAGTCTTGTGCTGACATCACCAAAAGTCAGGGCTTACATCTCAATTCAGTCCTTACAAATGAACTACTTTAAACAAGGTTTTCCATCACTTCTCCTTCTACCTATAATGTTATAACATTTCTGTTAATTCATACCCATCCCCTAGAAAGTGAACTGAAAATTAATTATATTGAACTTATGCAACCAATAAACTATGTTAATGCCAGTCTGCAGCACAGATAATAATTCAGTGGTACACAAACTAAGTGCAGTATTGTGATCTTCCTTCCCTGGCCCAGCTACTTTTCAGTGATGAGACATTTTTACACCATACTGCTACGGAAGGAGTAGGGGCAATCATTCAAGATGTCTCTCTCCAAATTACTCATGCATCTAACATGGTCTAAATGTTTCAAATAATGCTCAAGCTTCTTTTACATTGATATATACTGACATTTTGAGGCTTCAGCCATGGCAAATCCCAGAAGATTTTAGATGTACAAATTTTTGTTACTGTTCCTGTAAACTCTACTCGTACAATATTACACAGTGCCCAAGTCAGTCAAGAAGTGCTGTTTGACCTTTTCTCCACGATATAAAAAACCCTAATCTCTCTGCATCACATGAAGCCATAGGCAACCAAGTTCAATGGCAGGAATTACACCATAAAAGTGAATGACTGCCTAAATATTCAGGTTAAAACTTACGGAAATGCTAACATTCAGACTGATTCAAATAGTGTGAATGAACTGCATCTCAGTTCCCACTGCTTAATGCCAAAATATTCCAAAAGTTGAGGCATTCCCTCTGCCCTCTTATTAGCCTTCTTTCCTCCCATCCTAAAGGCAAAGACTTCATGCTCGGGTCAAGTTCCATAGTGCTGTCCAGTATATTTCCCAAGTGGCCATCAAATCATGCGAGAGAGTCACCAGGTTATTTGATTGCAAGGCCCATCACAGTTAAGTATGATCCTTCCCTCACCTACTGTATCCCCACAAAAATTTTCAGCAGGAATCGCAGGATATTAATCAAAGAACTCTGACTGATTTTCTCATTTTGTAACCTAAGGATGTTTTGGCCAATTACATCATCCCAACTGTCATCTCCCTCCCGTCATTAGCTAACTCATTACACACCAGGGATTGAACTTGGAACCTTCTTGAAGTATGAGAAGTCGCACAACACCAGGTTTTAGTCCAACAGTTTTATTTAAAATTACGAGCTTTCGGAGCTCCGCTCCTTCTTCAGGTAAAGGTACAGTGAGGGAATCTATTACACAGTATATATACAGAGAACAATTTGTCTGCAGAGATACAATCTGTTAGGGAGGCATTACATCAAAGACACATCAGAGTACAGCTAAGACAATGAGGTGGGTCACAGGGGGTCCAACGTGTCAAATGCTGCCGTCTGCAGTTAAGCTTTTAACTTTTTTTGTGTGTGCCTCTGCAGACAAACTGTTCTCTGTGTATATATACTGGGTAATAGATTCCCTCACTGTACCTTTACCTGAAGGAGCGGAGCTCCGAAAGCTCGTAATTTTAAATAAAACTGTTGGACTATAACCTGGTGTTGTGCGACTTCTCATTTTTGTCCACCCCAGTCCAACACCGGCATCTCCGCTTCTTGAAGTATGTTTGCTCAGCAACTCACTATGAAAAGTGAGCCGACAGTTCAGCAAATTAAACTGTTGTCGCCCATCTTCCATATAAGCTGCTTTTAAACAGCACTTATCGGTGACTCACTCCTTATGCTTTGGTTCAAAAGCTGCTTTTATATTAAATGCCATGTCAATGCCACCAACTCAAAATACAGGGGTCCAAGGCAGCCAGTGGCAACCCCAAATTAAACTTCTGGGATTTGCCATGGCTGAAACCTCAAAATGTCAGTATATATCAACATAAAAGAAGCTTAAGCAATATTTAAAACATGTTATATGCATGTGTGTTGAATTGGTGCTCCAGGAAAGAGTAAATTTAAAAGCAGCAAGAGAAATGTCATGGCTCTCGAGTAGAGTTTTGGGTAAAAATAAGCAGAGTGGGTCAGGAAGGGACAGAGAGAGTAACAAATGTAATAAGGCATCTGTGACTAAGGTGACATCAGGGAAAAATAGAAAAAGTCAAAGCTAAGGGCACTATATCTGAAAGCGCGAAGCATCCGCAACAAAATAGATGAATTAATAGCTCAAATAGAAATTAATAGGTTTGATCTAATAGCCATTACAGAGACATGGTTGCAAAGTGGCCAAGGTTGGGAACTAAATATTCCAGGATACTTAACTTTTAGAAAAGATAGGCAAAATGGAAAAGAAGGAGGGGTAGCCCTGATAATAAAGGATGGGATCAAGACAGTAGACAGAAAGGATCTTAGCTCCGAAAATCAAGTAGAAGAATCAGTTTGGGTGGAGCCAAGAAATAGCAAGGGGCAGAAAACATTGGTGGGAGTTGTTTATAGGCCCCCAAACAGTATTTGCAATGTAGGGTAGAGTATAAATCAGGAACTTAGAAGCGCATGTAACAAGGATAATACAGTAATCATGGGGGACTTTAATCTACATATAGACTGGGCAAACCAAATTTACAGTAATAGTGTGGAGGACGAATTCATGGAATGTATACAAGATAATTTTCTAGATCAGTATGTTGAGGAACCAACTTGGGAACAGGCTATTTTAGATCGAATATTGTGCAATGAGAAAGGGTTAATTAATAACCTTGTCATAAAGGGGCCCTTAGGGAAGAGTGACCATAATATGATAGAATTTTATATTCAGCTTGAAAGTGATTCAGTTAAATCTGAAACTAGGGTCTTAAATCTAAAAGCAAACTACGTAGGTATGAGGGGCGAGTTGGCTATGGTTGATTGGGAAACTACATGAAAAGATATGACGGTAGACAAACAATGGCAAGCATTTAAAGAATTAATACATAAGTTACAACAAATATATATTCTTTTAAGGCACAAAAACCCCACAGGAAAAGTGGTTCAACCGTGGCTAACAACAGAAGTTGAAGATAGTATAGGATCAAAGGAAGAGGCTTATAATGTTGCCAAAAAGAGTTGTAAGCCTGAGGATTGGGAGGATTTTAGAATTCAGCAAAGGAGGACCAAGAAATTGATAAAGAAAGGGAAAATAGAATGAGAGTAAACTAGCGAGAGACATAAAAACAGACTGTAAAAGTTTCTATAGGTATGTGAAAAGGAAAAGATTAGCAAAAGTAAACGTGGGTGTCTTTCAGGCTGAGACAGGAGAAGTTATAATGGGGAATAAGGAAATGGCAGAAAAATTAAACAAATACTTTGTGTCTGTCTTCACAGAAGAAGATGCAAAAAAGCTTCCGGAAATAGTGGAGAACCAAGGGACTAGCGAGAATGAGGAACTGAAAGAAATTAGTATTAGTATAAAAAATTGTACTGAAGAAATTAATGGAAAATGAAAGCCGATAAATTCCCTGGACCTGATGGCCTACATCCTAGGGTTTTAAGAGGTGGCTACAGAGATAGTGGATGCATTGGTTGTCATCTTCCAAAATTCCATAGATTCTGGAACGGTTCCCGCGGATTGGAAGGTAGCAAATTTAACCCCGCTATTTAAGAAAGGAGGGAGAGAGAAAACAGGGAACTACAGACCAGTTAGCCGGACATCAGTAGTAGGGAAAATGCTAGAATCTATTATTAAGGACGTGGCAACAGGGCACTTAGAAAATACCAATAGGATTGGGCAGAGTCAACACGGATTTATGAAAGGGAAATCATGTTTGACAAATCTGTTAAGAGTTTTTTGAGGTTGTAACGAGCAAAATAGATAAGGGGGAACCAGTTGATGTGGTGTATATGGATTTTCAGAAGGCATTCGATAAAGTGCCACACAAGAGGTTATTAAACAAAATTAGGGCTCATGGGATTGGGGGTAATATACTAGCATGGATTGAGGATTGGTTAACGGACAGAAAACAGAGTAGGAATAAACGGGTCATTTTCGGATTGGCAGGTTGTAACTGGTGGGGTACCGCCAGGATCAGTGCTTGGGCCTCAGCTATTCACAATCTATATCAATAATTTGGTTGAGGGGACCAAATGTAATATATCCCAGTTTGCTGATGATACAAAGCTAGGCGGGAATGAAAGTTGTGAGGGGGATGCAAAGAGGCTTCAAGGGGGCATAGACAGGCTGAGAGAGTGGGCAAGAACATGGCAAATGGAATATAATGTGGAGAAATATGAAGTTATCCACTTTGGTAGGAAAAATAGAAAAGCAGAGTATTTTTAAATGGAGAGAGATTGGGAAATGTTGGTGTTCAGAGGGACCTGGGTGACCTTGTACACGAATTACTGAAAGTTAACATGCAGGTACAGCAAGCAATTAGGAAAGCAAATGGTATATTGGCCTTTATTACAAGAGGATTTGAGTACAAGAGTAAAGACATCTTACTGCAATTATATAGGGCCCTGGTGAGACCACACCTGGAGTTGCGTACAGTTTTGGTCTCCTTACCTAAGGAAGGATATACTTGCCATAGAGGGAGTGCAACAAAGGTTCACCAGACTGATTCCTGGGATAGGGGGATTGTCCTATGAGGAGAGATTGAGTGGACTAGGCCTATATTCTCTGGAGTTTAGAAGAATGAGAGGTGATTGCATTGAAACATACAAAATTCTTACAGGGCTTGACAGGGTAGATGCATGGAGGATGTTTCCCCTGGCTGGAGAGTCTAGAACCAAGGGTCACAGTCTCAGAATAAGGGGTCAGCCATTTAGAACTGAGATGAGGAGAAATGTCTTCACTCAGAAGGTGGTGAATCTTTGGAATTCTCTACCCCAGAGGGCTGTGGAGGCTCAGTTGTTGAGTATATTCAAGACAGAGATCGATAGATTTTTGGATATTAAGGGAATCAAGGGATATGGGGACAGTGCAGGAAAGTGGAGTTGAGGTAGAAGATCAGCCATGACCTTATTGAATGGCCGAGCAGGCTCGAGGGGCCGAATGGCCTACTCCTGCTCCTATTTCTTATGTTATGTTCTTTTTAAAAAAAAGAGGCAAGGGAGAACAAGCCAAGCCAAGAGGTAGGTCCAGGAAAAGTGCTTGAACACCAGAATATCGTCCAAATGTCTTCCTCTACAAAAATCATGACATTATGTACCTTATAAAGAATGTTGTGTCACACTGAGATTTTTGACTTAACCCAAGTGGAATTTGTGGAAATTTAAGACATTGCTATTAAGTTACACAGAGCTCAAAGATGAAATCCACATTCTCACAATGTGAATTATCTCCAATTAAAGTTTCTGCTCAGGGTGGTGAATCTGGCGTACTACCCGAGTTTGTTAACACATTCTCGAAGATAGAAGAAATGCAGACAGTGTATGCGACATTACTATATCCAGTGTGCACAAGGTTTTGTTATAACCCCTTGGTCACACCATCATATTACATTGGGCAGTCAAGGTAAACTCTTGATCGTAGAGGACTCGGGGGGAAGGTTTGTTGACAGAAAAAACCAGTGACACTGAACCCAAGAGAATAGTGCAGATGCAGAATTTTTAACAAGGTGTGCATATATTTTAAATCAGTCTCAGCATTCAGGTAATGTTAATAAACTGGTAAGCTGAAATGTCCTTCAAGGCTCTCAATGAGACATTATTTTATAACATTCCTAGGTATCTATTACTTTCAGATAACAAAATAATCGAAATGTAGTCATTCCACGTAACTTCCGCAAGCACAAAAAAGTCAGAAAAGTTCTGCTTGATCTAAAGATTGTGAACTTCATAGTTTATCCTCAGACTAAATCAAAGCACCAGGACACCTCTCGGGGAAAATGAATCAGCACCAGAATCTCTACCCTGAATGCCGACAGCACAATAAAGTGCCAACTTAATACGGCATATATTTTTAGAATTTATGATTTCCACATTGGATCATTTCTCAAACTATACTGTTGAACATTCTGCTCATTTGCTCAGTACAATTTAAGTTTAGTATAAAATAGCAAGTTTTGCAAAAACAATTATAATCAGTTCAAGTCTACGCAGCAAATTCCAATACATCACCAAGTCGGTACTGACCTTAGGCAATGATAGTCACCATACTGGGCTGTTTCAGTAAACAAAAAAATGTTGATTTCAACTGCTGCTGGAACAAGGTAGATCGAGTCAGTTGTAATTATGGTCGATGGTGGGAAACCATGCCCTAACCATAAGCTGCAGTCTCATAATGTAGAAGTACTTACATTTGTGTTTATTACAGAGCTCTTCCTATTAAAAGCAATTGAGTGAAATTGAGTCAAGCCACAGAGAGAAGTGATAGCAGCTCTTGCACGTTCTGAGTTCCAGTGATAGCAATAGACTCTTACTCACTTTGTACATTTCCTTTCACCCCATCTCCCCACCACCACCCCCCGCCCGCTCGCCAAAAAAACAACCAACCTCAGCCTCGACTCCTATTCAAATTAATCCACCATTTGTCAGACCAGCATAATGAACATGTTGAACACCGATTCATTTTCACTGCCCAAGCCTACTAGGAAAAAAGACAAAACAGCAATTTTTTTTCTCTCCTCTCCTGGAAGCCCTAATCGCACTGGATTATGGATCCACAGGCACTCACAGCTTTCTTCATGTCTGCGCCTAGACTGTGAACATCAACAGCCTATTCAATCAGGGAATAACTAGAGCAGAACACAAACCTGCCCTCCTCCAACCTCCACACTTGTACTTTCCAAATAGGATCACAGAACAGAAGCAGAAATTCTGGCTGATTTAATCTCCCAACCCTAGCTAAGGGACACTATGCCCAACTGTAGACACTCCGAGTTCAGCAATATCAACACAGACCTGAAATTGATCCCGAGACCTTTCCAAATGAATAGGCTGTAGCGAAAGACTTAAGCTGGTTTTTAAGGGTTACAAATAATACTGGATTCCTTTCAATTAGTTTGATATAATGAAAAGAAAGGCAAACGGCTGAAAGCTGTTGCTGAATAGTTTAATCTTAATCTGATATTTTCTTGCTATAATTTTGTCCACTTGGAATGAGAAACAAGTCAATTATTAATGTAATTTTTTTCCCCACACAAAAAAAACATGGCACCGCACGGTTCTCAAGGTGGCCATTTCACATCTTGAAAGAAAATTGTAGAATATAAATTTTACATTTTTTTTTGAAAATTCAGTTGTCAACGGAACCTGCAAAATTTCAAACACACTCGATTCCACAGATATTATACACCCGTGTATTTCACCTGACACTGATGGTTTTAATGTGGTAACCATTTGGTTCGCAAGATAAAGGATTGTGACAACCTTTATGTAGGAAGCGTTTGCTCTCTACAGGCACATATATTTATGAACATGATGCATAAACAGTAGAGAAAGGAGTTCATTCAAAATTGACACTGGGTGAACAAACTTACTACAATTAACTAAAGAATGCAAACAGCCCTTAAATATTTTCTCAACTAGTAACCAAGTGATAGGGTTGTCCAGTATTTGTCTTCCGTGTAAAACAAGAGCTTCTTAATGTGCATTTATACTGCACCAAGCAAACAAAACAAATCACTCCCAAGTTTTCCTCAGGTTTGGAGCGCCAATTTAACTGCCTCCTTCAAAATCCAATTTCAACTCGTTTCAAATTTCTATGAAACCTTCAGACGTTGCAACATCATGACAAGCAGAGTACGTGTGTTCTGGAAGAGAAAGTCTGAATTTTAAAGCTTTTCTGTCAGTCATATAAGGAAGTTATCTGCAAGTTGCGAGGTCAAAAAGGGACATGGAATATTCCACCTGATGGGAATGTGCAGAGCTCTGAACAAAAGAAAGTCAGTTTCTAGCATTAGGTTGGTAAAGTTTAACAGGAAGATGATGTCATTACACTGCGACTTATCAAGCGTGGCCTCAACTGCGCACTTTGGACCTTAAACTGCAGAGGACTGCATTTACAGTTTATAATCTGTAGTTCATGTGCAAGACCACCATCCTCTGGAGGTTTCACTTTGGATTCTATAGTGTGGTCAGAGTTACCTAAAGAGGCATTGACACTGGAACTACTGGTCCAAGACCAGTAACTGCACTTTGATTTCCGGCCAGTGAGAATCACTTTACTTTGTCTGGTTTCAGCCTGGCTGTGCATCTTGCCTAGGAGAGAGATGGGTGCATGCCTGAATACAGGTGTGAACAATGCACTCCCTCCCCAAACAGTAAAAATATTAAATAGTTAGAAAGCAGAGAGAGGAGAATCCTAGCTCTCTAAACACTAAGCAGGTTTACAAAGTGTCCAGAGGGTCCAATGAACCCAAGCACTTTGGAAACCAGGTTTGGCAGCCCACTGGAAAAACACATGGGGCAGGAGTTTCTTCTAGGTTGTGCTGGTTTTTTCCAAACGCAATTCGCCCAAAATCGGCCAAACCAGTGCAAAAGATTTTTAAAGAATTTTAAGTGCAATTTACGTTCAGTGCAAATCGAGTTTGTGATTTTTGCACCAGTTGTTTGCTCAAAAAACATCGCACTAGAAGCTGACCCCGCCCACAAAACTGGTCGTGCCCCCGATCGAAACCGCCACAGCGAGTTTCTGCTAATTGCTGTTTGCAGGCCTTCAAGGAGGCTCTTAAAATTAAACTTTTTTCGGCGCAAGGACACTAATCGGCACGTTTTAAAAGCTTTTGAATATAATTTTTTAATTTACTAAGAAACTGACTACTGTACACCAATGTAACTAGCAAATGGTTCTGTATAATTTTTTTTTAAAGTCATTTTCAGTTATTTAAAATCAGGTCACACACGGGTGGTAGACTAGACACTGATTAAAACCCATTTTCAGCAGCATTAATCAAACTGCATCAAGTTACCATTCTTAAATATGTCAAGAAATATTTTTAGAGCAATTTTTTTTAATTACATTCTAAAACTCTGCCGGATTGCGCTGGTTCATGACAGATTTTACATTCGCCGATATGCAAATGAGTTTAAGTGGAAACGAGAAAAAAAACACACTTCTCAAAACTAGTGCCATTTTGGGCGCAATTTGCACCCGGATCGCTGATTGCACCCAAAGCAGAAACTCCAGACCAAGGTGTCAAAGAGAAGAGACTCCCTCCACTTCAAAGAGGAGCCAGGTCCTGAATCTGGATTTACACACCCAATTTATCGTTTGTGCAAAGCCCAAGAATCGCTTCACATTGATGCTAAACTAGATAGCACTCAGAGTGCTTAAACTTCCAATGTCACTTTTTATATTTCAGTTAATTAAGCCTTCAAGTTCAGTGTTGTCCTTGACAACTGTCTTTTCAACTACGTTGCAACCTCAATAATCCACTGTTAACCAACCTCAAAGTATTCCTTTGATTTATTTTGTACTTTGACCGCAAAAACCATTAGTTTCAGAAAAACCTTTAGATTTGTAGATACATGAAAAACAGGTCAGCTTTCCCCATTATGATAATGTGCATATATTTTACTGAAATTAATGTTTTCAATATAATATAGTACAAAGGTTGTGCATGTCCAATAACTGTCAAATGGTCTCATATCACACAGAACACACATTTCCCAGAGTCTGGCCACATCAGTACTTTTGCTTCAATAAAAACCATCACTGACAAGTTTTTCTTAAACACAAGATGCAAGCATGAAAGTGCAATTCCAGTTTTAACAGACGGTAGCACAAACTAAACTAACAGGACCAGTTGGTCCAAAAGCACAGAAGTAAAACAGAATTTGAAAATTCCAATCACATTTATATTTTATTTTATCCACCCTTTTATTTGTCCCCCCCACCTTTTTTTTTTTTTTCCTCCTAGAAGCTGGCAGCTGTCCTTCATTCTGCCAGTGGATTTCACACTTCATTCAGCCTTAATCTGTCACATTAACACCACCTCTAGCCTTGCATATCTCTTAATGTCTCTTAATGTCTCTTCATCTCCTCCTTTGTTCCTTTATCCCCTCCCCCTTTTCCCAGCTTTACCCTGGCCTTAAATCTATTTGATTTCCAGCTCTTCCCAGTTCTGATGAAAGGTCATCAACCTGAAACGTCAACTCTCTTTCTCTCTCTACGGATGCTGCCTGGCCTGCTGAGTTTTTCCAGCGTTTTCTGTTGTTATTTTGAAAATTACTCGTCTCCCCAGCAACCAGAACCTTTGGTGCTCTAACAAATCATTAATTGGAGCTCTCTGCTCTATTACTCTTCTTGTTAAAATAAACTCTACAAGTTCCAAGTCCATATTTGTTTCTTTAGGAAGCAGATTAAAAGGTTAGCTGCATGATTTACACATTTTCAGAAAACTGGCAAGGAAACCGATTATCCTTTTAAGAGTGTCCAAATCAAGCTGCTGAGAAATCCACACCTACATGTATGGTTTCTATTTGCCCAATAATGGAGTCCACATTCGCCCTGCAGGCACACATGCCAATTACTCAGAGCACTTCACACAGACTGGCACACCCCCAAGAATTTGTAGGGGTACTGCTGGAGTTCAACCAGTTAATACTGCACAGCAGCTTGTCCAGTTAGAACCAGTCTACCTGTTGGGGCATTGGCTTACAGGACTATCTGGGGTAGAGTGCAAAGAGTCCTGGTTCCCACCAAAAGGTTTCTTTAATGGGCCAGGTTGGCTGGTCGAATATCAACAGTGCCCTGGAGTACTGCAGACCTG
The DNA here is from genome assembly GCA_030390025.1 of Squalus acanthias. NCBI lineage: Eukaryota > Metazoa > Chordata > Chondrichthyes > Squaliformes > Squalidae > Squalus > Squalus acanthias. The sequence continues at coordinate 86,609,220 of CM059434.1, read as the reverse complement.
CCTGCTTCAGCTATCAGATGACTGAGTCCACCACATGGGGTTGATTTGGGTTCAAACTTTCATCAAGTGTGTCATCTTGGAGCCACCTTGACCCCAAAGAGACTCTGCTTACCTCCCACCACTCCCCACCCATAAACAGCAGCATTTATATAGTGCATTTAACGTAGTAAAACGTCCCAAGGCGCTTCACAAGAGCATTATCAAAATTTGACACCGAGCCACAGGAGATATCAGGACAGATTGCCAAAAGCTTGGTCAAAGAGGTAGGTTTTAAGGAGCATCTTGACGGAGGAGAGAGGTGTAGAGGGGCAGAGAGGTTTACGGAAGGAATTCCAGAGCTTAGGGTTAAGGCAACTGAAGGCCAATGGTAGAGCGAATAAAATCGGGGATGCGCAAGATGCCAGAATTGAAGGAGCACAGAGATCTCAAAGGCTTGTTGGGCTAGAGGAGGTTATAGAGACAGGGAGGGGCGAGGCCATGGAGGGATTTGAAAAAAGAGAGAATCTTTTAATTGAGGTGTTGCCAGACCGGTAGCTCGTGTAGGTCAGCAAGCACAGAGGTGATAGGTGAACGGGACTTGGTGCGAGTTAAGATACGCACAGCAGAGTTTTGGATGAGCACACGTTTATGTATGGTCGAAGATGGGTGGCCAGCCAGGAGAGCATTGGAATACTCAAGTCTAGAGAGTCGGGCGATGTTACGGAGGTGGAAGTAGGCAGGCTTCGTGAAGGAGCTGATATTTGGTTGGTAGCTCATCTCGGGGTCAATCCCTAGGTGACTTGCATTTATTTACTATTTACAATTTTAGAAAAATATTCAAATGGTGTTCTGAATTCCATTTCAATGAGCGGCATGAAAAGCTCCAAAATTGGAAATAATCTAAGTAGAATCACAACACCTGCAAGTCTTTTGTCACATCACACTGTCTAGAACTAATCTAGCATGGCAAAGACGATTAGCAGTAGCTCGCAAGACAGTAAATAAACAATATGAGGGATAAACATTGCTCTTGCTTACAAGTTGGTAAATTAGTTTGGTTCCAGCCCAGCAATATTTTCAATAAAGCAGCAAAGAACCATTTGGCAAAAATTAAGTTGTGCCCCTTTTTCTTTGGATCCTAAATTCTTCACTGACAGTATATTTGGCATTCACATAACATTTATTATTGAAGCATAAGAAAGCATCAAGAATTAATTTCACTCAACCTTCCTACACATTTGAGAAGGTGCTTTTAAAAAAAATGTTGTGGAACAATAAATAGAACTAGAAATTCTTCCAACTTCTCTACACTTACATCAGAAAGTTCCTCACAGCAACTAATGCACGTCCTTGGGTAGCAGTATCAGTTTGCATATGGAGCTGGATAACAAAAGCAATCAAATAGCAGATAGGAAATCAAATACACACCAATAACAGTTTTCATGTATTAAGACAACAGTCCCATTGTGACTGGTCCACAGAGAACATTGTACAATCAGGAATTTTCTAATTAAAGGCACCAAGACGTGACCAACTGGGCTTGCCCATGAAGTTCGTAGGTTAAACCAAGTCTGTAAATTGCTTTTATATTAAAAACAAAGGTGGCAAGATCAAGAATCATCTTGTCCCCTTTCCAAAAATTCTAGACTCATTCAATTTTGTTTCACATTGTTCCCTTTGTTCTATTTGTTTTACCTCAGTTTGTATTATAGCTCACAATACTATTTTATTGTCATACCACGAGAATCATCTTCTCACAAAGGGATCACCACAACAGGGAGATACAACCTGTATAAAAGAGGGAAAAAAATCTGGACACAAGGGAAAAAAAGAGTGCATATTACCACTGTACCATGTTTGCCTCTAGATTAAAATACAAGACAAAAACCCTGAAGGAGACTGGGAGCAAAACCTAAGCTTCCACATAACAGAAGGAATGGAGAGAAGTACAGAAACAGACCTTCACAACTACCACCTGTAGCACAAAGATCATCTGAATTATAAAACATCAAGCATACAGTTAGACCAACCCTGTGACCCAACCAGTGGATCAACAGTCAATATCCCACTCCATAGTGCCCTCCAGAATGGCTGTGCCCTCTCAAACAAGTCCCTTGTTATCCACAACCTGATCATGAATGAATCCATTGATATCCTGACTCAGACTGAAATGTGGTTCATGGGCAGCAATTCCTTCCTTCAGCCTCCCTTCTGTATACATTACCCCAACGATATTACAGCCCTGAATGGCCAAATCACACATTGGTTTCTTCCCATATTCCTCTACCATTTTCTTTTGAGCACCACACCCTCTTCCAGCCTTTCTGCCTTTCACTCAAAATTCTTGCTGTTTAAAAGAAAGACTTGCATTTATATAGCACCTTTCACAACCACCAGATGCCCCAAAGCGCTTTACAGCCAATGAAGTACTTTTTGAATTGTAGTCAATGTTGTAATGTAGGAAACATTACCGCCTTTCAAAGTCCTACGCTGCTCTTCAGAGATATCCTCCCTTAGATTCTGCACTGAGCATGTGCTCATCCACACACGCATTTATTTCAAATTAGCGATTAAGTTATACAGCGTTAAAATAACCTGTCTTAACTCAGGCACCCACTAGAGATAGCCCATTAACCGATTACCCTGGCTGACTATATACCTTATGAAAGTGTTAATAATCACGCCCAAACCATCTGTCCACAGCCAGCCATTTCCTTTGTACGTGTTTCACATTTTCTCTCTCAATCTGCTTCATTATATATTTATCCACGGCTAGCAAAACAGGCTTCTGACTCTCTAAAATGTTGGAAGTACTGTTTTTACTCCTAATGTCGGTCGGTCTGTGCAATCTCTTCAAATGCAAGAATTCATGTACCAGAGATAGCTTCTTCCATCCACCAAATTTGGTATAAAAGACCAGTCGTGTCAGATTAGGTACAGCTTTCCCACAATTCAACAGGGACAGAATTACAACATTTTATGTTAGTGCAGAAAACTCCCAACATGAATAAACTATAGCTACAGTCTGGAATTTCACCCTACAGATACAAATACTGTGCCATTTCTAAACCTACAATATGTCTCTTGCTGCATTCACAGACTCAATATGCCAAATTGTCACTGAGCAATCTATTACAATGGTACGGTTCAAATGCAATAAGATTTAATCACTCATGGCTTGAAAAATACACAGAAATCTCAGATTTCATTTTGCAGAATACTAAGAGGCCCAAGGGATTTTGAGCTCAGAAATAACTCAAGATGACTAAATAGCCAAAAAAAATTATATTCTTATGCCTAATATGGTGAACGTACTGCTAAAAAAGGCAAACATGAAAAAAATGTGATCTTACAAACTATGCAGTAATTCTACACAAACAAGATTAAATTACTGCCTACTTACAAAACACATGGCACAGTACATCTCAAGATGCTTGAAATACTTTTAACATTAAAAATTGAATTTAAAGGCAGTTTATAACATTTTCTTCATAATGTGCCCTACAGGTTATTCCAACCCTGCTGAGCACATAAACAATGTGGACTACAAAGCCTGCCATGTCTTCAACAGCTTACTATGGGTTTATCTGTAATGGTACAGCCGAAGTCACATTCACTGCATTGCAAATGAAACAGGCTGCACCAGACATTGGAGGGTGATCCCACACAACAAAAGTTGCTTTTCCATCGTTTTTCAGCCACCGGTCTCCCAGCATCAGTCCTTTGATCTGCAAAAGATGGATCTGAATCCAGCTCAAATTGATGAGATTTAAATCTCCTGTCTCTGTGCTGGCTATAATAGTGCGCTCTGGAGGTTTGGCTCAAGGTGCATTGTTGGAGCACAGTCCAGCCAGCAAGTTTTGCTCTGCATCTGGCTCATGCTATCCTGACCTGAGAGTGATTGATGCAGACACTAGCTGATAACTGGGGGGGAAAAAATGTTCCATTCACCATCACTGACATCCCGAGTTCTGTTCAAACACATATTTACCCAAAATGTGATGTTGAAGAAACACTTTAGCAAAAATTGCACAAAAAGCTTTGGTACATTTTTTCCCCTCCTTTTCAGCTACAGCGTTTTATGTTTCTAAATAGTAAACAATCAACCAAGCTACCAATTCCAACAAGTACCTAATCAGGGATAGCATGAGCGAATACAGAATGCTAAAGATCAGACAGGTCATTAAAATAGGGGACTCCAAACTGCAGCCCCAAGCCCCGATAATCCAGTCCTCGAAGCCCAGTCAACTCGGTCCTATTTGCTTGTTGAATTTTACATTTGTGTAGGTTGGCAAAGGGCCAGTTTTATCATGGTTGGTGAATAAATTGTAAATCAGAACATCAAGATCAGTTACTGTCAGCAACTTGAAATATATGCATGAATTACAACTTTCTAGATGTTTCGGAGGCTTCATGGTACACACACCTCTGTGTTCCACAGAAAAAGGCTTGGACACATTGGCCCAGATTTTGCTGTCAAAATAACAGCATGGTTAACGCCGCTCACCATTATTTATGCACAAATGGTATAACAACTTCAGGCAAGGGGTATATGCGCAGCTAAACGCGGAGATCTAAAAGTTGCATTCCAAATTGCGCCGCTCCGTTAGCTTCGCAAAAAATAACATCTCGCCATTGAAAGGCGTGAAGTTGTTGTATTTGCACAGTAGATACAAACTAAACTCGTCAGAAGTTAAGTCGTCATTTGAAGTCTAAGTAGCCTTTTAACAATGTGATGAGTGTTAATTACTGCCAAACCGCTTACAAGTGGAAGCCTAAATAATGGCAGATGACGTTAGATGCCCTGCTACAGATAATTATGGCCCACGGTTTTAAGGGATAGCCCAGTAGCAATGTAACAGGGAAGGTAAGAAACAGCAGAGCTAGTTACATCAGTCGAATGAAGCCTGGACAAATTCTAGCAGGAATCAAAGACACATAAGGGGTCAGAAAGGCACGTATTATGATGAAAGTCAAAACATTAAATGCCAGAAAGCATCTGAACCAGACGAGATGAATCATTAACAGCGGTGGAGCCAGTGGGAGGTCGTTTGGGGAAGGTTACCCGCCCCCGCCATCATTTTGAGATTGACCAACGTGGCTTTGAAGGACTACCCCCATTTTGCTCCCAGGAACCACCGTCACCCGCTTATGGCCTCCAGATTTGGGTGCGCACAGTTCCTGGCTCGGCCTTGGGGCTAGCTAAGTCAGTATTGTCCAGTTCCTTTCCCACCAAGTCAACATCCCCCCACTCCCTCACATCAAGTCAGCCAAACCTTGCTCCACCACTGATTAAGTAAGTGAGGAATCTGTCACATAAACAGTCAGTATCCGGCTCTGTCACATAAACAGAGTCAGTATCCAGTAACTAGAAAACAAATAATGCAACATGAAGCAATATATCAACTACTGTATACATTACTAACAATTGTTAACTAACCCTGGAAAGGAGGAAAAAAATCATTTACAAGATACCACGTAAAAAAAACATCACAAGGGCGAGTCAGCATAGATTTGGATCAATGGATCACCATACCACACAAATCTACCAGGATTCTAATGTGATAACTAAATTGTTGGCTGAAGGTTATCCAGTAGATATAAATTGCATTTTCACAAAATATTTGATGAAGTTCCACTTGTTATGCAAGGCTCTCAAAAGTTAAAAGTGTATGAAATTAACAGCAAATTGGCTAGCTAGATTGGAAAACCAGTTATACAGCATATAAAGTATGTAATAGTAAAAAAATGAAAAAGACTGTCTTAGACTGACCATACTCCCATAAAGCTGGGCTTTTCGGAGTCCTCTACTATTTACACTCAAGAACAATTAAATCGGTACTATAGCAACATTGCAAAAAATAGTGACAAATGGTATGTTGGCCCTTATTACAAGATGATTTGAGTAGAAGAGTAAAGACGTCTTACTGCAATTATATTGGGCCCTGGTAAGACCATACCTGGAGTTTTGTGTACAGTTTTGGTCTCCTTACCCAAGGAAGGATATACTTGCCATAGAGGGAGTGCAACGAAGGTTCACCAGACTGATTCCTGGGATAGGGGGATTGTCCTATGAGGAGAGATTGAGTAGACTAGGCCTATATTCTCTGGAGTTTAGAAGAATGAGAGGTGATTGCATTGAAACATACAAAATTCTTACAGGGTAGATGCATGGAGGATGTTTCCCCTGGCTGGGGAGTCTAGAACCAGGGGTCACAGTCTCAGAATAAGGGGTCAGCCATTTAGAACTGAGATGAGGAGAAATGTCTTCACTCAGAAGGTGGTGAATCTTTGGAATTCTCGACCCCAGAGGGCTGTGGAGGCTCAGTTGTTGAGTATATTCAAGACAGAGATCGATAGATTTTTGGATATTAAGGGAATCAAGGGATATGGGGGTAGTGCAGGAAAGTGGAGTTGAGGTAGAAGATCAGCCATGACCTTATTGAATGGCCGAGCAGGCTCGAGGGGCCGAATGGCCTACTCCTGCTCCTATTTCTTATGTTCTCATATCAAGCGAAGTGCAGTGAAAACTGACGAATGGGGTAGACAACAGTGTTCCCTGTAATCAGGTAGATCTATTTTCACAGGCAAGCATAAAGCAATACACACTGATGCAGGAAACATGAAATATGCATATAATAGGTGAATGTAAATTGGCAAAGGTGAAGAATAAAAAATGTGGATACAATTTATAATAAATGAGTTATGATGATCTGGAATGCATTGCCTGAAAGGGTTTTGGAAGTAGATCAATAGTATCTTTCAAAAGGGAATTTGATAAATGAAGGGGAGAAAATTGCAGGGCTATGGCACAGGAACGATGGGCCAAATGGTCTCTTTCTGTGCTGTACGATTCTATGATTCACAGGTTGTATCCAGGCAAAGTACTGAAATGTCTCAAGGGCACTTGAGAAACCACAATAGCTTATTTAAACATTGCATTTCTCATTAGCATGGTCACAACTAGAATTGCATGCAACCCTGGGCACCACACCTTCAAAAAGGACACACTCTATTGGATTTTTCAATTAATTTAACAAGAATAATTCTTGGAGTCTAACAAAGATACTCAGAGAAGTGAACATAATTAAATAAAAGACACAGCATAGATACAATCCAAGTTGCTAAAAATTGACAACAGGAGTACAAGACGCAAGTACAAACTTAATTATCCTCAAGTGAGACTGGAAATACGGATTGTGTCACCATCACCAAGAGAAGTATCTAATTTGATCTCAATTAATCCCTTCAGAAGCCAGTGCAAAAATATATGAATAATGGGTTTAAAAGTTACAAAGATGTCAGATACTTTTACTGGATGTTATCATCGCTGTCTTGTTGGGACTATGAAAACTTACATCTGTGGAGTTCAACCCGAGGTGCATGTAAGCGGACATCCTTAGGTTTTTACTTGACGACATTCAGTGAAACCTCATCGTCACCTTCGTGGCTGTTATCCACCTCCCTCAAGAAATTAACTAAACTTAACCCAAGAAGTACAAACTGTCAGAAAGGATGATACTGAGGAGTCAAATGGACGTGTCTTTTTGGTGGCAGATACATGCAGAATCACATCATTCCAACAATAAGAACCAATGAAGTATTTTATGTTCTCCTTCATTATCCTCCACTTACCAAAGCTTTATACCCAGTAGTTAAGAAATGTAATGGGAGTTTCCAAATTTGTATTAAAGACTGACCTCCCAAATGGCAGATCATCTGGTGCAGTCAGAGCAAAACCAAGTGGGCAAAGACTACAAAAGGATAACCTTTATGAAGCAGACCAACTGTTAAAGTAGATCTCTAAACCTTTTACAGAGGTTGTTGTTTTTTTAAACTATCACCCACCAAAACACACAATTCCTGCTTAGCCTTAACTTAAATCCCACATTACCAATCCAGATCGCGCTTATTCCAAACAATTAACAGCTTCCAACCCAACAGTCCAATTCAGGATAGCTGTAGATATCACTTTAGCATGTCCTTGAGGTGCAGTAAAATACTCCTGAACAAAAACATTTTGAAATATTACTCACTTCTCTGCCAGATCATGGGTACAAATGCTGACTGGACATGACCCGCTGTGACAAGAATCAACAAAAAAATCCCACCCCTAACATTGTGATGTCATGATGCGGAGATGCCGGTGTTGGACTGGGGTGGACAAAAGTGAGAAGTCGCACAACACCAGGTTATAGTCCAACAGTTTTATTTGAAATCACAAGCTTTCGGAGCGGCTGCTCCTTCGTCAGGTGAAGTGCAGAAATACAAATAGGCACAGCAGATATAGACAGAGATCAATGCCTGTGCAGAGAACAATGCCAGACGACTACAGTTAATCTTTCTGACTGTCTCTCTGCCGAGGTGTGATAAAGGGCAATCACGGCAATCAACTCCAACCAGGAAGAATGTCTTCCTGGTTGGAGTTGATTGCCGTGATTGTCTCTCTGCCGAGGTGTGATAAAGGGCAGTCAGAAAGATTAACTGTAGTCGTCTGGCATTGTTCTCTGCACAGGCATTGATCTCTGTCTATATCTGCTGTGCCCATTTGTATTTCTGCACTTCACCTGACGAAAGAGCAGCCGCTCCGAAAGCTTGTGATTTCAAATAAAACTGTTGGACTATAACCTGGTGTTGTGCGACTTCTCACTGTTGTGATGTCAGTCAGAGGGGTGCTTTTAATGATGTCCAACATAAAACCAACCTTGAGCACAAGAAGGGAAATAAAAGTGTCAAAAATGACTACACCACAGTTAAGATTCCTAAAGTAGTTCACCCCCTCCAAAAATAGTTTTGCTATGAGGCACTGTTTCTCCAAGTTCACCTTCACACCCAATTCCACTCACACTGAGAGCTAGTTCTGTCAGAAAACAGTCAGGTATCAGGAAACTTCAGATTTCACAAGCTCCTCCAGTAAATTTACCAAAATACAATTCTTTCCACTTACCAGCTATATTTTTCCAGAATAGCAATTTTTTTCAATTTCAAGTGCTCTCTTACAAAGATGATATAAAAAGGTTATACAGAATGTGTCCTCCCTTTTTGTCAGTGTTCATATAAAGAAAATAACAGCCACACCAAGACCCACATTAGGTCTTAGAGCTGAAAAGGACCTCCCTGGATAGCATCTACCTCCAGCCAGCTGCAATTAAGTTGAGCAAATCCAGCCAGCAGAGGTTTAATTTGAGATTACTCTGAAAACACTGCAAACGTTTAAACAAAAAATATTGCCATTAGACCTCTAAGAGTTTTCAATTATTAACTTTCTGAATGTCTGCCAAGTATTTTGTATCAGCTGTTTACAATACCACATTGAAATCTCTCCTGCAGCTCCATAACAATCTAACAAAAGTCAAACAAGTGTAAAACCAATGACTCTATTCCTGCTCAGTTTATATACTTTGTAAATACGGTCTAGTAACGGAAACATCGTATACCTATTTTGCAAAACTATATTTCAATAAACCAGGAGTTGCAAACTATTTTGAACACCTCGTTGAATTATAGCTGTTTGCTTCAGTTATTCCTATTTAAGGCGCGTCATTGGCAGCTTGTAAATGTACTCTTCCGTGCTTGGTAGACAGCCACAGTGGTAGAATATTACCAACACCCAGACTTGCTCTACTTTGCAGAGTGCCATCACCCAACGGCAAGAACAAAACGTGTTACAGAATCCCTTCATTAAAGAAATGCCATTCGCATAAAAAGTTAATCAAGCTAATCCGACACGGCTCAGTGCAAACGCAAGCTCCGGAGAGGCGCACGGCCAGTTGACTGGCCAGAGTCCAGGGGGGGCCCTGGTAACCGCAGCAACCCCCGGCCAGGTGCCTGCTGTCGCCACGGGCACCTCTCCTCGCCCAAAGGGCAACGCGCACCGCCAAGATACTCGGCGCCAGCTCCACATTCACTCCGGATAGTCCGAGGCGAAGTGGGTTCAAGTTTTACCCGGAGCCTGATGCCCGCCTGGTCTTAAATTCACCAATCTTTCCCCCGGGACATGGGGGGTCCCAATCCTCCTCTTCCCACTCCACCACCACCACCACCACCTGCACGGCGGGAGGAGCGGGTTCCTCTCCTCCACCCAGCCCGGGGGTCCCGGCCGGGGAATCCCGCAGCGGGCGGCGCCCCCAACTTCAACACACCCACCGCCCCCACCTCTTTCCTCCTCCTCATTCACGGCTCGGAATCGGAGCAGGATGTGGAGCCGGTTCCGAGCCCGTCCCACACGGAGGTTGTGGCCGCCCGACCCGCGCTCTCTCTCACCTCAGCGATCGGTTCGTGTCTCTCGGCTCCCGGTCACTTCCCACCGGCTAGAATCCGGTTACGAATCCTCACCCACCCCGGGCCGGTCTCTCGCACCCAACCCTCCCGGTGCGGAGGAGCCGAGCCGAGCTGCACTCGCGGTGCCGGTACCGGTGCCGCTCTCACCTTCTCGAGCTCAGGGCTGGACTTTCAGTTACCACCACCGCCGCGAGCGAGCCAGCCGAGCAGCGCGCGCGCCAGTCAGCGAGCACGCGCCTCCCGCGCGCCACCTACCGTCCGCATCCCAGTCCCGCCAGCGGCTTCTCTTTTTTTTTAACTCATCAGCATTCCAGGCAACGTTAGCACTTTAGACATCAGCATTCCAGGCAACGTTGGTAATTTTATTGTCCATCCCTAGTGGCCCCTGGAGAAGGTGGTGGTGAGCAGCCGCCTTCTTCTTCTTCTTCAACCCCTGCAGTCAGTGTGGTGAAGGTACGCCCAGGGTGGTGCTGTTTTCATCGGGAAAACACAGCCTCAGTTTCCACATGTATGCTGACCGCACCCAGCTCTACCTCACCTCTCGACCCCTCCAAGGTCTCTAAATTGTCAGACTGCTTGTCCGACATACAGTTTTGGATGAGCAGAAATTTTCTCCAATTAAATATTGGGAAGACCGAAGCCATTGTTTTTGGTCCCCGCCACAAAATCCGTTCCCTAGCCACTGACTCCATCCCTCTCCCTAACATATTTGACCCTAAAATGAGCTTCCGACCACATATCCACAGCATAACAAAGACAACCTAATTCCACCTCCATAACGTTTCCATTCTCCGCCCTTGCCTCAGCTCATCTGCTGCTGAAACCCTCATCCATGCCTTTATTACCTCCAGACTTGACTATTCCAACGCACTCCTGGCTGGCCTCCCACATTCTACCCTACATAAATTTGAGAGACATCCAAAACTCGGCTGCCCGTGTCCTAGCTCGTACCAAGTCCCGTTTTCTCATCACCCCTGTGCTCGCTGACCTACATTGGCTCCCAGTTAAGCAGCGCCTCAATTTCAAAATTCTCATCCTTGTTTTCAAATCCCTCCATGGCCTCACCCCTCCCTATCTCTGTAATCTCCTTCAGCCCCACAACCCCCTGAGATACCTGCGCTCCTCTAATTCTGCCTACTTGAGCATCCCTGATTACAATCCCTCAACCATTCGTGGCCATGCCTTCTGTTGCCAAGGCCCTAAGCTCTGGAATTCCCTGCCTAAACCTCTCCGCCTCGCTACCTCTCTTTCCTCCTTTAAGACGCTCCTTAAAACCTACCTCTTTGACCAAGCTTTTGGTCATCTGCTCTAATTCCTCCTTATGTGGCTCGGTGCCAAATTTTGTTGTCTCCTATGCAGCACCTTGGGATGTTTTACAACGTTATGGGTGCTATATAAATACAAGTTGTTGTTGTTAGGTAGAGTGTCCCAGGATTTTGACCCAGTGACCACGAAGGCATGGCGATACAAAAGCAAAATACTGCGGATGCTGGAAATCTGAAATAAAAACAGAAAATGCTGGAAACACTCAGCAGGTCAGGCAGCATCTGTGGAGAGAGAAACAGAGTTAACGTTTCAGGTTGATGACCTTTTAGTCAGAACTGGAAAAAGTTAAGAGATGTAACAGATTTTAAGCAAATGCAGGGGCGGGGAAAGGGGGAAAGAACAAAAGGGAAGGTCTTTGATAGGGTGGCAGGCAGGAGTGATTAAATGACAAAAGGTCTGATAGTACAAAGCAAAAGGAATGGCGATATCTGTCCAAATCGGGATGGTGTGTGACTTAGAGGGGAATTTGAAGGTGATGGTTTTCTGATGCACCCACAGCCCTTGTCCTTCTGGGAGGTGGAGGTCGCGGGTTTGGGACGTGCTGCCGAAGAAGCCTTGGCAAGTTGCATGCTGTAGATGGTACACACTGCAGCCATAATACATCAGAGACACCCTCCACCAGTCACCCAGGTCAATCCTGCTGCCTGTCAAACCCCAAGTCCTTTTGGTTGCAGGAGCCTACCATCTACCACTTGTGGGGGACGTCCTTGACACGCCAGCCATATCAGAATAACTCACATTTCTGGAGCGCCCTAGGCACAGAGATACCTCTTTAAGCATTTCATAGGGAGTCAAAACTAGTGGGCAGCAAGTAGGAGAGAGGAAAGAAAGGAGATAGGAAAAGGGCAAAAGCAAGGTCGAAGGGAAAGATTTTGAAAGGGCTTAGGGTGGTGGCAAAGCGAAGGAGGTCTAGAGGGCAGGGCCACAGTAAAGAAAGAGCTTGCATTTATATAGCGCCTTTCACGACCTCAGGATGTCCCAAGTGCTTTACAGCCAATTAAGTACGTTTGAAGTATAGTCACTGTTGTAATGTCGGAAATAGTAGCTGGAGAAGCACTGCTGGTGGAACAGAGAGCATGTAGAACAAGGAGTTATCCAGTATGGGAGTACCTGAGGGTGTGCAGAGAGACGTAAGACAGGAAAATTGCTGAGGTAGAGTGAGACCACACCCTGGAGGTATTTGAAGTCGAGAATAAGCATCTTAAAGCTATTTCATTGGGATAGAGGGAGTCAGTGATGCTGAGCAAGGTTCAGAGGGGTAGAGTGCAGGACTTTTGTATGTTTGAGGACAGGAGTTGCAGCATTCTAGTTGCAGTTTGTGGCGTGTGGAGGTTCAGGGGCTGCCAAGGAGAACATTGGGGAAATTGAATCTTGATGGCTAAAAGATTGGATTCGAATTTCAGCAGGAAATGGGAAATGTAGAAGTAGTGGCGGGTGATGTTTCAGAGATGGAAGGAGGTGATTTTGGTAACGAATCGGATGTGGCAGAGGAAGCTGAACTAAGGATCAAGCAGTGTACCAAGATTCTGCATCTTTGGGCTGAACCCAAGGTGCCACGCAGGGAGTTGGTGAATTTGTGCCTGGAGGCACATAGTTATTTAGAGGAGCTGAAGAGGATGGCTTTGGTTTTGCTGATGTTTAGCTGGAAGAAGTTGTGTCTCATCCATGTCTTAATGTCAGACAGGCAATTGAAGAGTGGCCAAGTTTAAATCATTACTTTGTCTGCATAGTCTTGCAGCCTTGGGGGGGGGGGGCGGGGATGGAAGAGGTGGAGAGATAAAGTTGGGTGGCATCAGCATACATGTGGAACCTGAACCCATGTTTCTGGTGATAACACCATTGTAAAGCAATAATTTTTGAAGTGGAAAGGACCAAGAATGCAGCCCTGGAGTATACCAGAGGTGATCATATGGGCATGGAAGGAGAATTAATTCGAGGCAGTGTAATGACTACAAGGTAGGAGTTGAATATGCTAAAGCAGTGTCACAGAAGTGGATTGTGGTGGAGAGATGTTCATGAAGGATGGATTATAGGAACATTGCAACCGGAGTAGCCCAATCAGCTCCTCGAGCCTCCTCGTAGGACTGCTCCTGGGCCTGGCCAAAGTGGCCATCAACAGGTCCAGGCAGCGGGCAGTCGACGGGGTCGTTCGGCCCGACTGCCTGCCTCTCTTCCGCCAGGGTGGCCCTGGAGATGGAGCACGCGGTGTCTGCCGGCACGCTCGAGGCCTTCCGCGACCGGTGGTCACCGGAGTGACTGGAGTGCTTCATCAACCCCAGTAACCAAATTTTAATTTAATTTGTTAAGTTTCTTTTGTTGTATTTTTGTTAAGTTACAGTTTTAGTTGATCGCACCAAAACAGCATCAGCTCCTCGAGCCTGTTACATTAATTCTAAATTGGTTGGGATGTTTACATTTCAATCTTAAACCATCTTTTTTTCTTTATAATGTTTCCTGCTGAGATTTGTTACATTCCCTACATTACAACAGTGACTACACTTCAAAAGTTCTTTCTTTCTTGTCTGCAGTAAAGCAGAGCATTAAAAATGAGCAAAAAGCATCCTCTGACAGTTTATTTTTTTAAAAAGAGATAAAATAAATAGAAATCCATGTGGCTGGTAGACCTGGTCCCAAAGGATCTCTTTGCCTAACTTCATCACAATGCACCACTTGATTGAAATATCTGTGTTTTAAGCTATAAACAAGAAAGAGCCCTTCAACTACAGTTTTCACTGCAAAAATAATTTGTGACACAATAATGTGGAATACATTGAGGATATAAACCTTCTTTGTTCAGATCAATCTACACAACTGTTCTGCAAAGACAGATCAGTGTTGATGGAAGAGCAGCAGCATGAGAAATATAGATTTTGAGTCGAGTAGATGAGAATTTGTAAGAACTCTGCATTGCATGCAATTTTTTTTATTTAACAACTCGGAGAAGAATGTTCTGGATTGAGATCGATTGAGAAAACTAAAAATGGTACTTAAACACCAGGCAGGGCAGCCTCAGACTGCTTGATTCACTAAATTAACTTGTATTCACCAAAATTTCAAATGAAGGAACTCAACTAGTCAAGAATAGAGCTCTGGATGGGTCAGAATTCACAGAGGTAGAAATATACAATAATACACTTTAAAATGCCGAACCGAGGAAAGAGCCCAGTAGCCAGAAGCAGTGAGGAGACAAGGAAGAAATGAACAGCAGAAGAAATTTAAAAAAAAACCCAGGTGAGTACTCTCCACACAGTGAGAAAAATACCAACATTTATTTTCATTATTCATTCTTGGGATGTGGGCGTCATTGATTTATGTGGCTGGTCCAATTCAATTTCTGGTCAACCGTGACCCTGAGGAAATTGATGGTAAGGGAATTGTCAATGGTAATGTGATTGAATGTTATAGGGAGGTGGTTCTGCCCTCTCTTATTGGAGATGCCAATTGCCTGGTATGTGTGTGGTGCAAATGTTATTTGCCACTTGTCAGCCCAAGCCTATAAGAAGAAATGTAGGAACAAGAGTGCACAGCACAATAAATAATTGCACTGGAAAGACTTCAAGAAAAAACACTCAAAAGAGAAGACTTGTGGCAAACAGAGAAAAAAACATAATTTTGTTAAAATAGGACCAACATTGAAAAATCGCAGAAAAAGTCGACAAGAAGATTCTAAAAATTATATTTAATCAATAGAAAGAAAGAACTTGCATTTACATAGCGCCTTTTATGGCCTCAGCATGTCCCAAAGCACTTTACAGCTAATGGAGTACTTTTGAAGTGCAGTCACTGTTTTATTGTAGGAAAAGTAGCAGCCAATTTGCTCACATAAAGGTCCCACAAACAGCAATGAGATAATGACCAGATCATTTGTTTTCAAGATGTTGGTTGAGGGATAAATATTGGCCAGAACACCCTACTTTTCTTTGAATCGTGTCATGGGATCTATTACGTCCACCTGAGAGGGCTCTCGCCTGATTCAGTAGGTCGTGGGTTCAAGCCCACTCCAGCGACTTGAGCACAAAATCTAGGCTGACACACCAGTGCTGCAATTTGGAGGTACCGTCTTCCGGGTGAGACATTAAACCAAGGCCCCATCTGCCCTCTCAGGTGGACGTGACAGATCCCATGCCACTATTTCGAAAAAGAGGAGGGAAGTTCTCCCCGGTGTCCTGGCCAATATTTATCCCTTAACATCACTAAAACTGCAAGTCCTTTTTTTTTAAGAACTATTGTTTAAAGAACTATTCTCTTTCACACATCTTCCTAATAAAGAAGAACTGTACTCTCAAAGGTAGAAAACAGGATTGTCTTTGTATTTTTTATAATGCTGCCCAGTTGTGTTGTCGTGAAATGACAACAAAATCATTTTTATCTATGGGAAGTGGGCAATGCTGCATTTTTATTGCCCATCTCTAGTTGTTCTGAAGCAGTTAATAGTATAACTGAATAGCTTGCTCGATCACTTAAGGGGGTATTAAGAGTTAATGCTGTAGTGTTGATTAAAGTCACCTCCTAGCCCACAATTTCTTCGACTTATTGAATTCAATTTTATAATTTGCCATGGTAGGATTTAAACTCATGAATTCTGAGTTATTAGTCCCACAATCACTGTACTACTATACCTATTGTAGTATGTGCTGTTTAGTTAGCAGTAACATGTCCCCAAAATGTACAAGAACAGTAATTTCTAACTTGAAGCAACTTTGCATGTTGTGACCAGAAGGTTTAAAACTGTTAGAATGGTGTGTACTGTATAGCGATAGCAGAAGGTTATTCAAATTAACATAGTAGAATTATATTTCATCTGATAGTGACAAACCTAATCAGTTCCCATTACAAAGGCCACAGTATTTGATGTATTATGTATAAATAATGCGACACCCTCCGACATCATTCCAAAGTTAATTCACTTCAGCCTAAAACAATTTGCTTGTACCCATCACCTTAATCTGAGATATGGCTGGAATGTGACCCAAAATGGCATGGGTGAATAGATCTATTAGCCTCTCGGTATTGCATTTCAGGTTGGATTATCACAGTTGAATTTATGGCTGGCTGCTGAATTCTGCTCAAAATAACCTGTGATAAAAAGGGTGCAAAAAAATTCCTGAACAACAGCTGAGAAAATTAAATTGTATTGTAGCTTATGCAACCATAGGAATCACATTTTATTTACAATGTAAATGCTTTACAAACTGTCATATTTATTGTAATACTGAGGACATTGCAGTGCTGTGAATTATGTGAAAACTCTTTTGTCTTCATATCAACAGATATGTTTCACTGTTTATAGAATTGAATTATTTGAAGTGTCATCCTTTCAAGGATGGGATGTGATGAAAATACAAATTTCAACCATGTTTTAAGCTTTCCAAGTAAAGTGTCACTTACCACAGAGTGTGAATCCTGACAACAGACAGTAAGAATTTTTACAGGAAAGCAATCACAGATGAGCACAGTAACTTAGGAAGATAGGAACGGGAGTCAGCCATTCAGCCCCTCGAGCCTGTTCCACCATTCAATTAGATCATGGCTGATCTGCATCTTAACTCCATTTACCCGTCTTGGTTCCGTATCCCTTAATACCCTTGCCTAACTAAAATCTCTCATCTCAGTTTTGTAATTTTCAATTGACCTAGCCTCAATAGATTTTTGGAGAAGAAAGTTGCAGATTTCCACTACCCTTTGTGTGAAGTCAGGCTTCCTGACTTCACCCTTGAACAGCTTAGCTCTAATTTTAAGGTTATGCCCCCTTGTTCTCGACTTCCCCACCACAGGAAATAGTTTCTCTCTATCAACCATATCAAATCCTTTAATCATCTTAAACACCTCAATTAGATCTCCCTTAATTTTCTATACTCAAGGGAATACAAACCTAATCAATGTTTATCTATAGGGTGCTTTTAAGCAGAGTTATGCAAACATAGTAAAAATACCTGAAGAGGTTTCGAAGGATATTTTTGGTGATGGAAAAATTGAATGTAACAACAATAAAAACAACAACAACAATAAGGATTGTGTTGAAAGTGAAACAAGTTATGCACAGAAGGAAGGCAGTGTGGGACATTCATTAGGACAGAACTCTGTGGGGTAAAATTGTAAAAGGAGACTTCACAATGCCACAGAACACATATCATATGGTGTAAAACCCTACAGTC
Source organism: Squalus acanthias (assembly GCA_030390025.1). NCBI lineage: Eukaryota > Metazoa > Chordata > Chondrichthyes > Squaliformes > Squalidae > Squalus > Squalus acanthias. The sequence continues at coordinate 86,591,479 of CM059434.1, read as the reverse complement.
TCCTCTTTTAAAATGTCACCTCACAGAGGTAAAATTGATCGCAACACAGAGACTGAAAGATGATCAGGAGGCAGAAAACAACTTATAATTGACCAGGATGCTTAGATCTGCCTTGTTTTATTTCATAAATGACTATTTAAATATTTATTTATTGGAATTGATAGATTGGGAGTATTGTGACATGTTTAAAATGTTTCCTTTAGTTTCTGGAAGAGCTGTCTATTTCCTGTTTCACACCTAACTAATGTGTCAATGTCATTTCAGAGTCTGACACTGATGAGATGAGTTACTTAACAAGTATTACAATGACTGCCGTTACTGATGTGGGCAAACCCACTGGATGGAAGATTGTCACTCTCTGTATTAGTAGGCGCGGGCAAATAAAGATAAAATTAAAAATGGAAACAAGAAGATCAAAATGGCTGCACAGAAACAAAGCTTTTACGCTGCTAAGCCAATGGAATTTGGATGGTGGGTGCACAGCAAAAGGTAGGTGAATGAACCTCCAAGTTTTCTTTGACATTTTTTTTAAAAAGGTTGTTGTACCGAGGACAAGTGTTTGTTGGAATGGTGTGTACTGTAAGTGGTATTCATTTGCTTTGCAATCAAACTGTATTTACAGAGGGGAAATTGCCTTTGAAGTGATATTTTTTTGAACTGATATTTTGCATACCAGTTAGGGATGTGCATCCTCTCCAACATGTGGAAAAGAAGATAGCCGTAAACAAATCCAGAATAGCAGGAAGCTTTGATTTGCCTACGTCCCTGAGTTCCTGATTTCAGCTGTGGGGAATGCCGAGCAGAGGCCATGTATGTCAGTAAAGGGGGGGAGAAAATAAACAGAGGGAGAGCCGTTGCAGGATCACTCTTGTAGTCCTCGTACAAGCCTCTTCAATGAAGCACTGACAGAAGCTAAGAGGCAGGTTCTCTGTCAACCCCCTTTGCTGCTGCTGGTCAGTAACTTAGTGAGAGAAAATTGGGGAGAACAATAGAGGGAGTTTTCCCTTCAATTTAAAATATACACAGAAAATATTGGCCCAGTCTATTGTGCTTCAACTTGGAGTACAAGTTACCTTAATATAATGTGCAACAAAAGGAAGTGATATCTGAACATCTTAAAATTACAATAGACAGGGCTGAACCCAGGTAGGTTCCCTTCCCAGAAACAGGGAACACTCAGAAGTAAGGGAAGGGTTCCAGATTCGGACAGGCCTTTTGCAAAGAAAGTCCCTGTGTTCGTTAGTTCAAAGTTTTCTTTGTGCATTTCTTGTGTGCTGTCATAATCTGAAATCCACACAAAATGTAAAAAAAAATGCAGTCGGATTGCTCTTCTGCTAAATAATAGAGAAGTTTGGTCCAGAGGGATTTAACTTCAGTTAGGAACCAACGACATAGTTAGAACGAGGAGTGAGGTTCTGCTGAGGGAGTTTGAGAAGCTAGGATCCAAATTAAAAAGCAGAACCTCAAAGGTAATAATCGCTGGATTGTTACCTGAGCCACGCGCAAATTGGCAAAGGGACAAACAGATTACAGGTTTAAATGCGTGGCTCAAAGAGTGGTGTGGGAGGAAGGGGTTTCAGTTCATGGGGCACTGGCACCAGTACTTGGGAAAGAGGGAGCTGTTCCGTTGGGACGGGCTGCACTTAAACCGGGCTGGGACCAGAGTCCTGGTGAACCGAATAACTAGGGCAGTAGAGAGGGCTTTAAACTGATGAAGGGTGGGTGGGAGGATTCAGCAAAGAGTCAATTTAAAAGCAGCGAGAGGAATGTCAAGGCTCTAGAGCAGAGTAGAGGTTGGGTTAAAATAAGCAGAGTGGGTCAGGAAGGGACAGAGAAAGTAACAAAGGTAATAAGGCATTTGTGACTAAGGTGACATCAGGGAAAAATAGAAATAAGTCAAAGCTAAAGACACTATATCTGAATGCGCGAAGCATTCACAACAAAATAGATAAATTAATAGCGCAGATAGAAATTAATAGGTTTGATCTGATAGCCATAACGGAGACGTGGTTGCAAAGTAGCCAAGGTTGGGAACTAAATATTCCAGGAAACTTAACTTTTAGAAGAGATAGGCAAAATGGAAAAGGAGGAGGGGTAGCCCTGCTAATAAAGGATGGGATAAAGACAGTAGAGAGAAAGGATCTTAACTCCGAAAATCAAGAAGTAGAATCAGTTTGGGTGGAGCTAAGAAACAGCAAGGGCCAGAAAGCATTGGTGGGAGTTGTTTATAAGCCCCCAACAGTAGTTGTAACGTAGGGCAGAGTATAAATCAGGAACTTAGAGGTGCATGTAACAAGGGTAATGCAGTGATCATGGGGGACTTTAATCTACATATAGACTGGGCAAACCAAATTTGCAGTAATAGTGTGGAGGACGAATTCATGGAATGTATTCAAGATAGTTTTCTAGATCAATACATTGAGGAACCAACTAGGAAACAGGCTATTTTAGATCTAGTATTGTGCAATGAGAAAGGGTTAATTAATAACCTTGTCGTAAAGGGGCCTTTAGGGAACAGTGACCATAATATGATAGAATTTTATATTCAGCTTGAAAGTGATTCAGTTAAATCTGAAACTAGGGTCTTAAATCTAAACAAAGCAAACTACGTAGGTATGAGGGGCGAGTTGGCTAAGGTGGATTGGGAAACTACATTAAAAGGTATGATGGTAGACAAACAATGGCAAGCATTTAAAGAATTAGTACATAATTTATAACAAATATACATTCTTTTAAGGCACAAAAAAACCCCCACAGGAAAAGTGGTCCAACCGTGGCTAACAACAGAAGTTAAAGATAGTATTAGATCAAAGGAAGAGGCTTATAATGTTGCCAAAAAGAGTTGTAAGTCTGAGGATTGGGGGCATTTTAGAATTCAGCAAAGGAGGACCAAGAAATTGATAAAGAAAGGGAAAATAGAATATGAAAGTAAACTAGCTGGAGACATAAAAACAGACTGTAAAAGCTTCTATAGGTATGTAAAAAGGAAAAGATTAGCGAAAGAAAATGTGGATCCCTTAAAGGCTGAGACAGGAGAAGTTATAATGGGGAATAAGGAAATGGCAGAGAAATTAAACAAATACTTTGTGTCTGTCTTCACGGAAGAAGACGCAAAACACTTCCCGGAAATAGTGGAGAACCAAGGCTCTAGCGAGAATGAGGAACTGAAAGAAATTAGTATTAGTAAAAAAATAGTACTGGAGAAATTAATGGGACTGAGAGCCGATAAATCCCCTGAACCTGATGGCCTACATCCTAGGGTTTTGAAAGAGGTGGCTATAGAGATAGTGGATGTATTGGTTGTCATCTTCCAAAATTCCATAGATTCTGGAAAGGTTCCCGCGGATTGGAAGATAGCAAATGTAACCCCACTATATAAGAAAGGAGGGAGAGAGAAAATGGGGAACTACAGACCATTTAGCCTGACATCAGTAGTAGGGAAAATGCTGGAATCTATTATTAAGGACATGGTAACAGGGCACTTAGAAAATAATAATAGGATTGGGCAGAGGCAACACAGATTTATGAAAGGGAAATCGTGTTTGACAAATCTGTTAGAGTGTTTTGAGGTTGTAACGAGCAGAATAGATAAGAGGAACCAGTGGATGTGGTGTATTTGGATTTTCAGAAGGCATTCGATAAGGTGCCACACAAGAGGTTATTAAACAAAATTAGGGCTCATGGGATTGGGGGTAATATACTAGCATGGATTGAGGATTGGTTAACGGACAGAAAACAGAGAGTAGGAATAAATGGGTCATTTTCGGGTTGGCAGGCTATAACTAGTGGGGTATCACAAGGATCAGTGCTTGGGCCTCAGCTATTCACAATCTATATAAATAATTTGGATGAGGGGACCAAATGTAATATATCCAAGTTTGCTGATGACACAAAGCTGGGTGGGAATGTATGTTGAGGAGGATGCAAGCAGGTTTCAAGGGGATATAGACAGGCTAAGTGAGTGGGCAAGAACATGGCAAATGGAATATGATGTGGAGAAATGTGAAGTTATCCACTTTGGTAGGAAAAATAGAAAAGCAGAGTATTTTTAAATGGTGAGAGATTGGGAAATGTTGGTGTTCAGAGGGACCTGGGTGTCCTTGTACATGAATCACTGAAAGTTAACATGCAGGTACAGCAAGCAATTAGGAAAGCAAATGGTATGTTGACCTTTATTACAAGATGATTTGAGTATAAGAGTAAAGACGTCTTACTGCAATTATATAGGGCCCTGATGAGACCACACCTGGAGTATTGTGCACAGTTTTGGTCTCCTTACCTAAAGAATGATATACTTGCCATAGACTGGTTCCTGGGATGGGAGGATTGTCCTCTGAGGACAGATTGAGTAGACTGGGCCCATATTCTCTGGAGTTTTGAAGAATGAGAGGTGATCTCATTGAAACATACAAAATTCTTCCAGGATAGATGCAGGAAGGATGTTTCCACTGGCTGGGGAGTCTAGAACCAGGGGTCACAGTCTCAGAATAAGGGGTCGGACATTTAGGACTGAGATGAGGAGAAATGTCTTCACTCAGAGGGTGGTGAATCTTTGGAATTCTCTACCCCAGAGGCCTGTGGAGGCTCAGTCGTTGAGTATATTCAAGACAGAGATCGCTAGATTTTTGGCTATTAAGGGAATCAAGGGATATGGTGATAGTGCAGGAATTGGAGTTGAGGTAGAAGATCAGCCATGATCTTATTGAATGGCGGAGCAGGCTCGAAGGGCCAATTGGCCAACTCCTGCTCCTATTTCTTGTGCTCTTATGTTCAGTTCTGGTTGTTTCCCTTGTTGAGCTGATTAGAAATTCCATTAAGGATTGGAAGTGAATGGCATCAAAGGGTCAGTTTATTTCATTACCTGTGGACCCTAATGATTAGCAAGGTGCAGACTTCTTGTAGAAGAACAAGCAATGGTACTCCATTGAGGTGCACTATCCAGGTGGAGTGAGGGTAATGGCTGTCCAGAAGTGACTGTAGGTTTGTTATTACAGAGCTAATCATAAATAACTCACGCGGTGTTGAATTGCACTACACATCAGCCATGCCCTGGGGCGAGGAACAACCAAAATGATTTGTCTGACCATTACACTACTGCCTATGGATGGAAAAGATCCAGTGTGATTGCTATTAAGAGGAAGGAGGTAGCTAACCCACAACATTTAAAGGCCAATAACATTCTGAGAGAATTGCTTGAGCTCCTCTGAAGCATAGGTTATTCAGGTTGCATTACATAGCAGTACATAGAATTTACAGCACAGAAACAGGCCATTCAACCCAACTGGTCTATGCCAGCATTTAAGCTCAATACGAGCCTCCTCCCACCCCTCTTCATCTAACCCTATCAGCATATCCTTCTATTCCTTTCTCCCTCATGTGTTTATCGAGCTTCCCCTTAAATGCATCCATGCTATTCGCCTCAACCACTCCTTGTGGTAGGAGTTCCAAATTCTAACCACTCTTTGGGTAAAGAAGTTTCTCCTGAATTCCCTATTAGATTTATTAGTGACTATCTTATATTTATGGCCCCAATTTTGGTCTCCCCCACAAGTGGAAACATCTTCTCTATGCCTAGCCTATCAAACCCTTCATAATTTTAAAGACTTATATGAGGTTACTCCTCAGCCTTCTCTTTTCTCGAGAAAAGAGCCCTAGCCGGTTCAGCCTTTCTTGATAAGTATAACCTCTCAGTTCTCAGTATCATCCTTGTACACGGTTGACCACACCAGCCTCCTCCAACGCCTTTCCACCGTCATCCAGCTGGGTGGGACGGCACTCACCTGGTTCCATTCTTATCGAGCTAATCGTAGTCAGAGAATCACCTGCAATGGCTTCTCTTCACGCTTTTACTCCGTTACCTCTGGTGTCCCCCAAGGATCTATCCTTGGACCCCTCCTATTTCTCATCTACATGCTGCCCCCTGCTACATCATCCAAAAACACAGCGTCAATTTCCACATGTACGCTGATGACACCCAGCTCTACCTCACCACCACCTCTCTTGACCCCACCACTGTCTCTGAATTGTCAGGCTGCTTGTCCGACATCCAGTACTGGATAAGCAGAAATTTCCGCCAACTAAATATTGGGAAGACCAAAGCCATTGTCTTCGGTCCCCGCCACAAACTCTGTTCCCTAGCCACCGACTCCGTCCCTCACCCTGGCAACTGTCTGAGTCTGAACCAGACTGTTGGCAACCTTGGTGTCATATTTGACCCGGAGATGAGCTTCCGACCACATATCCGCGCCATCACTAAGACCACCTGTTTCCACCTCCGTAACATCACCCAACTCCGCCCCTGCTTCAGCTCATCTGCTGCTGAAACCCTCATCCATGTCTCTAGACTTGACTATTCCAATGCATTCCTGGTCGGCCTCCATCTTTCACCCTCTATAAACTTGAGGTCATCCAAAACTCTGCTGCCCGTGTCCTAACTCCCAAGTCCCGTTTTCCCATCACCCCTGTGCTCGCTGACTTACATTGTTCTCAGTTAAGCAACACCTCGATTTTAAAATTCTCATCCTTGTTTTCAAATCCCTTCATGGCCTCGCCCCTCCCTATCTCTGGAATCTCCTCCAGCCCCCACAACCCTTCGGGATATCTGTGCTCCTCTAATTCTGGCCTCTTGAGCTTCCCCGATTTTAATCGCTCCACCATTGGTGGCCGTGCCTTCAGCTGCCTAGGCCATAAGCTCTGGAATTCCCTCCTTAAACCTCTCTCTGTCTCCACCTCTCTTTCCTCCTTTAAGGCGCTCCTTAAAACCTACCTCTTTGACCAAGCTTTTGGTCACCTGCCCTAATATCTCCTAATGTGGCCCGGTGTCACATTTTGTTTTATAATCGCTCCTGTGAAGCACCTTGGGATGTTTTACTACGTTAAAGGCGCAATATAAATACAAGTTGTTGTTGCTGTTGTAAATAATTTTTGCACCATCTCCAGTGCCTTCTATTTCCTTTTTATAATATGGAGCCCAGCACTGTGCACAGTCCTGTGTGTGGTCTAACCAAGGTTCAATACAAGTTTAACATCATTTTTTCTACTTTTCAATTCTAACCCTCTAGAAATCAGCCTCAGTGCTTCTTTTGCTTTTTTTTAAATGATCTTATTAACCTCTGTCGCTACTTTTAGTGATTTGTGTATCTGTTCCCCCAGATCCCTTCGCTCCTTTCCCCCATTTAGACTCTTAGGCCTAATAATTCGGTTGATTTGCGCCTCCCATTAGCGCCCTAAGAGGGCACTAACGGGGCGCAAAGCAACTCGTGCCCGGGCGCGGCGCTGCCAACGCCTCCCGCGAAATTCAGCGGGAGGTTAGTGGCGGCGGTAACCGTTAGCGCCCGCGGAGCTGCGCCGCCAGTGATGACATCATCGCCGTGCACAGCGCCCCGGCCGCGATCTTCAGTAGCGCCCCCTGACTTACCGCCGGACGCTATGTCCGACAGGGTCAGGGGGGGCCTACCTGCGACCGGGGCGGCACAAATTAAAGGGGAAGTACCGGGCGGCCATTTTTGTTGCTGGCCGCCTGCCAGCACCTGCCCCCTCTGCCGTCCCCGGCCTCCTCTGCAGCCCCCTCTGCGGAATGCCAGCTGCGCTCCGTGAGCCCAGCACTTCTCTTGAGTGCTGGGCGCGCTGCGCTAGGCCCCCCCCCTTTAAGAAGGGGAGGAAGGCCTGCAGTACCGCCGCGCGACGTGGCGCAGAGCGTGGCGCTGTGTCACGTAGCGCCGCAATATTCACTCGCAGCACCCCAAGAGGGAGGCGGGGCGCTTCCAGTCGCACCCCGCTTCCCTCTTGGGGCGCTACCGGTGACTTTCGGCCACGGGGGCGCTAATTTTTTCGGGGCGCTAAAGGGGGCGCGACTCAATTTTTCCCCCTTATTTTCCAAGCAGTATGTGGCCTCCTTATTTTTCCTGCCAAAATGTAACATTGCGTTGAGGTTCCTTAACAAAACCTGATCAAAGCTGAAGAATGTTTTGCACTGTGGCTGGCTGGTGGATAATAATTTCCCCTCCATGTTATGTGTGTAGTAAAGGCACGGATATGTTCTTCACAAAGGGGATCATGATTTTTTTTACATGTACTGCACAGAGTAAATCTTCCCCTTTGAAGTCCAAATTCACTAAATGAAAAACTGGGAGCCAACAAGACTAATCAAAAAGGCTAATGGAATGTTGACCTTTATCTCAAGGAGGCTGGAATTCAAAAGTGAGGAACTTATGCTTCAGTTGTGCAGAGCCTTGGTCAGACCTCATCTGGAGAACTGCATTCAGTTTTGGGCGCCGAACCTCAGGAAAGGGACACAGCGCAGATTCACCAGAATGATACCAGGGCTTAAAGGGTTAAGTTATGAGGGAGGGTTGCATAAACCTAGCATGTATTCCCTTGAGTTAGAAGGTTGAGGGTTGATCTAATCAAGGTGTTTAAAATGATAAAAAGATTTGATAGGGTAGATAAGGAGAAACTATTTCCTCTGGTGCGGAATCCAGAACAAGGGGGTATAATCTTAAAATCACAGCTAGGCCGCTTAGGAGTGAAATCAGGAAGCACTTTTTCACACAATTTTTAATGGAAATCTGGAACTTGCTCCCCAAAAGACGTTGGATGCTGGGTCAATTGGAATTTTCAAGACTGAGATCGATAGATTTTTGTTGGTAAGTAAGGTATCAAGGGTTATGGAGCAAAGGTCGGTAAATGTAGTTGAAGTACAGATCAGTCATGATCTAATAGAATGGCAGAACAGACTCAAAGGGCTGAATGGCCTAGTCCTATTGCTATGTTCCTATATAAGATAAGAAACATGCAGTAAGAAATGATAGATTCCCCTTTATATTTGGCCTTCATGCAGAATAGCGCCCCAGCTTTAAACTTTTATTTGCATAATAGCCATTTACTATTGCACAGTAAAAGGCAATGGGCCAAAACTTCGGCACTTGCCGGGTGAGTATGCACTGTGTACTCACCCGCAAGGCCTCCTGAAGTGCCGGTTTCCTGCATGCACTGCGCATGCGCGGGAAACCGGCACTTCTGGTATGGCGAAGGGGGCGGTTCCTAGGTGAACCGCGTGCGCACTACAGGCTGTGCGCACACAGCGCACTTAGGTTTTTTTTCAGGTTTCAACGCGAGGGTAAGTATGGAAGAATTTACACATGAAAAAAGGAGGCGTAAGACCCCCTTTTAACAAGGTAAGTAGTTAATTAAGTATAATTTTAAATTTTTTTCAACAGGTTTATCTTTTTTAGAGACTTTAAAGAAAGGTAAGTTTATTTTTATAACTTTTAAAAAGAATTTAAATTTTTTCAAAAATTTAAATTTTTGTTTAAAGTGGTTAATTTATTTAACTATAGTTATTTTATTAATGTGATGGTTTTTTAAAAAAATTATTTGAGGTTTAGCTGTTCTTTTGGGGGCAATTTGTATTCATAGATTTGACAGGTCTCCTGTCAAATCTATGAATGAAAGATAGTCTGCTGCCATTGGCTCTCCATGGCCCACGTGATCCCAGAGGTCGCATCGCACTAACTGCACCTCTGGGACACGCACACACTACGCGCCGGCACCAGGGAGAGGCCCAGGACCCGAAGTTCCTGTGGGCCTGAAACACAACGGCCGGTGCGGAGTGCGATATCGCGCAAGATCCTTACCCCCACGGCAAGCATCCGAGTCAAATTTCTGGGCCATTGAGTTTCATATCAAAAGACTTTGGCTTTGCAGCCTATTTTCGAAATTTCATCCAAAACGTCAATGTAGCAACATTTAAAAAAATCCTTTTTTAAATTTTATACAAGAATGGTTTCATACAGCATACATTTTATGGGGCATTCTCTCTCAAACTCTTCATTCCTCAGACTCTGACCCCTTATGCATTCTCTTCTCCCTTCTCCCTACCCTTCAGGTGGTGCCCTACTGCCACCTAACTCCCATTTTCTGGAATTCATTTCCACCTCTCCACTTCCCTCTCCTCCTTTAATGCCCTCCTTAAAACCTACCTCTTTGACCAAGCTTTTGGTTACCCGACTTATATCTTCTCCCTTGGCTCAACACCCATTTTTAGATTACACCTTTGTGAAGTGCTTTGGGACATTTTTCTTTGTTAAAGGTGCTATATAAATGCATGTTATTGTTCTTTCACAATACATACAGGTAAATGAAGTGAGGATCATGCATACTTATACAGTTCTATATTTTAAAGCAAGGGCTACTCAGCGACAGGTTGGAGGTCGTCCCTTCTCAGGGGTGCTGCACGCTTGCAGGGAGGGAGTGTAAGGCGTTACACTAGGCTACAGCAGCAACCAATTCTTGTCGGCATTGTACAGGGTTCTCGGGACTGTCCCCTTAATAGCTAGTGCTGAGGCTGGTCTCATTGTGGGAGCTTTGGCTAGGTGGAAGGCTTCCCCACATGAACTGGCCCCATATCTTCTGGAGTTTCTCCAGCTTCTTATCCCACCCATACATTACTCACTCTAACTGGCAGATATTTTAATAGAGAGGGAATTTTTTGCAACATTGGGCTGGATTTTGCCAATGGGGAGCTTTTGGAGGCAGGACTCCCACCTGTCGGGTTTTAGTCCCGCCTCCATCAACTTCTGGCCAACCCACGCTATTTTCCCTTGATTAACTTTGTTAAGCCTGCCCAGCGGGCTTAGCAGGCCAATTAAGGGGAAGCCGGTTACAGAGAACATCAGCGTATGACGTTTCATCTGTCAAAAATTTTGACAGATGAATTGTCATCATTTGACAGCTCTGTGAAGCTGTCAAACACTGACATTCTATGTTGTTTGATGAGTCCTTGTATTCAAGACTCATCAAACCCCTTTTGTGAACAGGAATTAGATGGCTGTTGCATCGGAGAATGCAGCAGCCATCTGTCATCTCTGCCGGTGAGATGCGAGACTCTCCGCATCCCCAACTGTTGAAGCCTGCAGGAAGAAACAAAGGTAAGTAAACTTTTTCTATCACTTTCCACTCACCTCACATATTTACCTCTCCAAACTTGCACCCATCACTTACCTCCACAGCGCACTTTTGTACCCTCCGACCCCCGCAGACCCACTGCTCGCCTCGGTGACCCTGGCGGGGTTTCCCGACGTCGGGAAGCCCGCGCCTCTAGTGGCAAAATGAGGATAATCCTTTTAACTGCCTGTTAACTACCTGTTAACAGGCAGTTAAGTGGCACTAATCCCCTTCCCGCCTCCAGGAGACGGGACCCGGCACGGGTCGGCGTCCTGCCTCCTGGGAAGATGGCACGGAGGCAGGTTGGGGGTGGGATGGGCACCCGCCCCCAGATTCTGCCATTTTCCCGGCAGACCCGCCTCCCCAGGGCTGGCAAAATCCAACCCATTGTGTTTCCATGATATTTTAGAAAGCTAGCAGCTCTACAATACATCACTTGTTCAAGAACAAGAGATGGTTTTCAAGAAAGCTTCGAAACTTGGGGCTTTTTTCACTGGAACAGAGACGGCTAAGTGAGGAATATCGTAGAGATTTTCAAATACAATTAAAGGTTTTGAGAGGATAAATAGGAAAAGATTGTTTACACTGGTTGGTGAAATGGTAATAAGTATAATTAACAGCTGGAGTATTGTGTACAATTCTGGGCACCACACTTTAGGAATGTCAAGGCCTTGGAAAGGGTACAGAGGACGTTTACCAGGATGATACCAGGGATGAGGGACTTCAGTTATGTGGAGAGAATGAAGAAGCTTAAAACAGAGAAGGTGAAGGGGAGACCTAATAGAGGTATTCAAAGTTATGAGGGGTTTTGATAGAGCAAGTCGGGAGAAACTGTTTCCTCTGGTAAGTAGGTCAGTAAACAGAGGTCACAGATTTAAAATAATTGGCAAAAGAACTAGAGGGGAAATGAGGAGAATTTTTTTTCACACAGTTGGTTGCTAAGATATGGAACACGCTACCTGAAAGGGTGGTGGAAGCAGATTCCATAGGAACTTTCAAAAGGCAATTCGACATCAACTTGAAGAGGACTAATTTGCAAGGTTATGAGGAAAATGCTGGGGTGTGGGACTAAATTGGATAGCTCTTTCAAAGAGCCGGCATAAGCACGATGGGCTGAATGGCCTCCTTCTGTGCTGTAAGATTCTATGATAGACTAAGGATTATCGTTGGAAGAATGAAGTGGAATGTTGGAAAAAAAATTGACACAGAGGCTTATTAGTAGATAAATATGGCTACATTACACTCAGTCCCTTCATCCAAGTCATTGGCCCAAAAATTAGTGTCTCTACGCGAGAGTACGCACTGTGTACTCTCGCGTATTCTGTCTCCAATTGCCGGTTTTCTGCATGCACTGCGCATGCGCTGAAAACCGGCACTTGGTGATTTCAAAAGGGGGCGGTTCCTAAGTGAACCGTGTGCGCGCTACAGGCTGCGCGCACGCAGTGCACTTAGTGCTTTGAACGCGCAGGTAAGCATGGAAGATTTTGCACATGAAGAAAGGAGGCGTAAGACCCTCTTTTAACAAGGTAAGTAGTTAATTAAGTATTATTTTGAATTTTTTTCAACAGGTATATCTTTTTTAGAGACTTTAAAGAAAGGTAAGTTTATTTTTATAACTTTTTAAAAGATTTAAAAAAATTTCAAAAATTTAATTTTTTGTTTAAAGTGGTTAATTTATTTAACTATACTTATTTTATTAATGTGATGGGTTTTTTTTTAATTTAATTGAGGTTTAGCTGTTCTTTTGAGGGGGTATAGATTCATAGCTTTCACAGCACTTGCTGTGAAAACTATGAATGAAAGATGGTGTGCTGCCATTGGCTCTAACTGAATCACGTGATCCCACAGCTCGCACGAATTAACTGCGCCTGTGGGATACGGAAGCACTGCACAGCTGCTGTCTAGAAAATCAAGTTCGTGCAAGCTCGGAATGAAAAGGCAGGCGCGCAGTGAGATATCGCGGGGAAGCCTTACCCCCGCACGAAGGCTCCGTCTTTAATTTCTGGGCCATTAATATAAATAGTTGAGGCCCCAGCACTGATCCCTGCGGCACCCCACTAGTTACAGTTTGCCAACCTGAAAATGACCCATTTATCCTGACTCTCTGTTTTCTGTTAGTTAGCCAATCCTCTATCCATGCTAATATATTACCCCCAACCCCGTGAGCTCTTATCTTGTGTAGTAACCTTTTATGTGGCACCTTATCAAATGTCTTCTGGAAATCCAAATACACGACATCTACTGGTTCCCCTTTATCCACCCTGCTCGTGACATCCTCAAAGAACTCCAGCAAATTTGTCGAACATGATTTCCCTTTCATAAAACCATGCTGACTCTGCTTGACTATATTATGATTTTCTAAATGTCCTGCATTCTAAATGACTCCAGCATTTTCCCAATGACAGATGTTAGGCTAACTGGTCGATAGTTGCCTGCTTTCTGGCTCCCTTCTTTCTTAAATAGGGGTGTTACATTTGCGGTTTTCCTGTCCGCTGGGACCTCTCCAGAATCCAGGGAATTTTGGTAGATTACAACCAATGCATCCACTATCTCTGCAGCCACCTCTTTTAAGACTCTAGGATGCAGTCCATCGGGTCCAGGGGACTTGTCCACCTTTAGTCCCATTAGTTTGCCCAGTACTTTCTCTCTAGTGATAGTGATTGTTTTAAGTCCCCCCCCCCCCACACCCCAATAGCCCCTTGATTATTGATTATTGGGATGCTTTTAGTGTCTTCTACCGTGAAGACCGATACAAAATATTTGTTCAAAGTCTCCGCCATTTCCCTGTTTCTCATTATTAATTCCCCAGACTCATCCTCTAGGGGACCAACGTTTACTTGAGCTACTCTCTTCCTTTTTATATACCTGTAGAAGCTCTTATTGTCTGTTTTTATATTTCTTGCTAGCTTACTCTCATAAGCTATCTTCTCTCTCTTTATCATTTTTTTAGTCGTCCTTTGCTGGTTTTTAAAAATTTCCCAAAATCTGGCCTTTCACTATTCTTCGCAACATTGTATGCTTTTGCTTTCAATTTGATACCATCCTTTACTTCCTTAGTTAGCCACGGATGGTTCATCCTTCTCTTAGAGTCTTTCTTTCTCACTGGAATATATCTTTGCTGAGATTTATGAAATATCTCCTTAAATGTTTGCCACTGGTTTTCTACAGTCTTACCCTGTAATATATTTTCCCAGTCCACTTTAACCAAGTCTGCCTTCATACCTTTGTAATTATCTTTGTTTAAGTTCAGGACACTAGTTTGAGACCTAGCTTTCTCACCCTCAAACTGAATTTGAAATTCCACCATGCTATGATCACTCTTCCCAAGAGGATCCTTCACTTCGAGATCATTAATTAATCCAGCCTTGTTACACATTACCAGATCTAAAATAGTCTTCTCCCTGGTTGGTTCCACAACATATTGTTCCAAGAAACCATCCCGTATACACTCTAAGAACTCTTCCTCAAGTCTACCTTTGCCAATTTGCTTTGTCCAATCAATATGAAGATTAAAATCTCCCATGGTTATCGTCGTACCTTTCTTACAAGCCTCTATTATTTCTTGATTTATACTCTGTCCTACAGTGTGGCTACTGTTTGGGGGCCTGTAGACCACTCCCACCAGTGACTTCTTACCCTTATTATTTCTTATCTCCACCCAAACTGATTCTACGTCTTGATCTTCTAGGCCAATATCATTTCTCATTACTGCACTGATCTCATCCCTTATTAACAGAGCTACACCACCTCCTTTTCCTTTCTGCCTATCCTTACGAAATGGCAAATACCCCATAATATTCAGTTCCCAGCCTTGGTCACCTTGCAACCACGTCTCTGTAATGGCTATCAGATCATACCCATTTATTTCTATGCTTCTACTAACATGACATGTAATTCAAAAGAATATTTGCCTATACTAACTTGAGACTTTAAGGGGCAATTTTCCAATATAAATAGTTGGAAAACTCATATGGAGCCTACCTCCAAATTGCTGATATGTTCTCCTGGTAGGCAAGACTCCCTGCTGAGAGTGCAAAATTGAAAAATGACCACTTTAATGTTAAGTACACTTATTACATGCTCACAACCAGTGTACTTACAGAATGTGAGTTGACTTCCCACCTGTTTCTATTCACATTGCATCTCCATGTACAAGTCCCAACAAGTCATCTCTGTATAATACTGGACTGTTACTGTTTTCTTTGACAAGTTAACAGAATTTGCAGGATGCAGTACTGTTTCCATGATTGTATTGTGGCCGGTCCCTTCTGAAAGTGCTATGACAATACAAACCATGCAGTAATGCATATCCCATTGCAAAAAGAGAAGAGTGTGAAACCAGTGGTCTGCCATTTAGTAGGGATTACGATTGTCCTCCTTTCTCCTCTTTTGAAAAAAAGAAAGGCAAATCAGAAGATAATATCTCCTACTGCCTTCTTAAGCGACATAAAGTCGTATTTGGCACCATCTTGTGTGAATGAAACTGCCTGTAATCTTTGGCTGCAGTGGCTGTCGATTTTAACTGTTCTTTCTCCCACTGTTGTAAACAGATTAAGGTATAGTTTAGTTTAGAATCACTTCAGGGGGAAATCTTCAGGCTGAGATTGATCTCTCTTTCTTGAACAGTGCATAGACCTCAGTCAGTTTCCTTCTTCATGACCCGCATGGTCACATCAAATCAATCACTAATATTCTACAGCTACCAGAATCCAAGGACAAACTTCGATAATAATAGCATATAATTTCTGAAAATGGAGTGAAGGAGCAGTTCTGTCCATCTACAATGGTTGATGTTTATGAAAAGCACCAGTTAAAGGCTGTCATAACTGTGCATTCCCACCCTCTTGGGTATGGCCATGGTAATACCATGAAAGGGCAAGGACAGACTGACCCAATAGACTTATTATTCTAGATTAGTTCTATAGCAATCAGCCTCCAAGGGCACTGGATTAATTAATTCTTGATACAGAAAAGTTATTGAAATAGGATTTAATGCAAGAATCACTTTAAGGGATGATACCTTAAACCAACACTCCCGGGAAGCACATTTCTGGAAACTGTGCACACAATTTGAAGTTTTTTATGTGTGGAATACTGTTATCATATAAAATAAACCATGTAGGTATCTTATTTGATCATTGGGGAAGACTCTTATTTTTGTCCAACAATGTAGCTTTTTAACTGTTGTAAAACTTTTCTCTCTTTCTCTCAATCAATCTGCTGGATCATTTTTTGAGGGTAAGAACAATCCCAAGTTCCTCTTTCCCACTACAAACCTTCAAGTTCCTTTCCCTGCCCATCTATTCTTACCTATTGCCACAAGTGTGAGGAGCTCATGGATTTTTCCCCCTCCAAGATTGCAGCTATCCATTCGGCTGCCTCAGCATCATTCTCCTTAATCAAACGTGAGGGGAAAATATCCTGTATTATCTGCTGACTTTCACTGGTCATCATGTCGGTGCCCCACAACACTCTTTCCAATTATTTTGTCTGGTTAATGATTCACATAAGGAGTATCGAAATAAAAAATGTTCAGGATGCAAAATAGGTTGTGCTCCCAGGCCCAGCCCTAAACTTGGCATTCAGATTGTTCTAATCATTTTGCATTAGGATAATGATATTACTCTAAGTGTAGGTTAAATAAATTAGTTTGCTTCCTGCACAAGTTTTGCATTAGAACTCCATTACAACAACTTACACTTGTTTCGCACTATCGTGATGTCCAGACGAGGAAGGCAGCAGGTAGCAGAGGATAAGTCATCCTCATGTTTCATTTTGAATTTAATGAGACCACAAGGGGGCCCTCTCTTCTTTGCCCAGGGAACAACGTTTAGCATGTGCTAAAGCTGAAGATGGGGCTTACTGTCGGGCTGTCATTATTACTGTCTTCTGTAATAATCCTATTGCTTTACCCAGCCCGCAGGATTGTTTCAAAACATACAGAATAAGTAGTCCTGGCAAAAAGCCAAATCAAATAATCGTTAGAGTTGTGTCTTATTTCTTTTTTCTCGTTCCCCTGAGGCATTTCTGAAGAAAAAAGTTCAGTGTTCCTTGTCATTTTGTCTTGATCTTTCTCCTCCTTCAGGATCTTCAAGCTGGTGACCTCTTGTTTGAAATTCCCTTTTACCCATTCATCAATGTCTGTTTATCTTTGAAACAATTCAGGTGCCATCTCGTGCCTTGGAGTGAGTCACAAAGTCCCTGGGAATTCGCTTCAATCCCATACCTGTTAAGTCATATATTAGAAGCTGAGGTTCCAAGGAGAACCATAGAAAAGACTCATTCCTCCATCTCATTAGTTAGTTGTATGAATTCCAAGCTGGGTCATCTCTGCACTCTTGTCAGTCTTAGCCCTCCTGTATCAAAACAAACCCGCTCAACATTCAGAGTCTCATGAATTTTAAAGTTTCTATTGTTTTTAATTACACTTTTTGTGAATTTTGTGCTTTTCAGGGTAGGGGTGTTAGTGCTGGGAGTGCAAGTTTCCAATTTGCATATCCAGTATGAGGATCAGATATAGCATGGCTAAATACAGAGTAAAACTCTCCCTGCTCTACCTGAACAATATGTCTTGGGTAAACCTTAGAAGGGTAACCTGACTGCACCAATAAAGTTTTTGCATTTCCTACACTAACCATCCTGAGGCCTTTGTGTGAGAGTGCCAACTGAAGGGCAATGGTTGCTTTCAACCCTGTAGGAGATGCATTAAGCCTTGAATGAGGAACTTTAAAGCCACAGAGGCCTATTTTAATAAGAACAATCGGGGTGGCATTGAGTTGCCCCAGCGTCACAGAAATCAGCACTGCAAATGCCCCTTTTGAAGGGCACCACTAATATAATAGACTAACATGTAGTCCAATTAAGCTGAAATAAGCTTAAAATAAAACTAAATCTGGATATTGCCAAAATCAACAATACTGTGCCTTTTTAAATTGATCCACAAAGATGGCACTGGATTGCCTCAGTGGCATCAACAGAGAAACAAATTAGTGGCACTTTGTTTTAAGGAGGCACAACTAATGAAAGAATTGAAACATAAAGTCTGATTTCAACAGAACCAAAAGGAAACTTATAAAACAAGATCATAATGTTATTGCTTGTGTCTATTGGACACTCTGTTCCCTGCGGTGCCCACTGGTCACGGAAAGTAAAGCCGCCAGAGGGGACCTTCTCATCAGTTTTGTCTGGATTCAAACAAAGTTCACAGAGGTGATGGTCCAGTGTCTAACCCACAACACCACCCAATCCCCATTGAAGTTTTCTATTCAGAAAGAAATCCTAAATTAAGATAAGTTTGAAAAGGTAAGCAATTCTAATGGACTTTTTCATTGCACAGGGTATTGCCTATGTTCAGAGCTAAAAAAAAGTTATGTTGTATTTGGGTATAATTGTGGATATTCATTTAGATTAAATCCATAAGTGAAGCCTTTTTATTAGGATTGCCAACTCTGGTTGGATGGATTCCTGGAGGTTTCAGTACATGACGTCCTGCCTCCCACTGCCCCGCCTCCCACTGCCCCGCCTCCACGCTCCTGCCATTGGTCGCCCAATATGTCCATCAACAACAACAACAACAACTTGTGTTTATATTGTATTTATAAAACGTCCCAAGGTGCTTCACAGGAGTATTTTAAGACAAAAAATTTGACACCGAGCCACATGAGGAGAAATTAGGGCAGGTGACCAAAAGCTTGGTCAATGAGGTAGGTTTTAAGGAGCGTCTTAAAGGAGGAAAGAGAGGTAGTGAGGCGGACAGTTGTAGGCAGGGAATTCCAGAGCTTAGGGCCGAGGCAACAGAAGGCATGGCCACCAAAGGTTGAGCGATTATAATCAGGGATTCTCAAGAGGGCAGAATTAGAGGAGCGCAGATATCTCAGGGGGTTGTGGGGCTGAAGGAGATTACAGAGATCGGAAGAGGGTGAGGCCATGGAGGGATTTGAAAACAAGGATGAGAATTTTGAAATCGAGGCGTTGCTTAACCGGGAGCCAATGTAGGTCAGCGAGCACAGGGGTGATCGGTGAACGGGACTTGGTGCGAGTTAGGACACGGGCAGCTGAGTTTTGGATGACCTCAAGTTTATATAGGGTAGAATGTGGAAGGCCAGCCAGGAGTGCGTTGGAATAGTCAAGTCTAGAGGTAACAAAGGCATGGATGAGGGTTTCAGCAGCGGATGAGCTGAGGCAGGGGCGGAGACGGGCGATGTTATGGAGGTGGAAGTAGGCGGTCTTTGTTATGCTGCGGATATGTGGTCAGAAGCTCATTTCAGGGTCAAATATGACACCAAGGTTGCGAACACCAAGCATCCTCATGGCACACCGCCTTCCCACACCAATTGGAAAGCAAACAGACTCAGCGTGACTCAATTGGTTGATTCTGATTGTCAAACAGCCTTTTTTCCCAACTCCTATATTTTTATAACTAATGAATGAAAGTTTTCAAAGAAAATTTTTAAAAAAGCACAATTTTTTAATGCCGCTCTGATTTTTCTCCTGGTTGCTTACAGCAATGTCCTGGAGATTAAGCATCAATTCCTGGAGAATCCTGGTGGGTTGCCAACCCTACTTTTTATACAATTTACTCTTTTGATCCTGAAAGCCTTGCATTTATATAGCGCCTTTCACAACCTCAGACATCCCAAAGAGCTTTACAGCCAATGAAGTACTTTTGGAATGTAGTCACTGTTATAATGTAGGAAACATGGTAGCCAATTTGCGCACAGCAAGATCCCACAAACAGCAACGTGATAATGTTCAGATAATCTGTTTTAGTGATGTTGGTTGAGAGAAAAACATTGGCCAGGACACCGGGGAGAACTCTGCTGCTCTTCTTCAAATAGTGCCGTGATTATTTTGCATCCACCCGAGGCCTCGGTTTAACATCTCATCTAAAAGATGGCACCTCCGACATTGCAGCACTCCCCTCAGTACTGCACTGGAGTGTCACCCTAGATTGTGTGCTCAAGTCTTGGAGTTGGGGTTGAAGCCACTGTCAGTGGCAATTCATTGAATCCTCTCAAAAAGGTTTATTTTCTGTCCTGCTAATAAAAATCATTACAGATTGTAATGATTAAAAAAAATTAAATAATTATGATTGGAAGCCTTTATATTTTGCAGGTAGGTTCAACAGTAATGCCAACTCTCGTGAATTAATCGCGAGACACGCAATTTTTTATGAAAATTTATCCCAACTCTGTAGGGGGTGGTGTGGTAGGGGTCAGCCTTACCCCTGACTCAGTGAGCGGTTCAAATCGCTCCCACGCCCCACGTTCAGACCTTGGACTTATTTAGGGGTTGTGAATGAAGATGCAGTAGACAACAGATTCCGATGAAAGAATTTTGACTTTTATTAAAAGAAAAAAAGGTAACAAACTTAAAACACACTTAACAATTAAACAGGTTGGGGAACACACGGTACTGGCGAAGGAGAATGACAATATACAAAAACCCTTATCCCTCCCAAAAATCCCACTATCTAGCTAGGTTTCGGTTTCAGGAGATCAGGGATAATGCTCACCAAACAGGGGTTTTAACAGTGCGAAATCCAGCCAGGTAAGTTGATTGCGATGGTGATCTGGTCGTCGAGTGTCTTGCTGGAACTTGCTGCTTCTCTCCTCCTCCTGCTCGTGTCGTGTGGCTGGTAGACCCGTCTGTGTCCTGCTGGAACGTGCTGCTTCTGGAACAGAGCCGAGAGAGAGCAGTGCGAGCATTGAGAGCGTTGTCAGAGAGTCCAGAGAGAGAGAGAGTCTTGGGGGATTAGGCCCCCAATTATACTGTTCGGATCCCTTTGTCTTTTTCGCGCCAAAACCCCTTACTAAAACGGTTTCGTGTTGAAGTGATTTAGGTTTCAGTTGAGGCCTGTTCATTCCTTTGTCTTGGTTTTGCGGGCTTGTTAAGTTTTGATGCGTTTAACTTGGTGTTAAATTGTCCTGAACTCTCTTCTTACTGAACTGTTGTAACTGCTTGATGGGCCTTCAATTATGCTAAATTGAAGTGGCCTTGTCAGAAACAAATCAAATCCTGGTCATTGTAAGATCTCGTCAACAGTAACGACTTTACTGAGTGTCAAATGGCTTGCGTCCTGTCGATCTGTTGTTCAATCGGAGTTTGCATTGTCCTCATGTTTTGGGTTTCTTGCTGGGCCTAGCACTCCTATCTTTATGCATCTCTTTAATGGGTTCTGTGATAGGTTTTAATAGTTCCTGTGTTTTGGGTGGGGCTGCCTTCTCCCAGCCCTATTGTCCAAATGTTAATGTTTGCTGGGGCTTGAGTTCCCAGACAATGCAATACCCAAAACTGCTATTTACAGAGGTTGAACCCACGTGCTGTGCGGCCCCCTCTTCCTTACATGTCCAGACATGTTCTTTTAAAATGCCAAAGCTTGGTTTTGGTCTTAAATTCCTTATTTTTATCACTCTGGGGTAGTTCCAAAGTCCTTTTTCCTTAGATTTTGGGGATCTGCAAATTTTGGAAACTTTACAACTCGCGATCTCGTGATTCAGCAGTGAAAAGTAATGATTTTTTTTCCTACTTTATTAATCTTAGTTATGTCAGCTGGTGATTGGCTGATCTGGGACACATGGGTAAAGTCAGGCCGGGTGGCCGCAGCCACCTTGGGGTCCGCGGGAAATTTTCAGGGGTCCGCGAGTTGGTTTGTTCCATTGTTAATCTGTTTTTCCCATCAGAAGTCTCTCCTGCTCCCCTGTGTATTGAGACGATTTGGAATAGTCTCAGACTGTGCATGCGTAGTTCTAATTGTTCTGTTGGACACCATTTATTGCAATGTGGTTGGGCGAATTCACTGGCTTGTACGGATTTATCTCAGTAAGTTTATTTTTGATTACTCTATGGTCAGCCCACTCACTGCTTTTAACTATTATATAAAATATAGGGAGTTACAACTTTTTCCTGAGTTGAGGGCAAGAACATCAGTGATGTTACTGCCACCCTAACTATAGACAGAGCTAAGCAATCCCACAACCAACGGATCAGATCAAAGCTCTGCAGTCCTGCCACATCCAGTCGTGAATGGTGGTGGACCATTAAACAACTAACGGGAGGAGGAGGCTCTATGAATATCCCTATCCTCAATGATGGTGGAGCCCAGCACGTGAGTGCAAAAGACAAGGCTGAAGCATTTGCAACCATCTTCAGCCAGAAGTGGCGAGTGCATGATCCATCTCGGCCTCCTCCTGAGGTCCCCACCATTACAGAAGCCAGTCTTCAGCCAATTCAATTCACTCCACATGGTATCAAGAAACAGCTGAGCGCACTGGATACAGCAAAGGCTATGGGCCCGACAACATCCCAGGTGTCGTGCTGAAGACTTGTGCTCCAGAACTAGCCGTGCCTCTAGCCAAGCTGTTCCAGTACAGCTACAACACTGGCATCTACCCGACAATGTGGAAAACTACCCAGGTATGTCCTGTCTACAAAAAGCAGGACAAATTCAATCCGGCCAAATACCGCCCCATCAGTCTACTCTCAATCATCAGCAAAGTGATGGAAGATATCATCGACAGTGCTATCAAGCGGCACTTACTCACCAATAACCTGCTCACCGATGCTCAGTTCGGGTTCTGCCAGGGCCACTTGGCTCCAGACCTCATTCCAGCCTTGGTCCAAACATGGACAAAAGAGCTGAATTCCAGAGGTGAGGTGAGAGTGACTGCCCTTGACATCAAGGCAGAATTTGACCGAGTGTGGCATCAAGGAGCCCTAGTAAAATTGAAGTCAATGGGAATCAGGGGGAAAACTTTCCACTGGCTGGAGTCATACCTAGCACAAAGGAAGATGGTTGTGGTTGTTGGAGGTCAATCATCTCAGCCCCAGGACGTCACTGCAGGAGTTCCTCAGGGCGGTGTCCTAGGCCCAGCTGCTTCATCAATGGCCTTCCCGCCATCATAAGGTCAGAAGTGGGGATGGTCGCAAATCCTCAGATAATGAAGCAGTCTATGCCCGCACACAGCAAGACCTGTATGACATTCAGGCTTGGGCTGATAAGTGGCAAGTAACATTCGCGCCACACAAGTGCCAGGCAATGACTATCTCCAACAAGTGAGAGTCTAACCACCGCCCCTTGACATTCAACAGAGTAACCTTCACCCAATCCCTCACCATCAACATCCTGGGGGTCTCCATTGACCAAAAACTTAATTGGACCAGCCACATAAATACAGTGGCTATCAGAGCAGGTCAGAGGCTGGGTATTCTGCAGCGAGTGTCTCACCTCATGACTCCCCAAAGCCTTTCCACCATCTACAAGGCACAAGTCAGGAGTGTGATGGAATACTCTCCATTTTCCTGGATGAGTGCAGCTCCAACAACACCAAAGAAGCTCAACGCCATCCAGGACAAAGCAGCCCGCTTGATTGGCACCCCATCCACCACTTTAAACATTCACTCCCTCCATTACCATCGGCGCACCGTGGCTGCAGTGTGTATCATCGACAAGATGCACTGCAGCAATTTGTCAAGGCTTCTTCAACAGCAGCTCCGAAATCCGCAACCTCTACCACCTAGAAGGACAAGGGCAGCAGGCACATAGGAACAGCACCACCTTCAAGTTCCCCTCCAAGTCACACACCATCCTGACCTGGAAATATATCGCTGTTTCTTCATCGTCGCTGGGTCAAAATCCTGAAACTCCCTGCCTAACAGCACTGTGGGAATACCTTAACCTCACGGACTGCAGTGGTTCAAGAAGGCAGCTCACCACCACCTTCTCAAGGGCAATTAGGGATGGGCAATAAATGCTGGCCTTGGCAGCAATGCCCACATCCCAGAAACAAATTAAAAAAAACCCTAGTTGGGATCTGGTAACTCAGCATAGGGCAGGGTTCCAACCCAGGCATCTTCCTGCTCTTACATTAAGTAAGTACAATAAAAATAATATATATGCTTAATTGTATAACTCATTTTTATTCAGAAAAAGTACTGTGTGTTATGGGGGGTCCCCGACTTTTTTTATAACACGGGAGGAGGGCCTAGGAAGCAAGTGGCCCAAGAATCGGTAGAAATCGGTCCTCGGGCCACACTCTGGGTGAGCTGCCGACATTGGTCGCGCCTCCACGGGCAGCTTACTCAAGCAAAGACATCAACGCCAGCACCAGCCCTCAGGCAAGTCCCATGAGGGGGCATGGAGCAGCCGACAGTGGGAGGGGCAGGGGGTTGTGGGGAGTGATCGCGACTCCGGTCTCCATGGGAAGGTGTTTTAGATTCTTTTCCCCAAAAGTTACCTTTGGTTGGCAGCTGCAGGGGCTGCATTGTGCACAGTTTTTTGTAAAGCATTTTCAGTTGCAGTAAGATCGTTTTTGTAAAGAGCTGTGACCTGTTAGAGATTAAATAAAGACACTAATGAGGTTTATAAACCAACTATCAATCTATATTGGTTAATGTTTGAAAAAATAGCAACTCATGATTTCTATACCAAATGTCATGATTTGTAATAGTTTGTCTCCTGATTTATGAGGCGTTGGTGTTGGCAATACTGGTTCGATGTTCAGATTTGCATTTGGGTTGAACAAATATTATAACGATTCGAGCGAACGCAAGCATGCACATTGGAACTTACACTCGAGCGAACGAATGATCGTGTGGTGAACGATCAAACGAACGATAATCGAGCGAACGCACGCAGACACGCACTTAGACAAATGATACGCACGCACGCATTCATACATGCATATTGGAACTTACGCTTGATCGAACGAACGAACAATTGAATGAATGATCGAATGATTGAATGAACAATGCCAGTAGGACTGGCGTAAAATGGGTTTTTCTTGGTTTATTGGAATAAATGTTATCTGTAGCATTTAGAAACATAGAAACTAGGAAACTAGGAGCAAGAGTAGGCCATTCGGCCCGTCGAGCCTGCTCCACCATTCAATACGATCATGGCTGATCATCCAAATCCAGTACCCTGTCCCTGCTTTCTCACACAGAATTCCCACATCGAGCCTGCACCTATCCCACCCTATCCCCGTAACCCCACGTATTTAATTCCCCCTAACATATCCCATCCTATCCCCATAACCCCACATATTTCATCCCCCTCTAACACTAAGGGTCAATTTATCATAGCCAAATCAACCTAACCCCACATATTTAATTGGATTATGATGGTGCTATGTGTTTGTACACTGGTGTTGAAATGGTTTTTGTTTTATGTGGAGTTAATTTCGAGATTTATTATTTTAAATCTAAAAAGTTGTGTGGTATTGTTTAAGGATATTTGTACTGTAAATATTATTGATTATTTGTAAAATTAATCATTGCTTAACATACAGGGGTATTCAGTATTTAGGAAGGATCGACAAAAAAGAAAGGGAGGAGGGGTAGCATTGCTGGTAAAAGAAGGGATAAATGCAATTGAAAGGAAGGATATTAACTCAGTTCATACAGAATCTATATGGGTGGAGCTAAGAAATAGCGAGGGGCGAAAAACATTAATAGGAGTGGTATATAGGCCTCCAAATAGTAAAATAGAGGTTGGGGAGGGCATCACGAGGGAAATTAGAGAAGCGTGCAATAAGAGCACAGCTGTCATCATAGGTGACTTTAACTTACATATAGATTGGAATAGCCTAATCAGTAAAAATAATGAGGAGGAGGAATTCCTTGAGTGTTTAAGGGATGGTTATCTGGATCAATATGTCGAGGAACCAACTCGGGAACAGGCTATATTGGACTGGGTACTGTGCAATGAGAAGGGACTAATTAGTAATCTTGTTGTACGGGGACCCTTGGGTCAGAGCGATCATAACATGATCGATTTCTCACTCGAAATGGAGAGCGAAGAAATTGACTCAGATACTAAGGTCCTGAATTTAAACAAGGGGAATTATGATGCCATTAGACGGGAACTGAGTAGGTCTGATTGGACAACGTTCCTGGGAGGACTGGAGGTAGATAAACAATGGCAAGCATTTAAAGATAGAATGACAAAATTGCAAAAATTGTTTATACCAATCTGGCATAAAAGGAAATCTAAAAAGGTGACTCAACCGTGGATAACAGGGGAAATTAGAGACAGCATAAAATCCAAAGATAGGGCGTATAAAATAGCCAAAAAAAGCGCCAGAGCGGAAGATTGGGAACAGTTTAAGATAGAGCAAAGGAGGACAAAGGGCTTAATCAAGAGGGGCAAAATAGCTTACGAAAGCAAGCTGGCGGAAAATATAAAAACTAACTCCAAAAGCTTTTATAAGTATATCAAGAGGAAAAGACTGGTGAAAACCAAAGTTGGCCCATTGCAGTCAGATACGGGGGAATATATAACGGGAAATAAGGAAATGGCAGACCAACTAAATGCATACTTTGGGTCAGTCTTTACGAAGGAAGACACAAAAAACCTCCCTGGGATATCGGGAAAAATAGGGACATTTGCAAAGGAGGAACTGACGCAAATCAATATCTCTAAGGATATGGTGTTAAGGAAGCTAAAGGGATTGAAGGCGGACAAATCCCCAGGGCCTGATAACATGCATCCTAGGGTGCTGAAGGAGGTGTCCCTAGAGATAGCGGATGCACTAAGTATGATTTTTCAGAATTCATTAGACTCGGGAACAGTGCCCATGGATTGGAGGGTAGCTAACGTTACCCCACTATTCAAAAAGGGGGGTAGGGAAAAAGCAGGTAATTACAGACCTGTAAGCCTTACATCAGTTGTGGGCAAAATGCTGGAGTCCATCATTAAGGATGAAATAGCGGAGCACTTAGCAAATGGGGACAGGATAGGACAGAGTCAACATGGATTTACAAAGGGTAAATCGTGCTTGACTAATCTATTGGAATTTTTTGAGGGAGTAACTGGTAAAATAGATGGGGGAGAGCCAGTAGATGTGGTGTACCTGGACTTCCAAAAGGCCTTCGATAAGGTCCCACATAAAAGATTAGCAGGGAAAATTGAAGCTCATGGGATAAAGGGGAAAGTATTGACGTGGATAGAGAACTGGCTGTCAGATAGAAAACAGAGAGTTGGAATAAACGGCTCATTTTCTGAATGGCAGGCAGTAACAAGTGGGGTACCGCAGGGATCTGTCCTGGGTCCCCAGCTGTTCACAATTTACATTAATGACCTGGATCAGGGAGTCGGATGCAGCATTTCCAAATTTGCAGACGACACTAAACTAGGAGGGGGGGTGGGCTCAGAGGAGGAGACCAGGAAGCTCCAGAGCGATTTGGACAGACTGGGTGATTGGGCGGATAAATGGCAGATGCACTATAATGTGGACAAGTGCGAAGTTATCCACCTTGGGTGCAGGAACGGGAGGGCAAATTATTATTTAAATGGCAATAAATTGGGAGAGGGGGAAGTACAGAGAGACCTGGGTGTTCTTGTACACCAGTCACTGAAGGCGAGCATGCAGGTGCAACAGGCGATCAAGAAGGCAAACGGTATGCTGGCCTTCATAGCAAAAGGGTTGGAATACAGGAACAGGGATACCTTGCTGCAGCTGTACAGGGCACTGGTGAGACCACACCTCGAGTACTGTGTACAGTTTTGGTCGCCTCATCTGAGGAAAGATGTTCTTGCCATGGAGGGGGTGCAGCGGCGATTCACCAGGCTGATACCAGGAATGGCGGGATTGACCTATGAGGAGAGACTATGTAGTTTAGGGATGTACACACTGGAGTTTAGAAGATTGAGAGGGGACCTCATAGAAGTGTATAAAATTCTGACAGGTCTAGACAGACTAGATGCAGAAGGAATGTTTCCCTTGGCGGGTGAGAACAGAACTAGAGGACATAATTTAAGGATAAGGGCTAAACCATTTAGGACAGAAATGAGGGGGAATTTCTTCACTCAGAGGGTGGTGAACCTGTGGAACTCATTGCCACAGAGGGCAGTGTACGCCAGCTCATTAAATATATTTAAGAGGGAATTAGATATATTTCTACAGGCAAAAGGGGTTAAGGGTTACGGAGAGAAGGCGGGGACGGGATACTGAATTGGAGGATCAGCCATGATCTCATTAAATGGCGGAGCAGGCTCGAAGGGCCGGATGGCCTACTCCTGCTCCTATCTTCTATGTATCTATGTATCTATGTATTTATATTAACTATAAGGCTGTTTTTAAGGCTTTATTTTTTACTGTGATGGATGAATGTAATGGATTTACTATGTAATTAATGAGTTGTACAGGTATTATTGTTTTTGGAGAAAAATATTTGAACAAATATTATGAATGGAGCAACATGGCTGGAGCTGCGCATGTGCGGCAGCTGCGCTCTTCTGCTCTCGCGGGCCGCTGCACGCGGCGCCTGACGTCACTTCCGCTGCAGCGCCGGGGCAGCTCGAGACTCAGCCGCAGTGTCGCCGCGCGAGTCTTGGGCCTCGCCCACCGCCACCACCTCACCGTCGGTAAGAACGGGCGCCGCGGGGAGGGGCTGAGCCGGGTTTTGGGGTTTGAGTTTGGTCCCGGGGATGGAGTTTGGGTCTGGGACCGGGGTTTGAGTCTGGGACCGGGGTTCGGGGTTGGGTCTGGTTCCCGGGGTTTGAGTGTCCCCCCGGTCGTCTGACCGTTTCTATCTCTCTCTGCTTCTAGGTTGCCGAGGAGCGGAGCCGCGCTGCCTGGTGGCCGCTCCCCGAGGGCTGGAGATGGCGATGAGACAGACTCCTCTCACCTGCAGCGGCCACACGAGGCCTGTGGTCGATTTGGCTTTCAGCGGGATAACGCCTTATGGCTACTTCTTAATCAGCGCGTGTAAAGGTAAGGCCCGTCCGCGGCACCCCGGGTGACTGTAGTGCAGTGGCTGCGGCAGGAGCGGGGTTTAAAATGTCGCGTCCACCAGGCCTGTGTCTGTCGCCTCTGAATGGGGGAAAAGCATCATCAGCACATGTATTGACTTAAAAAGTGAACAGTATCCTATCTTTCAAATCCTATTTTATGGCAAAGGACTGATTGGGATATGGTCAAACCACATGAAATACGTTCAGACTTTGTTTAAAATGTGTATTTCCAACAGTTGCAGTTTTCTTTTTATTTTCCCTTATACAGTAACTTTTTTAAATGACTTGTGAATTGAGTGGAGGTAATGCAGATTACTGTGCATGTATTGATATTTGGTCCATGTATATAATGTTACCAGATATGCCAGATTTTTTTTGGGGGGGGAGGGGGTGAAAATAGAAATATATCAATGAGTACCTGGGGACCTTGTACCTTGTGCTTCAAATAAAATCATGGAAATGTGGAATTTAGTATACTGAGCCTTTCAGATTGAATATACTGAATTGTACTCTGTTGCCTTGGAAAAACTGTTCCATATTTTAATTGAGCCTGCTTTGTAAAATTGTGAAACATCCTGAAAGATTGATAACTTGGGTGGAATTCAACCAGTTAAAATGAGTTGTATATCGGGTAACGCCTCTTCAAGTGACAGGCTCTGACTCATTATGCTATCGCGTAAGGCCAGGATTCGGAGGCTGCGACATCTGGTTTGCAACATCTTCCCAGTTTGTGCTTTCAACTTGGACTGGGCAGCTAGGTTTTGCTTAAAATCTTGGAGACGCCATACTAAATATGACAAGTTGATACGTCTATAGTATAGGAACTGGAGTAGGTCATTCAGCCCCACGAGCCTGTTCCGCCATTCAATGAGATCATGGCTGATCTGTATCCTAACTCCATTCTAGGCTCCATATCCCTTTTATACCCTTGGCTAGTAAAAATCTATCGATGTCAGATATAAAATTAGTATAATTATTCAATAGTACAGCGCAAGACGGCCATTTGGCCCATTGAGTCTGCGCCAGCTCTTTCAAAGCAATCTAGTTAGTCCCACTCCCCTGCTCTTTCCCCATATCCCTGCAATGTTTTCTCTTCCGTTTATTTATCCAATTCCCTTTTGAAGGCGACTGTTGAATCTGTCTGTATCCACCACCCTATCAGGCAGTGCATTTCAAATCCTAACCATTCGTTGCGTGTAAAAGTTTTTCCTCATGTCGCTTCTGGTTCTTTAGCCATAGATCTGTGCCCCCTCGTTATCGATCCTTCAGCAATTGGAAACAGTTTCTCTTTATTTACTCTATCTAACCCCTTCATGATTTTAAACACCTCTATCAGATCTCCTCTTGACCTTCTCTGCTCTGAGGAGAACAACCCCAGCTTCTCTCGTCTATGCATGTAACTGTATTCCCTCATCCCTGAAACCATTCTAGTAAATCTCTTCTGTACCCTCTCCAAATTAAAAGGAAGTGACGACTGGTGCCTCACAAGGGTCTGTGCTGGGGCCTCAACTATTCATAGAAACATAGAAACATAGAATCTAGAAGCAGGAGTAGGCCATTCGGCCCGTCGAGCCTGCTCCACCATTCAATACGATCATGGCTGATCATCCAAATCCAGTACCCTGTCCCTGCTTTAATCCCCACAGTACACATATCCCACCCTACCCCCGTAACCCCACGTATTTAATTCCCCCTAACATATCCCATCCTATCCCCATAACCCGCACATATTTAATCCCCCCTTAACACTAAGGGTCAATTTATCATAGCCAAATCAACCTAACCCGCACATTTTTGGACTGTGGGAGGAAACCGGAGCACCCGGAGGAAACCCACGCAGACACGGGGAGAATGTGCAAACTCCACACAGACAGTCACCCGAGGTCAGATTCGAACCCGGGTCTCTGGCGCTGTGAGGCAGCAGTGCTAACCACTATGCCACCGTGTTGCCCACTATTCACTATTAATGACTTGGATAACACAACAGAGAGCCATATATCCAAGTTTGCCAATGACCAAGATTGGTGGCATAGTAAGTAGTATAGACAGGAGCATAAAATTACAAAGACATTGATAGATTAAGTGAGCAAAACTGTGGCAGATGGGTTGCAACGCAGGCAAGTGTGAGATTATCCATTTTGGACCAAAAAAAGATAGACTGAGAATTATTTAAATGAAAAGCTAGTAACAGTGGAGGTCAAGAGATTTAGGAGACTATGTGCACAAATCACTGAAATGTAGTAGTCGGGTACAAAAAAATTAAAAAGGCAAATGGAATGTTAGCCTTTATAACGAGAGGCCTTGAATATAAAGGGGCGGAAGTTTCGCTACAGCTCTACAAAGCCTGATCGGACCACATCTGGAGTATGGTGTGCAGTTCCAGGCACAGCTCCTTAGAAAGCAAATATTGGCCTTTGAAGTAGCGCAGTGCAGATTGACCAGAATGTTACCAGGGCTCCAAGTTTAGATTGAGGAGAGATTACATAAACTAGGCTTGTATTCCCAGGAATATAAATGGTTAAGGTGGTGATTTGATTAGGTTTTTAGGATTTTGAAAGGAATTGATAGGGTAAACTGAGAGAAATACTTTCCAGTGGGGGAGTCTAGGACAAGGGGGCATAGCCTTAAAATCAAGTTTATGAAGCATACGGGATCCTGGGCTTTATAAATAGAGGTACCGAGTACAAAAGCCAGGAAGTTATGCTAAACCTATGTAGGTGAGATGAGAGTGCCCTTGACATCAAGGCAGCATTTGACAGAGTGTGGCACCAAGGAGCCCTAGTAAAACTGAAGTCAATGGGAATCAGGGGGGGAACTCTCCATTGGCTAGCGCCATACCTAACACAAAGGAAGATGGTTGTGGTGGGTGGAGGTCAATCATCACAGCCCCAGGTCATCGCTGCAGGAGTTCCTCAGGGCAGTGTCCTAGGCCCAACCATCTTCAGCTGCTCAGAAGTGGGGATGTTTGCTGATGACTGCACAGTGTTCAGCGCCATTCACAACCCCTCAGATAATGAAGCAGTCCATGCCTAGACCGCATTCAGGCTTGGGCTGATAGGTAACATTCGCACCACAAGTGCCAGGCAATAACTATCTCCAACAAGCGAGAGTCTAACCACCACCCCATGACATTCAACGGCATTACCATCGCCTAATTCCCCAACATCAATATCCTGGGGGGCCATCATTGACCAGAAACTTAACTAGACCAGCCACATAAATACTGTGGCGTCAGAGGCTGGTTATTTTGCGGCGAGTGTCCCGCCTCCTGACTCCCTAAAGCCTTTCTACCATCGACAAGGCACAAGTCAGGAGTGTGATGGAATACTCTCCACTTGCCTGGGGGAGTGCAGCTCCAGCAACACCAAAGAAGCTCAACACCATCCAAGACACAGCAGCCTGCTTGATTGTCACCCCATCTACCACCGTAAACGTTCACTCCCTCCACCACTGGCGTACCGTGGCTGTAGTGTGCACCATCTACAAGATGCACTGCAGCAACTTGTCATGGCTTCTTCGGCAGCGCCTCCCAAACCCGCAACCTCTACCACCTAGAAGGACAAGGGCATCAAGTGCATGGGAACAACACCCACCTCCAAGTCACACACCGTCCTGACTTGGAAGTATATCGCCGTTCCTTCATCGTTGCTGGGTCAAAATCCTGGAACTCCCTACCGAACAGCACTGTGGGAGTACCTTAACCACACGGGCTGCAGCGGTTCAAGAAGGCGGCTCACCACCACCTACTCGGAATGGGCAATAAATGCTGGCCTTGCCAGCGACGCCCACATCCCATGAACGAATAAAAAAAAAAAGTTCGGTCACAGCCAGAGCATTGTGTCCAATTCTCGGCACCACACTTTAGGGTATGGAAGAGATTTAATAAAATGGTTCCAGGGATAAGGAATTAGTTACGTGCGCAGTCACTCTGTCCTTAATTATAGATTCCAATCACTTCCCCACAACAGGTGTTAGACTAACGGGTCTATAATTTCCTGTTTTTTCGCCCTCTTTGTCTCTCACCTTTTACTTAAAAGATTTGAATCCTGCTCTTCATTTTGTGAATTTTAAGAGGCACATACCTCAGACAGCAAAATCACATTTTTTATTCTTAAAAATCACTGTGTATTGAGAAATAACAATTTTTATTCCTTGTTCAGCAATCGGGGTTAAATCTGCCCTGAACACATTAGCTCTAATTAATAGTACAGGAAACTTTCGTTTATCCGGCATCAACGGGACTGGCGTGGTGCCGGTTTATCGTAAGTACCGGATAACGGAGAGTTATATCTACCGAGGCTATTTTTAACAGAGACTCCAGGCAGCGCGGGAGAATCAACTCCTGCTACTGCAGTGTTTCGGACTTCCGACAGCGCCAGGAGGCCGAGTAGTGGCACTTTTGAAAAGTACCCCTACTGACTAAATCGGCGGACTCGGGATCGGCAACATTGCCGGTTATTTGAGAGGAGTTTTCGGAGCACTCGGCGTTCGCGGAGACTCGACTGCGACTCGGCAACATTGCCGGTTATTTGAGAGGAGTTTTCGGAGGATGATTTTTGCCGGTTAAGCGAGAATTCCGGATATTTGGGTGCCGGATAAACGAAAGTTTCCTGTATACTCTTGATTTGAAGTTGCTAAATTCACATTATTGGGTTAGTTTTGATTTTTAATGTAGACAATGACTTTAAATTATCAGGTAGATTTGTACAGGTGTATTGAACACAGTTAACATTTGGAAAAAAGGTACATGTGGCTTCAAAAGGCAGTGCTCTATGTTAAGCAAACATTACAGCATAGTACGGCATTAAGGATGTTAAAATCCCGTATCAGTGGATTGAGGTACAAGTCATCCAACGGCACTTTTGGCTCTGTGTGTTATCTTTTACAGTTGAATGAATTGTATTTTGATTCAATGGAACCTAAGAATTTTGAGAATGAATGTTACTTTTTCAAAATTATCACGGTAGTTTTAGAACTCTGATCTTTTATATCTTAACTGCTTTCCCCTCTCAGCATCTGCATTGAGCAACTTCTCATTTTCGGTGATATCAACGTCCATCTCAACTCCTCATGTTCTCTCCTGAGTTCACTGCGCTCCTATCCTCCCTTAATCTCTCCCTCCATATAAACTCCCCTACCCATATTCACTGCCACCCCCTTGACTTTGCCATCTCACATTGGCATGATTGGTGTAGAGACAGTCACAGATAAGGCCCTCTCTGATCCTCTTCCTTGTATCACTTTCCACCCACATCACCCTTTCCCCTCCCAATCCCACTTCCTTCTGTGTCCATACCTGGGGAAAAAAAACTCTTCCCCCTAAATCACTTACAACTGCACTTTCAAATTCCCAATTGTCCAGCCTTTGGCCTTGCATTCACCACGACATTTCTACAGCTACTGAACTGCTCAAAAATAAAAAATAAAACAAAAAAGGTGACTCAACCGTGGCTAACAAGGGAAATTAGGGATAGCATAAGATCCAAGGAGAGGACATCTAATTTGGCCAGAAAAAGCAGCAAACCTCAGGATTGGGAGCAGTTTAGGATTCAGCAAAGGAGCACAAAGGGATTAATTAAGAGGGGGAAAATAGATTGAGAGTAAGCTTGCAGGGAACATAAGTAAAAGCTTCTATAGATATGTGAAGAGAAAAAGATTGGTGAAGTCAAGTGTAGGTCCCTTGCAGTCAGAATCAGGGGAATTTATAATGGGCAACAAAGAAATGGCAGACTAATTAAATACATACTTTGGTTCTGTCTTTACAAAGGAGGACACCAATAACCTCCCAGAGATGTCGGGGAACATAGGGCCTAATGAGAGGGAGGAATTGAATGAAATCAGTATTTGTAGGGAAATGGTGTTTGGGGAATTGACGGGATTGAAGGCCGATAAATCCCCAGGGCCTGATAATCTACATCCTAGGGTACTTAAGTGGCCCTAGAAATAGTAGATGCATTGCTGGTCATCTTCCAAAATTCTATAGACTCTGGAACAGTTCCCATGGATTGGAGGATAGCTAATGTAACCCCACTTTTAAAAAAGGTGGGAGAGAGAAAACGGCGAGTTATAGACCAGTAAACCTGACATCGTAGTGGGGAAAATGCTAGAGTCCATTGTAAAAGATGTAATAGCAGAGCACTTGGAAAACAGTGACAGGATCGGACAAAGTCAACATGGATTTACAAAAGGTAAATCATGCTTGACTAATCTACTGGAATTTTGAGGATGTAACTGGTAGAATAGATAAGGGAGAACCAGTGGATGTGGTGTATTTGGACTTTCAGAAGGCTTTCGATAAGGTCCCGCATAAGAGATTAACGTGCAAAGTTAAAGCACATGGGATTGGGGGTAAGGTACTGACTTGGATAGAGAACTGGTTGGCAGACAGGAAGCAGAGTTGGAATAAACGGGTCTTTTTCCGAGTGGCAGGCAGTGACTAGTGGGGTACCGCAGGGATCGGTGCTAGGACCCCAGCTATTCACAATATATATTAATGATCTAGACGAGGGAACCAGATGTAATATCTCCAAGTTTGCAGACGACACAAAGCTGGGTTAGTGTGTGTGCTGAGGAGGATGCAGAGAAACTCCAGTATAATTTGGACAGGTTGGGTGATTGGGCAGATGCATGGCAAATGCAGTATAATGTGGATAAATGCGAGGTTATCCACTTCGGTGGCAAAAACAGGAAGGCAGATTATCTGAACGGCAATAGATTGGGAAAAGGGGAAGTGCAACGAGACTTGGGTGTCCTTGTGCACCAGTCGCTGAAGGTAAGCATGCAGGTTCAGCAGGCGGTTAAGAAGGCAAATGGTATGTTGGCCTTCATAGCGAGAGGATTTGAGTACAGGAGCAAGGATATCTTGCTGCAGTTGTACAGGGCCTTGGTGAGACCACACCTTGAGTATTGTGTGCAGTTTTAGTCGCCTTATCTGAGGAAGGATGTTCTTGCCATGGAGGGAGTGCAGCGAAGATTCACCAGACTGATACCTGGGATGGCAGGAATGACGTATGAAGAGAGATTGGATCGATTAGGCTTATATTCGCTAGAGTTTAGAAGAATGAGAGGGGATCTCATTGAAACTTATAAAATTCTAACAGGACTAGACAGACTAGATGCAGGAAGGATGTTCCCGATGGCGGGGAAATCCAGAACCAGGGGTCACAGTCTAAGGATAAGGGGTAAGCCATTTAGGACTGAGATGAGGAGGAATTTCTTCACCCAGAGAGTGGTGAACCTGTGGAATTCTCTGCCACAGAAGGCAGTTGAGGCCAATTCATTAAATATATTCAAGAAGGAGTTGGATATATTTCTTAAGGCTAAAGGGATCAAGGGATATGGGGAGAAAGCAGGGACAGGGTACTGAATTTGGATGATCAGCCATGATCTCATTAAATGGCGGAGCAGGCTCGAGGGGCCGAATGGCCTACTCCTGCTCCTATCTTCTATGTTTCAATCGCACTCTCCCCATCATATTTAATGCCCTTTTCCCCATTAAAACCATTACTCTCTCACCCTGGTCGTCGTCCCTGGTACGGCCCTCCTCTCCGCTCCTTTTAAGTCCAAGGGACGCAGATGTGAACGTTTTATGGTGGATAACTGGTTTAGCCATTCATTGCCAGATCTGGCTGGACCACAAAGCACTTTTGCTATTGTCCACTATTCCAGGATCATTCTGGAATGCAAAGATAACCCCCGGCTTCACTTCAATACAAACCGTCTTATTAAACCCCTCTCCCGTTCCTCCTCCACCCTCTCCTCCCAACAAGAACTGCGAGGAGCTCGTGGACTTCTTTGTCACTAAGATTGAGGCCATCCGGTCAGCTCCCTCTGCCACCTCCCACCCTTGCCCTCGCCCACCAGACTAAGCATCCCAGAAGGTTCCCCTCTGCCCTAGCCCTGAACACTCATCTTTCTCCAGTTTCTCTCCTATCTCCTTTCATGCCCTCTTCAAGCTCATCTTGTCCGAGACCTACCTTCTGCTCCCTCAGCCCTATTCCCACCAAACTGCTGACCACCCAACTTCCTTTCCTATGCTCTGTTAGCTGATATTGTTAACAGTTGCTCTCGTTGGGTACTGACCCCCTCATCTTTCCCACAATTGCATATTTCAATCCCTCCAATTATCTCACCCTGAAGTGAGCATCCGACCACGTATCCGCTCCATCACCAAGACCACCCACTTCCACCTCCGTAACATTACCTGACTCTGCCCCTGCCTCAGCTCATCTGCTGCTGACACCCTCATCCATGCCTTTGTTAACTCTAGACATGACTATTCCAATGCTCACTTGGCTGACCTTCCACCGTACAAAAATTTGCGGTCATCCAAAACTCTACTGCCTGTATCCTAACTCGCACCAAGTCCTGTTCAACCATCATCCCTATGCACGATGACATGCATTAGATCCCGGTCCAGCAATGCTCGATTTGAAAACTCTGATCCTGGTGTTCAAATCTCTCCCTGGACTCGCCCTGTCTGATCTCCGTAGCCTCCTCCAGCCCTACAACCCTTCGGGCGATGTCCCAGACTCCTCCATCACCATCTCTGGGTATGTCCTGTCCCATTGACAGGCCAGGCCCACCAGAGGAGGCGGCACAGTGGTATACAGTCGGGAAGGAGTGGCCCTGGGAGTTCTCAACATTGACTCCAGACTCCATGAAGTCTCATGTCTTCAGGTCAAGCATGGGCAAGGAAACCTCCTGCTGATTACCACCTACTGCCCTCCTTCAGCTGATGAATCAGTACTCTTCCATGTTGAACACCACTTGGAAGAAGCACTGAGGGTAGCAAGGGCACAGAATGTACTCTGGGTGGGGGACTTCATTGTCCATCACCAAGAGTGGTTCGGTAGCACCACTACTGGCCGAATTCTGAAGGATATAGCTGCCAGACTGGGCCTGCAGCAGGTGGTGAAAACCAACATGAGGGAAAAGTCTACTTGACCTCGTGCTCGCCAATCTATCTGTCGCAGATGTATCTGTATATGACCGCATTGGTAGCAGTGATCACTGCACAGTCCTTGTGGAGACGAAGACCCGTCTTCACACGGAGGACACCCTCCATCGTGTTGTGTGGCACTACCACCGTGCTAAATGGGATCGATTCAGCACAGATCTGGCAGCGCAAAACTGGGCATCCATGATGCGCTGTGGGCCATCGGCAGCAGCAGAATTGTACTCCATCACAATCTGTAACCTCATGGCTCGGCATATTCCTCACTCTACCATTACCATCAAGCCAGGGGACCAATCGTGGTTCAATGAGGAGTGCAGAAGAGCATGCCAGGAGCAGCACCAGGCGTACTTAAATGAGGTGCCAACCTGGGGAAGCTGCAACACAGGACTACATGCCTGCTAAACAGTGAAAATAGCATGCTATAGACAGGGCTAAGCAATCCCACAATTAACTGATCAGATCAAAGCTCTGCAGTCCTGCTGCATCCAGCCGTGAATGGTGGTGGGCAATTAAACAAACGGGAGGAGGAGGCCCATGAAGATCCCCATCCTCAATGATGGCGGATCCCAGCACACGAGTGCAGAAGACCAGGCTGAAGCGTTTGCAACCATCTTCAACCAGAAGTGCAGAGTGGCTGATCCATCTCGGCCTCCTCCTGACCGCACCCCCCCCCACACCAAACCATCACAGAAGCCAGTCTTCAACCAATTAGATTCACTCCATGTGATATCAAGAAATGGCTGAGCGCACTAGATACAGCAAAGGCTATGGGCCCCGACAATATCCCGGCTGTCGTGCTGGAGACTTGCGCTCCAGAAATAGCCGCGCCTCTAGCTAAGCTGTTCAGTACAGCTGCAACACTGGCATCTACCTGACAATGTGGAAAACTGCCCAGGTATGTCCTGTCCACAAAAAGCAGGACAAATCCAATCTGGCCAATTACCATCCCATCAGACTACTCTCAATCATCAGCAAAGTGATGGAAGGTGTCATCTTACTAACCAATAACCTGCTCACTGATGCTCAGTTTGGGTTCCGCCAGGACCACTCAGCTCCAGACATCATTACAGTCTTAGTCCAAACATGGACAAAAGAGCTGGATTGGTGAAGTGAGAGTGACTGCCTTTGACATCAAGGCAGCATTTGACCGAGTGTGGCATCAAGGACCCTAGTAAAATTGAAATAAATGGGAATCGGGGAAAACTCTCCACTGGCTGAAGTCATACCTAGCACAAAGGAAGACGGTTGTGGTTGTTGGTCAGTCATCTCCGCCCCAGGAGTTCCTCAGGGCAGTGTCCTCGGCCCAACCATCTTCAGCTGCTTCATCAATGACCTTCCCTCCATCATAAGGTCAGAAGTGGGGATGTTTGCTGATGATTGCACAGTGTTCAGTTCCATTTGGAGCTCCCCAAATGATGAAGCAGTCCATGCCTGCAGTACAGCAAGACCTGGACAACATTCAGGCTTGGGCTGATAAGTGGCAAGTAACATTCATGCCACACAAGTGCCAGGCAATGACTCTCTCCAACAAGAGAGAGTCTAACCATCGCCTCTTGACATTCAACGGCATTACCATTGCTGAATCCCCCACCATCAACATCCTGGGGGGGTCACCATTGACCAGGAACTTAACTGGACCAAATAAATACTGTGGCAACAAGAGCAGGTCAGAGGCTGATTATTCTGCGGCGAGTGTCTCACCTCCTGACTCCCTAAAGCCTTTTCACCGTCTACAAGGCACAAGTAAGGAGTGTGATGGAATACTCTCCACTTGCCTGGATGAGTGCAGCTCCAACAACACTCAAGAAGCTCGACACCATCCAGGACAAAGCAGCCTGCTTGATCACCCCATCCACCACCTTAAACTTTAACTCAGTCCACCTCCGGCACACTGGCGGCAGTGTGTACCATCTACAAGTTGCACTGCAGCAACTCGCCAAGGCTTCTTTGGCAGCACCTCCGAAACCCGTGACCTCTACCACCTAGAAGGACAAGGGCAGCAGGCGCATGAGAACACCACCACCTGCAAGTTACCCACCATCCTGACTTGGAAATATATCGCCGTTCTTTCTTCGTCGCTGGGTCAAAATCCTGAAACTTCCTCCCTAGCAGCACTGGGCGTACCTTCACCGCACGGACTGCAGCGGTTCAAGAAGGCGGCTCACCACCTTCTGGAGGACAATTCACGATGGGCATTAAATCCTGGCCTTGTCAGTGATGCCCACTCCCCAATAATGAATTTAAAAAAAAGTCTGCGCTCCTTCAATTCTGGCCTCTTGCACATCCCTGATTTTTTTTTTAATCACTCCACCATTGGTGGCCATGCCTTCAGCTCTTAATTCCCTTCCTAATTCTCTCCACCTCTCTTCCTTTAAGACGCTGCTTAAAACCTACCTCTTTGACCAAGCTTTTGGTCACCTGTCCTGATATCTCCTTATGTAGCTCAATGTCAAATTTTTTTTGGTAATGCTGCTGTGAAGTTCCTTGGGACATTTTACTACATTAAAGGCGCTATATAAATGCAAGTTGTATAATTTTTGTAATTACAATTCATTTTAATGTTTGGTATCTATTTAGATGGCAAGCCTATGATGCGCCAGGGTGACACAGGGGACTGGAT
Source organism: Squalus acanthias (assembly GCA_030390025.1). Taxonomy (NCBI): domain Eukaryota; kingdom Metazoa; phylum Chordata; class Chondrichthyes; order Squaliformes; family Squalidae; genus Squalus; species Squalus acanthias. Next base: position 86,551,222 of record CM059434.1, on the reverse strand, counting down.
TGGGACGTTTCTGGGTCACAAAGGTGCTGTCTGGGGAGCCACGTTAAATAAAGAGGCCAATAGGGCAGCAACCGCAGCAGCAGATTTTTCAGCGTGAGTACTTCTCTCTTTTGTATATAGTGGTGGTGTAAGTAGATTGTCACTGAAGACGATTAATGACCTTATTAGCCAACGAGTTTATTGCAATGAGATCAAAGAGGTTGCTGATGTGGCTTTTTAAAGCAAAACTACTGCACAGAACAGGGAAAGTTAAGCTAAATGGAAAAATTTCCTTTCCATGCACTCTGATCCAAGTATGGGAACCTAACGTTGTCCCGTGGCTAGCCATATTGGTTCCTTAAATCTAATGCTGTTTTTTAAAAAGCAATTCTATATTGGCTAGAGCTGTGCAAATGACATTCTGTGGGCCACATGGCTGCTCACTGCAGGCCATTTGTCCAACCAATCCCAGGCAACTCTGTTCTATTGGCAATAGCAAAATACTGCGGATGCTGGAAATCTAAAACAACAGAAAATGCTGGAAATACTCAGCAGGCCAGGCAGCATCTGTGGAGAGAGAAAGAGTTAACATTTCAGGTCTGTGACTCTTCGTTAGAACTGGAAAAAGTTAGGGATGTAACAGATTTTAAGCAGGTGCTGAGGCAGGGAAAAGCGGGGGGAGGAAGGAATTGAAGGGACGGTCTGTGCTAGGATTGAAGGCAGGCGAGATTAAATGTTGCAAATGGGGATGGCAGAATCATCAACAGCTGCCGCCTCTATTTGCAATTGTATTACTCGTTGCTTTGTTCTGTTTGTCTCTTCTGAGCCTGGAGATGTGGCAGAGCTGTTTGTAAAGCTATGTCCTCTTTAATGGACAATCCTAAAACAAAACACCAAGATCTATTCGTATTAACAATTGGAGAGGTGCACAAATTAACAGGGTGTCGATGTCAACTTGAAATGTGACTCCCAAGGTTCCATGTGATGCACTTATGTGGCCCACAGAGATGAACGCTCCTTCATTGGAGGTTCCTGATAACTTAGCCTCTTTCAATGGCTTGGTCGGCTAGATCAATGTGTGTGTGTAAATGTCAGTCAAGGCAGGGATTACATTTGGGTGTGGCAGTTGGTGTTTGGGGAAACTCAGTCTTTCAGCAGTCATATTTCTTTTCATGTGGCAATGAGTTGTTTCATGAGTTTGTCCCTTTTTTTTCCTCAGCAAGGTGTGGGATGCTGTGACAGGTGATGAAATGATCACTTTAGCCCATAAACATATTGTCAAAACTGTGGACTTTACTCAGGTAAAATCTATTTCTAATTCAGTTAGTATTTCTGCCCATGATTTTTACAACCTTTTTTAAATTGAGTTTTTTTGCAGGATAGCAACAACTTGCTGACTGGCGGACAAGATAAAGTTTTGCGTATTTATGATTTGAACAAACCTGAATCAGGTGAGTCTTGCTATAGAATTGGCTTACTGTGGGCAGTGTGTAAAACTAGGTTTTGTTTCAACTGCCCCATTGTGATGTTGCTGAAAAGAAATGGCATAAATGTATAGCAATTAGTGTTGTACAGGGCGTTAGTTATTGGATTACAAATCAATAACTTTGATCAGCTAAACCTTTTTGCAGTGATGTACTGCTTAGAATGGTAGCCAAGAAATGCCCCATTTATGTGGTATTTGATGGAAAAGTACATGTTGATGAATATTAGCGATTGTGGGGAATTCAAGTTTTTAAAGTTTGACAGTTTTACGTGTAGATTTGTTGCTAGTTGGAACTTATTACAGTCATGTCTGATTGGGGAGTTGCTCATGAAACTAGTTTGTAACCTTGTTCACCTGGATTAAGTATATAAAGAAAAAGAAAGACTTGCATTTATGTAACACTTTTCACAGCCCCCGGATCTTCCAACACGCTATTACAATCAATGAAGTATTTTTGAAGTGTCGTCACTGGAGTAATGTAGGAAATGTGGCAGCCAATTTGCACACAGCAAGATCCCACACACAGCAATGTGATAATGACCAGATAATCTGTATTTTTGTCATGTTGATTGAGGGATGAACATTGGCTGGGACACTTGGGAGATCGCCCCTGCTCCTTTTTCGAAATAGTGCTGTGATTTTTTATGTCCACCAGGGAGGGCAGACAGAGCATCAGTTTAACATAAATTGCTGGAATCTGTTGTACTTGGGGGAGAGGCTGACTAGACATTCAGAATGTGTCTGGCTAGAAAAACATACTTAGTACTTCACACAGTATTTGAAACTAGGGATATTGAAGGAATAAAAGTGTCAAAGCAAAGGCATAAAGCTTAAACGCATATTTAAAGGTGAGCTGGGAGAGAGCAAGACTGAAGAATCCAAGTCCTGTGTCAGCTGTGGCTCAGTGGGTAGCACTCGCCTCTGAGTCAGATTGTTGTGAGTTCGAGTCCCACTCCAGGGACTTGAGCACATAAAGCTAGGCTGACACTCCAGTGCAGTGCTGAGGGAGTGCTGCACTGGTCGGAGGTGCCGTCTTTCAGATGAGACGTTAAAACGAGGCCCCGTCAGCGCTCAGGTGGACATAAAAGATCCCATGGTACTATTTCAAAGAGGAGCAGGGGAGTTATCCCTGGTGTCCTGACCAATACTTATCCCTCAACCAACAAAATAAAAACTACTGATCTGGTCATTATCACATTGCTGTTTGTGGGACCTTGCTGTGTGCAAATTGTCTGCCGCGTTTCCTACATTGCAACAGTGACTACACTTCAATAGTACTTCATTGGCTGTAAAGCGCTTTGAGACGTCCGGTGGTCGTGAAAGACGCTATATAAATGCAAGTCTTTCTTTCAAGTAATTATATGGTTGACCGGTTTGTATGTTAGATCTCCAGATGTCAAATTTGTTAACAGGTTGTCATTCTTCGAATGAGAAGTGTTCACTTGTCATTGTTGAATATGGTGTTCTTATGTGAATCCCAATATTCTTTCTCTCAGAACCTCTGGAGATCAGTGGCCATAGTTCTGGTATTAAGAAAGCACTGTGGTGTAATGGGGACAAGCAGATACTTTCGGCAGCTGATGACAAGACTGTAAGGTAAGAACTTTGCTGAGAAGTAGTCAAGTTCCGAATGACTGAACAAATGTCCACTTGAATATTTTACAATAAGTAAAATCCGTGATCTTTATTGGGGAAAAATGGGAGGGTCTGTGAGCTTGACTGTGGGGGGGGGGTGGAATGCACAATTTCAGCTAACACCGATTCAACTGTGTGTATGTTTACGTGTTTTAATATTTTTTGTGGTTTTATTTATATAGGCTCTGGGACAGGACTAGTATGACTGAAGTGCAAACCATTCAGGTTGGATCATCTGTAAGCAGTGTAGAGTACATCCCTGACGGGGAGATAGTGGTTTTAACCTATGGAAAAACGGTTGCTTTTTACAATGCACTAAGGCAAGTTAAGTCAGTTGACATTATGTTCTCTAGATTTCATTTAAGAAATATGCTTTCTTTCAAATTACTTCCAACAGTGTATGATTCTGGTATTTGTAGTGAAACCTCTGAATTATGAATCAATTTAAGTTTTAGAAATGTACTGTTGTACCTGCAAAACGGATTCAATGAAAATGTTGACTTCTAATGGAATGAGAAATGTCACCAGCCATGAGAGAAAGTTATTTATTTTGGTACAACTTGCATTTATATAGTGCCTTTAAAGTGGAAAATTACCCACAGAGCTTTGTAAGCATAAGGAAAATTGGGCACCGTGCCAAAGGGGATTAGATTAGGAGGGGCGATGACAAGATTGGTCAAAGGAGGACCTTCAAGGAGAAGGTGGTAGAGGATTTTAGGAAGGGAATTCTAGAGCATTGGGCCTTGGTGGCTGAAGTCATGGTTGCCATTGATGGATGAAGTTAGGGTGTGCAAGGAGGAATGGAGAATTTAGAGGGTGGTGGTGTAGGACTGGAGGAGATTAGAGATGGGGAAGAAAAGGCCATGCGATATTTGAATAGAAAGATGTGACTTTTAAATGTTTAGATGAGCTGAAGTTTCGAGGATGGGAGACCAACCAGGGAAACATGGAATAATCCAGTCTGGAGGTGACAAAGGCAAGAATGTAGGTTTCAGTGGCGGATTGGTTCAGGGAGGGGTGGAGGTGGGCATGTTATGGGGTGGAATTAGGTGGTTATGAAGGAGAGTTTGAGCTTTGGAATTCAGTGTGGAATTAAGATGCTGAGGTTGGAACAGTCTGGTTCAACCGGAGACCATGGAGGAGGAGGGGATGGGTGGTGGTAGAGTTGGTGATGGGTATGGCGTTTGAGGCGGTGGGGTGGGAAAGATAATTACTTCAGTTTTCGCAATACTTGCATGGAGGAAATTGACTCATCCAAGATGGATGCTGGATGCGTATTCTGAAGGCAGAGACAGTGGAGAGGTAGAGTTGGTGTAATGCTGAGCATGAAACACTGGATTGTTGTAAAAACCCATCTAGTTCACTAATGTCCTTTAGAGAAGGAAATCTGCTGTCCTTACCTAATCTGGCCTATGTGACTCCAGACCCACTGCAATGTGCTTGACTCTTAACTGCCCTCTGAAATGGCGTAGCAAGCCACTCATTTGTACCAAACCGCTACAAATAAGTATACTAAGAATACAGCGTGCAGCGGTTCAAGAAGGCGGCTCACCACCATCTCAAGGGCAATTGGGGATGGGTGATAAATGCTGGCTTTGCCAGCGATGCCCACATCCCACGAACGAATTAAAAAAGCCAGCAATTTTCTCACTGTTAAAAATAAAGTATTTTGTTAATATTTTCAGTATTTTACTTGTAGAACTCTTGAATTGTTGTCGTGCACTACTTCCCTCAATATCTCAGCACAGAATATTAGCAATGCTGTAATTAGCTAGTACAGTGCTGAAATCCCATCGGATAAAAGTCTTTTAAAGTCACTCAATAATAATTTGCTCATTCAAATACTAATTTCTTTTCTTTTGCGCTTGACCGTGATTTATCTCTGCACCCAATCGCCAGAATCTGCAAAATGTTACATGCTGATTTCAGATAACCGCACCGCAGTGCTCTCATTTGTAAAACAGTTTAAGAACGGTTTTGTACTGATCACTTAGCTTGTGCTGCTTTAGTAATTTGGATACCCTGTTCCTGTGGTTGTACTTAATTCTGAAAATCATAGCTGCACTGACTTGGATTTGGGTATTTACACAATTGTAACAGTGTGGTAGATTCAAAAAGGTTCTTTTTTTAAAAAAAAGGAAGTGCTGTGTATACTGGATAATCTGACAATATTAAGTCCCAAATTTTGCAAGTAGTGGAGAGATTTGTAAAGATTTTAATTTGATTTCTCATGCATTGTAACTTGGATTTAACTTCATTTTTTCAAGTTCTGATGGCTACGCATAGCATAGTAACATGCACATTTGAAAAGTTTTAATGTAGTTAAACTTTTTACCAAAAAAATAGCATTTTCTGTGGGGAAACTACAAAACTTCACTCAAATTCAAAGGACCTCAATAGCTTTGTTGCAGTGTTCGTTAGGTTGAGAATGGTACAGTCGGTCCTTTTTCGTTTATAGAGGATTTGTGAAATGAATCTAAGTAATCTGCACCCAGTTTTTAGGCTTATTAGAACATGGAATGCTTTACTAAAAGCAGCTATTGGGGCAGAAACTAAAACGTAATTTAAAAGTGATTGGATAAGTATTTGAAGAGGAATAATATAAAAGGATATCGGGAAAGGGTGAGGAAATATGATTTGCACACTTAGCTCAAGTTGAAAAGCTAGCACTGCCCAAAACTGGCCCAAATTTGATATTGCTCAGCACTAATGAGGCCACAAGATGGTTGTCAAAAATGGGAAATGTCACCCTGGATTCAGTATATGGTAATCTTCCACATTTGGGTTAAAGCATATTATTGGGGTGGAGAAGATTGTTTTTGTAGTTTTAACAGTTTATTATCTCTTTGCCTTCTCTCCCATTTGTGGGTTCTCCAGTGGAGCTGGTGGTGATGCCTTGGGGTCATGTTTAAGAATCCAGTTTTGTGCCAGTATTTTCTTGTTTGTAGAGTACAACCTCAGTAACCAAAAACATTTGCATTTGCTGAAATGTGTGAAGATTTAGGTGCATTCTGTGACGTTTGTGCTGGTGTTTTTTCAGTCTTGAGCTGATCAAATCTTTTGACGCACCAGCTTCAATCAGCTCTGCTTCTCTTCACCCTGAGAAAGACGTCTTTGTTGCAGGAGGTGATGACTTCAAACTGTACAAGTTTGACTACAATACGGGCGAGGATTTAGGTAGGTCTTCATGCGTTTTCAAGTGCATTAGTTGCTATGTGTTAAATTGTATTTCAAATCACAAAGTTCCTTGCCACTGCATGTTGTAGGGTGGCTGCTGCTTGATGAATATCCTGTAACAGCAATTCCAGTGTATAGAATGGCCTTATGAAAATTGAAATTTACCTGTGCCATCTGATATCTTAAGCTTGTACAAATTAACATCTATCTCCTTATAATTTTTTCCATAATAAATGTTGAATTGGTTCCTGGCTCAGGTGTGCATTTGCTTTGCATTTTTTTTTGTTGAAGTGGATCTGAAAGGCATCTTTTCTGTAGTCAGCTGGTGTGCGTCAGTGTCCTTTCTGGATCACTGAAGACTTGCAGCGATGAATGAAGAGCTTGACTGGGCATTCCATGATTGTTTTGTGGGTAGGGTTGCTGCAAATTTGATTTCAATTACTCCATTGAAGTGGGTGCTCTATTGGCTTCAAAATGAAAGTATTGAAGACTGCTGAGAACAGAGCAGCAGCATGAGTTCAATGTGAACAAGTCCATGTAGGATTCATGAAAGGACGACTAAGATCTTCTGTCCTACGATAAGTCGTGGTAATCTTTGATCGGAAATTGGATACTTCAAGACCATTACATAAACTCCAACTAACCTGTCTTGCTTAACTGATCAATCAGCGCCTGCAGTATCTGCTCTGGTGGAATTACTGGAGGTGAGCCCATACTGCCTGTTGCCCTCCACTCTGTAGCTGCAGATTAGCCATCCCTTCTAGATTAAAACTGTATGGCTGCCAATTCTCTTGTTAAGGATAATAGTAATATTGTACATGAAACACTGGTTGGTTTTCAGTTAGACTTGTAGCTGCAGTAATGTAATAAATCGTTGGAATTTTAAAATTAAATCTTAAGTTTCCTGTCTGGAATGAGACCTGATTTCATGACTGACGTTAATCTGATTGCACAACTAAGAACAAAAAAAGTAGTATTGTAGCTTTTGCACCATGGCCGGTGAAAATAATTGCTCTTCTAGTGCATGCCGTGTCTGGTATGCTGGCTTATTATGTGCCTTAATTCTTTTGAATTAAGTTTTCTGTACTAAGTACTTGGGCTGTATGCAGTTGTTTAAGGATTATAGCTTTGTGAAATGAAGATACCTTTGAAAGCAAAGCTTTTATAAAATGGCAGGTTAGTCAGCATCTGAAGAGAACAGACAAGTTGAGATTCTTGTCTGTTCACATGTAAAATTGAATCTCCTGTGGTCTTGCTCACAGTTGGAGGAAATGGTTTGCCTTTTAGCTGTTGATGCTGGCTGAGACGTGAAGCAAGTGAGAATAGCCTGCTCTTGTAATATTGGGCTGGATTTTGCGCTTGAAAACCGGCACTTGCGATCTGTCAAGAATTCTTGACACATCATCCGCATGCCCAACAGAAGTGCCTCTGCCGGTGGAGAATTGCACTACTTCCGCCCACTGAAAGGCCATCGAATTCTTACACCTGGTAAAAGCAGGCGTAAAGGCCTGCTTTTACCAGCATTAGAGTTTGGAAAAAAATTGTTATTTTAATCATGTAAACATTAAAAAAAAAACCTGTGCAATGAGGTACGGTTATTTTAGCCCCTTTAAAACATTTAAATTTCTTTTTCAAAAAAATTAAATTTTTATTAAATTAAATGGCATTTTATTTTTTATATATGTCATGGTTTTTCTTTATTTCAGTGGGTTGGTGCATTTTTGCAGTCATCCGCATTCATACTTTTGACACTTCTGTGCATACGGAACTGTCAAAAGTATGAAGGGGGATTCCCTTCTTCCATTGGTTCGCCTGGCCCACGTGATCCCAGGGGCGCTTGCTAACTCCATGCGCCCCTGGGATACGTGGGCCTCTGCGCATTTCGTAGAGAGGCGGCTCAGGATTGCAGGCCTCGGTATCTACGGAACCAGCAGGTAAGTTCGTAGATTTTGTTTTTCCGATTGGAGGCATCCGCCCGCAGGAAGCCTCTGATCAGAAATTCAGGTCTATTGTGTTTAAAGGTTGCAGCGCCACCTCTGGAGAAAGCACGAACAGGCATTACTATAACCACATGGCCTGTTGATTTCAATGTACTCGGCTTATGATAGCATCATCAACACAAGGATTTTAATGTTATGGATACATTTTGTAATCTCTGCTGCTCCTGATAGCGCTCTTGCACCAAACAAATTAGACAGAAAGACTTGCATTTATATAGCGCATTTCAGGAGCTCAGCATGGCCCAAAGCGCTGTACAGCCACTGAAGTACTTTTGAAGTGTCGACACTATAGGAAGCGTGGCAGCCAATTTGTGCACCGCAAGATCCGCGAACAGCTGTGTGTTTTTGTGATGTTGATTTGATGGGTAAATATTGGCCAGGACACCAGGGATAACTTCGCTGCTCTTGGAAATAGTGCCATGGGATCTTTTACGTCCACCTGAGGGCGGATGGGACCTCAGTTTAACGTCTGGAGTGCCAGCCTAGATTTTTGTGTTCAAGTCTCAGGAGTGAGACTTGAACCCACAACCTTCTGACTCGGAGGCGAAAGTGCTACCCACTGAGCCACGGCTGAATTTTCCAGTAATTTGAATTTTACAAAGCACAATGGGAATTTAATGCTTCAAAAATTTGAATTTATCAATGGTTAAAAATAAAGAGCAAGTTATATCTATCTCTGTCACGGACTCCCTGTTCTAAGACAAATATAAATCCTTTTGTTGCAGAGTCATACAAAGGGCACTTTGGTCCAGTTCACTGTGTAAGATTTAGCCCCGATGGAGAATTATATGCCAGTGGTTCTGAAGATGGAACTCTTCGTCTGTGGCAGACAACTGTTGGCAAAACTTACGGGTTATGGAAATGCGTACTCCCTGGTAAGTACATTTTGGCACCTATGTACATAGTCCATGTTTTGCTGTGATATTTAATCTTAATTCACACCATAAACCTGTAGCAGTGTGACCCTTTGTTACACCGAATCTCTTTTTCTGAAGGAACCGTTTTGGTTCGGTAAATTCTCAGATGGCATTTGCTGACTCTGCAGATCAATCATCTTTGGGTGAAATACTTGTAATTAATCTGTCATTGTGGTGAACTGCATGTATTATACACTTCTTCTTTCTTTGAATTACAGAGGAGCTTGGCTCTGAAAACTCTGATTCTATCTATGGCACCCCTCCAGAGGTAAAAGCTTGAACTGCCAGCTTGAGAGAAACGAATAAGCAGCATTCAGAGGAATCTCTGAAAAACATAGAGCAAGCGTTCCATTGTATATGGTTACGGCAAATGCAGACATCTGAATGGAACCATATCAGTAATTCAAAAGCTGAAGACTACTGTAGTTAAGTCTGAAAGACAAGCACTTGGTGTCTGCAAGGAAGGAAAGTAGTAAACCTGTGCGTGTTCAGTGCAGCTGCCTCCCGTCTTAGTGTTGGTTTAATTGAGCCTGCCCAGTAACATCTGTATATATTTTAATGTATCTTGGCAGACATTTCTGTTCGTATGGAGGAAGTGGTAAAGTTACAGTTGTAACATCATGGATTCAAGTATGTTTTCCTTATAAAAGAATACATTTTTCTTTTTTCCTCCATAAATTCAGTGCTAATACTTTGGTTTAAAAATAAAAGGTTATTCAGTCTGTTGTTCTGTTCATTTTAAATGGTCTGCTATCTGTCTCAATTTGCAGCATCTTATTTGTGTAAATGATGCCTCAAGCAGCATTAAAGTGGCCCACACACACTTGTACAAAACTTACCAAAACATGCTTAAAGGTCATTTGTATTCTTCAAATTTGGGGTATTTGCACCTGCTTAAAATTATTGTGCTGCTTTGTGCAACTAAATGTTTGTTTATTCAGAAGTACATTGATCTGGATATGAGTGATTATTGAAATAGATCCATTTAGACTATATTGTCCTCAACAACAAAAAATTAAATGCTGGGTAGTAATTATTTGCAGCAATTACAAAAATTCCATTCTCTGGTTCGGAACTATATTTGGTATTGCACCTTATGTATTGTAATGTAGGTTGGCAATGTGTTATGGTTCACTTGTATAGCCAACAGTTTTGATTAGATACAGCATTATAGGATCAATGAGTGTCTTACTCAGCTCTGGTTATGTTTAATGCTGCACCCCAATCATGGAATAGAAGGTGACCTTTTGCATTACTGCTTGATCCAGATGTATCCATTTCTTTGTTCTGATTTTCCCATTTTCAGCATTGTTGGGTTAAAATGCTCTTAAGAAAATGTTTTATGACACTTTGTCTCCTGATAAACTTAAAGTGGGTCAAGATATGAAGCCTGCTTTTGCTTTGATAGACCATGTTCAAGTATTAAATTTTAATGCAAATTAATGAGAAGCTAGTTTCTCAAACCATGAATTTGGTGTTAATAGTACAGATTGTTGCAAAAGCCTCACTAAATTGACTGTCCAAGATGGCAGTTATTCACAGCTACTTAGTAATTGAAGTAGTTTAGAATTCCCATATTCCAATGGGGAATCCTCAAATGTCGTGTTACTGACTTAGTGGTGGGAATATTTAAATTCCCCTTGCTCTTGATCCTAATCTCAGTTGGAGCTATAGGCAGATGCTGATTGAAGTCTTAAGTACCTGTTCACAGGGAAAGAAAAAATCGGTATCACTGGACCCATCTTATATTTGCTTTAAAAACACTGGCCTGCTCCTTATTGAAGGCAACCTTAGTACAGGCCTTTGAGCAGCTGCCATAGAGTCAAGTGAACAACATTGGGGGGTGGTTGTGGAGAGGTAATTGAAGATAATGTACCCTCAAAAGATAGGTTCCCTATAGCACTGGCTATGCATGTGGCAAGATTATATGGGTGACTTTATTCTGTATTATATACAATTTAATTTCAAACCATTTGATTGTTTTTAGTGCCAGAGCCTTGATAGGATGTGGGTTAATGAGCCACGAGTAATACACTGCAGATGAAAATGAGTTCACTACTTGACTGATTCTAGATAAGGCAATTAAATGGCCTGGCACAAGAATAGTAATGCTTCAAAATAGAAGTAAAATTTCACATTGATAACTGACATCAATTGAACATTAACTGTAAGGGTTTCATCTTTTGGCACAAACTGTATTGTTGAATTGCTTTAAAAATTAGCCATCTGTAGCTAGGGCAGCAGTATGCAGTGAGAGATTTAACAAGTATTTCTTGATCGGTTTTAAGGTGCGATAAATAATGCATTGATATATTCAAAGTGAGAATTAGGTACAAATTACATGAATGCTACTTCAGTTCAAATGGGCTGAACGGTTACAGGTTTAAGCTGAACCCAAATGTTAACTCGTGCATTTAGGTTTCATTTAACTTCACTAACTATTACCATATGGGGCATCATAACACTATATCCTGTGTTCTCCACAAAGTCTTTTCAGGCTGGAAACCTAGTACTTTTCAACCTTGTGCTGTGCCAAGATTTCACCCAAATTTTTCTCTACATCAGTTACAGTTGGTTTTACTGTGCTGAGCGCTCTAACGATGTTGGCCATTTTTATTGTACAGATTAAGTTACAACACTAGAGAAATCCTGTTTCATTCCGACATGTTTGCCTCTCAGTGCCTATAGTTTTACTTGTCTGACATTCACATAACATGCAAATTTTCTCCACCTTGCCAGCCAACATGGGAATCAACTTTTCAAGAAAGTTGATTAAAACAAATTTGCTAACTATAGACTTACTAGTTTTGCATAAATAATTGGCAAAATAATGGAATTGACCATTTAGGAACAAAGTTGAGTACATAAAGATAACTTTAGCATTTGTTAGCTGCTACTTATTTGGTGGTTGTTGCTGAAATTGTACAGACCGCTTGTTAGGCTGCACTCAATTCTGGTCATTGACCTGAAGGCCAGGAAATCGTGCCGAGAAAGACTAAGGATAATCCCTGGTGGGAAGGTTTTTATGTGTGCTTTGCCCATGGCTGATAAGATCAGTTCTAAAATGTGCACTCTAATAGATGTGATGGATTCTATGAGCTACTCTCGTCCTGGCTGATATGGACACTCTACTCCGGCCTGATGAGATCGGATCCATAGTCGGCAGTCTGCCTGCCGCTTATCAGTTGTGTAATGGACAGTCTACCCAGGCCTGAAGGGATGGGCAAATTACTTGGGGCTGGTGGGGTGGGCGCCTTAATGGGGAGATTACCCGGGGCCGATGGGATGGGCTCTATAATGGGCAGATTACCCGGGGCCGGTGGGATGGGCTCCATAATGAACAGATTACCCGGGGTCGGTTCGCCATGCTCTATAATGGGCAGATTACCCGGGGCCGATGGGATGGGCTCTATAATGGGCAGATTACCTGGGGCCGATGGGACGGGCTCGATAATGGGCAGATTACCTGGGGCTGATGGGACGGGCTCTATAATGGGCAGATTACCCGGGGCCGGTGGGGTGGGCTCCAAAATGGGCAGATTACCCGGGGCCGGTTTGACATGCTCTATAATGGGCAGATTACCCGGGGCCGGTGGGACAGGCTCTATAATGGGCAGATTACCCGGGGCTGGTGGGACGGGCTCTATAATGGGCAGATTATCCGGGGCCGATGGGACGGGCTCTATAATGTCCAGATTACCTAGGGCCGGTGGGACGGGCTCTATAATGTCCAGATTACCCGGGGTCGGTGGGACGGGCTCTATAATGTCCAGATTACCTGGGGCCGGGCTCTATAATGTCCAGATTACCCGGGGCTGGTGGGACGGGCTCTATAATGAGCAGATTACCCGGGGCCGGTGGGACGGGCTCTATAATGTCCAGATTACCCGGGGCCGGTGGGACGGGCTCTATAATGGGCAGATTACCCGGGGCTGGTGGGACGGGCTCTATAATGGGCAGATTACCCGGGGCTGGTGGGACGGGCTCTATAATGGGCAGATTACCCGGGGCTGGTGGGACGGGCTCTATAATGTCCAGATTACCCGGGGCCGCTGGGACGGGCTCTATAATGGGCAGATTACCCGGGGCCGGTGGGACGGGCTCTATAATGGGCAGATTACCCGGGGCCGGTGGGACGGGCTCTATAATGGGCAGATTACCCGGGGCCGGTGGGACGGGCTCTATAATGGGCAGATTACCCGGGGCCGGTGGGACGGGCTCTATAATGGGCAGATTACCCGGGGCCGGTGGGACGGGCTCTATAATGTCCAGATTACCCGGGGCCGGTGGGACGGGCTCTATAATGTCCAGATTACCCGGGGCCGGTGGGACGGGCTCTATAATGGGCAGATTACCCGGGGCCGGTGGGACGGGCTCTATAATGTCCAGATTACCCGGGGCCGGTGGGACGGGCTCTATAATGGGCAGATTACCCGGGGCCGGTGGGACGGGCTCTATAATGGGCAGATTACCCGGGGCCGGTGGGACGGGCTCTATAATGTCCAGATTACCCGGGGCCGGTGGGACGGGCTCTATAATGGGCAGATTACCCGGGGCCGGTGGGACGGGCTCTATAATGTCCAGATTACCCGGGGCCGGTGGGACGGGCTCTATAATGGGCAGATTACCCGGGGCCGGTGGGACGGGCTCTATAATGGGCAGATTACCCGGGGCCGGTGGGACGGGCTCTATAATGGGCAGATTACCCGGGGCCGGTGGGACGGGCTCTATAATGGGCAGATTACCCGGGGCCGGTGGGACGGGCTCTATAATGGGCAGATTACCCGGGGATGGTGGGACGGGCTCTATTATGGGCAGATTACCCGGGGCTGGTGGGACGGGCTCTATTATGGGCAGATTACCCGGGGATGGTGGGACGGGCTCTATAATGGGCAGATTACCCGGGGCCGGTGGGACGGGCTCTATAATGGGCAGATTACCCGGGGATGGTGGGACGGGCTCTATTATGGGCAGATTACCCGGGGCCGGTGGGAGGGGTTTTAACGACAGACGCACAGCCGGAAGTGACGAACAGAACGGAAATACAGGTTTCTCCGCAGGTTCGGCGCCATGGCAGCGAGAAATTGCGGCGTCCCGCTGGGTGAGAGATGGCTGTGTGTGTGGCTGGAGCGGGTGGTAGTGTGGAGTGCTGCGGGCGGTGTCACAGTGAGCCGGGCCGGGCTCTGCCGTCACTCCCAGGGTGTGGGTGTGTGAGACTGAGCGAGAGCTTCAGTGAAGCGTTAACTGAGGGGGCGGGGTCACCGTTCATAGGTCACTCTGTGCTCCCGGGGGCAGACTCAGCCGCCAGTACCACTGCAAGAGCTGGAGCCCAGAGGCTCTGTTGGATCAGTTGGGTTTGGGGGAAGGAGTATTTTATACATTAAATGCAGCTCGATCCAGGAATGGGATGGGCAGGGCGGCGTGGCTCATACTTCGCCACTTGTACCAGGACCAAAGGACACATTCATGAAAACTAAACTTCCACAAATAGTAAAACAGGCCTATTACATAATTCAAAGGAGCTGTCTGAGGTTTTCATGTACCCTCATTCTCTTTGGGGTCTAGTAGTGAGAATAGAATTTAATTTACTTCAAGTGCAGGGAAGTTCTCCTGGTGTCGGGTCTGGTCAATATTTATCCCTCAACCAACATCAATAATGATGTGGAGATGCCGGTGTTGGACTGGGGTGGACAAATGTGAGAAGTCACACAACACCAGGTTATAGTCCAACAGTTTTATTTGAAATCACAAGCTTTTGGAGCGCTGCTCCTTCGTTAGGTGAAGTGATAACAGATTATCTGGTCATCATCAAATTGCTGTCTGTGGTACCTTTCTGTGTGCAAATTGGCTGCTGTGTTTCCTACATTACACCAGTGATTACACTTCAAAAGTACTTAATTGTCTGTAAAGTGCTTTGGGATGACCTGAGTTGATGAAAGGCGCTATATAAATGCAAGTCTTTCGTGCTTGCTTTCTTTTACTCATTGGGCAATATGGTGCATGTAACGGTGCGACACAAGTGCTGTTCCACTCGTAATCGAATAACGAAGTTACATATTTTACACACTGTTGTTAGAAGCCCAATAATGGTTAAAGTAACACACAGCTGTTTCAAAGTTGCCAGCACGAGAACTCTAATCCATTAAAAACTGATGTCGAAGTTGTTTGAACATAATGTATATTTTTAAAGAATGGAGCACGTATGCAAATGAAATTTAATTACGAAAGGTAAGTTCTTCCAAAGTATTTAACTGAACATTTATGACCTATGATGACATGCAAGAATGTGCTTGAGTGGATTCACATGGCAAGATTGTCATTGATGAGAAGCAGTTTTGGCTTTTCATCAATGCGAAACTGATGTATTCTAAATTGGGTGTTAAGGTTAAGAGATCCAGGAATCTCTATCCGATTCACTCCCATGTCAGTTTGGGTCCTGACTCTGGATTCAGGCTACATGTGTAGCGATAGATAATTGCTATAACCGCAAAGTGAGTGCTTCACACTGAGGCTACACTTGTATTGTAAATACAGCCTACGTCGAGCAGCCGGTACAGATGAGGATTTTGAATTATATCAAATGTTATCTGTTTTTGTTTTGTGTGTAGATACAGGGGCTGTTGAATATAGATGTGATTGTCTTGACACTTGATTGGGACAACCATAGAAATGAGGCTTCTGTGATAGAAGTCTTGCATCGAAATTACTGTACAACATTGGAACAGGCTGTTTGATTTAACCAGTCGATGTTGGGTCAGTCAGTTAAGGGATGTCTTATGAAGAAAGTTCTGAGAGCTTTCTGTTGCTACAGGCTGAAACTTGTATTGTAGATATTTCTAGGTCATTCATGGATTTATTAATTTTGGAGCAATAATTAAGTTTTGTAGAAAGTGGTTTGTACTATGTTGGCAGTCCCATATAACTCTGTGCATTGGGCTATATGTTTTGCTTCACTAAGCGATTACAGCTCTTTAGATATAACTGTATGCTAAAATATGAAAAGAAAGCGTCAACTTGAGCAGTTCTCTGAAGTTGATAATGAAAAGGTATTGGCCCATTACGAGTCTTCAGCTTCCAGCAATGTAAGGGGCAAAAATAAACTTAAACAGGGAAAATCTTTAAATTCCAAGCAGAAACATCACACCTAGTCGAAATATTATGTATTTCGGGAAGGAGAATAAAGTATATGGGTCAGCTCTCTCAATTTATTTGTTTCAATTTCAAAATCATCTCATCTATTGATTTTTCACTGAAACCTGTTCTGGTCTGTTTATACTGAGTTTACTAAAGAATAACATCAGTATGTGACATAGGAACAGGAGTAGGCCATTTAGCCCCTCGAGCCTGTTCCGCCATTCAATGAGATTATGGCTGATCTGCGGCCTAACTCCATATACCCACCTTTGCCCCGTATCCCTTAATACCTTTGGTTAACAAAAAGCTATCAATCTCTGATTTAAAATTAACAATTGATCTAGCATCAATTGCTGTTTGCGGAAGAGAGTTCCAAACTTCTACCACCCTTTGTGCGTAGAAGTGTTTCCTAATTTCATTCCTGAAAGATCTGGCTCTAATTTTTAGACTTGACCTCTAGTCCTAGAATCCCCAACCAGCGGAAATAGTTTTTCTCTATCTACTCTATTTGTTCCCCTTAATATCGTGAAAACTTCAATCAGATCACCCCTTAACCTTCTAAATTCTCGGGAATACAACCCTAATTTGTATAATCTCTCCTCGTAACTTAACCCTTGAAGTCCGGGTATCATTCTGGTAAACCTACGCTGCACCCCCTCCAAGGCCAATATATCCTTCCTAAGGTGTGGTGCCCAGAACTGCTCACAGTACTCCAGGTGTGTTCTAACCAGGGTTTTGTATAGCTGCAGCATAACTTTTACCCCCTTGTATTCTAGTCCTCTAGATATAAAGGCCAGTATTCCATTAGCCTTTTTGATTATTTTCTGTATCTGTTCATGACATTTTAATAATCTGTCTACCTGAACCCCCAAGTCTCTTTAGACCTCCACTGGTTTTAGCTTTTCACCATTTAGTAAGTACCCTGCTCTATTCTTTTTGGTCCAAAGTGGATGACCTCACATTTGCTTACATTAAAATCCATTTGCCACAGTTTTGCCCATTTACTTAATCTATCAATATCCCTTTGTAATTTTATGCTTTCATCTACACTGCCTACAATGCCACCTATCTTTGTGTCATCGGCAAATTTGGATATATGACTTTCTATGCTATCATCTAAGTCGTTAATAAATATTGTGAATAGTTGAGGCCCCAACACAGATTCCTGTGGGACACCACCAGTCACATCCTGACAATTAGAGAACCTATCCATTATCCCGACTCTCTGTCTCCTGCCGCTCAACCAATTTCCTAACTAGGTCAATAATTTGCCCTCAATTCCGTGGGCTTCTACCTTAGATAACAGTCTCTTCTGCGAACTTTATCGAATGCCTTCTGGAAGTCCATATAAATAACATCCATAGATATTCCCCTGTCCACTACTTTAGTCACCGCCTCAAAAAATTCAAACAGGTTTGTCAGGCATGACCTACCCTTTACAAATCCATGCTCTCTCTGATCAACTGAAAATTTTCAAGGTGTTCAGTCACGCTATCCTTAATTATAGACTCTAGCAATTTCTCGACAACAGATGTTAGGCTAACTGGTCTATAATTCCCTGGTTTCCCTCTCTCTCCATTCTTAAATAGCGGAGTGACATGCGCAATTTTCCAATCTAAAGGGACGGTTCCTGAATCGAGAGAACTTTGGAAGATTATAGTTAGGGCTTCTGCAATGTGCTGACCTACTTCCTTTAAAACCCTGGGATGGAAACCATCTGGTCCTGGGGATTTGTCGCTCCTTAGTGCCATTATTTTCTTCATTACTGTTATTTTACTTACGTTAATTTTATTGAGTCCCTGTCCCTGATTCAATATTAGTTTCCTTGGGATATCTGGCATGCTATCCTCTTCCTCCACTGTAAATACTGAAGCAAAGTAATTATTCAACATGTCCTCCATTTCCCCATTGTCACTGACAATATCACCACTTTCAGTTTTTAAGGGCCAACATTGCTCCTGACCACCCTCTTTTTCCTAATGTAATTGTAAAAATTCTTTAACGATTTTAATGTCCCTTGCAAGTTTCTTTTCATACTCCCTTTTTGTAGCTTTTGCTATCTGTTTTGTGACCCTTTGCTGTTCTTTGTATCTTTTCCATTTGCCAGGATCTGTGCTATTTTT
The DNA here is from genome assembly GCA_030390025.1 of Squalus acanthias. Taxonomy (NCBI): domain Eukaryota; kingdom Metazoa; phylum Chordata; class Chondrichthyes; order Squaliformes; family Squalidae; genus Squalus; species Squalus acanthias. Next base: position 86,532,771 of record CM059434.1, on the reverse strand, counting down.
TTGCATTTTTGTCGGCCCATTCCTTTAGTTTTATGCTGTCCCTCACCTCTTTAGTTGTCCATGGCTTTTTTTGGCAAGTAGAGCTCTTGCCCCTCAGGGGTATAAACTGGTTCTGTATCACATTAAATTATTTTTTAAACATCCCCCACTGATCTTCTGTCGTTTCACCCATTAACAGATTTGCCCAGTTTACTGTGGACAGTCTCTGCCTCATCCTGTTGAAGTCGGCCTTACCCAAATCTAGAATCTTAGTAGCTGTTTCGCGTTTCTCCCTTTCAAATGCTACGTTGAACTCGATCATGTTCTGATCGCTATTGGATAAATGTTCACGCACAGTTAGGCTGTTAACTTAATCTGACTCATTACTAAATCTAATATGGCTTGCCCCCTTGTTGCCTCTAGGACATATTGTTGCAGAGAACTATCCCAGACACACTCAAGAAATTCACTACCTTTCTGACAGGTGCTAGTCTGCTTTTCCCAATCTATATGGAAGTTAAAATCTGTTGAGAAACCAAGCCAAGAGCCCCCTATAACATGACACCACAGAAGCTGAGAAGAGAAAGAGAGAAGATGCAATAAGTTGGGGAATAGTGATGAGGTGACACCAAGCTTGGGTTATTGTGGTTAATGCACATTTAACTAGCCAATAAATACCCCCTTTACTCACCCTTTTTGATTTTGATTTATGAGCATGGAGGGGAAAGGGAAGATTTATTTCTGGACTCCGTGGTGACCCACAAGCCTAATGTTAAAATATTCACCTTTTTGAAAGGTCTTTCAGAAGGAGCCGGCAATAAATTGCTGTCGTACCATGTTTCTGCAACTTGTGGGTCCAAGTACACTATGGAATCTCCCTCTAGTGTACAAAAACAGTACTGCAGCATTTCATTGTGCTCCAGCCCAAAAAAAGCCCATTTTTTTTCAAAAATCACTGTGGTCATGTGTAAAATGTTAGGAAAAATAGTTGTCCAATATTCATCAAAGACGGTCTTGGCATTGCAGGTGTGCATTATGTTGGGGATGCAATGCACCAGGCTTAAACTAGTTGTAAAATGGCTTTAATGTTGGTCTGTGAGCTTTTTAAATAAGCACCTCTCTGAATGCCTTCCCCTTCATGCCAACATGATTTATTTTCTAACATTTGTAAATTTTAATTTGTTCTTTAATGTGTGTTGCTGTGGTGTGTGACTTGCATAATGGGACAGCCACATGCTTGGCGATCCTATTCCAAAATGGCACTCCTCGCAATGTTAGGCAGAGAGGAGGGTAATGAAGAAACGGATTGCCCAGGCATGGTCTGCGACTTATAATTATGCCATGACGCTCTCTTCACAAGTTGAATGGAGGAGGGTCTGTCAGAGCTGAAGATATTATGTAAAGTACGTCCTGCTGCACAAGGTCAGTCTGTTGCAGTACAGCCTGTGAATCAACTGTGTCGAAACGAACCTGCGACTTTATTATTCGTCTTAAATTTGATTCCAGGAGCATAAATCCAAGGCAGCTGAAAGATGCAGTGTTGGAGAGCTGACAGAATGCACTTGAAATGAGTTAATTTGGGAACTGTACTGGTCAGCGTAGAGTGAATCTTGTGACATTTCATGTGCACAGAATTTTTGATAGAACAAAGGCATTCAACATTGAAAGCCGCCAGCAGGATTTCAGTGCTCTACTTTGCCAAGCTTCCAGAATCTGGTCAAGTGTTATACCAGCCTTTGAGAAAGGTGCATTGTATTGAAGGAGGATTGTTGGAATTTTTGGGGAGGGGAAGAATCTAGAAAAATGCAGTTACTTTTATAGTTGGTGCATGGCTATTAAAGGCCAAAATGCTGCAGTGATGCCTATGAGCTAGTACTACACATTGGTAAATGGAGCTGCAAAGATTGGTTGATAATCTTTCCGGGTCAGTGATGCCCATTGACACCGGGCAATTTTACGAGTCTGCATTGCCATGGGCAAGGATTCCCAACAGCGTTGCAGACTTGTAACATTATCCCTATTGCATCAAGGTGCTATTGCTTTCCCTCTTTCGAATTTTTACAGATCCCAAGCCAGATTTTAGATTTGAGACTAGTTCTGTGGCAACCAGTAAACCCTTTCACTTCAAAATCACAAGATAGATACAGATGAGGGAGGTCTTTCGACCAATCGTGGCTAATCCATCCAGAATGCTCCCAGCATGTTGGTGCACCCATGCATTGTGATGAGTGGATGGCACGTTGGTGCACCCTATACCTGTGACACCTAGATATGTTTTTCAGGCTTTTGTTGGGTGAATTATTTGCTCTTCCAATTTCAGTATTAGCAACTTTTTTGATATTGAAAGGTCGGTGGATACAATTTCCTTCAACGCTTGACAACTTGCCATTGTTTTAATTTGTGGATTGTACTGTTTTGTGTGGGGAGCGGAGAGTCAACGTGATTTCACGGTCTGATTGTCCTTTCAGATTTGGGCTGGGTATCGAGCGTTCACGTGAATCAACCAGCTGTTCTGAGACGCGCTGAACAAATACAGACCAGGAGGAATGTGTCCAAGGAGTGGCAAGTAAGTATTTAACGTGATATATTTTCCTCACCAATTTTGTGAGCGAAATTGAAACCCATGGTTAATTAAAGGGGCAGGGGCTGCGTGGCTAAGGGACAGAAAGCAGAGAGTCGTGGTTAACGGTTGTTTTTCAGACCGGATGAAAGTATACCATGGTGTCCCCCCAGGGGTCGGTATTGAGACCACTGCACTTTTTGCTATACATTAATGACTGACCTTGTGTACAGGGGACACAATTTCAAAGTTTGCAGATGTCACTAAGCTTGGAAATGTAGAAAGCAGCGAGGAGTACAGTAACCGACTTCAGGCGGATGCAGACAGACTGGTGAAATGGGCAGATGCATGGAAGGTGAAATTTAATCCCGTCGAGTGTGAAGTGATGCATTTTGGAAGGAAAAATGAGGAGAGGCAATATCAACTAAATGGTGCAATTTTAAAGGTGGTGCAGGAACAGAGACCTGGGGTGTACGTACACAAATCTTTGAAGGTGACAAGAGAAGTTGATAAGGTTGTTTCAAAAACACGATAGCAAAATACTGCGCATGCTGGAAATCCGAAATAACAACAGAAAACGCTGGAAAAACTCAGCAGGCCAGGCAGCATCCGTGGAGAGAGAAACAGAGTTAACGTTTCAGGTCGAAGACCTTACGTCAGAACTGGAAATAGCAGGAAATGAAATAGATTTAAGGCCAGGGTAAAGCTGGGAAAAGGGGGAGGGGATGAAAGAGCAAAAGGAGAGATTAAGAGACATGGAGAGACATTAAGAGATGATCAAGGCAAGAGGAGGTGTTAATGTGACAGCTTGAGGCTAAAAGAAGTGTGAAATACAATGGCCCAGAAATTGATCTCGCTCTGTTCCCGCGGGGGTAAGCCTTCCCCGCGATGTCTCACCTCGCTTATGCTTTTTCTGATCCAGCTCGCACGAACTTGATGTTCCAGACATCAGCTGTGCTGGGCTTGCGTATCCCAGCGGCGCAGTTAATTCGTGCGAGCTGTGGGATCACGTGACTCAGTTAGAGCCAATGGCAGCACACCATCTTCCATTCATAAGTCTCACAGCATGGCTGTGAGACTTATGAATCTTACACCCCCCCAAAATAACAGCTAAACCTCAATTAAATTAAAAAAAAAAACCATCACATTAATAAAATAAGTATAGTTAATTAAATTAACCATTTTAAATAAAAAATTAAATTTTTGAAAAAATTTAAAATCTTTTAAAAAGTTATAAAAATAAACTTACCTGTCTTTAAAGTCTATAAAAAAGATATACCTGTAAAAAAAAATTCAAAAAAATACTTAATTCACTACTTACCTTCTTAAAAGCGGGTCTTACTCCTCCTTTTTACATTTCCAAAATCTTCCCTACTTACCTGCGCGTCCAAAGCATGAAGTGCACAGCGTGCGCGCAGCCTGTAGCGCGCACGCGATGCACTCAGGCCCCGCCCCCTTTTCGGAAGAGCAATTGCCGGTTTTCAGCGCATGCGCAGGGCATGCAGAAAACCGGCAATTGGAGTGGGAATACGCGAGAGTATGCAGTGCGTACTCTCGCGTCCCGGGATCAATTTTCGGCCCATTATGTTTCAAAAACATATGGAATCCTTGACTTTATAACAGGGGAGTGGGACTAATTGGAAATTGGAGAGCTCTTTCAAAGAGCCGGCACAGACACGATGAGCTGAATGGCCTCCTTCTGTGCTATATGATTCTATGATTTTTCTCAACCTATTTTTCCTTCCACCTCTTTGCCCACACCTCTCCACCCTGGCCTGCCAAGGCATTGACTCCCTGCTGGGTGCAGTTCCATGGGTGCTGTTTTCCCTCTGGTACCTCACCCAAGCGTCCATTCTTCATGTGTAAGCCTTGAAAATGAGTGTTGGCGGATTACATGATGAAGAGTAGACTCACAGATGAGTGGGCTTCTGTCTTTGCCCAAGATCCACAAATGTGCACTTCCAGCATGAATCAGCAATCAGGAGCAGGAATCCTTTACGTTTCCCCCCCCTCTGGTAATCCAGAAGTTGTGATCTATTTACTCAAAGCAGACTGAGGATTGAATCTGGAACTGTCCTGGTCTGCAGCATATGCACTGGATACATTTGCTATGCCATTGGGGTCAGCTGCCTTCAACGCATTCATCACTTATAATTATATCGCCCTGTGCCGGCCCCTCCCTCGCCCCATGCCACAGACAGTGCATAAGCCAGACCTCCAACACGGTGTTCTGTACCAGCACAAGAAACCTGCACAGCTTAACAGTGATGAAGTTTCATGCACCATATTGAACCGAGGACCTTTCTGGTCTGCGTGGCTCAGTATCGTGCTAAAGGGCCAAAATGAGAAGTTTTTTTAATAATGGGTGGACTGCCTGTGTTTTGCTGGGATTAACAAGCTGCTAATGAAATCACATCAGTCCTAAAGTTGCCTGGAACTAGTTTGAACCTGCATCCCCTTGTCCTACTGTTCTGGTGTAATTTTCCAAATCTACATTTTCCATACCATTTACTATCTTCTATACCTCTATAACTTCACCTCTTAGTTTGCCCCTTTCAAGGTTGAAACCCCAAGTTTCTTCAGTCTTTGCTTATAGCTCAACCCTCAAACTAGGGATGAGTCTTGCGTTTCTTCACTGAACCATCTGCTTTGTGTTTTCAGTGACGGGGGCGAGATGCAGTACTCGAGGTGTGACCTGAGCGCACTATGCTTTGAGCATGGCTTCCTCCGATCTGTACTCTACTGTTTTCACTTTATAGTTCAGCATTCTGTCTCCTTTGCTGGTTGTTGCTCAACGTTATTTGGACTTGCTGGGAACTCAGTGGTTTGCCTCTTGCCCAGGCTGTATTGATAACCTGCTTTCCTTTGAGCAAGAGTGAAGGGAGAGGGCGGTCCTGTTTGAGAGGGGTTCACAAGACAAGCCTGCAGCCTGTGGCCTTTTTAAATTTGTGTGAAATCATTTTCTTTTTAAGAAAACAACCCTTAAACATAATTCAATCCCAAAATCTTTTCCTTGAAGGAAAAAAATTCAAAATCCCAAAACATGACAGATGTGAATGTCTTGGGAATGTGATAAGGCGCTATATAAATGTGGGTTCTTTCTTCAAATATAAATAATTGGCTTACCATTAGACAGCAAGAGGCTGTGATTTATTCTGAACTGTAAACTAAAGAGCTTTTTCTGGGCACGTGCACGATTTGTCTCGTGTGCTGTCGCTATAAATTACAACAATCATTTTAGCGCAATTCTCTCTTTTTCCGTGTCTTAAGTTTTGACTGAATCAGCAAATTGAGTTTGTTTCTGACCTGACCCAACAACCCATCATAATGACAAAAAGGAGGCAGTGAAATTAGATGAAGCAGGCGCTGAATGATAACCAGCTTAATCAGTGCTGCTGCAGAGCTGTGCAGTTGAGAAATGTTTACACTGGTTCAACACCCCATAAACATGATGCACAGTAATTGCACAGAAGTGCCACAGTATTTGATGCAGCACATTTGCAACAAATCCCACCGAGAGTTTGAGGCTAAGGATTTCCTGTGGGTTATCACCGATCGTCAACAGTCAACAATACTACTTGGCAAGGAAGAGTTCACTTCTGTATTTTATACACGAGCTTTATTGGGAATAAATGATCTTTCAAACGTATTTTTTTTACGCTGAGCTTTGACCATATCTGTCAACAGATTGCTAATTATCTAGAAAGCCCAAGCATTTTAAACAAAATGAAGCAATCCCAGAAGTCATTCCAGAAACGGGTTGAAGTCGAAGACTATTTTGTGCATAGATGCACCTTCAGAGGTTGCAGGCGAAACTCAAGTATACAGACTATTGGCATTGGACACATGTAGAGCAATGTTCCCTCTTATTTTTTTTGAGTGTGCGGCCCATTCACAGTTTCTCGCATGCGCGAAACTTAACATTGAAAAAGCCGGTCCCAGGCTGCGCGGGACGGGCAGAGAGCTGCGTGGCCGCGCAGCTTATAGGGAACGTTGATGTAGAGTCTATATGACATTGAGCAATAAATAGTAATGGTGCTCTTAAAAATGTAGACTTGCATTCCTTATCTTGTTGCGATCTTAAAACCTGTGAAATTTTACATGGAAAGGACAGGGAAATGGGATTAGAGCAGGTAGTTCCGGTTGAAGAGCTAGCATCGGAGAGGCATAATGGGTTGAATGGTCACTTGTGCGGTGATTTCTCTGATTCAATGCCAGTCTACCTCTTTGCTAAATATCCTTTTAGTTTGAAGCTCCAGTTGATTTTCAGTTGCCTATGTGCACACTGCTCCCTGAGCTGGGCTTTGTAATGATAAGTCCTTTTGTAAACAGGCCTGTGCAAATAGATTGTGTGGTTTATTTCTGATTTATGTTAACAAGCCGGTGTTGCTGTAGTACACACTCTGTTTCTTTCAATGTCACTTTCTTCAGTGCTGTAAACAGATGGGTCAAAATTGATCAGATGACGTCTGAGATCCAGGCTAGTCAAAAGGCCAAAGTTCAATCCAATGGGCAATTTCAAGAATGCTTTATTACTATCTACACCCTAGTTCGAGGATTAAAATGCAATGGTTTGCTCAGTCTGTTATCAAAAGTCTGTTCTAACTGGAGCCTGTAATAGGATGTTTTTTACATACTTTGTTAACATCTAATAGTGTGAAGTGGAGAGCGAGACAGAAAGCATAAAAATGTTCTCTTACTGTCACTCTAACCAAACGGATATTTCAGTGATGCTGTAACTATCCTTGTCAGAGAGAGGGGGAAGGACACTGGTCTGCAACCCTTTTGCTGCCAGGAGGTTCAGACCTGGAGTGCAGCAGTCAGGACTGTCTTGTGTTCCTGCCAGTCAAAGCTTTGGGTGACAGTTGTGAGTGTAGGCACTCTGTCAAGTGGCAGAAAGTGTGTATTGCAGTGCTTTTTCTTCTGACGAATCATGCCAGTCTGATTTTTTTCTTTGTCTCTTCCCCATCCCTATCCTCTCCCCTTCACCTTTTTGTTATTTCACAGGCTGCATGGCTGCTGAAGGCGGTCACCTGTATCGACCTCACTACACTGTCTGGTGATGACACTCCTTCAAATGTCCAAAGACTCTGCTACAAAGCCAAGCACCCCATCAGAGAAGACCTGCTGAAGAGTCTGAACATGGACAATAAAGGTAGCTGGACCCAAACAATCTTGCATGCCTTCTGCTAGTACTGTTTGTTTTAAAGTAATTAAGAAGCCAGTGACCTTTGGGGCCAAAACATTAGATGGAGATGGCCACTTCTGGGCCGGTGCAGGCCTATGTTCGCAAGAAAATTGGGGCACGGTGGGCTAGTTTGTGTGTCTAGTGATACATTAGCAGTAGCCATGGTCTCCTGGAGTTTGCTTGTCTTCGGGGGTCAGAGAGGAATTTCCTAGAGCTTTTCCTGAAATTGGCCACAGACTTTTATTGCCTTTCCCCAGGAGTCAGTGTTACTAACAATTGGACAAGGTAGAGCATGAGATCGCCCCTTCTGATAGGCTGAGCGTTGATCCTACCCTCTTCATTCCCCAAGTTCGGTATCCACCGCATCCCTTCGCACCCTTATTGTAAAGTGCTGGTCTTTTTAAACATGTTTGTGCCAAATAGTCTCTTGACCTTTCACTTTAAAAATCGTAACGTTGCTAAAGACAAATTTCTTGCTGGAAAATGCTACAGTCTGACAATTAATCATTGTGGTGTTTGCTTCAGTCACAAAAGCCTTTACAGTAAACTTCTTTAATATGTTCACAGTATAATAAGGTTTGGTGTGATAAAAAGCCACTGAGCTGCTCAAACTTCTCCTTTCACAACGTACAATCTACCCTATCATAGACTCTGCCACACCCTGAGGGAAAGCTCTGCCTTAGCAATCCCTGATCCCCAAAAGTAATCAAACCAAGCTCCAGAATATCACGATCCTCGCGTCTCCACTATTTCACCCCACCCCCTAACCTGTGGCTCCAACAGCAGAGGGACAGATATCTATTGGGAAAAGATGTGGGGACTGTGAGAAACTGGAGCTCTTATTGCAGGGAAGCCCAAGCGGTTTGTCTTCATGGGCCATGTATAAATTTGAAATCCATGCTCTTGCTGTTCTGTACAGATCGCGAGTCAGTGACACTAACAGATCTCAGTGTTCTGATTTAGGATTTATCCAGTTAGTGAGGCAACAGAGCTAAGAACAGCCGTTGCAAATCTCCAGTCCCATGAAATTCAAACGGCACTAAACAACGAGCAAGAAATACAAGTGCAAACGGGGCTGAGTTGCCTGGACATTGTCAAGGTTTATGGCCCACAGGCTGCAGTCTGCTCTATTAGATGAGATTAAAATAATGTGAAGAATTCATAGCTAACTTCTGTTTTAACAGAAAGTGTCAATGTCATAGCTGTGGTGTTTGAGGGTGCTGTTGGGTTTATTTTCATGGTATATGTAGTTTACACATGCTTAATCCTGTTTAAAGTGTGAAGAGTGAATCGGTGCTGTTTTTTGTAGGTATTACTACTGGTGCAGTGTGTGTTTACCCATCTCGGGTGGCTGATGCAGTGCAAGCATTGAAGGCTATACAGTGCAATATCCCTGTTGCCTCAGGTATGAAAGTAACTTCAAACCTTTTTTTGAAATGACAGTAAAATATGTTGAACTTAAAAATATACATATATATTCAGTAAGTATTATTTAGGCAATGATTCTTATGAAAACTGTGACCTCGATTTTATGATTGGTGTTATTTTAAATGGGTCGTTGCTAGTGTGAAAATAATGCCAATTGGAAAATTTAGGCTTGTACATTCTGGTGTTAGCACTGAATCGCGGCGTCCTGCTCAGCTTCCTCTCTCACATCCACATTGCCAAAACACGTTTCATCCTCCGATGCAGCAATCCCTGCCTCCACCCATATCTCTCCCCTTCTGCCGCTGAAACCCTAATCCAGCCCTTCATTAACTCGGGGCTTGATTTATTCAGTGCTCCGCTGTCTGGCCACCCTGCATCAACCCTCCACAAGTGTGAGCTCATCCAAACATGCACAGGTCACGTCCTCCCCTGCAGTAAGTTCCACATTCCCATCGCCCTCTCCGTGCTCCTCGAGCTTCGTCCGCCCCAGCACGTTGATTTCAAAACTTGTGCTTGATATCAAATCAAGGGGTGGCTTAGTTCCATCCCTACCATAGTAACCTCCTGCCGCCATACATCCCTGCATGCATCCTCTGCTCCTCTAACACTGGACTTCTCCTTGTCCCCTGCGCCACCACTGGCGGCCTCTCAGCTGTGTTCCTGCCCTCTGGTATTCTCTACCTAGTTCCCAACTATTTTCGACAACACTTCTCTTCGATCTTGCCTTTGGTTCCCCACCCTGGCCCCTTTATATCCCTGTTCTTCCCCCATGCTCGATTGTCACGGTACCCCTTTTGTCGTTTTATTGCCTAGTGCTCTGAAATGTGTTCCTGTACATGAGGAACACTATAGAAATGTAACTTGTTTCTTTGTCTCAATCCAGCTTCAATTATGACAATGATTTTTTTTATATATCAGTGGCAACTGGTTTTCCTGCTGGACAGACACCACTGACGATACGTTTGCAGGAGATAACAATGGCTATTGAAGATGGTGCTACAGAAATTGATATTGTAATTAACAGAACCTTAGTGCTGAAAGGCCAGTGGGAAGGTGAGCGCTGTTCTATTGTATGCAAATAACAACTATTTAGATGGTGCTTGTGTTTCGTTTAAAAAATAAATTGCAATTTGTACTGTTGTAACGACCTGCCTGCATTCTCTTCTGAGCCAAGCGCTATAAAAGGAGCTGGTTCTTTTACGTCCATAATATAAAATGTCGTTACCGTTGAGGCCAGGTCCTATGTTAAACAAATAGAGGGTGATTTCTGAGGTCCCACTCTTGGCACAGCCTCGCCACTCGCATCAGAAAATCGTGGTTATTACACTCGCCATAATATTCTCTCTCTTTTATTTCATCGTTCTGATCCAACTGGGACATTGATCAGAGCAAAGGGAAGGTGCTTTCCCAGAAGCAGGAAAGAAAAAAATTGAGGGTGAATTGTCTCACTTTAATTTATGCACTGTTTGCAGACTATATAAATGTCCTGTTGGATACTTCAGTGTCCCGATTACTCGGTTAATTCTCAGTTCTGATGCAAAGGGTTTCCTGCTTGACATTTACCTTTCAACTTGGAAGTATAGTACGGCACAGAAGGAGGCCATTCGTCTCATCATGTCTGTGCCGACTGAAAAAGAGCTATCCAGCATAATCCCACTTTCCAGATCTTGGTCCGTAGCCTTGTAACTTATATTCAAGTGCATATCCAATTACTTTTTAAATGCAATGAGGGTTTCAGCCTCTACCACCCTTTTGGGCAGTGAGTTCCAGACCCCCATCACCCTCTGGGTGAAAACAATTCTCCTCAACTCCCCTCTAATCCGTCTACTAATTACTTTAAATCTATGCCCCTGGTTATTGACCTTTTGGTTTTTAACACATCATTGGTTACAGTTGCATAGCAGTTATGTTCCTGGGCTAGTAATCTAGAGGCCTGGACTAATAATAATGAGTTCAAATCCCACCATGGCAGATTGAGAATTTGAATTCTTTTTATTAAAAAAAAAGCTGGTATCAGTAAAAGTAACAATGAAGCTGTTGGATTGTTATAAAAACCCAACTGGTTCACTAATGCCCTTTAGGGAAGGAAACCTGCGATCCTTACTTGGACTGGTCTATATGTAACTCCAGTCCCACACCAACTTGGTTGTCTCTTAACTACCTTCTGAAGTGGTCTAGCAAGCCACTTAGTTGTATCAAACCACTACAAAAATTAGTATTGTGGGAGCACCTTCACCACACGCACTGCAGCGGTTTATGAAGAAACACATCAGCGAGAGAGTGGGACCAGCATATCAGAGATAGCACGTTGGGGAAAATGCAGAAAGCATGTCAGGGATTGTACATTGGGAAAAGTAGGAGCATATCAGGGAGAGCACATTGGGGAAACTGGGGGCAGCATATAAGAGATAGCACATTGAGTAAAAATGGGAACAGCATGGTCATATTTGTAAATTGAAATTTGCCGTTTAAAGCTCTTAACATGTATGGTATTTTTAGAGTTGTATAGGGAGATTCAACAATGTCGTGACGTCTGTGGAGAAGCCCACATGAAGACCATACTAGGAACAGGAGAATTGGGTTCATTGACAAATGTCTACAAGGCTAGTCTTGTAGCCATGATGGCAGGTAACTTTGAATTCTGTCTGGTGGAGTCTTACAAAGGTTTACATCAAGTTCAGTTGGTAGCACTCTTGCCTTTGAGTGTGAAGGTGGTGAGTTCAAGCCTACTAATCGAGGTTGACACTCCAGTGCAGTCCAGAGGTAGGGCTGCATTGGCAGAGATGTCAACCTTTGGGTGAGAGTTTAACTTAGGCCCAGTCTGTCTGTTCTGGTGGTTAAGTAGGGCATTAAAGATCCTGCAGGTTTAACCAGAAATGAGCAAAGCATTGTCTCACTGTCCTGACCAACATCTCTCCTTCAACTAACAGATTATTGGTGTTTGCGTGATCCTACTGTGCGCTAATTGGCTATACTGCTTGCCATTGTTTGAGTAGCACTTCGAGAACTTTCTGACTGAAATAATAAGGTGCTGCATATGTACAATTGTTTTCATTTTCATTACAATTTCACTTGTGTTTGGACAAAATTGCTCCAAGATCAGACCCGTCTTCAAAAAATGATGCAGTGTATTCATATGCCGATCATAAATTAGCAAAACATAGGATCACGACTGTGATATTCTCCTCACACCAAGTTCCTGCTCTTGGCTGAACTTTTCAGTGAAGCAAAGTGCTTTTCCACAAGGAGTGAGAGGAAATCATCAGGCTGGTCTCGTATCTCTTAGCAGCTTGCTCACTCTGCATTGCCAGAGGCTCAGGAGGATTTCTCATGTGTCTGACATTTTGCACAGAGAAAGGTGTGATTTAAATTAAAAGGAGGTGATGGGAAAGTACAGAAATTTACATGAGCTGTTATGTATAATGTTAACATTAAAATGATTGCAACGTGGTGGAGCTCCATTGTGTCTTGCCGTAGAGCAGTAGAATCATACAGCACAGAAGGAAGCCATTGTGCCTATGCTGGCTCTTTGAAAGAGCTATCCAATTCGTCCCATTCCCTGCTCTTCCCCCATCGCTCTGCCAATCTTTCCTTTTCAACGATATATCCAAGTAGCTTTTGAAGTTTCCTATTGAATCTGCTTCCACCACCCTTTCAGGCACTGTATTCCAGATCATCATAATTGCTGCGTGAAAAAATTCTCCTCATCTCCCCTCTGGTTCGTTTGCCATTATCTTAAATCTGTGTCCTCTGGTTACTGATCCTCCTCTCAGTGGAAACAGTTTCTCCTTATTTACTCTATCAAAACCATTCATAATTTTGAATACCTCTATTAAATCTCAGTAATATGTGAGTTCATGCGAACAACCTCCTAGTACAGCAAGCTTTCTGATGTCAGTTGTTGGGAAATGCCTAAAATGGGGGCCAGCACTACTGGAAAAAGAAGGACGATAAACCTGAGGAACAGTCACCCAGTGCTGCGCCTACGCATTTCCGGGCATGGCTTTGAGAGCAATTATCAAGCCTGCTCTTTCAGCTCCGAAGGTTCATGGAATGGCAAGACTTCACGAAAAAAAGGGGAGAAAATAAGAAATAGTTGTAAAAAAAATTCTGTGCACACAGCTCACTGTAGAATCATCGAATTTTAGAGCACAGAAGGCCATTCGGCCCATCGTGACTGTGCTAGCTCTCCTGAAAGAGCTGTTGACTTAGTCTCAATTCCCTGCCCCTTCTCCTTACCATTTTCTTTTTTTTTCTTTTTTAAATCTTGCTTTTGGTGGGGAAATAGTGACCCCTCTCCAACCATTCAGACAGCTGAACCAAACTGCTAGCAATCTTGGCATTCTGTTTGAGCCTGAGCTGAGCTTTAAACCTCGCATCCTATCCATCGCCAAGACCACATGCCCACCTCCACACCTACCTCAGTCCATCCACTGCTGAAACCCCGATTAGTGCCTTTGGCACCATCAGACTTGACTTTTCAAACACTATCCTGACTTCCTTTGTAACTTCCATAAATTCCAACTCTCCCAAACGCTGCTGTTCTTATTTTGTCCCACACTAAGACCGACTGGTCCCTCAACCGCATCCTTGCTGATCTACACCAACTCCCCTTCCCCCCAACACATTCAATTGAAACAAAAGCAAAATACTGCAGTTGCTGGAAATCGGAAATCTAAGCTGGAAACTCTCCACAGTTCAGGCAGCATCTGTGGAGCGAGAAACAGAGTTAACGTTTCAGTTTGTTGACATTTCATGAGTTTATAAGCAAATACCGAGGTGGCCGGGGGGGGGGGGGGAGGTGCAAGAATAAAGGACTGTGATCGGGTGGAGGGCAGGAGTGATTTAAAATCCACATGCCCTTCCGAATGCTGTGTTTCTCGGGTCCCAGCCTCTTGTACATCCCCCTCTCCCTTTGCCTTGCCAATGATGGCAGATCCTTCAGCTGCCTCAGTCGTCTTCTCTGCAACTCCCTCCCTTCAACCTTTTTAAAAAAAAAACCTTCTCAAATCCAATCTTTTCAGCCAAACTCCTGGTCACCCCTCCTAATTCTCCCTTCTTGGCTCAGCGTCTGCTTTCCCTATGCCCATCAGCGAAGCACCTTGGTTGGTTCCTTTATTTTAAGGATGCTGTATAAACACAAGTTCTTATTGAAATCCTATGTGCTAATAGCCTTCTGCATAATAAATTCTCCTAAACTCTCGCTTTGTTTTCAGTTCATCAATTTTTGCCCCCGAGTTACTGACTGACCGACCAGTGGTGATAGTTTTTATTCAGCTTGTCAAAACCACTCATAGTTTTGAACACTTCTATTAGCTCTCCTCATAACTTTCTCTATTCTAGTGCCAAGAGTCCCTGAATCTCTCGTCTCTCTTCATCCCTGGTATTAGTAAATCTCTTCTGTACCCTCTTCATGGTATTCTTGCTAAAGTAAAGCATCTAAATCTGGACACTGCACTTTTTAACTGTGGCCTAACCAATGATTTGCATAGGTTCAGTATTTTGTCTTTTTGTTTGCACTGCATAAGTTGTATTTTAACTTTATAATTAAAAAAAAATTACTGGCCCTCCTTAGCATAAATCTCAGCCGCAGCGTTTTCTGTGTAAGTACTCTAGGGTTTCAGCTGGTTTGGATAATTGGAAGTCATTTTAATGAAACACTTTAATTGTTTGGATAAACGTCCCAGTCGTTCCTAAAGTGTAGGTCATTTGGTAAAGCGGTCACAACCTTTTTTTTTACCAGAAATGTTATTTTTGCTTGGCTGTCCCACCTCCATGCATCCTTTATGATGGTATTTGTTGAACACAATTGGCTCACTAATAGTGTAACAATGAAGGGCGCATGCCCGTCAGGAGGGCATATTAAGACATCACGAGCGTGCATCCCTAGATTTTCTGCCCACCGGCGAGTGCCCCCCTTGATTTCTTGATTTGCCTTCCTTTGATCTACTGACCTGATCTCATCTCTTCCTTCCCAAATTTGATTTGGGAAGCTGTTGGACAGAGTATAAATCAACAAATAATGGCGGCCTGTAAAAAAGGTACGGTAATAATCATGGGTGATTTTAATCTCCATATTGATTGGACAAATCAAATTGGCCATGGTAGCCTAGCGGAGGAGTTAGAGTGCATCCGGAATGTTTTCCTAGAACAGTATGTAATGGAACCAACCAGGGAGCAGGCTATCTTGGGATCTGGTACGATGTAATGAGACAGAATTAATAAATGATCTCATAGTAAAGGATCCTCTAGGAAAGAGTGATCATAGCATGGTTGAATTTCAAATTCAGTTGGAGGGTGAGAAAGTTGTATCCCAAACCAATGTCCTGATCTTAAACAAAGGCAATTATATTGGCATGAGGGCAGAACTGGCTAAAGTGGACTGGGAAAAACAAATTAAAGGGTAAGAAAGTTGAAATGCAGTGGCGGACATTTAAGGAGATATTTCAACGCTCAACAAAAATATATTCCAGTGAGAAAGAAAGATTTTAAGAGAAGGGAGCACCATCCGTGGCTAACTAAGGAAGTAAAGGATGGTATCAAATTGAAGACGACAAGTCCCCTGGACCAGATGGCCTGCATCCCAGGGTCTTAAAAGAAGTGGCTGCAGAGATAGTGGATGCATTGGTTGCAATATACCAAAATTCCCTGGACTCTGGAGAGGTCCCAGCGGATTGGAAAACCGCTAATGTAACACCCCTATTTAAGAAAGGAGGGAGACTGAAAGCAGGAAACTATAGACCAGTTAGCCTAACATCTGTCATTGGGAAAATGCTGGAGTCCTTCATTAAGGAAGCAGTAGCAGGGCATTTAGAAAAACATACTGCAGTCAAACAGAGTCAGCATGGTTTTAGGAAAGGGAAATCATGTTTAACTGAATTTGCTGGAGTTCTTTGAGGATGTAACAAGTAGGGTGGACAAGGGTGAGCCAGTGGATGTGGTGTATTTGGATTTCCAGAAGGCATTCGATGAGGTGCCACGTAAAAGGTTACTGCATAAGATAAGAGCTCACGGAGTTGGGGGTAATATATTAGCATGGATAGAGAATTTGCTAACTAACAGAAAGCAGAGAGTCGGGATAAATGGGTAATTTTCTGGTTGGCAAACGGTAACTAGTGGGGTGCCATAAGGATCGGTGCTGGGGCCCCAACTATTTACAATTTACATTAATGACTTGGATGAACGGACCGAGTGTAATGTAGCTAAGTTTGTGGATGATACAAAGATGGGTGGGAAAGCAAGTTGTGCAGAGGACTCAAAGAATCTGCAAAGGGATATAGACAGGCTAAGTGAGTGGGCAAACATTTGGCAGATGGAGTATAATGTGGGAAAGTGCGAGGTTATCCACTTTGGCAGGAAAAATAAAAAAGCAAACTATTATTTAAATGGAGAGAGATTACAAAATGCTACAGTTCAGAGGGACCTGGGGGTCCTTGTGCATGAAGCACAAAAGGTTAGCATGCAGGTACAGCAAGTAATCAAAAAGGCAAATAGAATGTTGGCCTTTATTTCAAGGGGGTTGGAGTATAAAAGCAGGGAAGTCCTGCTACAACTGTTCAGGGTATTGGTGAGACCACACCTTGAGTACTGCGTACAGTTTTGGTCTCCTTATTTAAGGAAGGATATACTTGCATTTAAATGAATATTTTGCATCTGTGTTCACTATGGAGAAGGACGATGTAGGCATAGAAATCAGGCAGGGGGATTGTGATATACTTGAACAAATTAGTATTGAGAGGGAGGAGGTACTAGCGGTTTTAGCGGGCTTAAAAGTGGATCAATCCCCAGGCCCAGACGAGATGTATCCCAGGCTGATGTGTGAGGCAAGGGAGGAGATTGCAAGGGCTCTGACACAAATTTTCAGATCCTCTCTGGCCACAGGGGAGGTGCCAGAGGACTGGAGGACAGCTAACGTAGTACCATTATTCAAGAAGGGTAGTAGGGATAAACCAGGGAATTACAGGCCAGTGAGCCTAACATTAGTGGTAGGGAAATTATTGGAAAAAATTCTGAGGGACAGAATTAGTCTCCACTTGGAGAGGCAAGGATTAATCAAGGATAGTCAGCATGGCTTTGTCAGGGGGAGATCATGTCTAACCAATTTGATTGAATTTTGAGAGGGGGTGACTATGTGTGTGGATGAGGGTAGTGCAGTTGATGTAGTCTACGTGGACTTCAGTAAGGCTTTTGACAAAGTCCCGCATGGGAGACTGGTCAAGAAGGTAAGAGCCCATGGGATCCAGGGCAATTTGGCACATTGGATCCAAAATTGGCTTAGTGGTCGGAGGCAGAGGGTGATGGTCGAAGGTTATTTTTGTGACTGGAAGCCTGTGTCCAGTGGTGTACCGCAGGGATCGGTGCTGGGTCCTTTGCTGTTTGTAGTGTACATTAATGATTTAGATATGAATGTAGGAGGTATGATCAGTATGTTTGCAGATGACAGGAAAATTGGTGGAGTGGTAAATAGTGAGGAGGGAAGCCTCAGGCTACAGGACGATATAGATGGGTTGATCAGATGGGCAGAACAGTGGCAAATGGAATTTAACCCTGAAAAGTGTGAGGTGATGCATTTTGGGAGGACTAACAAGGCAAGGGAATACACAATGAATGGTAGGACCCATGGAAGGACAGAGGATCAGAGGGACCTTGGTGTGCATGTACATAGATCCCTGAAGGCAGCAGGACAGATAAGGTGGTTAAAAAGGCATATGGGATACTTGCATTCATTAGCCGAGGCATAGAACATAAGAGCAGGGAGGTTATGATGGAACTGTACAAACTGCTAGTTAGGCCATAGCTGGAATACTGCGTGCAGTTCTGGTCGCCACACTATAGGAAGGATGTGATTGCATTGGAGAGGGTGCAGAGGAGATTCACCAGGATGTTACCTGGGCTGCAGCGCTTCAGCTATGAAGAGAGACTGGACAGGCTGGGGTTGTTTTCCTTAAAGCAGAGAAGGCTGAGGAGGGACATGATTGAGGTGTACAAAATTATGAGGGGCATAGATTGGGTAGATAGAAAGGAACTTTTCCCCTTAGTAGAGGGGTCAATAACCAAGGGGCATAGTTTGAAGGTAAGGGGCAGGAGGTTTAGAGGGGATTTGAGGAAAAACTTTTTCACCCAGAGGAACTCACTGCCTGAAAGAGTGGTAAAGGCAGGAACCCTCACAACATTCAAGAAGCATTTAGATGAGCACTTGAAATGCCATCGCATACAAGGCCACGGACCAAGTGCTGGAAAATGGGATTAGAATAGATAGGGCTTGATGGCCGGCCATGGGCCGAAGGGCCTCTTTCTGTGCTGTATAACTGACACTATGAGGCAGTTCAGAGACGATTCACTAGGTTAATTCCAGAGATGAGGGGTTTGACTTATGAGGAAAGGTTGAGCAGGCTGGGCCTATACTCATTGGAATTTAGAAGAATGAGAGGTGATCTTATCGAAACATATAAGATACTGAGGGGGCTTGACAAGGTAGATGCAGAGAGGATGTTTCCCCTCATGAGGAAATCTAGAACTTGGGGGCACAGTCTCAGAATAAAGGGTTGCCCTTTTAGAACTGAGATGAGGAGGAACTTCTTCTCTCAGAGGGTTGTAAATCTGCGGAATTCTCTGCCGCAGAGAGCTGTGGAGGCTGGGTCATTAAATACATTTAAAGTGGAGATAGACAAATTTTTGCAAGATAAGGGAGTGAAGGGTTATGGGGAGCTGGCTGGGAAGTGGCTTTGAGCCCAAGATCAGCCATGATCTTATTGAATAGCGGAGCAGGCTCGAGGGGCCAAGTGGCCTATTCCTGCTCCTATTTCTTATGTTCTTATGATATTTAAATTTTATATAAACAGTCCAGACTGTTCAATGTCACTGATACTGCTGTATATTGCCTATTTTGTGAAGCATTTAGTCAAATGTCTGTTAGAGCACGGAGTGAGAAGTTCAGGGTTGATAACGGAACTTTGTCCAGCTGTGGCACTGGAAATTAAATAAAAATTTGCACCTTGAAAATTAATTCAGTGGATTCTTGAGAAGGGAACAATGACAAAAATTTAGAAATATATTCTTGAGAGAAAGAGAGAGAATATGACATTTTGGAACTTTGTTTCTGTAGTACAAGGGAGGAGTTGCATGCATTGGGGATGTATGAACAATGTGTTCCCAGTCACCTACTGGCATTTACTATCTCTATAGACTGCATTTTCATGCAGGGGTGAGAATGAGGGCAAGATAAGAGAGGAGATAATTAATTCAGTCTCTACAGTGACTACAACACCATGTATAGGGCAGATAAACAAAAAACGTGAATTTCTCTAACACTTTGGGCTGGAATTTGCGGTTGGAGGCGTACCACCGGAGTACGCCTCCGACCGCAAATACCGGCGTACGCCCTCATCGGGAGCGCAAAATCCAGGCCATTATGTCTCCGGTCCGTCCCAAAGTGCTTCACTTCCTGTAATTATTTTGAAGTGAAGTCACTTGCTATGTATGCAGATGTGAAATATTATTGGTAATCCCTCTCTTCTCCAAAGTCCTTGACTTCTCCAAAGTCCTTGAATGTGCTGCTGCCTCCCAAATCTTCGCCTATCTTTCCTGGAGCTCCATGTTTGAATCCCTTCAATCAGGTTTCTGCCTCCTGCCATAGTACCGAAACGGCTCTTGCCAAGGTCACAACTGACATCCTAATTGACTGCGACAAAGGTCAACTATCCCTTTTCGTCCTTCTCGACCTGTCTGCAGCCTTTGACACAGTTGACCACACCATCCTCCTCCAACGCCTCTCCTCTGTCGTCCAGCTAGGTGGGACTGCACTCACCTGGTTCCATTCCTATCTATCCAGTTGTAGACAGAGAATCACCTGCAATGGCTTCTCTTCCCACACCCGCATCGTTACCTCTGGGTCCCCCAAGGCTCTATCCTTGGCCCTCTTCTATTTCTCATCTAAATGCTACCCCTTGGCGACATCATCCGAAAACATAACGTCAGGTTCCACATGTACGCTGACGACACCCAGCTCTACCTCACCACCACCTCTCGACCCTTCTACTGTCTCTAAATTGTCAGACTGCTTGTCCGACATCCAGTACTGGATGAGCAGAAATTTCCTCCAACTAAATATTGGAAAGACCAAAGCCATTGTCTTGAGTCCCCGCCACAAACTCCGTTCCCTAGCCACCAACTCCATCCCTCTCCCTGGCAACTGTCTGAGGTTGAACCAGACTGTTCGCAACCTTGGTGTCGTATTTGACCCAGAGATGAGCTTCCGACCACATATCTGCGCCATCGCTAAGGCCGCCTACATCCACCTCCGTAACGTTGCTTGACTCCGCCCCTGCCTCAGCTCATGTGCTGTTGAAACCCTCATCCATGCCAATGTTACCTCTAGACTTGACTATTCCAATGCTCTCCTGGTCAGACTTCGATCTTCCACTCTCCATAAACTTAAGCTCATCCAACACTCGGCTGCCCGTATCCTAACTCGCACCAAGTCACGTTCACCCATCACCCCTGTGCTCGTTGACCTACATTGGCTCCTGGTTGAGCAACGCCTCGATTCTAAAATTCTCATCTTTGTTTTCAAATCCCTCCAAGGCCTCGCCCCTCCCTATCTCTCTAACTTCCTCCAGCCCTACAACCCTACGTGATATCTGTGCTCCTCCAGTACTGGCCTCTCGTGCATCCCTGATTTTAATCGCTCTGCCATTGGCGGCCGTGCCTTCAGCTGCCGAGGACCTAAGCTCTGGAATTCCCTCCCTAAACCTCTCCTCCTCTCTACCTCTCTTTCCTCCTTTAAGATGCTCCTTAAAACCTACCTCTTTGTAATATCTCCTTTATGTGGCTCAGTGTTACATTTTGTTGACGCTCCTGTGACGCGCCTTGGGGCATTTTACGACATTAAAGGCACTATACAAATGCAAGTTGTAATATTTTGCTATTCAGTACCTGTAGGGACTGCATTAATGATACAGGATTCGAATATATTGCGAGGGCGAAATTAAATTTTATTTTAAATAAGGGGAACTAAAAGATATTTATATTAATTTTCAGTTTGGGGGAAATCATGCAACAGCCAGTGTTTAAATGTCACTTTGGTGAATCATAAATTAGCTTTGCAGTTTCTTAATATTGCAGTAGGTGGTGCTGTTACTTATAGTGTCTGTATCTTGTAAGTCGGAACTAGATGATATTAAAGAGCTGCATAGTAGGCTATAACCAGGGTCAACAAGAACATATAGATATGGATTTTACAGATTCTGTGTAATCCCAACTTATCTTTTGTGGCTAATTAACACTGCCCCCCTTGAATCTTCATCCATTATACATTACTTTTTAACCAAGCTGCCTGCAGTGCATCTCCTAATCTGGCCACTAAAGCTGCCTTTATATTGTGCAAGACTTGCGCCACTGCAGCCAGGCTACTGAAGTATGGATCTTGTGCGGCTGGCTGCAATCCAAATGAAACCTGCCGAGACTCAGTAAGGCCAGCTGCCGGGACTGGCGTTTTTAGTGGGTCTGCTGCGCAGCCAGTCGTAGCAGACTCTGCAAGACCCGCGCTTCAGACACCCAGCAGTATTAGCATAATATAAAAGCTGCTTTGTGCAAGAGTGGCCTGGGATGACCTTGCCTCTAAGATTGATCCTTCTAGAAAGAAAATCTAGACCTCCTATTCAAGTGCATGTCCAAGATTGCGTGACAGTACTTGAAAAGGAACAGCGGAGTTCTCCAATTTCTCAGCCAACATTTATCCTTCAACCAGCACCACAAAAACAGACTACCTGGTTGTTTATTTTATTTGCAGTTCGTGGAACCTTGCTGCGTGCAAGTTGGCTGCCACATTTGACCCCATAACAAACAGTGGCTGCACATCAACAATTCATTGGCTGTGAAGTGCTCTGGAACTTCCTGAGAACATAAAAAGGTGCAATATAAATGCAAGGTCCTTATTTCTTTCCTGCAAGAGAGCCACCAATGCTGAGCATGACAAACTCGAGAGAAACTGAGAGCCAGATTCTATTCGCTTTTACTCTCCATGTAGCCATTCTAATCTGCAAAGCTTGGGCTGCTTTTCAAACCCATTGCATGGTTCTGAGTTTTTTAATAGAAAGAAAGACTTGCATTTATATAGTACCTTTCATGACCTTAGGATGTCCCAAAGTGCTTTACAGCCTATTAAATACTTTTTTTGAAGTGTAGTCACTGTTGTAATGTAGGAAACGCGGCAGCCAATTTGTGCACAGCAAGCTCCTAAACAGCGATGTGATAATAACCAGATAATCGGTTTTAGTGATGTTGATTGAGGGATAAATATTGGCCAGGATATCGGGGATAACTTCCCTGCTCCTCTTCGAAATAGTGCCATGGGATCTTTTACGTCCACCTGAGAGAGCAGGCGAGGCTTCGTTTTAACATCTCATCTGAAAGACGGCACCTCCGACAGTGCAGCACTCCCTCAGTATTGCACTGGAGTGTCAGCCTAGATTTTTGTGCTCAAGTCCCTGGAGTGGGACTTGAACCCACAACCTTCTGACTCAGGTGAGAGTGCTACCAACTGAGCCACAGCTGACGATGTAAGATTTGGCCAGTAACTTGCTCAGTGCTAGAACTGTACAACTCGTTTTTAAAATGCTTTTTAAAATTCTTGTCTGGTAATTTAATTTCACTTTATTACACTCACTTACGTTTGTCTGGAGCTTTTTATGGCTGCTTAACGCGCCCTGAGCAGATGAACAAATGGCCTTTATTTTGTGTGTCGAGCAAACCAATTGAGATGGAGATGATAAAACTGTTGTGAAGGAAGAATCAGATTATAATTGGCTTGGAAATAAGCCCTTTCTAAATAGACTACTTCCCCTGTGCAGAGAGAAATACTGCTTTACGAAACTTTTTAAATTATGACTTGCAAGTAGTTCTGAGGATTATATTGTAACTGAAAAATTACTTTTGTGTTTTGCTAGCAATATGTAACTTATGTTTGTACGACAGTAGTTCATTAAAATGCAAATAACCTAATTTAATGTAAATGAGCTGGAGTGACCCATTCATCCTTCTACATTAATTTATTCTCCTCAGACTGAATGTATAATGCTGCCATTAGAATGGGGAGGGTGGGGGTGGGGGGGATAGTTTACAGATTCCTGCCCATTGAGAGATTTTTCTTACAACAGCCTTGTGATATCCTTATGGTTTCTCCTGAATTATAAAGATGGATATGTTTAGCACTTAGTGCACCAGCACTGTTTGCTTCAGCCAGAGCCCCTGCAGTATCTTATCGTAGTTTCCACGGACATTGCTGTGTCCTTTCTGCTTCGGTCAGTTGAGGCATTCAAGACACTCGAGGCTTGTGTCGAAGATATTTTCAGACACAGCAGGTCAGTCAGTATCCGTAAAGAGAAAAGGCAGGTTAATATTTAGGATGCGAACTTTCACCAGAGCTGAAAACCAAAAAGCAGACTAGCATTTTAGTAAGGTTGGAAAAAATACGAGAGAATAATGGGAGGGTGAGAAACAACAGCAACAGCAACTTGTATTTATATAGCGCCTTTAACATAGTAAAACATCCCAAGGCGCATCACAGGAGTGCTATAAGACAAAAATTTGACACCGAGCCACATAAGAAAAAATTAGGGCAGATGATCAAAAGCTTGGTCAAAGAGTTAGCTTTTAAGGAGCGCCTTAAAGGAGGAAAGAGAAGTAGAGAGGCGGAGAGGTTTAGGGAGGAAATTCCAGAGCTTAGGGCCTAGGCAGCTGAAGGCACGGCCACCAATGGTTGAGCGATTATAATCAGGGATGCTCAAGAGGGCAGAATTTGAGGACAGCAGATAAAGGGCACACATCCCAAAAGTTAACCCATGATTTCTCTTTTCAGATGCTGACTGACCTACTGGGTATTTTCAGAATTTTCTCTGTTTATTTTGGATTTCTATCATTTGCAGTTTTTTTTTCTTCATTTGTATGCCTGTTTCTGCCAACTTTGTTGCAGGTTAAGTCTCCTTCCTTGGGGGTTTTTAAGATTTCCATTCCACAAACTTGCCATAGGAGAATTGAGAATGACCTAGCCTCAACCCTGTTGCGTGTCATGGATTCCTCCTGTGGTAACCATTCAGATGAAGTGTGGGAAGCTCGCCAGTCCAAGGGAGGAGCTTTTTTCTCCTGCAGAGTTCAGAAAAAAGCATGAACATTTGTGAGTGGGGTGGAGGGAGTGTACTCTCAAAAGACAGAATACAGACAGAAGGAGCTACTTAAGGGCATACTGGGTGACCTACTGTCTGCAATGTGGCTCAGATCTTGTTCATAACAACTTGCTACCTTGTGTGCATGTTGTGCAGACCAAAAACCTGTAACAATTTGCAACGGTTTAATATAACAGAGGCATCCTGTTACGCGATTGTGTGTCAGAGTGTAACAATCTCCCATTTTGGCTTCATAATGTTCGGCCCTACAGTTGAATCACTTAGCCAGTTGGCTTTAATTGCCTCCTGCATTATCTTGTAATCAATTTTTATCACCCAAGGCATTAAAGCCATACGATATTGAACTTGTCCTGTGCTCTTTTGAATATTCCACCCCCCCACCACCCCAGTACTGTTGAACAGGATATTTCTCATTGGGGAAACGTGCTCTTTCCAGTAACAGGAGAACAGAATCATGTGTTTTGGTCATCAGTTATGAATAGGAAAGCTAGTCCTCAAAGAACTGAAATATAATTTCTGTCTTTTTATCATAATTGCAGATAAAACTGATTATAACTAATTGCGTACTGATCCACTTTGGAAATTAATTTAACACTTTTTTCCCCCCAAATAATAGATTTTTTGGTCTGGTTTTTTCTCATTAAATAATCCGTGACTTAGAATTTTAAAATTAGAGTAATAATTTGATACATTAATCTTTGGAGTCAGTAATTTTATATCACTCTTCACACAGTCTTTTGGTTTGCAAATGAATAGTACTTTAATTCTGGAAAATGCATTTAAAAAGCATTAGCCATTACGTGATAATTAAGAAAGATGAGTACAAAGGAAATAACACATAGAACATTTCTTTAATGAACTGAAAAATGTTAATCTTGTCCTGTTTAGTGATGAGGTGCAGAATTGCAGCTAAAACCCTTGGAGAATTGAAGCAAATGAATTTAGTAGTGGATGTAATTAAGACACATTGAAGCATCGAGAATAAGAATGTTATCTATCTTTTTCATCAAAAGCTGATTATTAAATGTCAAAAGAAAAAAAATCTGATTATAGACTGTGTCAAACAGTCCTGAGATGAATTTGCCTGTGCTAAAATGAAGAATGAAGCCTTACTAAGGCCACATAAAAAGTAATCCTATATTTTTCAATTGAAAGCCCCTACAAAAGATCATTACTTATTTTTAATAGAAATTTTCATTTACGTTTTGAAAAGTTGTGTTTGGGTTCCATAGAGGTGGGAGTGATGTACAAGTACTTGTATTATTACCTATAATCGGGGGTGCCAATTGGTATTTCAGACCAGTATGTTTTTCAGTGAATCTTAAAAGGATTCCTCCTCTATCTGCATATGTGTGTCTCCTATCTAGACTGATAGTTTGGAACAGTAGGTGATTTCTCCTTTGCGCAAGGATTTGAATTTGAGTCCTGCCTTCGCTCTACTTCACGTGCCTTTTTGGGAAGAGATGGACAGGTCTGGGGGAAACCAGTATTCAGGTATATTAATCACTACTGTACATTGCCTAACAGTGTAGTCAAGACATAGACAGTCCACATGTTTAACATGTACTTGTAAGCCTAAATTTTCCAAGTACTTGCCAATGGCGAGGGGCTTTTTCACCGCCAAGGCATATTGGAAAATGCTGGGCTTGCCCACGGTTTTCCGATACGTGCTGACGGTGGGTAAGGTTATTTGCCACTGACTTACTTGTAACATTACCCTCATAGTGTCAGCTTAAGGCAGGTCATACAAGCAACCTCCCCCATCTTTTGTGCTGGTGATATTCCAATTTGTTTCCTGCTCTTCAGAGTTTGAACCTAAAGAAAAAGCACAATGAAGTTCTGTAATCGATTAGAGTGACCGTGCATTAAAAAAGTGTTGCAAATCCTTGTATGCTGAAAATGTTGAAGAATCCCTTTATATATAGCAAATGTGACCGAACCGCCAAGTATTGGACTTTTAATTATAAGGCCCTGGTAATTTGTTCATCCTGCACATTTACAAAGATTTAGGCTGTTATCAAATTGGAAACAATCTCAGGATACTGTTCCTTAAAGAATTTTTACTTGTAGTACTTTTCAGCCAACGATGTGATCTAACCTGCCTGATTCCCTCCTCACTTCATTTTCTCCGGTTGTTCACACAGGTGTAGCTGCTCCTCCAAGCAAAAAGCTCTTCATAGTATTCTTGAAGGCTTATTCTTCAGTATCTCTTTGAAGTCTGTTTTAGCCAAATCCCAATCATTTTACTCTTACAACATTATTCTCCAGAGATCGCGCCCAAATCTTTAAGGCTTCAATTGGCAGCCGCTGTGACCTAACAGCCTCCTATGGAGGGACAGCCTGGTGGACAGCATCCACTGGTATGGAGGCTTATGAAAGCTGCTTGGGAACACAAGCCCTCAATACCAGCTGAAATCTTATCTTCCACAGACTGACATATGCTCCCTTTTGAACAGATGGCTTCTTGTGACCTCAGGTTTCTTGCACTAAAAACTGTCACTTTGCGCTCATTTCTGCATGCTGAGTAAATGAGTTTCACTCTCTAGTGGGGATCCAATAACATATTGCATTTGGAACTTGGAAAGGGCTGTTTTAGGACCTCGTCCAAAATGCTTGCCCAAAATATAATTTCTCAAAATATAATGTCTTCAGAAATGATGTATGGATTTTCCCTGCTCTACATTTTGCTCGGGTTGAAAAGATTCCACAATGCTAATGCTTTTAGAGCCTCAGATTCGATACAGATGAAACCAAGGACGTACACCATCCCAGGCAACCATTTGTTTATTTTTAAAATAAAACTTTCGGTCATCTACTTGACATAGAGGCGGAACTTTGTGTGAACAATAGAAAAGTCTGCACTGCTGCTTTACTCTGCAAGTAGTCCTTATTGTTGGGTTATTATAAATTATCTATAAAGAGTAGTTTTACTCAGGAGTGATATGTATATATGTTTTATTTAAAGCTGGCCAAATCATGTTTTGCCGTACTCCATTGCTTTGCAATGTATTGCCCTGTCTGCGTAAAAGAAAATAGTTTGTTTCTATAATGCCTCATCGTATCCTCCGGACATCCCATAGTGCTTCACATCCCGTCAATTACTTCGAGTGCAGTCACCACTGTACATAAATGTGGCAGCAAATTTACAGACGCGACGCTTCAGTCCGTTTTTGGCAGTGTTGGTTGAGGGACAAATGCTGGACCGGACACTGAGGAGGCTCCATGCTCCTCTTCAATAGCAACCAAAGAAATATCTCTCTTTCACTTTGATTACTTTGTGTTTTATAATTGGAGCCTCATTTCACCATCATAAGCATCATTATTTTGGGACCTTTTTATATCTACTTAAACAGGGCAGTTGGGGCCTTGGTTTAACATCTCATCTGAATGACGCACCTCCAACAATGCAGCACTTGCTCAGTACTGCACTGAAGTATTAGCCTAGATTGTTTGCTCAAATCCCAGTGGGGCTTAAACCCATAACCTTCTGACTCTGATAAGAGTTGCTGCCAACTGAGCCGCATTGACATACCTTGATTCTTTCTCACTATCTTCCTCCTTTCGGTCTTTTGTTTTTTGAGATTCTAACAAGTGAACTTTTACTTCTAGTTCTATATTTACTACATTTCTACTCGGCCTGCTTATTTTCTTCACATTATTCTTCATTTTTTTTCTTTTTTAGTTTTCATTATGGTTCTTTATATTATCACCAGTCTTGTGTAGAATTCTTGCAGAAAGGTCAGAGTCTTCGCTGTATTTAATTTTATCAACGCTATTATTATTTAGCAACACTATTATCACTGCTGTTGGGAAGCAAGTCCTGTAGCCAAGCTCTGAACAGTTGTGCAGAGAATTGAACCCAAAAATCCTTCCGCTTTTGTTCAAAAGCTTATCTCTAAATGATGAGATGGTGACTTCCTATTAACTTCTCTCATTATTTTAAATGTCATTAATTTTTTCTTTATTTTTTTAGGTTCTGATTTTATTAAAACCTCCACAGGAAAAGAAGGGGTGAATGCAACATTCCCTGTTGCCCTAGTGATGGTACGGGCTATCAGAGACTATTATGCGAAGACAGGTTACAAGGTACACCAGCAATTGGGAAATATTTTGAAGTGTAATTTCTAATATGACTTGTTCAGCATGATTCCATGTACTCTTTAGAAAAATGATTTGTTTGCCTAAAAACAGAAGCACATTCCAGTGAACAGGAGCAGTGAAGATCTGCAATTTCATAAAAAACCCAATTTATTTGGAATGAAAGAATGGATTGGAATCTTTAAATGAGAATGTTCAGAGCTGTTGTGAAAGAGTCGCACAAAAATCAAGTTTTCTATTCTGGCTTAATTGAAAGATCAAGGACCACCTTAGAAGTGGATAGACTCATGATACAAGCTCATTCAAAGTAGTATGGGCAAAAAAACATGTAAAGTTACAGGATGAAAGTGCAGTTCTAGCAAACATTCAATGATGGTATTACAGAGTTATAGAACAGCACTGGAGTTAAATCCGTATGCAATTAATAATGTAATTGCTTGCTTGGCACTTGTACCCTTAACTCAAAATAGACTTGGTGTAGAGCTGTACATGCTCTATGTTTAGCACTGCTTTCACCAGCAAATGTCAATGTTGCAGACCCATAATGTGGCTTAATCCACTCTGACTGAAGAAACCAGTGAATTGTTTTATACACACACAAAGAAGTGATCACCTTTCCACTAACCCTCAGCACTGTTGGTTTAAAAAAGATTGCTAACTCTTCAATGTTTCAGTGTAGTTTTGCTTACATATCACTTGTCTAAAGATTATGGGGTATAGTTTCTCGGTTGCACTGATTTTTTTCGGCACAACTCGCGCAAAAGATCGCGGAATCTCCCGTAAGTATGAATGGGGATCACTTAAAAAAAAATACACGAACACATGAATTAAATAAAAATTTAAATATTACATGTTTAAAATGCCATTTAAATATTTTAAACAAAAATTAAATTTTTTGGGGGAAAAAAAATGTTTCAACAGGGCTAAAAATAAAATTACATTATTGGACAGGGTTTTTAATGTATAAATGAGTGATAAAACACACCTTGTATGCACGCGTAGGGGTCGCAAAATATGGCCCTTTAAGCGCAAATTATGTTTCGTTCAAATCGAGTTTCCATGATCTTGTGCACTAGTTTAAAAAAAAAAAAAATCGCACTAGAAGCAGGCTACGCATCATAGAAACATAGAAGATAGGAGCAGGAGTAGGCCATTTGGCCCCTCGAGCCTGCTCCGCCATTCAAAGCGATCATGGCTGATCATCCAAATTCAGTACCCTGTCCCTGCTTTCTCCCCATATCCCTTGATCCCCTTAGCCTTAAGAAATATATCTAACTCCTTCTTGAATATATTTAATGAATTGGCCTCAACTGCCTTCTGTGGTAGAGAATTCCACAGGTTCACCACTCTCTGGGTGAAGAAATTCCTCCTCATCTCAGTCCTAAATGGCTTACCCCTTATCTTTAGACTGTGACCCCTGGTTCTGGACTCCCCTGCCATCGGGAACAGCCTTCCTGCATCTAGTCTGTCTAGTCCTGTTAGAATTTTATAAGTTTCAATGAGATCCCCTCTCATTCTTCTAAACTCTAGCGAATATAAGCCTAATCGACCCAATCCCTCTTCATACGTCATTCCTGCCATCCCAGGTATCAGTCTGGTGAATCTTCGCTGCACTCCCTCCATGGCAAGAACGTCCTTCCTCAGATAAGGCGACTAAAACTGCACACAATACTCAAGGTGTGGTCTCACCAAGGCCCTGTACAACTGCAGCAAGACATCTGTACTCTAATCCTCTCGCTATGAAGGCCAACATACCATTTGCCTTCTTAACTGCCTGCTGCAGCTGCATGCTGACCTTCAGCGACTGGTGCACAAGGACACCCAGGTCTCGTTGCACTTCCCCTTTTCCCAATCTATTGCCGTTCAGATAATAATCTGCGTTCCTGTTTTTGCCACCAAAGTGGATAACCTCGCATTTATCCACATTATACTGCATCTGCCCAATCACCCAACCTGTCCAAATCCCCCTGGAGTTTCTCTGCATCCTCCTCACAGCACACACGCCCACACAGCTTTGTGTCGTCTGCAAACTTGGAGATATTACATCTAGTTCCCTTGTCTAGATCATTAATATATATTGTGAATAGCTGGGGTCCTAGCACCGATCCCTGCGGTACCCCACTAGTCACTGCCTGCCACTTGGAAAAAGACCCGTTTATTCCAACTCTCTGCTTCCTGTCTGCCAACCAGTTTTCTATCCAAGTCAGTACCTTACCCCCAATCCCGTGTGCTTTAACTTTGCAAGCTAATCTCTTATGCGGGACCTTATCGAAAGCCTTCTGAAAGTCCAAATACACCACATCCAATGTTTCTCCCTTATCTATTCTACCAGTTACATCCTCAAAAAATTCCAGTAGATTAGTCAAGCATGATTTACCTTTTGTAAATCCATGTTGACTTTGTCCGATCCTGTCACTGTTTTCCAAGTGCTCTGCTATTACATCTTTTATAATGGACTCTAGCATTTTGCCCACTACCGATGTCAGGCTTACCGGTCTATAATTCCCCGTTTTCTCTCTACCAGCTTTTTTAAATAGTGGGGTTACATTAGCTACCCTCCAATCCATGGGAACTGTTCCAGAGTCTATAGAATTTTGGAAGATGACCAGCAATGCATCTACTATTTCTAGGGCCACTTCCTTATCAGGCCCTGGGGATTTATCGACCTTCAATCCCGTCAATTTTCCTAACACCATTTCCCTACAAATACTGATTTTATTTAGTTCCTCCCTCTCATTAGACCCTATGTTCCCCGACGTCTCTGAGAGTTTATTTGTGTCCTCCTTTGTGAAGACAGAACCAAAATATGTATTTAATTGGTCTGCCATTTCTTTGTTCCCCATTATAAATTCCCCTGATTCTGACTGCAGGGGACCTACGCTTGACTTCACCAATCTTTTTCTCTTCACATATGTCAGGATGAATTAATCACAGTTGGGAGTTTCCGCTAATTGTGCTCGTTTGCGAGCCTTCGAGCAGGCTTTAAAAATTAAGCTGGTTCTTTTGGGTGCAAGGACACTAATCGGCATGTTTTTAAAACTTTTGAATGTATTTTTTTTAATTTACTAAAACTGACTACTGTACACCAATATGAATAGCAAATGGTTCTGTATATTTTTAATAGCC
This sequence comes from Squalus acanthias, assembly GCA_030390025.1. Taxonomy (NCBI): domain Eukaryota; kingdom Metazoa; phylum Chordata; class Chondrichthyes; order Squaliformes; family Squalidae; genus Squalus; species Squalus acanthias. The sequence continues at coordinate 86,501,210 of CM059434.1, read as the reverse complement.
ATTTTCAGTAATTTAAAATTGGGTTATTCACAGGTCAGGTGATTAAAAACGCTTATTTTTTGTGCTAAGCCCATTTTCAGCTGTATTAATCAAACTATATCAAGTTACCACTCCTAAATATATCATGGAATATTTTTTAAAGCAAAACTTTTTTTTTAAAATTACATTTTACAACTCTGCCCGATTGCGCTGGTTCATGGCAGATTTTACGTTTGGCGATATGCAAATGAGTTAGAGCAGAAACATGAGGGTGAGGGGGGGGTGGGGGGGGAACACCACTCCTCAACACGGGTGCAATTTGCACCCGGATTGCGCCCAAAGCAGAAATGCTACCCCTATGTGCTTATGCTTGGGAGTCTGGGTCTTAAGATGTTAATGTAGTAATATTTTAAAATGTGACATTTATTTTAAAAACATACTTTCTATTTTTTTCAGGTGCTATTGCTGCAAGCATATTTAATCATTAAAAGTACATATTCACTTTACAGAACTCTTGGTTTTCTTCTGTTTGTACAAACAAGTTCCTAATATTAATTTTGAATGTGTCAGGCTAATATTAAAAACAATTGAAGAGTCAGCTTGTTTTATTTTGATTACAAGTAGCTCTAACCAGAGCAGTGTTCAGTGCTTGTTTTGTACTTTATAATTGGAAGCCCTAGTTCTATATTACTGATGAGCATTTAGCTCTCCTATGCAGTGTTGGAGCATTTGAAAATAATTTGTGATTCAGATCAGTTGTGATCCTAATAATTGTCAATAATGAATCCAACCCACGCTGTTCTATTAGTCAAATGGTCTGCATGCGAATGATGCATACTTTTTACATCTACATACAGTTTAAGTTTAAATTGAGATGTGATGTATGTATTCGCCCTGCTAAAACTTAGATACTTTAATTATTCATCAACAATACTTTGCATATCGTCTCAGCACTGCCATTTTGAATTTCTGCGGACTGAGGGAACTACAACAGTGCATTCAGACTGCCTGCACCCTGACCAGTTTCCCCAAACAGAGAGTGATAGAGGGATGCAGCAGGTTCATTGTCGTCTCTCTGTCTTGGAGACAGGCTGGAGCGAGATGGAATCAGCTGGGATAGATTTTCAACTTTATTAAGTCAGCCAGTCATGTAGAAATTACTTTAGAACAGATGTTGATATTTTTTGTATCAACCCAAGATATGATGGTGTTGGAATGGCTGGATCCTGAGAGGACGATGTACTGTTCAACACCTTACTTGCACATTACAATAACCATCTTGTACAAATAGATATTGCTGGCAAACTAGTTTATAGTAAGTACATAGTGATACCTAGTTGCAAAAACTGGAATTATGATTCAGCCTTCAGTGTTTTGAATGATCTCTAATTTTTTAGTATCTAATATTCTTGACATTCAAAAAGAAGGTTGTAACCTTTAAAGAAGTGGAGTTTTTCTTTCACCTGCCTAAACCTGTAATTAATTTAAGCAAATTGCATTCCACTTTGCATTGACCAATATCCTTCGCTTGAACAAAGCGTCACATCCATTGTATTCTCACAGTTGGATGCAATTCAGCGAGATGTTTTTGTTAATAAAATCCAGATTGATTCACAGCACCCAAGACTTGGTGTCTTGATGACCACTTCATCACAATTTACCAGGTGAAGTTAGGTGAAGACTGACCAGGGACTATCTTGTAAGACAATTGGCTAGACAGAGTTAAGTGAAAGCTGCCTAGTTGGTTACTGGGTGGAAGGAAACCTTTAGCTACAGCCATGATCTCATTGAATGGCGGAACGGGCTCGAGGGGTTAAATGGCCTCCTCCAATGTTCCAAATAGAAATTGGCAATTTAAAATGATAAGTTTAGAGAGAGTGCTTACACGCCTGAGCTAAATCTTCTGCTGTAGCCCCATAACCATTGTATTCTGTTTTGCAGGTTGGGTTTAAGCCAGCAGGTGGTATTCGCGCTGCAAAGGATGCACTGACCTGGCTCTCACTGATCAAAGAAGAGCTGGGCAACAAATGGCTAAAGCCAGAATTGTTCCGACTGGGTGCTAGCACGTTACTGTCTGACATTGAAAGACAGGTTAGGATTCCGACAGAAAACTTTTGTGTTTTTCTTTTAATTCTATTTGTACCAGTTGTGTTTTGGTAATTTCTTCCAACTGCTGAGATTTAAAAAAAAGTTTATTCAAGAGGACCTTGTGTTTTTAAATATACTGAATTCTATTTAATTTTTCTTCAGATTTATCATCATGTGACAGGAAGGTATGCAGCAGCTCATGAATTGCCAATGGCTTAAACGAGCATGTTTTACTGCCAGCTCAGGAAATGGTCCCGGATGTTCATTCACTGCATCATTCCTCCATCTCTGTGTACGTTACTTTTGCTGGAGCTTTGAAAATGTATTTTTAGTTTTGTTCTAATTAAAAAGCATCAATTTTGCCATTTTTCACAAAACTTTAATACATTGCTATATTCTGAATAGGGTTGTTAAAATATAAATGTTTTAAATATAATTTGATCTGAGTCTGAAGTTTAAGAAATTCATAATTTTACGTTGTTAATTTATACTAAAAGTATATATTTTTTAATTGAGTTCCTGTTGGGATAGTTCATGTGCAGATAGTGGCATGTAAAATGTATTTTTGTCTCTGAATTGAAGTGCTATACATTGCAAATCATTCTGTTGAATAAAATAGATATCTAGTTTTATTTGGTCCCCACTATACAATAAATTCAGTGATTCCCACGCTCCCAGTGTGGAACCTTCCTCATGGGAGATTGGGGCAGCAAAGTGGGGCTACAACATTGGAATTCTAACTCTGATCACATCAGGAGGGCTCTCTGCTCGGAGTGTGGGATCACTGAATTTACCCTGGTGTGTCTGTTGCTTCTTCACTCAATTTGATTAATACAAAATTGGAGAATATATATATATATATAAAATTTTATTCAAAGCTTAATAAAAATGAAAAACGTTGAAATATCTACAATCGGCTTTTTTCTTAAACTTCATTCATTTCTCACATTTTTAATCTCATAAATATTAAACTCTGGCATTTCAGTGGTGTCAAATATGAACTTTTTTTGAACCAAGCCTTTCAAACCCAGATGTGACCTCTACCCAGACAAGAGAATTTTGCTGAGATTAGTATGGTACCTTTTTCATTTTAAAAAGTCTTTGTGGCTATTTGGATAATATTAGTCAAAGACTAATTTGCTACCACAGCACCAGTGTACTGATAAGGTTTTACACTCTCCTGGAGATGACTGATGGCGAATGACCAGCTCAACACCTCTTTCAACCTGTCAACTCACTGGTCCTCAGTTTCCATGGCAATTCTTTCTTCTGTGCTGTTTTGAGATGGTTAGGAGTCCATTCCCTGCCAGCTCCCAGTTTGAAGTTCAAGGGCAGAACTTCTCCATTGGTAACCCACTTCATTAGGGAATTAACAAGGAACATTGCATAAGACCCCTTTTGGTCACAGGCATGACACATTCAGTACCAAAGGAGCCTGGAGTTTGTTTGGCAGCTCCAGAGTGCTCTTCCTCAAGTGTTGATCCACACTTTCAGTTCTCACAAAGGCCTGCTTCTTTGACTTTATGGGGGATTTGCCCTTGCAACATACTTTTGTCGCAATGAGAGTTTGGCAAGGCATAAGCCAGCAGCTGTCTGTGACAGCCAAGGTGTGGAGTCCACTGACCCAGCTCAGAGCCACTGTGAGCTGCTCCTGCAGACTACACAGCTGTGGCTATCAAGTTCACCAGAAATGTGAAAAAGTACTTCTTCACGGTAAGAAATCCTGTACTCTAGACAGGGAATTCCAAATGGTCTAGTGGGGTCGCATGACGATAAACCCACACTATACATGCCGTGGGCAGCAATTCCTAGCTTATCCAAGATTTTATCTATCGTTGAAGGAAGTTCCTCGGCAGCAGGCTGAGGTGAGTGCTTAGATTTTGCCACGCGAGTCTGTTACAATTTGGGTTTTCTGTAGCATCCTCCTCTTGTGAACAGTTCCAAAAGCAAACTGCAATCCCTATGAACTGAAAATTGCATCTTTTGCTTTCTGTTGTAATGAGACAGCATCACCTGGGTCTAACAATTAACCCCAATCAAATGGTTTGCTGGAGAATATGAAGGATGCTCAGTATGTCACCTGTCAATTTAAATGATGGAAATTTCTGCATCATTGGCCCACTTGGTACAGGCTAAACTACTGAATGTTTATATTTGCAACTCAATTATGATTCATAGAAGTAAAATAGATGCTATGAGGCACAATCCACAATTTATGCAGTAAACTGGCGTTGTGGATTGGCCACCCGTTACAGAAACCGCCCGATTTTCCTTTGGGTTGGAAGTGATGCCTGGTACAGAAGCGGCTGCTTGCGGCACTCTCCATCTCCATTTGCAGCGGCACAATCAGCAGAAACTGTCCAACGCTGCAAGATATTTTCTCTTTGAAATTAAAGCAATTTCTTTGGAGTCAGACAACCAAAATGTCAACAATCTTGACACTTTAGTCAACAATGCTATAGCGACCTGTGACTCTTGCAGTTCCTCTTGCAGCTGCCTGCTCATTTTAACTCCTGATGATCAGAAATCACACTTTTCATCTGGCGTATCGCACCAGGAGGGATGTGAAAGAACAGATGCTGTT